>OY725199.1:0-693573 GCA_963241965.1 Tortrix viridana | reverse complement strand
GTACATCGTATTAACTCTTGTACGATAGTACGGAACCCTTCGTGTGCGAGTCAGACTCGAACTTAGCTGGTTCTTTTACAATATTTGTTTATTTGACGTGAAAACGGTATTTAGTAACATGAGGTTGGCGGACCACGATATTTAGCCGATTGTATAAATTACGAAGATTCTTTGTCCACGTATAGCCTGCCCGCACCTTGGACCACTAGTCGCGGCCACAGCGTAGCCACTAGTGGCCGCCACAAGCTGCGGACGAGGTTTTTCATACATTCGGCGTTCGATTGGCCGCGTCTGAGCCACAAACTGCGGTAGTCGCCCGCGCTCGCTACTAGTGGCCGCGTTTAGTGGCTCGCCCGCGCGCACACTCGGCCATAGTCGCCGGCTTCTCAGATAAACAATAGCCAATAGTGGCAGCCACTAGTGGCCGCGACTCAGCCACCGGTGGCTGCGTCTAGTGACTTAGCCGAGCCACTAGTGGTCCAATGTGCGGGCAGGCTTAAAGTTCTTCCTGCGCGCGGCCGAGTCCCGCCGTGTCGGCTCGGCTTACAAACGAGACCGGCCTGGCGCTGAAAGGAGAGCCGCGGCCGCGTCGGGCTCGCGCCGTGCGCCCAATTTATATTCACATCGGCTCGGCGGCAGATATATTCACCAAGAATCAATTTCTGACACGAAATACGTATTACCAGTAAAATTGAGTGTTAAGTTTGCACTAGTAGTTATAGGTAACGTCCACTCGCACACTTGCGATGTCTGCAGGACGTAAGACACTTTGTTATTCATTTAATCTTTGCACAAAATAATAGTTTATGTGACTGGTGCATAATGAGAGGCATTAAAATACGCGTGTGTGTTGTGTCATAATAGCATCACACGAGTGTTTTAATGCCTAATTATGTACAGTTACATACACTAATATCTAACTACATATTATAAACTCTCTATGATGTGTTCAGGAACCACATGTTACGACCGGCATTGATCAATTATTAGAACGTCAAATTCAGAGACAATCTAGAGTCGGCCTCTACTATCATATCGTTCGATATCAAATTATCAAGTAACATACGAGATTTGTCAAAATTGTATGCAATTGACGTTTTATTTCGAATTAAATGTCATCTCGAGTGATATTAGAATTGAGGTCAAATAAAATTGTTTTGTTTTTCAAAGATGTTCGAAATTTGAAACTCATAACTTTATCAAATTTTATATCGTTATAAGAACATTATGTTACTGCTACAGATAAGAAAATTCTCATAGTAAAATTGATTGTTGTAATGCTGGTTATTGCCTACGGATTCTGAACGCATTATAGAGGACTTATGATATGTGTGTAGATAAATATAATTAAATGACGAACGCCTAAAGACATTCTCTACCAGAGCGCTTAGCCAAGATGCTCATCGCTAACTAGCGTTTCTATCCGTTTAGTTTGTAAACCAATCGCGTCACTGGTAGATCACGTCATACGGAGAGTCACGTGATCTACCAGTGACGCGATTGGTTTAAAAACGAAACGGATAGAAAGGCGAGTTAGCGATGGGCATCTTGGCTAAGGGCTCTGTTGACCAGAAAGACACAGAAAGCAAAGAAAGACAAGAAACCTGGCAGGAGCATGTCGGCCCATGTCAGTGTAGGGTTCCGTCGCTATTACTACTACTATAAACATTATAGCCGTCTGTTACTCAACTTCTTCTATTGCAGTACGAACAATGAGCAGATCTGTGGCGTCATTACCTGTTAAAGAGCGGCAACTTCGCAAATCCCGAACGCAAATCCCTACCTAACTATTTAAACAAGCCGGTCAAGTGCGAGTCGGACTCGCGCACCAAGGGTTTCTCAAGTCTGCAAAACGGGACCAGGTGAAGCCGGTTGCGGGGGGGGAGAGTCTACTCACATATAGGTACAATACAGCAGCAGTAAAACTAAATTATAAATTTTGCCGTTTTGCCTATACATTGAAATCTAGAATGAATATACTGATAATTTTTCTTCTAAGTTCGTTGTATGTGCTAAATTTATCAGATTTTTATTACTTGTAATTTTGGCTTTTGGGAGGGGCGCGCAGCTCTAGCGAAAATGACACTTTTCGAGTTCAATGTTTCCTAAACTGACAGAACTCGGGACCACTAACTTCGCAGGCGGGGTCACTGCCAACTAGGCTACCCAGGTCGCTATAATACAGTCATTGCTATAATTCGGTCGTCTAAATACTAAATCTCTTTACCGACGTCGAACGTAAGCCTATTGTGAGTCAAACGCGAGTTCATTTTGAGCCGGTCGTGAGACCCGCTCTCCTGCGGCTTATTGGTACACAATACTCTAACGCGTTTAATATCTCGTTTCAAATGCTTTTTACCCCCGACGCAAAAAAGAGGGGTGTTATATGAGTTTGAGGTGTGTTAATCTGTGTGTGTGTATCTGTGTATCTGTCTGTGGCATCGTAGCTTTTGATTTCGTTTTTAGGGTTCCGTACCTCAAAGAAAAAAACGGAACCCTTATAGGATCACTTTGTTGTCCGTCTGTCTGTCTGTCTGTGTGTCTGTCAAGACCCTTTTTCTCAGGAACGCGTGGAGGTATCAAGTTGAAATTAATATCAAATACTTAAATCTGCAATCCCTTGGATCAGTGAAAAAATCAAAAATATAAGTCAACGCAATCAATAGATACGGCCGTTTATGCCGCATATTGAAGGGAATCTTAAGGGAATCAAAACCTATAGGGTACTTCCCGTTGAGTTAGAATCATGAAATTTGGCAAGAAGCAATGTCTTATAGCATAAGTTAAAATAAAACCCGAAAACCGTTAATTTGTTGTTACATCAGATAAAAATTAAGACCAGTATAAACTGACACTCACTAAGTACGAAAGTGCATACTTATTGCGTTTATATTGTATTCCCTTGATTTACGAACTATTTACATGCCTACAAGTTTGTGCGCAACCCTCGGTGCGCGAGTCTGACTCGCACTTGACCGGCTTTTTTTTGTTAGAAAGCTGACTTAGTCGAGTGTGTTCTTAGCTTGGTTTGATGAAAATGTGATAAGCCGTTTAGAAGTTATGAGCTCTGAAAGCGATTTTGTCGGGAGTTGTTAATACTTGAAACCTTGCAGTGACGAAGTCCGTTTATGTCTTTGTCGGAGCTTGTAGAAGTTTTTGCTCAGAGGTTTTCATTAACTTGCAATGTTTGTAAGTATGTTTGTTTGTTTGGGTCAGTTCGGTAACAATGATGGCGTCTGATAATGCAGGCGGAAGGTGGCCTGGGACCAGCGACGGAACAGCAGCAGCCGGCAGCCCCGCCGCCGTGTTTGCGCGCCTTGGATTCGTAATGGAGATGAAGGTTGTGCAAAAAAAGTACAGTCGGCAAGAAAAGCTGCTCCCAAAAATGAAATTTTTGACAGAAACTTATTTTAAACTTATGAACACGTTTGTATTAGCTTCACCTTAAACTAATCTATAGGTAACTAACAATTAAATAAAGGGTACCCTTGAATCACCGACACTCATTTCATAGAATGTTTTACTTCGCCGAATTTTCATTTCATCGACAGGCTTTCCACGTGCGGGAGTTACAATTGTTCCTAACCAACGTAACCCATGCTTAAGATAACCTGAAAACAATAAGGTTTCAGCAGAAATTAGCTTTCGATGAAATGAAATTCGGTGAAACGACGCATTCGATGAAATGAGTGTCTGCAAAACAAGGGGACACGTAAATAAAGTCTTGAAAGTCGATTTTAACCAAAAAAAGATAAAAAAGATAAAAGATATTTATTCAGTAAGTAGGCCGCACGGGCACTTTTACACGTCAAAATCTACCAGCGCTTCCCAAGAGGAGACCACTGCTGAGAAGAAGCGCCGCAAGAAACTCAACAGTTAGTCATTTTTTTTAATAAAAATATAACAATGTCACTACTTATTCTAGCATTATATAAAACTGTAAAAATAATATTATCTGCGTAGTTTTGCAGGAAAACATGTCAGAATGACTAAACTCAATACTTTCCTCTTAAAACTATCAATGTCATGTTTAAACTGCCATATATGAATTGTCACAGCGATTTAAGTGACAAGGTAGTAACCGTGTACACATAATTATGAACTCGACTGTACATGTACTGTACAGCCGGCAATAAAGCGTGACATAGAATGTTTTTTTTTTCGTAAAATTCTTATTTTATGTTACGTTTCTTAAGATGCCCGCTGAGTACCTTATCTGCACAAAAAGATAAACAAAAGTAGGTTAAAGAAAGGGATTTGGAAGGAGATATTAAAAGAAAACAATGCGGAGGGACAATAACTTTATAAAATTTATGGTGTCGCCTAATCTCTGTACTTGGGGGGTCCCTAATATTTACTTAGGTATGACAGAGCAAGAGGGACTAAGGGACTCTTTTATGTCCGTTGTTTTTTACGTGTGTGACGTCGTGGCTCCTAAACGGTTGGACTGATTTTGTTAGAAAGGAGGCTTGATCGAGTGTTTTTAGTTTATGTAATAATAATATAATAATCCAGCCTATATACGTCCCACAGCTGGGCACAGGCCTCCACTAACAATGAGAGGGTTTGGGCTATAGTTTCCACGCGGGCCCAGTGCGGATTGGGAACTTCGCACACACCGTCAAATTGCTTTGCAGGTAATAATCCTCTCGTTTTGGATAGGTTTTATCTCAAAGGTCAATTTTCGCCAAGATCTGGTCGCGTTATTTGCAAATCAACGGAACTTCTGAATAATTTGGAGTCGATAGTTTCTTTTTATTTTAATTTAATATTATTACTATTTTAATACAGACTTGGCTCCACCACTGCACGTCACACTGGTGTCTCCCTAGCGATCCTTACCTGCCGCACGTCAATGAAATATTTTAATAAATTAGAGAATTTTGACGAACTCCAACCGGCAAGTACCTATTCAGCTATAAAATGCGAAACTTTGTAGACGCTCGTTACTTTAACAATTTGCATTTGTAATTCTTTTGAGGAGTCTCGGGTTCGAATCCTCGTGGAGCCGTGAATGGATGAAACTGCGCATGCGGTGGAACGCAAGCGCTGACGTCAGCGGGCTTAGCATGCATGCACGAGACAAAATTTGACGGGTGCTAGGGAAATTCGTACATCTATTCCATATTCTAACGTAAGACTTAACGCGCTTAAGATTTAAAACGTGTGTCTCGTCCAGACTTTTATTAACTTTTATTACTAAGGGATTTTATCCGGTATTGCTAGAGTTGGCAATTAAATAAATTGTTTGTTTTGTTAAGAGCCTGTGCAGACCTAGCGTTTTTGACCGGGGGTGTAAGGGCTAAAACGCTAGTGTGCACAGGCTCTAAGCTAAGCATGATATTTAATTACTCTAGCAACTTTTTATTAGTGCTGTCACTTTAATATTTTGATGCATGTTAGGTTCGCTGGGCTCTTTAGTCCATCCGCAGTCAATTGAAACGTATGGCGATGTATGAGAGCGTTCATTTAGAGGTGTATGCGTTATAGCAGACGCCACATACGACGCGCAGCGCGCGGTTTCTCCTCATAATATAGTAGTATCGTGTTCAATCTAGGAATAACACATCTCATCAAAAACATAAAATGTACAAAAATGTCAAGTCTCGCAATGCTTTCACCGTAAAAAGTTGTGAGATCTCATGTAAAGCCAAGCCTACATTAAGTATGTACTAATATTAGACGTCTTTATTTCTATAATAAGTATAGTGACTTGGCAATCGCACAGCACAAATAAAGCGCTGCTGCGTGGATATACCTTTTCCAATCGCTAATTAATTTATATTAGGTAGACAAGTTATTGCCCAGCAGTGGGACACTCAAATGGGCCAGAGAAAGAAAGAATCGGTGAGTCAGTGAGTCAGTCAGTGACAAAATTAAGGAAGTTTGGTTTGTAATAATTCTTAAACTACTGGTTCAAATTTAATGTTGTTTGGAAATATATCAAGCTGTGTAATGTTCTCTTGGTCACTGAAAATTTAGGCTTCTAGTATTTTCCACAACGAAGTTACAGGGGGGTCGAAAATGGCCCGAATGGCTTCGGAAAAAGGATGGTACGGCCGTGCCTTTTTTTGCTCGACTTGGCGAGGGCACTACTAAATTCGGAACATAAAGGTCCGCCCGGCGAACGTTTCAACCGTTCAATAGATAAACCCCCGACAAAATGCGGACTCTTCTTCCAGAGCTCATAACTCTAAAGTGCCCGAAGGAATTTCACCAAGCTTAGCCAAGAACTCTATTAAGTCATCTTTCAAACAAATACAAAATCTGAATCAGTTAATCAGTTTGGGAGCTACGATGCCACACACAGACACACAGACACACGGATACTCGCGAAAAACTTATAAACACCCCTCTGTTTTGCGTCGGGGGTTAACAAAGAACAATGAACAGTGCTTTGCGGTCTGTCTGTCCATCTGTTATCCTCTAGAGCCCGGACGCGTGAACCAACTTTAATGTGTATTCTGCAGGTAATTTGTATCTTACACAAATCAGTTCTTCCAGTTGAGTGTAAGCTCTGAATCGAGGTGTTCTGGGTTCAAAGTTATACGACGACTTTATTAATAGTACATTATTGCCTAGGCGCGGAAAGTAAGGGATCGCCTGACGAGGTGGTTAGCAGGCCGAGCAATAGCGAGGCCTGCTAAAATACGAGTCAGGCCATCCCCCGTTTCCGCCGAGGCATATATAATGCTTTTCTCAAACATGTGAGGAAATGATACAAATATATTTGTAAAAAGTAAAATTAATTTTAAAAGTGATGTTAATCATATTAGGACAATTTGTAAACGAAATTGTTATGGGTTTTCCAGGAACATTTATGTTTGTCTGTTGAATTTGAGATGTTGATATTTCAGGGCTTGTGGTAGACAAATGGACGTAACTTAGGGAAAAGGATCCAATTCCACCATTTCACACTTGTAGAATTTGACATAATATTGACAGCAATAGAATTCAAATTTAATACCGTGAAGTGCCGAGGACTTGATGTTTGTAGCTTTTACATAACAACAGTAAGTTCTACGTTTAAATTTCAATAAGTTTTTGTTTTAATTTTTTTTTTCTAACCATAGACAATTTTAAAGAAATTTAAAAAGATGAAAACACAAGCACTGTGCTACGAAAACGAGCAGTTGCCTTGGCTGTATGAGATTTATTTCTTGGTCCTTTCTATTCTGTATGCATTTGACAGCACTTTAAAAAAAATATCTCAGCGGACAAAAATGGGTTTTCATACGTTTATTTTACTCCTAGGAAGAAAATGAGGCCCTTCGCGTCTTCGTTTTTCAAAAGAAATGCCATCCTTTCTGAGCATGTTTGAGAAAAATATTTATTTACCAGCTCAAGGAGAAGAGTAATATTTCCGAGTATGTCTACCCTAGGACGAGCACAAGTTATATTTTGGCTGCTAGCTTAAAAAGTTAGACGAAAATATCAACTTTATACATCATGTCTAAACCCAAGCTTTCGGAGACGAGGCCAGATAAAATGCTGTAATATTTGACTTCACCAAAAAGCCTCGGCGCTAAATGATCCTCGCGCCAAATCGTTATCTCGACTTAGAAAAAGCTCCGCAAAGTGATTCGTAAGTTAAAAGACAAGCTCCAAACCGGGCGATAATGAGACGGCCTATACAGCGTTATAAGTATGACAGACTTCATATGTTTAAGGGTCAACATTTAGGCGCGGGAGTTCATTCTAGCATTTCGTTTAGAGACTGACGACTATGCCGGGATAAATGCCCTTTATTCTTCTCCAGGGAATAAACCAGGGACTGAAAAACCGCAAAAGACCGGTCACCTAAAATAAAGGTATCAATTGAAAAGGTATCCAAAAGTAACGGTACCCGAATAGATAAAATTTAATAGGTACCTTTTTAAAATGGTACCGCTAAGGTTGACCGTTTCAAGTAAAGGTACCTGACCGAAAAATGAGCCGTACAATTACGCTCACCGATAAAACGGGTACCTCCATGATTTCGGTTAGAGTATCGGTTACCTATAAACGTGGCAACGTCGCATGCGGTACTGAGGGCCTAGTGTAAGTTTTGCAACGTTTTTTACGTCTCGATCGCGTTTGCGTAAAAGTGTCACTTTGTATGGAACTGTCAAGTGTTTCGAATACGCGCCGCAAGAGGCGCTGTCACACTTCCATACTAATTGAGACGAAACGCAAACGCGATCGAGACGTAAAAAACGTTGCAAAACTTACACTAGGCCCTCTGAGAGTGATAGTGACACTGTCGGCAGCTGACTGATAAGTGAGACACGCGATCCCTCTCGCTCTCGCGAGAGTCGCTAGCTCGCAACGGCGCTTTTGTCCGATTGAGTGACCGGTTTGAATTGGGGTACTTATTTGATGAGATACTATTATTTAAAGGTACCGTTTGGACGGAAGCTGGTTTGGTACCTAAAGCAGGTCGGGTACCTTTAAAAAGAGCCGGTCAAAACCGTTTCTAACGGTACCTTTTCAGTCCCTGGTATAAACTATCTCCTTAATAAATTTCAGACCGATCGGTTAAGGTATTGTGGTTGTAATGTAAAGTTCACTTTACGTGTTCGCTGCCGATACTGTTATATTTTTCGAATATACTACTCTGTCAAGAAAGTACCGGGAAAAGATCAATAATACACAAACTGTTTGTTAATCATCCAAATTTATTTTATCACCTTCAAAGTGTAAAGAGTCCTAGCTACATACATAAAGAATTCACTCATATCATGGTCACGCGAACCAATTGTAAAGACCCCCCCCCCTTATCTAAATACTTTAACCTCTAACATCCTAAATATACTAGCTTATTCCCCTTGGTTTACCTGAGTAATCTATGAATTAATGAAATCAAACAAAAAGGGCTTAGCATGCAATTAAATTCCTGATAACAAATGAATACTAGTTTTGGCTGGTGATCGTCTAGATAATAACAAAATGGACCGAATCATTGTGAACCTGAGTAACTCAAAATTCTTTAAATCTTCGCTTTAATTAATTACTTACTTTGAAAAACTTGACATGGATAACCATCTAATAAACTTTCTTTTTACTACCTATTTAAATCTAGATTGATAATTATTTATCCTATAAAACTATAATGGAATTACAATGGACAATAGTTTATCAATTTTGGTTTAGCTTTTTGTTGGAGAAATTGTTGTTTGATTGTAAATTATGGTTTATTATCTTAATACTAGAGACTACTTAGGATTAAAATCCCGTCTTAAATTCCTAGAATATTATGTTAATATGATTTTGTTTATTGAAGCTTTATTAGCTTGAATTGGCCTTGTTAGCTTATATTGGCCTTCCTAATTAGGAAGGTTCGCTGGCCCCTCCACCGCCAACGAACAATAATCTCCGTCCTTAGACTTGGTCAGATTTCTTGCCCAAAAAAAAAAGTATTTACTAATTCTCGAATAAGTCATATGTAAGTCTGTTAGTATGTTTGTCTAATTTGGTAACAAAAGAGGACACAAAATAATATTAATATTCGATTCATAATTCCCTTTAGGATCTCTCATTAATATGCTAATTTTCATAGTTGTAATATAGATATTATTACATAAGTAACTCTATTTTAACTGTAATAAAGTTATAAGCGTCAATCATGTTTGGATTTAGCATCATATATTTCTAATATGAAATATTCAATTTTCTCTAAGAATCTTCAATGATTTTATATTAGTCACTGTGATAAGATTCAGATGTTTGTTTCATCTTTAGATAGATTGAACTCTCATGATAGTTTTCATGGTATAAGAATTTTATATGTGAAATTCAATAAAGCCACTTTATGTTGTTTTAAATTATTTTAGTACTTAAAGCATCTTTATTAATTTAAGATCCAGGAATATGATCAAATATAATATTTTATATATATATCTCTAGCTTTGTTTTATTTAATGTTTAACTAGAATATATATTACATAATAATATGTTAAACTTTTATATTCCAATTTTATTTTATTTTGTCGTTAATTAGAATATAAGTTTCTTATTTTCTGTAGGCCATCTAGTCTTATGTTATAGTATTTTTAACTAGATATTTTATATTTATATTTTCAAGTTATATTAGATAATTTGTATTAAATTCCGTCAATTCGATTGCTCACTTCAGAAATGAACTGACAAGTTTTCCGAAGTAGAAAGTTAAATAAAGGTAAAAGGTTAATGTCGAGAAAAGGATATTTGTCCTGATAGTTAATGAAGATTTTCCCTAATTATTCCTTCAAGATGAAATACATCTTATTTATTATGAGTTTTTTAACAAGTTTTGGAATTTATGAATTAGTGTTGCTTATTCCAAAACTATGTTATTATGTGTACCTAACCCTATCAGCTTCTAAATAATTTCAATACTAGGACCGGTCCACATTTAACTTAATTGCGTTTTCTTAACTAGCTGTATCGTTAGGTCAGGTAAGCCTAAGGGTGACTATCTAAACCTGGTGTAATGTTCCTTCCTCGGACCAAAATAGCCAGATTGAGGTTGGAACGCCCTATTATGTACATAGGTTTTCCTCATTACATATAAATATATTATTTTATGGGGATCACAAAGCAATTCAGAGGGCTTTGGAATTTGGTGTAGCCCGCTTACTAAACTTATGTTCTGGAGCCTTCCTTAGCTTTAACCTCTGTTGGACTTTTGCTCTGTGAGATAACATTTTCTCATGTCTTATGTTCGCCATGAAAAAACCTCGGCTACCCGAGAATTTAGCTTCAATTCAAATAAATTTACCACCGCTAGGCTTATTTGTATTGCCACGAACACGGTTCATAGTTAAAAAACTCGTGTCATGGTGAAGAAGTCTTAACGAAATTGTCAGCTGACTGAATTATTAAATTCTCCCCTTAGAAATTCATTCCCGAACCATCGAGTGAACATTTTAAATGACTGAAATATCAACGCCACCGGCGTACAATACTTGCTAATCACCCAAAACAGCTCTTTTAAACTCGTGATTTATCAAAGCCCCTTTTAAAATTTATTAGCAACATTAAGAACTTTATCACAGCTAAATCGCCCTGTTGTATGAAGAAAAGTAAACTGATTAGCTTCCCTACTCCCTTCTAAATATTCAAATTAATATTAAATAACTTAACTGACTTGAAACTTAATGGTAAATCCCACAAAACTAATTTATATTCACTTCACATTATTAGGTTAAAACCCAAAACAAATTCCTTAATATCAAAATATCAAGATAGTAAACGTTACTATTTTACTAAGATTCTAAACTTTAACTTTTATCTATATTAATTTAATCAACAAGAACATATTATAATTAACTTAAGAAACCCCAAAACTAATTAAGTTATTCAAAACAATTGTCAAAATGTAAAAATAAAATTTTCATTTACGTAAATAAAGCCCTTTGACTCGAATGCAATACTATCACCACCTTCCCCTTTGGAAGCTAATCAATCAAAAGCCTTGAACACCCGCGAACTCGCCTATTTAACCCCACCTCGAACTTTTCTCATATTTATCACTTTTATCACTGCGGGCACATTTGGACATGCGCACTAGCTTATCTTCTATCTCTCTTTTATTTCAACCGTTTCTTCATATCACCCTTATCAACCTACATGACGAAGCTGATTAGACCGTATAGTGTTCTATTATTTTGTCCGCTTTCTTAACTACAGCTCGGCCCAGCGGCCCAACGCAACCCCCCATCGACCAGCGCCTCACAGTTCAAATCTCCACCTATCTCAATGTCTTTTTGTATTTTTTTATTAAAATATTTTTAAAGATTCCTTTTGTTTTACTAATGCTAATTAGAAAAAGTCCAATTTAATATTTAATTATTTCTTAGTTAACCCTTTTATTTGTTATGAAATTTCTGTAACTAATAAAGTGTCAAAAGTTCATATTAGAATTGTCTAAGGTTTTTACTATTCCTTTATTTACTTAATGATACTCTATTTAAATAGACTGTAATATGATTGTTTGTTCATTAATTACTCCAGTCTACCAAACCAATAAACTTCATTCTGACCTATAATTTTAAGTTTTATATAAAAATAGATGTCGCTACTTGTTTATGATTATACAAATACTTTATTTGTAATTATATGTATGTTTTTAACAGACTAAATGGACGGATGTCTATGTGGTTTGTTACAGTCCTGCCTTTAGAAATCTTAAAGATGATATTGAAACTCAAGCTTAGCATCTGAAGAGATTTCTACCAAACTAAAATTATTTCATTTTTTTTTTAATTTTAACACTAAAATTCATTAATATCAAACCCTTCTTGTTCTCAATGTGTTGTGGATTTATACCTATCTAAACTGCAAACAGAAATTAGTTCAAATGTGTCAACTACAAAAGTTCTGACATAAAATATTATGACATTTGGGACTCAGTTTTTCCCTGCGAGGAAGGGAGTTGTGGGGTCCCTCAATTTCCGACAATTCGTAACCAGTTGTTCAATAACGAATCTTTTGTATGTATGATTAGACTTGAAGTTCCCGATTACGCCTCTCGAAGTCATACGCAAGTCCTTCGACGTCAAAATGATCATAACATTGTATTTCATTTCAATCTATCAACACATTATTCCTCACTCTGAACACAATTTAAACCTGGCGAATGTGTAGTGTATGGAGACTTAGAATTGGCTGCTAGTTGAGTATGGGTTTGTTAGAAGTTGCTTAAAAGCTGACTGATTGTCATATACAAATTTTTGTACATGAAATCTTTCTTTTAACCTAACTCTCAAGTCTTTTCTTCTAACAAACTGTTTGTAAAATGTTGTGTCTCGAGGTGTATTATTAATGAACCCAGTCTGTTGTTTATGAAATGTATTCAAAGTTAAACCCCTCTCTATAGATTCATTAAAATTAAGTACTTAAGAAAATTTTACTCATTCAGTTTTACCGTTCATAACTTTTCATGTCGACTGTAACCTTTCGCGCCAGTTCTAACCTAAAATACATTTTTATACAAACACAGTCTGGTTAATTTATTATGATAAACTGAATCTTTACCTTTAAACAAAAATTTTAGAATTCTAATCAAATGCAAAACCAACATCCCAAATTCACCTTATTACAACAGTCATCCGCCCAAATAAAATCCATTTCATTATACGTTAATTTGACTTTTTTAATTTTTTTGTTAGCAAAATTTTAAATTTTTAACATATCTCCAATGTGTTCTTACATTTTTTTTTTTTAATATTTTACTCTATTACTATCAATAATTATTTATTTGTTAAGTGTCCCAAAAATAAAAATTATGATTCAACTTAATTTTTGATACTTCAATAAATAAGTATCTTTGTTTTTACAAACTCAATGGTATTGTGGCGTAGCCTTACTTAATTTTAATATTTTAAATCTCTTTAATTAGAAAATGTAATATTTATTGCTAATTTGTAACCACCCGAATTTCTGAAATACGGCCCTGGTTAAAGTACGTCCCTGTTCACTGCGTGACCTTCGACACGAGCGCTCGTCGCTCTCGCCGGGCTGCGCGCGCAAGCCACCAGTCGCTAACACGCTCCGACGCTGCGTATGTGTATGGTATTAAACCTACTATGACAAACTTGACTTTCTACTGTTATCCCGGTAGGACACCCCCATAGTATCTATTATAATAATCGTGTACTATCAGGCAGTGTGAAGAGTCCTTATTAAGAGACTGTTGACACTTCACTAAATCTATAGAAAAAAACTTTGTAAAGTTAACCGTTTTTTTTGATGTAAATAAAGACGTCAGATATTTAGTTTCCCTTTTCACATTAATAATACTAAGTTGAATAGTTTTAATACGTCAACGAATTTAATAGATCAGAACAATGATAATTAACTGGTATCAAAATTGACAACACACTTCGATTCTCCATCAATAAAACTGATCAATACAATGATTGACACGTTAAAATTTGTGAATCTGTATCACAAAATTCTTATTCATTTAGAATGTTCAAAATATAACGGTTATAACATAAATAAAAATATACTAGATTTGTCATATTTTATCTTGTACGCATTTGACATTTCTTTATAATCTGTGGATATCTGTTCTGTTGATTTATTGACTATAAGCTGGCACTGGCTATCGACAAATAAATTGTATTTGTATTCACCGAATATTTGCAGTTAAAACAGTTACACTGCATGCTGCTGCAAAAATAATTAACGAAGAGAATGTGTCGTTGCCTTTGGTAACGCAACTCAACTCATCAAATAAAAACAAGTAAGTTTAACTAATGTCAACTAATTTATGATATTAGAATGTATTTGAACTAACTCGTCCACTCAAATTAATAACATTTAATGTTAAACATGTTTTGAATATCCTAATAACTTATTCCTTTCAATAAAATAGTCAATGTTGAAAATGACTTTTGATAACCAATACGTACATGTCGACTTTATTACTAAATTGATTTATCTGTTTTGTTTCAGATTCTCTCTTTGTTGTTGAAGAAGGAATACACATACTAACATCATATTACTGAACATCTGCCTGTTGATCTTATGTCTTATGACGGCAAAATGTTTATAAGAAAATAACAATGAACGAAACTCATCACATAAGCAACTTTACAACGTCAACCCCAAGAAACCGGCTAAAAAAGTCAACCATCTGCTCTAAACTGCCAAGTGAAATGATAAAAAGTGAGGTGCACCTTGTTTAGTTTGACAAACAATCAAATGTCTCGTTAAACTGTCTCTACTAATTACCCTTCTTTGTTTGTTATAAACTAATTTTGAATTAAACAATGTATAACTTAAGTTTTCCTTGTATTTAACCTAATTGAAATAGAAAAGTATAATTCGCTCTGTTTTCTAAAGATTAGACCGTCTTATTTAATTTATAAAAATTTGTTTATTGTTACAACTTTTGACATTTAAGTATACTATGTTGACAAACTTCTATTTCACTTCATGCTAGTGTTATGTTAAAATTATAAAATGATAAGTTTACAAAGTTGAGTTAATGACTAAGATTGTCTCTTTCTATTTTTTCCTAATACCAAATAATTATGAATTGTTTAATGTTTAGTAACCCCTGTCTTCACGTTCCCTGCTATAAGACATATTGAAAATGTATAGTTGAATTTATAATCGCAAATGTATATTTTGAATCACCGTAACTAGTCACAGATTAGGATTAAGGTACAGTTTCACTGAGCGTGTGGAATTCCGCATATTTCATCTGTTTCCTTTTAGCGTTTAGCATTCGTAGTGAACAAAATGAAGAAATTATAAATGATGATGATGAAAATAAAAGTTAATTGCAAATACCTATTTTGTTTCATTCTCCGATATTTAGATGATAATTTCTATCGGATCCTAATTTTTAGGATTGACAACAAAGAATGTCATACTTTTTCATCCACATTTGACGTACCTAGATAACGTAAGTGAAATGACTAATTATCTCTATTAAGAAATGAAATTTAAACTCATCGTTTTGTTATCTAACCAAAAGTATTATTTTGTATCAATTGTTTACTTTGGTTCACTCTCTTTTTTTTAAAATACCAACTTATTTATGAACGTTAATAATGAAATCCCATTTCATTTATTCTAGTACCTAGATTCACTTCAATCATTTCATTTCGCCAATCCCGATAATAATCGATAATCTAAGTCGATAGATATATGTAAAGTCTATGGTCGATAGCTATTATCGATTAATCTGTTTCAATCATTATCTGCTCATTCCGCGTTTTGTTCCACAACCATATTACATTTATTATCTTTTATCAATCTGATTAGATTTCCATTATTCAAACTTGATATTCTAAAATATCTCTTACATAAATAATGAAAATGTCACTTCGACTATTTTTATAAAACGATATCTTCTTATGAATCGGAATATAATTTTGTTATAGCAACACTAAACTTTCTAATGTAATATTACCAAATTCAATTTAAATCTAGGCTGTAAGGATTGATGACTTTGGCCTATCCCTTCGGAACAATTTTGAAACAACAACAATGTAACAATTCGTTCTATAATGTCATAACCTATAAATTTCGTGATCTGCAAATTATAACATAAACACGGCGAATGTTCCCAGACTTGATACTAAATGTAAAGTATTTTCTATTATAAATACTTGGGACCCATCTCCGTTATATTCCATCAGCAAAGCAATATGACCGCTCTTACTATGAATCATGATGAATCATGAATTCTAAACAAAACTACAAGGTAACTATTAGTTTACTATTTCTTTGATTTTATTTGTAATTCATAATTAGTTATTCTAGTTACTTGTCTAGTTCATAACATCAAATCCTTATTTACTTTTTATGACAACTTAACCGATTTCCATTAGATTTTTATATATCGAAATTGACAACTTACAATTTCATCTGTTAAAAGTCCGATTATAACAAAACTATAGAAACGTATTGATGTTATGTCTACCTATATGATTTGTTTTATAACTAATATTAATCCTTGTCGTTTTTTCTTTTTAGATTAACATTCAAAACAGTATGTGCAATCAAAAGTGAAGCAATAACTAGTGACTGAAAATTTTACAATAAGATTGTACTTCTCCGAAACTACATACGAAATAATGGTACTTTATTTCTACAAACAACAATAAAGTCTCAGAAGAAACATACAGGTAATATTATGTTTGTTTTTATGTTTCAAAACTCAAACTTTTGTCAAAATAGATTTATAAACTTGACTCATTGTTATTAGGCTTTAACTACTGTTGAATAAGATTTAATCAAGTTTATTGTTATGAACAATACTACTGAATATCAACCAACCAACTAACTATAAACTAGTTTTTCCCTCTTAAATATTTGTAGGTATTTGACTTATCAGTTTCTGAAATTTATATTTTTTTTGTTTCTATTTCAGCTTACAAGAATTACAAGAGTCCCAGATAAACAACAAATCCTGACGTTCTTCGTGTTAATGCTGATATTATACTGACTCAGACTATTAATTGAAAATTCTGCAACTTAATTTAGATTTTTGT
This sequence comes from Tortrix viridana, assembly GCA_963241965.1. Lineage (NCBI taxonomy): Eukaryota > Metazoa > Arthropoda > Insecta > Lepidoptera > Tortricidae > Tortrix > Tortrix viridana. The sequence continues at coordinate 676,600 of OY725199.1, read as the reverse complement.
ATCCGTCATTTCTACATTAAATTAATACAAATTTCGTTGTTTACTTCACCTGCCTTAGTTTATACAACTTTTAACTTTGATATTAAATGAGTGGATACTCTGCTTGTATTTATATTTATTCAGCAACAATAATTCCACTTAGAAATCAATAAATTTTACACTTTTCAGTTTAGTTATCCCGCCTGCCTTCAACCATTATACTTTTAAATATGAGTAAACATGAAGTATATGTAAGCAATATCATAATTTCTTATTTATAATGTTACTTATTATCATTATTGATTAAATAACTTTTCCCTGCCTTCAATTATAAAACTGTAACCCGATTAATAATCAAATAACTGTTTACAACCAAAATGTAAGTAATTAATTAAAACAAAGACCTCCATCTTCACTGACAACAATTGGGCTCACTAGGAACCAATTTTTCTATGTAAATTAATAATAACTAATAACAAACAACGACTGTTACTGATAATTCTTGGTTTCCATGGCAACCATTTTAATAGATAAACCTAATTCCAGAATCCTGATCGCGGCCGCCAATTGTAAAGAGTCCTAGCTACATACATAAAGAATTCACTCATATCATGGTCACGCGAACCAATTGTAAAGACCCCCCCCCCTTATCTAAATACTTTAACCTCTAACATCCTAAATATACTAGCTTATTCCCCTTGGTTTACCTGAGTAATCTATGAATTAATGAAATCAAACAAAAAGGGCTTAGCATGCAATTAAATTCCTGATAACAAATGAATACTAGTTTTGGCTGGTGATCGTCTAGATAATAACAAAATGGACCGAATCATTGTGAACCTGAGTAACTCAAAATTCTTTAAATCTTCGCTTTAATTAATTACTTACTTTGAAAAACTTGACATGGATAACCATCTAATAAACTTTCTTTTTACTACCTATTTAAATCTAGATTGATAATTATTTATCCTATAAAACTATAATGGAATTACAATGGACAATAGTTTATCAATTTTGGTTTAGCTTTTTGTTGGAGAAATTGTTGTTTGATTGTAAATTATGGTTTATTATCTTAATACTAGAGACTACTTAGGATTAAAATCCCGTCTTAAATTCCTAGAATATTATGTTAATATGATTTTGTTTATTGAAGCTTTATTAGCTTGAATTGGCCTTGTTAGCTTATATTGGCCTTCCTAATTAGGAAGGTTCGCTGGCCCCTCCACCGCCAACGAACAATAATCTCCGTCCTTAGACTTGGTCAGATTTCTTGCCCAAAAAAAAAAGTATTTACTAATTCTCGAATAAGTCATATGTAAGTCTGTTAGTATGTTTGTCTAATTTGGTAACAAAAGAGGACACAAAATAATATTAATATTCGATTCATAATTCCCTTTAGGATCTCTCATTAATATGCTAATTTTCATAGTTGTAATATAGATATTATTACATAAGTAACTCTATTTTAACTGTAATAAAGTTATAAGCGTCAATCATGTTTGGATTTAGCATCATATATTTCTAATATGAAATATTCAATTTTCTCTAAGAATCTTCAATGATTTTATATTAGTCACTGTGATAAGATTCAGATGTTTGTTTCATCTTTAGATAGATTGAACTCTCATGATAGTTTTCATGGTATAAGAATTTTATATGTGAAATTCAATAAAGCCACTTTATGTTGTTTTAAATTATTTTAGTACTTAAAGCATCTTTATTAATTTAAGATCCAGGAATATGATCAAATATAATATTTTATATATATATCTCTAGCTTTGTTTTATTTAATGTTTAACTAGAATATATATTACATAATAATATGTTAAACTTTTATATTCCAATTTTATTTTATTTTGTCGTTAATTAGAATATAAGTTTCTTATTTTCTGTAGGCCATCTAGTCTTATGTTATAGTATTTTTAACTAGATATTTTATATTTATATTTTCAAGTTATATTAGATAATTTGTATTAAATTCCGTCAATTCGATTGCTCACTTCAGAAATGAACTGACAAGTTTTCCGAAGTAGAAAGTTAAATAAAGGTAAAAGGTTAATGTCGAGAAAAGGATATTTGTCCTGATAGTTAATGAAGATTTTCCCTAATTATTCCTTCAAGATGAAATACATCTTATTTATTATGAGTTTTTTAACAAGTTTTGGAATTTATGAATTAGTGTTGCTTATTCCAAAACTATGTTATTATGTGTACCTAACCCTATCAGCTTCTAAATAATTTCAATACTAGGACCGGTCCACATTTAACTTAATTGCGTTTTCTTAACTAGCTGTATCGTTAGGTCAGGTAAGCCTAAGGGTGACTATCTAAACCTGGTGTAATGTTCCTTCCTCGGACCAAAATAGCCAGATTGAGGTTGGAACGCCCTATTATGTACATAGGTTTTCCTCATTACATATAAATATATTATTTTATGGGGATCACAAAGCAATTCAGAGGGCTTTGGAATTTGGTGTAGCCCGCTTACTAAACTTATGTTCTGGAGCCTTCCTTAGCTTTAACCTCTGTTGGACTTTTGCTCTGTGAGATAACATTTTCTCATGTCTTATGTTCGCCATGAAAAAACCTCGGCTACCCGAGAATTTAGCTTCAATTCAAATAAATTTACCACCGCTAGGCTTATTTGTATTGCCACGAACACGGTTCATAGTTAAAAAACTCGTGTCATGGTGAAGAAGTCTTAACGAAATTGTCAGCTGACTGAATTATTAAATTCTCCCCTTAGAAATTCATTCCCGAACCATCGAGTGAACATTTTAAATGACTGAAATATCAACGCCACCGGCGTACAATACTTGCTAATCACCCAAAACAGCTCTTTTAAACTCGTGATTTATCAAAGCCCCTTTTAAAATTTATTAGCAACATTAAGAACTTTATCACAGCTAAATCGCCCTGTTGTATGAAGAAAAGTAAACTGATTAGCTTCCCTACTCCCTTCTAAATATTCAAATTAATATTAAATAACTTAACTGACTTGAAACTTAATGGTAAATCCCACAAAACTAATTTATATTCACTTCACATTATTAGGTTAAAACCCAAAACAAATTCCTTAATATCAAAATATCAAGATAGTAAACGTTACTATTTTACTAAGATTCTAAACTTTAACTTTTATCTATATTAATTTAATCAACAAGAACATATTATAATTAACTTAAGAAACCCCAAAACTAATTAAGTTATTCAAAACAATTGTCAAAATGTAAAAATAAAATTTTCATTTACGTAAATAAAGCCCTTTGACTCGAATGCAATACTATCACCACCTTCCCCTTTGGAAGCTAATCAATCAAAAGCCTTGAACACCCGCGAACTCGCCTATTTAACCCCACCTCGAACTTTTCTCATATTTATCACTTTTATCACTGCGGGCACATTTGGACATGCGCACTAGCTTATCTTCTATCTCTCTTTTATTTCAACCGTTTCTTCATATCACCCTTATCAACCTACATGACGAAGCTGATTAGACCGTATAGTGTTCTATTATTTTGTCCGCTTTCTTAACTACAGCTCGGCCCAGCGGCCCAACGCAACCCCCCATCGACCAGCGCCTCACAGTTCAAATCTCCACCTATCTCAATGTCTTTTTGTATTTTTTTATTAAAATATTTTTAAAGATTCCTTTTGTTTTACTAATGCTAATTAGAAAAAGTCCAATTTAATATTTAATTATTTCTTAGTTAACCCTTTTATTTGTTATGAAATTTCTGTAACTAATAAAGTGTCAAAAGTTCATATTAGAATTGTCTAAGGTTTTTACTATTCCTTTATTTACTTAATGATACTCTATTTAAATAGACTGTAATATGATTGTTTGTTCATTAATTACTCCAGTCTACCAAACCAATAAACTTCATTCTGACCTATAATTTTAAGTTTTATATAAAAATAGATGTCGCTACTTGTTTATGATTATACAAATACTTTATTTGTAATTATATGTATGTTTTTAACAGACTAAATGGACGGATGTCTATGTGGTTTGTTACAAAAGTATGCTCCTTCAGAAACGATACACTTACGCCAACGAATAATCCAATCATCAAAACATTTTTTAAACGCTGTTTCCGGAATTGAATTCAGTTCTCGGCGCGAATTCTCCTTTATGTCTTCTACCGATTGAAAACGGGTGCCACGAAGTGGTAATTTGAGTTTAGGAAAAAGAAAGAAGTCGGCAGGAGCCATATCTGGTGAATATGGTGGTTGCTCGATGGTATTTGTTGAGTGTTTGGTCAAAAATTCTTTCACAATGATGGCCTTGTGCGAAGGCGCATTATCGTGGTGCAAAATCCAAGAATTTTCATTCCACAAATCTGGCCTTTTTCGTCGAATTTGCTCTCTTAAATGCCGCATAACGCTCAAATAATATTCTTTATTTACCGTTTGACCTTCCGGCAAGAATTCCGAGTGCACAACACCGCGATAGTCAAAGAAAACAGTCAACATGACTTTGACTTTTGATCGACTTTGGCGTGGTTTCTTCGGTTTCGGTTCAGTTGGAAGGCGCCACTCCGAAGCTTGTTGACTAGTTTGCATGTCAAACTCGTAAACCCACGTCTCGTCACCAGTAACAATGCGTTTCATGAATGTTGGGTCGGAATTGACTCGTTCTAGCATGTCCTCAGCGACTCTCATGCGATTGAGTTTTTGGAGAAAATTCAGGTCTTTTGGGACTAGCCGAGCGGTAACATGTTTCATACCCAAATGATTAGTTAAAATAGTACGGATCGACTCGTGAGATACAGAAAGTTCGGCGGCTATCTCTCTCAAAGTTGAATGAGGATTTTCAGTCACTATTTCCTTCACTTTTGCGATGTTAACTTCAGTTGCAGACGTTGATGGCCTACCAGAGCGAGGCAAATCTTCCATCACATCTCGACCGCTTTTGAACGCTTTGTACCACTCATAAACACGTGTTTTTGATAAAGTCGAATCACCGTAAGCCTTCTGTAACATTTTCAGTGACTCCGAACACGAAATTCCATTGGCGATGCAAAATTTAAGACAAACTCTTTGTTCAATGTTTTTGTCCATTATGAAATTCGCAATACACACTAGATATGATATAACTAAAAACAGCACTGTATTTAATATAAATAACAGATGCAACTCAAACTCCGCGCCAAAATAGAAAACAGTTGTGCCAATCTAACAACAACAAAAAAAACAAAAATTTGAATTTGGAACCATAAACAAATCATCCATTCCCGATACTTTGTTGACTGAATGTATTATACGAATCACGATACAATCGCCGAATCAAAGGCGACAATTTCTCATTACACTCGAGATGAAGCGTCAATCAAGATGAAAATATCAACAACATAATCAATACATAGTATAAAATGAAGTCGCCCTCCGCGTCTGCCTGTCCCTATGTATGCTTAGATCTTTAAAACTACGCAACGGATTTTGATGCGGTTTTCACAGTCATTTAGATAATTCTTCACCGAAGGTTTATGTATATAATAGTACCCGGAGCAAAGCGAGGGCGGGTCGCTAGTAACATTACATAAACAACTATATCCAAACGCAGTCTGGTTATAAAGCTTGCATTTTGTAAACACAAGAATAAACTTAATCTGCAGTTAATAAACATGGAGGATGTATTATTTATAAGCTGTAGTTGGCTCTTATTTATATGCATAGAAACTTGTTTACTTGTGTGATGAGAGTTTTAAAGATGGGTCAAGCGTGAGCGAGGCGAGGCGGTCGCTGCGCGTGCGGGCGATCAATGATGTCGTTTGATGTGATTGGACCGTTTGATTTTATTTGCAGCGTTTGAACTTATATAATAGTAGATTGTACAACGAGTGCATAAAACGCACCATTTTACGCGAGACGTTTATCCATCCAAGCGAGCTTGCGAGCGAGGATGGATATAAAGTCGAGTGTTAAATGGGTTTTATGGACGAGTTGTACACTCTACTTTTCACTTCGATTGCGAGAAAATGAAACAGCAACATGATAAAAAAAATGCGACGAAATAAAAATTATAAGTTTATTTCATGAAGCTTTATTGTGTACTTTGGCTGTTGGTATCCTTGCCTTGGTCATAGAATACTAACGAAACGGAATAAAATAAAGAGGTTATTCTATGAAGTTAAAGTTGTTCGTGTGGCTGTTGGACCGATTGCCTAGGTCTTCGACGAAGATTTTACTTTATGCACTAGAGCATAAGAAGCGACTTTATGTCGCCTACGCACGACATAAGACGAACTTTTAGAGCATGAGAAGTGAAAATTAAACTATTGAATAGCTTCCTGCGACCCAAAGCAAAATTAAGCTCATTGTCACTGCGAACCATGGCCTACCAGTATTACCATTGCTACTCATTTAGACCCAGACGTAAAATTTTATTGTACTTGTATAGCACCAATAGTTTTTGGGCGAGTTTATAATCAGTGTATGATACCTTTTGGACGGTATTTTATCACTTTATTTATTTTATTTATTTATTTTATCGAAACACCTTTCATCGAACGTATCATTTCATCGAATTTCATTTTTTTTTTTTATTGATAATGGGTTTGCTCTTGACCAACTCCCGCCCTTGGAGGACGAAGATTCAGTCTACGATGTAGCGAGCTCGCCCAGAAGATGCCTATTCACCCTAGCTTTAAATAGGTTCAGATTGTATGCACTCGGAAATACAGACGCCGGAAGCGCATTCCACTCCTTTGCATTATGAAAGATGATGCAAAGCGCTTCGTTCATTATTTTTTTTTTTTTTCGTTCGCTTTTTTCATTTCATCGAAAGCTAATTTCTGCTGAAACCTTATTGGCTTCAGGTTATCTTAAGCATGGGTTACGTAGGTTAGGTTAGGTTAGACCTGACACCACCAAAAAATTATAACTCCTGCACGTGGATATTAGCTTCCAATGAAATGTAATTAGATGAAATGTTACGTTCGATGAAAGGAGTTTCGATAGTGATAGCTACCCGTTTTGGACAATTTGATTTTAATAGAACAAATGCTACAGGGAGGAGCATCTAGGCTTTATATTAGTCATTATTAAAACGAAATAGCTGGTTTTGTAATGAGTTCTACTGGTAGGACCATGGTACGATATGACTACACAACTGTTGGAAGAGCTGGGTCTGAATAACAAAGGTAACTAGTACCATAGGTAGGGCCTTGGGCCGCAGGAGGATAACCTAACCGAGTTAAAAACCCCCGATATCAGCGCCTAAAAACCCTCTGAGCAATGAGCAAAACCTTTAACGGGCTCCAAGCACGTACATTTTCACTGGACGGACTTCGTCACTAGAAGATTTCAAGAATTAAAAAATCAGATGCCCTCGTCAACTAGAAAAGAGCTGATGATCTTCAAACGGCTGAACAGATTTTCATGAAACATGACTAAGAACACTCGGGATAAAATTATCTATGACACAAAAAAAAACTAAACGAAAATCGGTCCATCCGTTTGGGAGCTACGATACCACAGACAGATACACAGATACACAGACAGACACGTTAAACTTATAACACCCCTCACTTTTTGCGTTGGGGGTTAAAATTAAAAACCCCCGACAAAATCGCGCCCTCTATTGTCAGGGCTCGTGACTCTTAAACGGCCGGATGGATTTCGTCAGGTGACTTTTCTAATTTACTATTTTAACCCCCGACGCAAAACAAAGGGGTATTATAAGTTGAACGCGTGTATCCGTGTGTCTGTCTGTGGTAACGTAGCGCCCAGTCAGATAAACCGATTTTAATTTGTTCTAAATGCGGAACTCTCGGTGCGCGAGTCTGACTCGCAACTGACCGGTTTTTCGAGATAAAAAGTACCCTATGTGCTATTCCAGACTATAATCTATCTGTGCCAAATTTTATCCAGATCCGTTCAGGCGTTCTGCCGTGATTGATTAACAAACATACATCCATCAAAACGTTCACATTTGTAATTAAAGGATTCAAGAGATCCAATCTCTACGCTTATCATTGAGAAGGTCGGAGCTGCGATCTGGCGGCCGCTACCGTCTGCACCGGGAGCGTGGGGGTCAACGGCCGCTTATCGATCTATCTGTACAGTCTGTGTCTAATCAGCTGGCAGCCTGGGCTGCTGATCAATCTGCTTTGTTCCGCGATTAAGAGATATGGGGCGTTCGATCCATCAATGCGTGCTAAAGTAGTTTGCAGCTAAAACGAGAACTCTGGTATAAAGCATGTCTGACTGTTGTCTGTGTGTTTTCAATCGTAATAAGGCAGAATGCGTGTTATCATGACAACTATATGTATATATCTAATACCAATCACTACATAGTATAAAACAAAGTCGCTTCCCGCCATCTTTACCTCTGTGTGTACGCTTAGATCTTTCAAACTACGCAACGGATTTTAATGCGGTTTTCACCATCAGTTAGATAACTTTTCACGGAAGGTTTATGTATATAATAGTACCCGGAGCGAAGCGAGGGCGGGTCGCTAGGAATATTATAAAAAGGAAGGATTCGTTTAATTCGTTCGTTATTCGTTAAATTGTGAAACTACTGAAATTGTTCACCAAATAAATAACAAATATAAAGCTGACGAATAAGTCATAAAACTTCAAACTCTTAAAACATTCTTCAATTAAAAGTCTCCTAGGAAATAAGCCCTAAACCCTCCCGGTGCTCACCGAGGGAGGGATGAGGCCCAAGTTTGGCCATAAAGGGCCCAGCTCGCCCTCGGCCCGGCCCCAGGTGGCTCAGCTCGTAAAAACTTTTCACTACACCAACTTGAACTGCTTCAGGGGTTCCTTAGAAAAAAAACCGGTCAAGTGCGAGTCGGACTCGCTTTAAAAATATACCTTTTTAACCCCCGACGCAAAAAGAGAGGGGTTATCTGTGTATCTGTCTGTGGTATCGTAGCTCCCAAACGGATGGACCGATTTTCGTTTAGTTTTTTTTGTGTCATAGATAATTTTATCCCGAGTGTTCTTAGCCATGTTTCATGAAAATCTGTTCAGCCGTTTGAAGATCATCAGCTCTTTTCTAGTTGACGAGGGGATCTGATTTTTTAATTCTTGAAATCTTCTAGTGACGAAGTCCCTCCAGTGTAAATGTACGTGCTTGGAGCCCGTTAAAGGTTTTGCTCATTGCTCAGAGGGTTTTTAGGGGCTGATATCAGGGGTTTTTAACTCGGTTAGGTTATTATGTACTTCATAGTATGCAAGGTCTATTTTGAGTTGCCTAAATGTAACAAAAAAAAAAAACAATTTATTTAGGGCCCTATCCCCGAGGGCCCTGGGGGGGTCAACACACTATTTTTTGAGCTGAAGTTAAAAACTATCTAATGGACGAGGATGGACAGAGAGATATATTTGACTTTTGTACAAACTTGGAATATTCCCAACGGAGCCGCCGGAAGCCCGTGCAGCGGAAATGGATATAATGTAACATTCCAACTACCGCCTAATACGATCCTATACGAGAGACATTTGTATATAATATACTCACGTTCAAGAAAACGGCTCTAACGATTTCGATGAAAATAGCGTCATGGTTTACGGGGGCGAAAAATCGATCTAGGTCTCATATCTGGAAAAATTCGCATTTTCACGCAAAATTAAATGTAATTTCGGTGCGGCTGCCACCGTCTGAATAGACTAATGGTTAGAGCGTTGGCCTACTACGCCAAGACGCACGAACCCAAACTATGGACCAATTTTTTTTGGATTTAAATAATCTTTTGTTATTGTTTTTTTTTGTTTCTGTATTGAAGTCGATGAAAATTCGGTTTCAACCCGAACGACGCCGCTGGGCCTCCAAGTACTGATGCTAAAGTCTATTTCTCGGTTTGTCCTTCTTTAACCGACTTTTACGACGTGATTTTTCCCTTAGAGACAGAGATAGCTGCTGAGCCCTTAGCCAAGATGCCCATCGGTTACTAGCGTTTCTATTCGTTTAGTTAAAAAGATAAAAAAGATATTTATTCAGTAAGTAGGCCGCACGGGCACTTTTACACGTCAAAATCTACCAGCGCTTCCTAAGAGGAGACCACTGCTGAGAAGAAGCGCCGCAAGAAATTCAACAGTTAGTCATTTTTTTAGTCAGTTTTTAAACCAATCGCGTCACTGGTAAATCACGTGACACGTATCACGTGATCTACCAGTGACGCGATTGGTTTAAAAACTAAAAGAAATGAAACGCTAGTTAGCGATGGGCATCTTGGCTACGGGCTCGGGTTAGCGGGAATAGCTATAAGAGTTCTCTAGTCGAGTCGTGGACAAACACTAGCAGTTAACAGATAAACACACATAAATTAAGGACCGATATTTCAACCTCCAAATATCGCTATCAATCTATGGATACATCCTAAACAGAACGCTGTCGAACTCTAATATTAATACAGATTAAAATGCCAACGGCAGCCATTTTGATTTAATCCATCAAACCTACGACGAGCGCGGGAGCCCGGGGCGGCTTGTAGCCGATAGTCAAATAAGTCCGCGACTTAATTCAATTTACTGAGTAGGTATGCAGGGGGCGCTCACCTCTGGCGCAGCGTAAGGCTGCTTTTCCATAGAAGCGGAGATGAGCGGTGCGGAGAGGAGCTGTGTAGAATCAACCAATCACATTGGTTGTAATCCACATCTCGTCTCCGCTCCGCTTCAATGGAAACAGTCAAGCGGAGACGAGATGTGGATTACAACCAATGTGATTGGTCGATTCCTAAACAGCTCCTCTCCGCACCGCTCGTCTCCGCTTCTATGGAAAGGCAGCCTGAAGTAGCGCAGCACTCTACCTATAGGTGTATGATGAGGTTATTAGACATTACACAGACCAAGCTTTGATAACACGACTGCAACCCAACTATGGCGAAGCAAAAAGGATAGTTATATTATTAGCAGCCTAAGTTTGTTAGTATGTCCATTTGTTCGCTCGTCGCTCGCCATATCGGCCGATTTGGTCCGAAAACTGCTCTACGGACAGCCGGATCTGGTTCGGAGCGAACCAAACCCGTTGTCCGGCCCGGACCAAATCCTATCGTCTGTTACGGGTATAAAATATCGACTATATTTTTAACCGACTTAAAAAAAAAGGAGGTTCTCAGTTTGACCTGTATGTTTGTATGTATGTATGTATGTATGTATGTATGTATGTTTGTCCACGATTATCTCGCGTTTGGCTGAACCGATTTAGATACCGAATGTACCTATTAGGCACCCATCAAATAGGCAATTCCTAGGAAGCCGGTCATTATTTAGTCTTGTTTAGTGGGTTTTTTTTGAAGACGGTTCTATTTTTTATTAAAAAAAAAAGACGAAAAATAATTTTTAATAAAAATAGAACCGTCTTCAAAAAAACCCACTAAACAAGACGAAATAATGATCGGCTTCCTAGGAATTGCCTATTTGATGGGTGCCTAATAGGTACATGGAATATATCTAAGCCGGTGTCAAGTAGGTTTACACAATAGCAATGTCACATGATTCTTGCCACCGACTTCGATATATTCCATGTACCTATTAGGCACCCATCAAATAGGCAATTCCTAGGAAGCCGGTCATTATTTAGTCTTGTTTAGTGGGATTTTTTTGAAGACGGTTCTATTTTTTATTAAAAAAATTTTTTCGTCTTTTTTTATTACATTTTTTTTTCGCTTTTTATTTTAGAAATGAGGTGCTGTTGGTTTCGTCTTAGTGAACCGCATGTAATACTTTTATTATAACTAGCGACCCGCCTCGCTTCGCTCCTGGTACTATTAATTCAAGGAGTCAAGTCCCCTTGAAGGAAACCAGTTAGTCAAGCTGGTCTAATTTGACTGTCATTCAGATGAGGGTGTTCATTCACCCTATTCGAGGAGTTCAAAACCTGCGTGGGTCTGCCCCAAGAGGAACGGGTCTCACGGCCTAATTGAGAATTTGTAATTAATACATAAACCTTCCGTGAAAAATTATTTAACTGATGGTGAAAACCCCATTAAAATCCGTTGCGTAGTGTGAAAGATCCAAGCGTATATACAGAGGGACAGACGGCGTGCGACTTTGTATACTACCCGTATTTAGTGATAGTGATAGTGATGCTTTGCTTGTTTATTATGGATACGTGTGTTCCGCCCTTAGATATGGCATTATTATGTGGGCCAACGCGAAAGATGTCCATAGAGTATTCGTATCACAAAAACGTTGTATAAGGGCTATATGGGGTCTAAGACCTTCAGACTCATGCAAACCAATTTTTCAGCAAAATAAGATTCTTACGCTTACATGCCTATACATTTTGGAGTCGTGTACTTTTGTAAGAAAGCACATGGAACTATTCTTAATGAAAGACAATCACAATAAGCGAACTGTTACGCAAAAGCCATTAAAATTACCTGTAGCCAACCTGAGCATGGTTAAAATGAATTCGTATTAAAATTTATAATGCTGTACCTAAGACCATGAGGACCTTACAATCCTAACCCGACTTTAACAAATTTAACTGGAAACATGTTTTATGGCAAACTTAGACAATGGTTACAAGAGGAATGTTACTACTCAATGAATGAATTTTTCGGTAAAAATAAATAATTGACTTTGCTATAGATACATTTGACATTATGTTCGCTCATTTTAATTTTAATTTAGATATAAGAACTAAAAATTTGTATGCCACTAAAGGCTGACCGGCTGTACTGTATGACATAAATAATAAGACCACGATGTAACCCGTTCAGTGCAAATAAATTATTTCATTTCATTTCATTTACGATGGTGGCCAACAAGCCAATGGTAAGCGGTTAACACCAGAAGTATCGCATGCGCGTTACCGACCCTTTAAAAACCTATTCCCTCTTGAAGAACTCCATACTGTAGTCACCAGGGAGAACTTTGGTAGGGAGCATAGTCTATGTCATATCAAATGTAACATGGCGAATTTGACATGCACAAAATAAAGGGCGAATTTTTTATCAATGTGTTCATTTGGGAATATTCTGCTCTTAAAGCAACAATTTTTAGAAATTTTGCATTTGATGAATATCAAAAAACTAGCAACCCTTCGCGGGTAGCAGGGCATAAACGCACTTAAACCCTAATGAATTATCACCTAAACCTTTCTCATGAATCACTCCGCCCATTGGCCAAAACCGTAAGAAAATCCGTTCAGTAGTTTTTGAGTTTATCGCATCCAGACAGACCGACAGACGCGGTGGGGGGACTTTGTTTTATAATCGTACTTATTAAACGACAAACATTTGTACATATATATTATGTATATCATTTTAAACTCACGTTCTCGAAAACGGCTCTAACGATTTCGATGAAATTTGCAGTATGGGGGTATACGGGGGCGAAAAATCGATCTAGGTAGATCTCATATCTGGGAAAATTAGTTTTCCCCGGATTTTCACGCAAAAAGATTTTCCGCTCAATATGGTTCGTTTCGATGCGGTTGTTGCCGTTTGAATAGACTGATGGTTAGAGTGTTGGATGGATTGTTTTTTTTTGTTTTTGTATAGAAAATCGATGAAAATTCGGTTTCGACCCGAGCGAAGACGCTCGGTCTCCAGATACTATGTAGTTAAGTGATAATGATGACAGTGTTTACAGTCGTAGTTCACGCAAGCGATGGCGCGGTTCAGGCCTGTGACCTTGATAAGTTATGTCTACTTTACGACCTCCAGCTTCTTCCTACATTAAAAAAAAACCGGTCAAGTGCGAGTCGGACTCGCGCACCGAGGGTTCCGCACAAACTTGTAGGCATGTAAATAGTTCGTAACCCACGGGAATACAATATAAACAGGGTCCAGTATAAACTGACACGCAATACGTACGTATGCACTTTAGTACTTAGTGAGTGTCAGTTTATACTGGTCTTATTTTTTATGTGATGTAACTACAAATTAACGGTTTTCAGATTTTTCCCTTTGTTTGTGCTATAAGACATTGCTTCTTGCCAAATTTCATGATTCTAAGTCAACGGGAAGTACCCTATAGGTTTTGATTCCCATGAGATTACCTTCAATATGCGTCATAAACGGCCGTATCTTTCGATTGCGTTGACTTAGATGTTTGATTTTTTCACTGATCCAAGGGATTGCAGACCTAAGTATTTGATATGAATTTCAACTTGATACCTTTACGCGTTCCTGAGAAAAGGGGTCTTGACAGACACACAGACAGACAGACGGACAACAAAGTGATCTTATAAGGGTTCCGTTTTTTTCATTTGAGGTACGGAACCCTAAAAACAAGTTTACTGGGTGTAACCTAACTTAGAAAAATAATTTTTGGGACAAGCTTTTGCTGCCGACTGTACTTGTTTTTGCACAGTCATCATCTGCTTATCAAGACAAATCCAACGAGCCCCAACACGGCGGGGCTATCACGTGTAGTTTAGGAGTTCCTGTGACAACCTTCCATCTCCATCATCAGACCAGCTCAATGACACCATATTGCATTGTCATCGGGTTTACACACAAATTTCAGCCCATTTCATTAACGGGAACTGGTTCAAAATTGATTTGCAAAATTCCAGGACATAGATACAAGGAAGTTAAATAAAAGCTTGTAATAACCTAACCGAGTTAAAAACCCCCGATATCAGCGCCTAAAAACCCTCTGAGCAATGAGCAAAACCTTTAACGGGCTCCAAGCACGTACATTTTCACTGGAGGGACTTCGTCACTAGAAGATTTCAAGAATTAAAAAATCAGATCCCCTCATCAACTAGAAAAGAGCTGATGATCTTCAAACACAGACAAGACAGTTGTTTATATTAAACACGATATTAAAACAACACAAAACACTTCCTTATAACCCAAAAATAACAGACAAAAGGCGGAAAGATTTAGTTTGCTCACAACTCACAGGAACTAAACATGCCTTTTCAACGAGATTTTTTTGGTTTCTCGGTCCTCGTCTATACAATAGGCTAAATGCAGACTTATGCATATATCATCAAAGCCTAGTTGAATGTAAAAAAGTCCTATATAAAGCTCTTGTAAACTTGTCCTACGAGGATACAGAAAAATTACTGACGGTTCCTAAATGAAGCTATAGGTTGTACTCGTATTTTCGTTCAGCAGAATTGTAAACTTATCTCAATCTCTAACCAAGCCTGGTTTAGGCTATGATACTTTTTTAGATATAAGAAGCTATTTGTCACTATTATTAATAATTTTTTGTAACTCTCAGTGAGTGTAAAATAATGTATTACCTACCCTAAAATCTTATTTTTTGTGTACGAGTTTATAAATTAGTATGTGAATTTAACGATTGAATAATTAATAATTAATGTGTAAGCTTATCATTGCCTGAAAAACAGGATCATCCTAGTTCAGGCAAACGTATAATAATATTAGTTCTATGTAAACATAAGCAATATGTAAACAATATCATTAAGTTTTATTAATAAAGTTTTTATTATTTATTTATTTATAAACGGCTGAACAGATTTTCATGAATCATGGCTAAGAACACTCGGGATAAAATTATCTATGACACAAAAAAAAACTAAATGAAAATCGGTCCATCCGTTTGGGAGCTACGATACCACAGACAGATACACAGACAGACACGTTAAACTTATAACACCCCTCTCTTTTTGCGTCGGGGGTTACAAAAGCTCTCATCACACAACCAGGAGTCGAGGGTACATAGTAACGAGCTCAAAGCTTACGCGGTCACTGTCGCCGGTATTTCGTTGTTCCCTCGGAAAATGTCACCCAATATCATTTTATAATAGTCCAAGGCTAACGTTTCAGTTGCGATTATCATTTATTAACCCCCGGCGTAAAAAGAGGGGTGTTATAACGTGTGCCAGCCCTAACTAAAAGCTTCCGTGTAAAAAAGAATTGTCACATTTTTACAGTACCCACTTTGCGTGCCCCCCGGCATCCCCCCTTCCCCCGAGATTCGGACATTAAAAACAAATAAATTTAACGACAGAGATATAAACTTGTCTCCCTTTGACGGCCGCGGCGTACCTACGCGACGAGCGACTAGCGGAGCGGAAGTGTACGGGGTGGCTATTAGTTTGGAGCTTCAAATGTGTTTTGTGTTTTTTAGTTCTAAATTTTATATTATTGTTATGTATGTTAGTAGCCATTTGGGCCTCGACTGAAATTAAGGTTTTTAATTTTAATTTAAATTTCAAGTGTATGTAAAAAATAACATAAGTAGTATGTTCTACTAATGTGTTAAATAATTTATAGTAAATCACAAATAAATTTTTGTGGGTTTTAGGGTGAAGCCACACGAACGGAATTTTGTGAGTTGTGAGTCGCGTAAATATCGAAATTCAGTATACCGTCGTGTTGATACTCTTGATTGAACCGGACTTTTGTATGGAATATCGATATTTACGCGACTCACAACTCACAAAATTCCGTTCGTGTGGCTTCACCCTTATAAAAAGGCAGTCCTGCTTGTGATGCCTATTTTATTTGTAATGCCTTAAAATTAAACAAATCATAAAAATATGAAAGCAGCCCCTCGGGGCCCACAATCACAACTCGCCCCGAGCTCGTAGGCATTTATTTGCTTACTTTGTCGAAAAAACATGCTTTATTAACGCGGTTAGCCTAGTTGGTAGTGACCCTGCCTACGAAGCTAGCGGTCCCCGGTTCAAATCCCGGCAAATATTTGTGTGATGAGCGCGAGTATTGGTCGTGAGTTTTCTATACAGGGTGTCCCAATATCAGTAACCCACATTGACACCAGAGGTAGACCAGCCTAAGACGGACCGAACCAGATACTTTTTTTTTTCTTTGCTTTCTTTTTTTCTTACTTTATTTTTTTTTTAACGGAGTGGAAATGCGTTATGCATTGTCCCTACACCGAACCAGCCTAACATGATCTTAGTAAAAATCGCATGGTTTTCAAAGTTCTTTTCCAGTACAAACTTTAAACTGGCATATCTCGAAAACCACACGAGTTTTACTGAGGTCATGTTAGGCTGGTTCGGTCCGTCTTAGGCTGGTCTACCTCCGGTGTCAATGTGGGTTACTGATATTGAGACACCCTGTATATTTAAGTATGTATTTCTCTATATAAGTATGTTTATCGTTACCATAGTACATTTTAAGTTTAGTTTGGGGGTAGGTCAATTTGTATGAGATTGTCCTCTCATATTTATTAATATTTCATTATAAATGTACGAGAAGCTGAAGTTTTATTGAAAAACTAGAAAAATATAAAGTGAAACCACTTGTTGCTCCAGAAAACACACAACACAACTGTACTTTGAAATACAAGGTGTATCAGTTACAGAAACTCCATTAAAATGTACCTTGTCATTGTACTCACAGGATTCAATCTGCCTCGTATTCAAACTTCAGTTGCAACCTCTTTGGTTGGGGAACACAAGTTAATAACTGCAATAAGTTCATAACCTTTGAACCCAGGTTATCTTGCATCTCGCTCGCCCCGTATTAATCCGTCTCTGTCATCAGGCGACCGTCGACCTCTCGTACCTTGCGCTGTTTTTTTATCTTAATCGAAAATAAGGAATTGAAAAGGGTCGGAAATAATGTAAGTTCGAGTGCATTTAGCTCGAGTAAACATATCGGGAACAAAGCCGTGACGAGGTGTATTCTTCGAGCGTTTTGTTAGTTTGTTTCTTCGTACACTCTAAATAAATCCATAAACCTATGCCGCTTTATAATATAAATAATAATAATCCAGCCTATGTACGTCCCACTGCTGGGCACAGGCCTCCACTCACAACGAGAGGGTTCGGACTATAGTTCCCACGCGAGCCCAGTGCGGATTGGGAACTTCGGACACACCGTCAAATTGCTTTGCAGGTGTGTGCACCAAAAAGCTCATGGTAAATTTTACAAATTATATTTCGCACATAAATTCCGAAAAACTTAGAAGTGCGTCTGCTTAAGAGTCGGCAGGTCAAACCATTAGGCTACCACGGTTCTTTACGGCTATGCCACTTTAAATCAGTTAAAAAGGTTTTTTTCAAGTTAGTTTTTACTACCGTTTAGTTAAAACACTACACAGTAATAAAAACACAGTAATAAATAGGAGGGTCAACTTCCCAAGCAATAAATTAAGGTGGCGGGGCTGAGAACGTAGGTAAACCAAGTTTAAATATTGAACTGTTATTTTTTTTCTGAAAACTTCACACAGTTGCCTAGTTCGGGCAATAATTAGAATTAAAATATCAAATAATAAATAAAAAAAAATTGAAAATTAATAAAGAAAGAAAGAAAGATAAAGAAAGTTTATTGATAGACCAAGCACAAGAATACATACAGAAAATGTCCCTTGGACTCCAAACTAGGCGGCGCCTGTATCTTGGAGCCCTGTGAGCCGGTTTACAGAAAAGGTTTACAGAGTGAACTTAAACGAACAATAGTACAGTGAAGCACAAGTTATTAAGTTATACTTTAAAATAATAAAAATGAATACTTACTTAATACTAAAGGTACCTAAGTATTTGGTTTCGGTGGGGTGGGGACAAAAAAAACCTCATTCCAAAGTTGGATTTATTTTTTGTGTTTTTTATTTGTTTTATCCACTGAAACCGCTGTTCTTTGTCTTAAGCACACTGTGCAGTACTACACAAACAGGAAAACACCGATTTTCGCGTGTTTTCTTGATATGTCGAAAGCCTTCGATCTGGTGTCCTATAGCAAGTTATGGAAAAAACTGTACGAAGAGACGTCACTGTCCGGTGAGTTAGTGGAGCTTTTCAGGTTCTGGTACGGTCACCAAACCAATGTTGTATGATGGGCGGAGTCATTGTCCGATGCGTATAGGCTGGAGTGTGGAGTGAGGCAGGGGGGGATTTCATCACCCAGACTTTTCAGCCTATATGTCAATCGGCTGATCGAGGAACAGCCTTTGTCAATAACATCAGCTATGCGGATGACATGGTGTTGTTGAGTCCGTCGATCAGCGCCCTTAGGACATTGGTTAATGTGTGTGAGCGGTATGCAGAGTCCCATGGCCTCAGGTACAACGCCTCTAAGAGTGAGTTGCTAGTTTTTAAGGGGAAAGGTATCAAGTTACTAGATCAGGTACCACCGGTCAAACTTAATGGCACTCCTCTAGAGCTGGTAACCGAGTTCAAATACCTGGGGCACTGGGTCACTGCATCACTGAGTGATGACAAGGATGTTGAGAGGGAGCGTAGGGCGCTGGCAGTAAGGAGTAATATGCTGATTCGTAGGTTCGCACGGTGTACTGAATCTGTTAAGATGACCCTATTCAAGGCGTACTGTCAATCGTTCTACACCTGCAGCCTATGGATCAGCTTTACTCAAAAAGCTTACAGCGCCCTACGCGTCCAATACAACAATGCATTTAGGATGCTGTTGTGGCAGCCGCGCCACTGCAGCGCCTCAGGTATGTTCGCGGAGGCGCGCATCGACGGGTTTCATGCCATTATGCGCTAGCGCGTCGCCTCGCTGCTACGTCGCGTGCGCGGCAGCGCCAACAGCCTCCTAGCCACAGTTGCGGACAGAGTAGATGGCGCTATCTGGCGAGCCTGGAATCTCCTCCATCTTACACCTAGGTTTAGTTAGATATAGTAATAATTATATAACTAACATAGATTTAAGATAAATTGTTACTAGGATAAGCGTACCAGTGAATGAACAATGCCAGTGAATGAACAAAGTAAGCATTTTTTCGCAAAATAAGAATTCTGTAAACTTGTATCCAGTAAAGTATTTTTTTTAGATTGAGAACA
This sequence comes from Tortrix viridana, assembly GCA_963241965.1. Taxonomy (NCBI): domain Eukaryota; kingdom Metazoa; phylum Arthropoda; class Insecta; order Lepidoptera; family Tortricidae; genus Tortrix; species Tortrix viridana. The sequence continues at coordinate 656,967 of OY725199.1, read as the reverse complement.
TTACTAGTAACATCAAGGTAGCATTGACTTGAACTCAGGTGCATTAGTTTCAAAATGGCAGATATATAAAGATGACGTATCCCAGACAAATTTTCGTTGTATGAGGCAGTACTTAGCAGACTGGCAAGTTACCTTGTTTTTGCTGTGATACTGTACTTGTACCAAGCAACTGCGATTTGTAGTGTGTGTTTATTTTTAGTCTTAAAGATATTTTTTTTCAATTTACATATCATATCATGTGTTTTTCTTTTAAATTGGCATTTTTAAGCAAATGTTCTATAACTAGATCACAGAACCTGCTAAAACCAATGAATGAACCCCAGCGTTCATTCACTAGAGGCGTGTGAATTACTGATTATGCAATATTGTGCGTTTTAGTTGTTGAATTAAAGTTTATTTTTTAGAAACGTAGGAGTTCTGTGACAAGAGTGTTGGTTGCTGCACGTGTCGATTACTTTGTCGCGTTTTTTAGTGCCTCAGTGGTGTTGAAGAGCTCGGGGGAGTGGTCAGCGCGAGCGGCGGCCGACACTCTTGCCTCTGATCTCGGAGAATATAACACTCTAAATGTTTTAATAACATTTTCAAGAACCGATCACATGTAACCACAAACTTTGACATTGGCAGAATTGTCCTCATGGACAGACGCCATTTTAACAAAAAATTGAAATTGAAAATTAGAAACGTAGCTGTTAATTGATTGCCCATCAAGTGCCACCTTCAAGATTACTAGTTTATTCATTGGTTTCGCATACAATTTAAGAGCCAGTTAATGAACGATGATCATTACCAAATAACTCAAGATCTCAATTTAATCTCAACATCACGTAATCACGTAAACTCATATTAATTATAAAAGAAGTGAAAAAAGTAATAAAACATTTTTTTGAAAATAGATTAATAACAACACAACATAGTTCATTCACTGGTTTCATTTGTTCATTTACTAGGAAATCGTGTTCATTCACTGGTGTTTTGGGGTGTTTTCGGCTTAAGATTGCTATAACTTTAAATTTTGCAATATTATAAAACAAATGTTATAAAAGCAAACTAGAATACTTGATTGACTTATAACGACAGTATATTTGACGGTAACTATCTCAATTTCACTGAAATATTTTTTCAAAGTTGAAAATTTCCTTAAGGGTTCATTCACTGGTACGCTTATCCTAACACGATATGGACATCTCCGAAATAAATCTTTGAATTGAATTGAATTAAGATTCATGTATATAACACGTTTGTCATGTTTCTCTCTTGGAGTAACGTTAGTTTAGGAAAAAAGGACTCCGTTCTTTTTTAATAATATTTCTGTTCTGTTTTTCTCATTCCCATGTTCTCATTCCGATGTTTCCGGTGTATGAAATACCCACCAGAATGATAAGCAACACCGGAATGATACAAAAGTAGCTTCACTTAGTTATTCGAATAATTATCCATTTTAATTATTCAATTTTATGAAGTCAAAGGAAACGTGCCAAATTTACTTTTGAAAACCCTCAGACACGTGTGGCAGCAGAGTTGGCCAGTGGTATTGCGAGTATACGTGTAGGAAGGCTTGGGTCTTTCTTTGCGTGGCTGGCGTTTAACGTCTAATGTTGTGAGACGGCATTCCTCAAACGATTGGACACAGACAGATACATAGATACACAAACACACAAATACACCGATACACACTTATAACACCCCTCTTTTTGCATCGGGGGTTAAAAGATGAAAGGAATCAAGCTTCGCCATCATCATTATGTGGGACGGAAAGTGAAACCGCAGTTGGCAATAATAAGTTTAATTAAAACCAGAATATTTGAAATAAAATTACAGCCACGTCTTAGCGTCCTGAGTTCTTCACCTCGACCCCTAACCATTCCAATTTCAAACTTCTTCATTCATTAATTTATTTCCAGCCAACCTAGCCTAGTCTATCCACGCTATCTCTTTCACACTCGTTCATATTATCAATACAGTCATCTTTCACTCTACAGCCTATTCATACGTCCTAGTACGTTCCTTTTCACTCATCCTACAATTATTTCCATAAGCATTCCTTTATGGAAATGATGATCTAATCTATTTCTACTAACATTGTAAATATGAAAGCGAGTTTGTCCGTCCGTCTGTCAATTTGTTAAGCCTTCACAAACAACCCTAATTTTGTTCACCCATAAAATTTACATAAAACCTCTCAATTCGAATCAACCAATAGCAATAAAGAAGCGACGCTCCAAATTCAAACGGCCGCATGATCCGCCAATCAGATGATTGTTCCATTTGCGAAATTTGAAAAGAGACCGTTGAAAAAACCGTTAGGATACGTCAGATGAGGGATATAAACAAGGATGTTCAGAAATAGAGTGCTTTCTTACGTACAGGGTGATGAACAGGCATAAGGAAGAAAATACAAGGTAATTTTTCCTTGTTACCAGAACGACTATGTTTATTCGACTTGTGTTTGATTTCCTAATGTTTACAATAAATTAAATAAGCAGATATACCAAAAAGTAGAGAATATTTTTTGATTAATTAAAATCTTTTGATTAATTAAAAACATACAGACAGACAGACAACGAAGTCTCACCATAAGGGTTCCTTTTTTACCATTTTGGTACGGAACCCTAAAAAACTTTCCTACCGAGCAAACAAATAAACCCAAACCAAACACATACGCATTCAAGGAAGCCATCGCAACCGACCCGAGGCCGGACCATCAAAACCGATGGCTCCCGTTTCAATTACATTTTGAAAGAAAATCAACGATCCGGGCTCTGCGTGAACCTTGCTTCCTAATTAGTGCCCTTCGTCCTTGTCTAACTATAGCAGACTGAAAGGGACAGCAGCCAATGACAGATTGTATGGAACTTAATGAGGGTCCCAGTCGTTAGAGAAAGGCTATTGAGGAGAACTGTCAAGTATTTCTGTCATTATTACTGAACTACGAACCAATTTATTTTGAGCTCAAGGACCATGGGAATTGATTCAAGTCAAGGACAAAATAGGCTGGTTCTGTAATTATTTCGCCATCCAATATATTGTGATCCCCTGTTTCAAATAGTCGATAAGGTTTTAGAGGTCTCATAGAAGTGTAAGTAATTATGCGGGGGTTACCTACTCTTCTGTTTCAAACAATATTAAGAAAGTTTATAATTTTATATTCGCTTTGAACACTTCGCACCCTGTTTTTTCAAACGACAAGAAACTAGTTTGCCTGTGATGCGTCCATGCAGAAGTCGTGAATCGCTCTTCCCTTGAAAACTGTAATATGTATTTTCCGGGATAAAAAGTACCCTATATCCAATTCTTTCGCCATTAGAAAGCTACATTATCCAGAAGTAACAGGCTATATTTTAGTTTATAGGCTTTGTTTTTGCTAATTTCACCGGAACGAAGCGAGGGTGGGACGGTAGTCACTATCACTACTTGTATAAAACAAATTCGCTTCCCGCCATCTGTCCCTCTGTGTATACGCTTAGATCTTTCAAACTATGCAACGGATTTTAATGCGGTTTTCACCATCAGTTAGATAATTATTCGCGGAAAATAATAGGTCGGGGCAAAAGTATTTTCGTATTTGGACCGTATAAGTTGTAATCAAACCTTTTCGTCTATACAAAATATACCTGGCTGGTTTTAATACCATTAAAAGTCAACATTCTGAAATACAATAAAATTAAAAAGAAAAAACTGGTTCCCGGCATTTTTCAATTGTTTTTGAGCTATCAAAATGGACGTGTGTGACGAAGAAATTCGGTACATTTTAAAGTTTTAATACAAAAAAGGCAAGAATGCGACTAATGCCGCGAATAAAATTTGTGCGGTTTATGGACCTAATGTGGTATCAATAAGAGTAGCACAATTGTGGTTTAAGCGTTTTAAGTTTGGAAATGTTAGTGTGAAAGACGAGTTTCGCTCTGGACGCTCTGTTACTGATAAAATCAATGCCATCTATGGAAAAAAGTGGAGCAAGATCGACATATTAGTAGTTACGACATTGCTGAAGAACTGGATATTGATCACAAAACAGTGTTACGTCATTTACAAAAGTCTGGGTACAAGAAAAAGCTCGATATTTGGGTGCCACACGATCTCACTGAAAGAAACCTAATGCAACGTGTTTCAATTTGCGATTTATTGTTAAAACGAAATAAATCCGAACCATTTCTAAAATGGTTGATTACGGGTGATTAAAAATGGATTACTTACGATAAGAGCGTCCGAAAAAGATCGTGCTCGAAGCATGGACAAGCTCCACAGACAGTGGCAAAGCCCGGCTTAACTCGGAACAAAGTGATGCTGTGTATGGTGGGATGGGAAAGGAATTGTCCACTATGAGCTTTTGCCGCCGGGTAAAACTATCGATTCTTACCTCTACTGCCGGCACCTCATGAGATTAAAAGAAGCCGTTGACAAAAACCGGCCGGAGTTAATAAACAGAAAGGGCGTAGTCTTTCATCATGATAACGCCAGACCGCACTCATCTATAGCCACCCAGCAAAAATTGAGAGAGCTTGGCTGGGATGTGTTGATGCATCCACCGTATAGCCCCGACCTTGCTCCATCGGATTTCCACCTGTTTCGGTCACTTCAGAATTCTTTAGGAAGCATAAAGTTAATATCAAGAGAACACTGTCAACACTACCTGTCAGATTTTTTTTATCAATAATCTCAGAATTTCTACAGCAATGGAATCATGGCACTACCCACAAGATGGCAACAAGTCATCGATCAAAACGGCATGTACATATTATAAATAAATAAAAAAATATAACTTGAAAAATTGTTTTTCCCTTGTACGACAAATACGAAAATACTTTAGCCCCGACCTAATATAATATAATAGTATCCGGAGCGAAGCGAGGGCGGGTCGCTAGTAGTATAATAAGTTGCATACTTGTGTAATTATCTTTACTGTTGCGTATTTTTTGTCCGGAATCATTTTCGTGTTGGCTCCTTTACACAAAGACCGGTCGCGGCCTTCAGGGCCACCTGTATTATTAATATATTCCATGCATACACACTCGAGCAGCGCCTCTGGGAGTAGTTGGGGGTTAATTGGAATTTGTAATTAAGATGGTACAGTAATACATTTCTTCTCACTTAATTCCAAGTACCTGAGAGACGAGCGTTGTCACTCGGGTCAAAACCAAAATTTTCATCGATTTCTGTACAAAAACAAAAAAAAAAAAACTAAAGATTCACCCAAAAAAAGAAACAAAAAGAAAACAAAAAACTGGTCCATAGCAGGGATTCGAACCCACAGTCTTGACGTAGTAGGCCAACGCTCTAACTATTAGTCTAATCAGACGGCGGTGGCCGTGGTAGAACCGAATTGTGCCAGCAAAGCTTTTTGCGTGAAAATACGGGGAAAATGAATTTTCCCAGATATGAGCCTATCTAGAACGATTTTTCGCCCCCGTATACCTCACGTTGTAAATTTCATCGAAATCGTTAGAGGCGTTCTAACAAAAAAATAACAAAATCAAAATCAGTCCAACAATTTGGAAGTTACGATGCCACAGACAGATACACAGATACACAGGCACGTTAAACTTACAATTTGGTAAAAATGATTGGTGTTATTTACAAATTTTTTCGACTTTATTTAATAAATTTTAATCGTTTTTCGATTAAATAATACGAAACGTGTTAACATGTTGAATGTTCACAAATATCAAAACATCTATCTTGAACCTTAAAATCAACCTGTATAAACGAAATAAAATAAGTAATCATTCATTTTGAGTAATACAACAACGCATAGTTTTTGTTACAAAAAACGTCTTCTTCTACATTTATAATTAGTAATAATAAATAACCTAACCGAGTTAAAAACCCCCGATATCAGCGCCTAAAAACCCTCTGAGCAATGAGCAAAACCTTTAACGGGCTCCAAGCACGTACATTTTCAGTGGAGGGACTTCGTCACTAGAAGATTTCAAGAATTAAAAAATCAGATCCCTTCATCAACTAGAAAAGAGCTGATGATCTTCAAACGGCTGAACAGATTTTCATGAAACATGGCTAGGAATAAAATTATCTATGACACAAAAAAAACTAAACGAAAATCGGTCCATCCGTTTGGGAGCTACGATACCACAGACAGATACACAGACAGACACGTTAAACTTATAACACCCCTCTCTTTTTTCGTCGGGGGTTAATTAACACGTAACGCCTGGCCATTATTCTCAACACAAGTTACTGACTGACAGCGAACTTCGACGCCATTTCAATTTCCACTACTTCCCCGAAAACCGATATTTAGTCAAAAATTAATGACGTTGTTAATTTTAATGGACGTCAAAACAGGTATTAGGTTTAAGAGTTAATTAATATTAATAAACGAGGGCCGGGGTGAAGTTTCAGACAGTACGCAATTACGTGCGTAATCATTGCAATCATGTAGACGCGGCTAGCCTGGTCGGTGGTGACCCGGCCTACGAAGCTAGCGGTCCCGGGTCCGAATCCCGGTATAGGCAAATATTTTATTGATGAGCGCAATTTGTTCCTGATGGATGTATTTGTCCATATAAGTATGTACAGGTCATAAATATGTGTACACTTTAGTACCATGACATTAAATAGACAAGGTACTAAAGTGTACACATATTATTTATGACCTTGACTGCAGTACCTAGCGTCGTCGCTCGAGTCAAAACCGAATTTTCATCGATTTTCTATACAAAAACAAAAAAACCCGGGCCATTACGCAAATAAAGTGCACCAGCAAAAGAGCGTATCTTCATGGCACTTACGTCCTTTTGTTGAGAAGCGCAGTATTTCGGCGATAACTCAAAAACGGTACATCCGATCATGTTTAAAAAAATAATAGTAGAAAATATCAATTAAAAAGCTAAAAACAAGCCATAATCTAAATAAGGAATATAACTTAAATGTTAAAAAAGGTATTGCAGGCGGGGACAAGAAAATTTTGTTGTACAAATTTAAATATTTTCACTTAAAGAGCACCACTTGGACTTGTCCTTTTCCAACATTTAAGTTATATATTCTTTAGATTATGGCTTGTTCTTAGTTTTTTCAGTTGATATTTTTTAAAGCAGTCGGGTTTTTTTTTATTTTTTAAATTAATTTTTTTAATATGCCACTACAGATTATGACTAGGTACTGATCATTATGTTTCTAAAAAGTATGAATTTTGTTGTTATGCATTTTGTTTTTATATCATTCCGACCGAAATTACTATTTTAAGAAAATAGTTATTAATGAGTTCAAACTTGTTGGCTCAGCAGAGAGCCTGCTGTCCCCTTCCGACTCCAGCATTACAACTCTTGACCATGATGTTAAATTATCTGTTACACTAGCGACCCGCCCTCGCTTCGCTTCGGTTACATAAGCTAAAATATAGCCTATAGCTACCCGCCCCGCTTCGCTCCGAGTTCTATTATATACCTTCCTTTAAGAATTATCTAACTGATGGTGAAAACCGCATCAAAATCCGTTGCGTAGTTTTAAAGATCTAAGCATATATAGGGACAGACAGACAGACGCGGATGGCGACTTCATTTTTATACTATGTATTGACTGTGTTACAAATATAATCACACCAAACTGGTTTTAAATAAATATATAAAGTAGAAACTCTGACAAGTGAAGTTAACACAACTTGTAAAATTAATGTGCTTGAATAAAGGTTAAGTAAAAGTTTAATAATACCAAAATCCGGCTTATAGGGACCTTAAAATTCGCTGTACAACTGGATGAAAGGTTAACAGCGTAACAGAAGATTAACCACAGCTGAGTTCACACACCGTTAACCTGCGCGTAGCGAGGGAGTTCAGGACCAGCCGTCTGCTATCAGCCGCTGGCTCTGTCCGTTCACCTTCACGTCATGTTACACGTTTTACTAACCAATATCCTAAAAAGCTTTTTTTTATTAAAAATCTTCAAAGAAAAAACAACCTTATCCGTAAAATATTTGGGTGTAAAAAGAAACACGCTGTGAATAAAGCCAGGACGCAACCGTTCAAGTGGAATTCAATTCTGCGTCCTAAGTAAAGAGCCCGAAATGCTTTGACGGGGAAAAGTTCAATTTGTTCATTGGAATTTCAACCGTATTTGCTAAAGTCAAGGTTGGGTTTTGTTAGGTGATGTTTGCAAATTTTCACCCTCGGAATTTTGGGTTAAACGTATATACGGGCGGATTTAAATTTTTAATTTTATAGTCGACCTTTTTGTATAAAAATAGGGATAAAGTTTCGTTCGGAGGAACAAGATAGCGCCGTGACATTGGCTGATGTCTCTCTATTTAGGAACTAACGAACTGAGTAATATGGGTTTTGCCGGCGACTCTGGGCCCTTAGCCAAGATGCATTACGCTAACTAGCGTTTCTATTCGTTTTGTTTTCAAACCAATCGCGTCACTGGTAGATCACGTGATACGAAGAGTCACGTGATCTACCAGTGATACGCGATTGGTTTAAAAACGAAACGAATAGAAACGCTTGGTAGAGTAATGCATCTTGGCTAAGGGCCCTGTTCACGTAAAATTCGTTTGTTGCTTAGGAAATTTTACAACTTCAAGAACAAGTGTGCAATTTGTTAACCTCAAACCAGGACGCACAAGTACTTAATTGTTACTATAAAGAAATAGGATACTTACCGGAAACTGTTGGCGTAACACGCAGCACTAAATAATATTATTTTCAATTGTTTTCTCAGCGCTATGTTTTGTGTCTTTCTTACTTTACCTTTCTTGTCAAAACAAGAGTACTTAAAACCTGCTTAGCGAGATAAAACAACAGACTAGCTTTTGTATTTTGTATATGTATATACATAAGGTCACTTAAAGGGCAATGGAGAGGGCTTTGCACGGAATATCTCTGCGCGATCGAATCAGGAATGAGGAGATCTGCACGAGAACCAAAGTCTCTGACATAACCCTAAGAAATACTAGACTTAAGTGGCAGTGGGCGGGGCACATCGCTCGCAGAACAGATAGCCGTTGGGGTCGAAGAGTTCTCGAGTGGATTCCACGTACCGGAAGACGCAGCGTTGGCAGACCTTCAATAAGGTGGATCGACAACGTGGTTAAGATTGCGGGAATCCGATGGATGCAAGCGGCGCAGGACCAGTCCTTGTGGCAAAACCTTGAGGGAGGCCTATGTCCAGCAGTGGACGTCTTTCGGCTGAAATGATGATGATATACGCTAATAAAATAGCTTACACTGTCCGGAAGGTCTGGACGTTAAGTTTTAACAAGGTGTTTTCACTTTAAGCACGTACATAAAGTAGGCGCCGAGCTATTTGCTTGACACATGTGTGGCGCCTGCGGTTGGCATCACCCTGTAGTCGCGGTTCGTTAGCGATCCCTTTCTGCGGCGCTGGCGCAAGACACGAGCGCGGCCGGGGCTGATCCTTTCTGTTTAGGAATATCTCGATTCTAAGGGCGGTCACACATAAACACAATAATATTACAATAATCTACAATAATATTATAAAGAGGAAATATTTGTAATTTGTATGTTTGTAACGAATAAACTCAAAAACTACTAAACCGATTTCAAAAGTTCTTTCACCTATAGAAAGCTACATTATTAGCGAGTAATATGAGCTGTATTTTGTTTTCAAATTTGATAGAAATCTCTACGAAAATTACAATAATGTAACCCAAGGTACTCAAAAATTGCCTATAAAAGTCATTATTAGGCGTGAGCTGCGAAAACTATGGATAATAGATAAAATAATGTACTAAGTACATGCTTATAATACTCATCGTTATCCACAAAAAAATCTGTGAGGTCTAATTATTCCAGTCCAGTTTACATGGCACACTCAGACCGGAATGAGAGGATACAAAAGCGTTTTCTTTACCATGTCGCTTTTGCTACCAATAAGTGTAACATTCTAATCAGTTACGACGCAGTTAGCCTAGTTGGTAGTGACCATGCCTACGAAGCTAGCGGTCCTGGGTTCGAATCCCGGTATGGACAAATATTTGTGTGATGAGCGCGAGTATTTGTTCCTGAGTCATGGATGTTTTCTATATATTTAAGTATGTATTTCTCTATATAAGTATGTTAATCGTTGTCTAGTACCCATAGTACAAGCCTAGAGCTAAGTTTGGGACTAGGTCAATTGGTGTGAGATTGTCCCCTGATATTTATTTATTATTATTATAGTTACGAATCAAGGCTCAAGCATTTTAAGATGGAGCCACTGTTTAAAAGGAGGAAGTGCGGCGACATCCTGTTACTGTACAAGATTATTCATGGTATTGTGTTGTGGACTGCCCGAACCTCCTATCAAGAATCGGAATTCCTGTGCCCCGCACTAACAGCAGACTTTGCCACAGAAAACCCTTCGTGTTGCCTTTTTATCGCACGAACGTGGGTCGCCATTCAATTCTGTATCGAATGATTTCATCGTACAACAGCGTGAAATCAGTTGTCGATATACACTGTGGTTCCTTGGCCTCGACAAAAACCAAGATCAGACTTGCAGACTTGTTGTTTTTTTTTTCTTTTGTTATTTCCTCTTTGTTTTCATTCCTTGTATTCGTATAATCTGCTTAATTTTTTAACTTAATTTGGATATCTTTAATGTTTGTGATTATTTTTATTAGTAATATTTACTTAAGCTTGTTGTGTTCACTATTTTATGTACATATGTGTAACATTTGGTTTGTGAACCTATTAATAAAAATAAAAAAAATTATAGTTAAGGCACAATAACCATTTTTTTGCAATTGCTAAACTCTGAAACTACAGAACCGATTTTAATAATTATTTCACCTTTAGAAAGCTACATTCTCCAGAAGTAACATAGTTATATTTTACGGAAGCGAAGCCAGGTGGAAAGCTAGTCGTAGTATAAATTGGGTCATAGTTTGTTTAGCATTGACGCCGCACCGTGCCATGACACGACGTCGTATCGTTTTTGTGTGTGGCGCCCTTTAGCGTAATGATATTGAAGCTCTTATTGAATTGACAGTACCTAAGAATATTATGTGGTGTCATTTTTGCTTTAGGTTTAATAATTTGCTATAATTATAATTTTAGTTTTAACCTTCTAATATAATAAATATGTAAATATCAGGGACAATCTCACACAAATTGACCTAGTCCCAAACTAAGCTCTGGCTTGTACTATGGGTACTAGACAACGATAAACATACTTATATAGAAAAACACATACTTAAATACATAGAAAACGAATCACACAAATATTTGCCCGTACCGGGATTCGAACCCGGGACCGCTAGCTTCGTAGGCAGAGTCACTACCAACTAGGCTAACCGTGGCGTCTAATCTGAAAGTTTATTGGATGTTGGTGATTCAATCACGCCTAAACGGTTAATACATAAGTACATAGAGAGATGAACTCTGAAAACACCCCACCTATAGATTTTGGGTAAAAAAAAACATCCCCTAACCCGCTTCTCCTCTCACTTTGCGCCACGGCCACCTCGCCCCTTTCCCTACTCGATTTCGCTCGGAAATTTGCGAAAATTCCCCCCGATCCGTCTCAATTTCACCCTTATCCCGTTGTAATAGGACTCCGAGTCGCCGGCGCGCGAGCTTACGGTCACTCCTGTGAAGTTTCGGGAGCTTTGTAGCTTTTTATCAAAGTTCGATGACGTTTATAAGGGCTTTCAGCTTTTAAACGGCTTGTTGTTCAATTTGTACATGAGTTTATTGACAAATAAATTATCAGCAACAAAATATCACACACATATACCTAGTCCCAAACTAAACTATGGGCTTGTACTATGGGTATTAGGCAACGACAAACATACTTATACAGAGAAATACGTACAAAGAAAACATCCCAGATTAAGGAACAAACTACCTTTTGCCCGCGGCTTTTCCCGCGTAATTATAGCGTCCATAAAAAGTCAAAATTTAATTTGACGTTTTCAGTTTAAACAACGACATCTAACGGATAATAGGGTAAAAGACAGCGCCATCTGCCGTCGAGTAGCGTTTCTCATATATCCAGTATGTATAAGATTTCTGAAAATCCTTGTAGGATTTTGGCATAATAAGTATCATGTCCATCTAATATACTATGTGAGGGCTCACTCTTAAATGGCTTAACAGATGTTCACTAAACTTAGCTAAAGGTGGACAATCATGGTCAGTTAAACTGATCAGTTAACTGACGTACATCCAGAAGCTGACTATATACATTCAGTCAACAAAGTATCGGGAATGGATGATTTGTTTATGGTTCCAAATTCAAATTTTTGTTTTTTTTGTTGTTGTTAGATTGGCACAACTGTTTTCTATTTTGGCGCGGAGTTTGAGTTGCATCTGTTATTTATATTAAATACAGTGCTGTTTTTAGTTATATCATATCTAGTGTGTATTGCGAATTTCATAATGGACAAAAACATTGAACAAAGAGTTTGTCTTAAATTTTGCATCGCCAATGGAATTTCGTGTTCGGAGTCACTGAAAATGTTACAGAAGGCTTACGGTGATTCGACTTTATCAAAAACACGTGTTTATGAGTGGTACAAAGCGTTCAAAAGCGGTCGAGATGTGATGGAAGATTTGCCTCGCTCTGGTAGGCCATCAACGTCTGCAACTGAAGTTAACATCGCAAAAGTGAAGGAAATAGTGACTGAAAATCCTCATTCAACTTTGAGAGAGATAGCCGCCGAACTTTCTGTATCTCACGAGTCGATCCGTACTATTTTAACTAATCATTTGGGTATGAAACATGTTACCGCTCGGCTAGTCCCAAAAGACCTGAATTTTCTCCAAAAACTCAATCGCATGAGAGTCGCTGAGGACATGCTAGAACGAGTCAATTCCGACCCAACATTCATGAAACGCATTGTTACTGGTGACGAGACGTGGGTTTACGAGTTTGACATGCAAACTAGTCAACAAGCTTCGGAGTGGCGCCTTCCAACTGAACCGAAACCGAAGAAACCACGCCAAAGTCGATCAAAAGTCAAAGTCATGTTGACTGTTTTCTTTGACTATCGCGGTGTTGTGCACTCGGAATTCTTGCCGGAAGGTCAAACGGTAAATAAAGAATATTATTTGAGCGTTATGCGGCATTTAAGAGAGCAAATTCGACGAAAAAGGCCAGATTTGTGGAATGAAAATTCTTGGATTTTGCACCACGATAATGCGCCTTCGCACAAGGCCATCATTGTGAAAGAATTTTTGACCAAACACTCAACAAATACCATCGAGCAACCACCATATTCACCAGATATGGCTCCTGCCGACTTCTTTCTTTTTCCTAAACTCAAATTACCACTTCGTGGCACCCGTTTTCAATCGGTAGAAGACATAAAGGAGAATTCGCGCCGAGAACTGAATTCAATTCCGGAAACAGCGTTTAAAAAATGTTTTGATGATTGGATTATTCGTTGGCGTAAGTGTATCGTTTCTGAAGGAGCATACTTTGAAGGTGATAAAATAAATTTGGATGATTAACAAACAGTTTGTGTATTATTGATCTTTTCCCGGTACTTTCTTGACAGAGTAGTACGTATAATTTCAACTTAAGATTTCACATTTACGGTCAGTTTTTGGATGTATGTCAGTTCAACTGATCAGTTTAACTGACCGTGAATGTCCACCTTAAGGACACTCTCGATCAAGTCATCTTTCAAACGAATCAAAATCGGTTCATCCGCTTGGCTGCGATGCCACAGACAGACACACAGACACACGCGTTAAACTTATACCGCCCCTCTGTTTTGCGTCGGGGGTTAAAAGCCAAGTGCTCGTTAACAGGAGGATTAAACCCTTTGCGTACGGAACCCTAAGAATAACTCAACTAACCTCAAATTTAGTGAATTCTGTTATTGAGTGATTACGTGTGCGTGTCAGTGAGTGCCACGCTAGCTCATTAACCGGGCCGGAAGGAAGCAGGAAATGAGTTATTCCAAACTTTTACTCCTTACCTCGTCGTATTTGGTTTTCGGGGATTCGTTAGGGAATTAACACCTGGCCCCCAGCATGCGTGCACGAGATACAATTTGACAGGTGCCAGGAAAATTAATACATCTATTCCATATTCTATCGTAAGACTTTAAGCTTAAGGTTTAAAATAAAAGTGTCCTGAAACAAGGCGACTGATAAAACCCAAGACAACCCCTTACTGTCAAGTAAATAAGCCTTGTCATATCTCTAACAATATGACTACCATATCGAAGCAACATGGGCTACGACGTGGCACTGAGGCCGTGTTCAACATTGCATGCTAAACGCCCACATTAAGGTCCCGAATCGAATGTGTGGGGGGTGGTTGTTTACAACAAAGGTGGAGGGGGAGGGGGAAGGGGTGGTTGTTTAACACGACACATTTAATTACAGTAATATGAACCTTTGCGAGACCGACGTTTTAATTATCATATTTTTTGTTGAGTTTGGAGTTTACGCGAATTATGGAACTTTGCTCAGGTCTGTTGACTTAGTGGACACTATTTGAAGCCGGCGCCTGTTCGCCGTCCACGGTTAGTTATTTTTGAATTTGTTCCAAATTTTTGCAAGTTTTTAGGGTTCTGTATACAAACGGAAGCCTATTAAGTACTAAGCCTCCGCTACGATATAAACTTGTATTTCCTCCGGACGCCATTTAACGTTGTTTCCTTTATCAAGAATGCCGGTAAGGACATTAAAAGTTGAACTAAATTTACAACGAAAGTTAATATAATGAACTAGCTATTAACCGTACTAATAATTCTACTAATTTGAATATGACCTAACCGAGTTAAAAACCCCCGATATCAGCGCCTAAAAACCCTCTGAGCAATGAGCAAAACCTTCAACGGGCTCCAAGCACGTACATTTTCACTGGGGGGGCTTCGTCACTAGAAGATTTCAAGAATTAAAAAATCAGATCCCCTCATCAACTAGAAAAGAGCTGATGATCTTCAAACGGCTGAACAGATTTTCATGAAACATGGCTAAGAACACTCGGGATAAAATTATCTATGACACAAAAAAAAATAAACGAAAATCGGTTCATCCGTTTGGGAGCTACGATACCACAGACAGATACACAGATACACAGACAGACACGTTAAACTTATAACACCCCTCTCTTTTTGCGTCGGGGGTTAAAAAGGAGAAAGTTTGGATGAATGGACGGATGGATGTTTGTTACTCAATCACGCCAGAACGGCTGAACGGATCTGAACGAAATTTGGCACAGAGATAGATTATAGTCTGGAATAGTACATAAGCTACTTTTTATCCCGAAAAAACCCGAAACTTTCCTCCTACAAACGAAACTGAAAACGTATTGTGTAAGCAGGCTCTGCAGGCATGTCCGACTCTACCGAACTCGCAAACTAAGCATGTTCAGCTCTTCATAACATCGTAGCATACATGTTAAATCCCTCGGCAACATAGCCTCTCCCTCCACCCGTTATGGGGGTTGAGTAATAATGATCCATTAATTAAGGCGGTGGGGCGCGGGCGCACGCAGGGGCTCCTTCACAATCATACCGGCTTTTATTCATATTTGTACGTTTGTAAGATGTTACAACAAGCCAAAAGGTAACTCAATACATAGTCTACTAATAATTCAAAATCACTACATAGTAAAACAAAGTCGCTTCGTGCCGTCTGTCCCTCTGTATGTATCTTTCAAACTATGCAACGGATTTTAATGCAGTTTTCACCATCTGTTAGATATTTCTTTACGAAAGGATAATGTATAGAATAGTACCCAGAGCGAAGCGAGGGCGCCGCTAGATAATTAATAAATTAAAAACCTCCGACAAAACCCCTACTTTCAGAGCTCATAGCTCTTAAATGGCTGAACGGATTTTCACTAAACTGAGCTAAGAACACTCACAACTAAGTCACTTTAAAACAAAAAGCCGGCCAAGTGCGAGTCGGTTCCGCACAAACTTGTAGGTATGTAAATAGTTCGTAAATCACGGGAATACAATATAAACAATATAAATCTCTTGAATAGGAATCAATTAGTCAGGGTAGGGTCTATTAAGAGTGACACTGAACCAATCAAATTCGGCGTGCCACAAGGCAGCATTCTTGGCCCCACCCTCTTCACAATCTACATAAATGATATTCTCAAATTAGAAATCCAAAAATCGGAAATGATTTGTTATGCCGACGACACGGTGTTACTCTTTAATGAGGTGAGCTGGGAGAAGGCAGTAGCTGCAACCGAAAAAGGTATGAACATCGCGTCGGAATGGCTACGTTCTAACCTTTTGACCCTAAATAGCAAAAAGACCAAATTCCTCTGTTTTCATAAAACCGCCCAGACGAAACCAACTTTACTCACCTCTATAAAAATCCATTCATGTACTGACTTTCCCAACAAGCCTTGCAACTGTGATCCCATACAGCGCTCTAACGAATTAAAGTACCTAGGTCTGTTCTTAGATGAAAACCTTAATTTCAAAACCCATATAAGCAAACTGTCCGCAAGAATAAGAAAATCTATCTTTATCTTTAAAAAGCTTCGCCACTCTGCAACCGACGACCTGCTAAGAATGGTCTACATCGCGCTGTGCCAATCAGTGATCACCTACGGCATCGCAGCTTGGGGCAGTGCAGGAAAGACAGCTATGTTGGACATCGAGAGAGCGCAACGCTCAGTCTTAAAAGTAATGTTTAAAAGAACTTTTCGATATCCAACAGCAGCTCTTTACGCTCAAGCGCAGGTACTAACTGTACGCCAACTTTTCCTCAACAAAATCCTACTAGCCACACATAAATCTTTAAAGTCAATAAAGGGCTACAGTGCATTGATCAAAAAACGTGTTTTCAACCTTCCTGTTCCAAGAGTTCGTTCCGTTTTCGGGAAGCGCTTCGGAGGTCACATCAGGGCATCTGCGTATAACAATGTCTCCAAAAAGTGTAATCTGAGGGGTGCAACCTTAAACGAGGCAAAGAGGAGAATCTTGAACTTCCTTCGTAATCTTTCTTATGATGAGACAGAGGCAATTTTAGGCTAACTTTTAACTATAATTGTTTTTATTTTGTAAGTAACACCATGTAGATTTAAGTCAAGAGCGTTAAATGCTAACTATAAAAAAAAAAAAAAAAAAAAAGAAAGTACTTTCTACCTCATTGTAAAATGGTTCTCCGCGATACAGGCGAAGCCTAGTGCGGGGACCCCTGGAAACTTTTTTGTAACCTTTATTTGAGTAATAAACGAATTTTTATTTTATTTTTTTTATTTAAACAAAGTCCAGTATACACTGACACGCAAAAAAGTGTGCACTTTCGTAATTAGTGAGTGTCAGTTTATACTGGAAGTATTTTTTATGTGATGTAACTACAAATTAACGGTTTTTGATTTTTTCCTTTTCTTGTGCTATAAGACATTGCTTCTTGCCAAATTTCATGATTCTAAGTCAACGGGAAGTACCCTATAGGTTTTGATTCCCATGAGATTACCTTCAATATGCGACATAAACGGCCGTATCTTTTGATTGCGCCGACTTGTGTTTGATTTTTTACTGATTCCAGGGATTGCAAAGTATTTGATATGAATTTCAACTTGATACCTTTACGCGCTCCTGAGAAAAAGGGTTTTGACAGACACGCAGACAGACAGATAGACAGATGGACAGACAGACAGACGGACAATAAAGAGATCATATAAGGGTTCCGTTTTTTTCATTTGAGGTACGGAACCCTAAAAACTGAATCAAAATGGGTTCATCTCTTTGGGAGCTGCGGTGCAACAGATCGACAAACACACAGATACACACGTTGAACATAACACAATAACACCCCTCTGTTTTGCGTGGGGGGTTAAAACGAGGGTTTCAAACTACTGCGTGTATTGATATTTTCATTTTATACGTAATAAAAAAATAATTTTCCAAATTGGTTCATAAATGTCGGAGTTCTGAGGTAACAAACATTAAAAAAAATTCAACCGAATTGAGAACCTCCTTTTTTTGAAGTCGGTTAATAACATGGGAATTTAACATATTATATAGACGACAATATCACAATATTCAGTACGGTTTTAAAAGCTTGATTTTTGTTAGACTTTTTATATTAATCCCTAAAAACTGAATTAAAGAGGCAGTGGGAAATAAAATCTATTACAACCAAAGACGCGCTTGAATAATATCAAATAATTATAACGGCGTGTTCGTGTGATCTTGCCGGCGGCACTGCCGTGCCCGCAGGTGCCGGATCACGGGTCAACCGCCGAGGTCGGAGCCAGGGCCGTGACGACGGTTCCGTCCTTTGAGCTACGGAGCCCTACGGCACGGAACCCGGTTCAGGGTGGACAGTGGATATCTCAGCCGACAGCAACTACGTCGTGCTGGCTTTGTGAGTTAATAATAATGTTTCAAAGGTTTCATTAGCTTTATCAATCAATTAAATCAAATAATTAACTTTTATATACTCGTAAGAATTTCAAATAAAAGTTGTATTTAATACGAGATTAATATAAGATCTAATAATTTGTATAAACTCAAATCTACTGAACCGATTTTAAAAATTATTTCACCAACATTTAGAATGGACTTCCAGGGTGAACATAGGCTATATTTTAACTAACGAAAGTACTGACTCTCCGCAGACAAAGTGGCGGGCGGAAAGATAGTATAAAATAATCTTAATAGACATAACTATAGATTAACTGTAGGTGTTCAATGACTAGCAGTCTCTCATCATATTAGTTTTGTTGTTAATGTGACTTCGTCTCGATAGATGGCGTCACCTGTATTTTAATTACCGCAATCGTTTGCTTGTCTTAAAATTTATGTGGTCATAATAGAATGCCATGTTTTTCTAATACGCCTATAGATGGAGCTAGATGTATATTAGCTCGCGCAAGTGTTTGTCTCTCTTAGATTGTATAAGTAATTTGTATTTTTTTAACGAATATAGACCTTAGCGACCTACTAGTTGTTTCATTAAGAATACAGAGGAAGCCCATTGGACAGCAGTACTGAGGTGTACAGTAGGTATATTGTGATACCTACACCTCACGACTGGCCGTCGTGCCGCACAACGTGCTAACAGCATCACTTATAACTGACCAATAGTGAGCCTTATTACATGACAAGAACCACACATTTCTACTTATTCAATGAGAAACATTTGTACTTAGGTCGTACTGAAAGTTTATGGATTCTGATAAATATAACCTAACCGAGTTAAAAACCCCCGATATCAGCGCCTAAAAACCCTCTGAGCAATGAGCAAAACCTTGAACGGGCTCCAAGCACGTACATTTTCACTGGAGGGATTTCGTCACTAGAAGATTTCAAGAATTAAAAACCCCCATCCCCCCCCCTCATCAACTAGAAAAGAGCTGATGATCTTCAAACGGCTGAACAGATTTTCATGAAACATGGCTAAGAACACACGGGATAAAATTATCTATGTCACAAAAAAAACTAAACGAAAATCGGTTCATCCGTTTGGGAGCTACGATATCACAGACAGATACACAGACAGACTCGTTAAACTTATAACACCCCTCTCTTTTTGCGTCGGGGGTTAAAAATAAGACTAGATAAGATGTTTATGATTAATTTATGGTTTTTCAAAATATATTCCCTCACTATTTACACATTTTTTAACTTTTTTTTTTTTGTATAGAAAATCGATGAAAATTCTGTTTCGACCCGAGCGACGCTCGGTCTCCCAGCAACTAGTATATTAATTCTGTTTTGGCCCTGACGAGGTCAGATATCCGAACAGGCTCAGGTATCGCATAACCCGAGAAAACTTCGCCTACCCATACACAAAGAACCCCCCTCTCCGGGGTGGGGGTTGTTAAGGGTCGTAGGTGAGTTGCTGGGAAGCGCGGGTCTAAGCAGCCTAACTAATACTATGGCTCTGTGAGCTGTGCCTCGCGACAAACTTAACGTTGCCATTTGACAACTGTTATCCCGTCAGATCACCGCAACTAAAACCCCTATATCTCAGCCATTTTGAAAACTTTCGAAAAATTAAATCGACAAAAAAAAAATCCATATAATTATCGAACCTGCTCACAAAATTTCACGAGAATCGGTTGAGAAATACGACCTGTAGGGGAGAACAGCCATGATATACGAAAGCATTTTCGCCGAAGCTGAAGCGGAAACGCTTTGCTCGGCCAGTCAAAAACAACAAATACTTATAAAAACCGGTCAAACGCAACCTTCAGTGTGCGAGTCTGACTCGCGCTTGACCGGTTTTTTAAGACTAACTTAAAAAAGCCGGTCAAGTGCGAGTCGGACTCGCGCACCGAGGGTTCCGCACAAACTTGTAGGCATGTAAATAGTTCGTAAATCACGGGAATACAATATAAACAGTGTCCAGTATAAACTGACACGCAATAAGTATGCACTTTAGTACTTAGTGAGGGTCAGCTTATACTGGGCTTTTTTTTATGTGATGTAACTACAAATTAACGGTTTTCGGATTTTTTCCTTTACTTGTGCTATAAGCCATTGCTTCTTGCCAAATTTCATGATTCTAAGTCAGCGGGAAGTACCCTATAGGTTTTGATTCCCTTGAGATTCCCTTCAATATGCGGCATAAACGGCCGTATCTTTTGATTGCGTTGACTTAGATGTTTGATTTTTTCACTGATCCAAGGGATTGCAGACTGAAGTATTTGATATGAATTTCAACTTGATACCTTTACGCGTTCCTGAGAAAAAGGGTCTTGACAGACACACAGACAGACGGGCAACAAAGTGATCCTATAAGGGTTCCGTTTTTTTCTTTGAGGTACGGAACCCTAAAAATAAACATTATTAAGTATCCGTTAAGTATAGTATGCATTTTAGTTTTTGACTTTTTTATTGTTTGTAAGGAAATCCGCCGTTATATCACATATCCTGCAAAATATCAACGGGCTATCTTTTACGGTTGAAAAGATCAGCTCTTTAAAGTTAGGACGGACAGACGGACAGCAGTAGGCTTAGTAATAGGGTCCCGTAGGCACCCTTCGGGTACGGAACCCTAAAAATAAGCGTTGGGAGAAAGACTTTGAAGATTACTGACGTTGACCCTGCAGCATCAGGCCTGCGGAGATAGAACTTTGAATACAGAATATCTTGTAATTTTTTGATATCTTTGACATGAATTATTAACAATCCCTTTTTGCGGTTGTGGTAAGCACAGGACACATTTTTGATGAGTTACAAATTTAGCCTACTAGAGTATTATGACGTAATGACTAACAGAATGACAAAGTAGTATAACAGAGTAACTAACTGAATCGTAACATTATAATTTGTTAAGCTATTTAAGTTACTCCGTATTCACAAACTCGCGTATTTCCTTGATTGATTTCTAATTAGTAACGGTTAACGCAGATCGCAGACTGGAATTAGTCATGCGGTATCCTGACCCTGATTGGGGTGCACGCTGACTGCGAGTTAGGTTGATTGAGTTAGTTTAGCCATGATTGATTCAATGCATGCTTGATGCTGTTTAAGAACATTATGTTACGGCTGCAGATAAGAAAATTATCATAGTAAAATTGATTGTTGTAATGCTGGTCATTGCCAACGGATTCTGAACGCATTATAGAGGACTTATGATTGTGTGTAGATAATAGTAGTTTATGTGACTGGTGCATAATGCCTAATTATGTACAGTTACATACACTATTTTATCTGCATACATATTATAAGCTCTCTATGATGTGTTCAGGAACCGCATGTTACGACCGGCATAGCGGCATTGATCAATTATTAGAACGTTAAAAAAAATAGAACCGTCTTCAAAAAAAACCCACTAAACAAGACTAAATAATGACCGGCTTCCTAGGAATTGCCTATTTGATGGGTGCGTAATAGGTATATGGAATATATCTAAGCCGGTGTCAAGTAGGTTTACACAATAGCAATGTCACATGATTCTTGCCACCGACTTCGATATATTCCATGTACCTATTAGGCACCCATCAAATAGGCAATTCCTAGGAAGCCGGTCATTATTTAGTCTTGTTTAGTGGGTTTTTTTTGAAGACGGTTCTATTTTTTATTAAAAATTTTTTTACGTCTTTTTTTATTACATTTTTTCCCCGCTTTTTAGTGATACGAGTATAACTATCACTAAAAAAATCGCGTCAACACAAAATCGGTCGAGTTGAACTAATATATCGCTTAATAACGGATCCATGCGGATGACGTCACGTGGTATCCATTATTCTTGTATACCAAAACCTTCTCCAGAATGTAACAAATACTTTGCTGAAAACCGCATCTAAATCGGTTCAGCCAAACGCGAGATAATCGTGGACAAACATACATACATACATACATACATACATACATACATACATACATACAAACATACAGGTCAAACTGAGAACCTCCTTTTTTTTTTGAAGTCGGTTAAAAATGGCGGCAACGGTAGTTTTTTTTAACCGACTTCAAAAACAAAGGAGGTTCTCAATTTGACCTGTATGTTTGTATGTATGTATGTATGTATGTATGTATGTATGTATGTATGTATGTATGTATGTATGTATGTATGTATGTATGTATGTATGTATGTATGTATGTATGTTTGTATGTATGTATGTATGTATGTTTGTCCACGATTATCTCGCGTTTGGTTGAACCGATTTAGATGCGGTTTTCAGCAAAGTATTTGTTGCATTCTGGAGAAGGTTTTGGTATACAAGAATAATGGATACCGCGTGACGTCATCCGCATGGATCCGTTATTAAGCGATATATTAGTTCAACTCGACCGATTTTATGGTGACGCGATTTTTAGTGATAGTTATACTCGTATCAATAAAAGCGAAAAAAAAATGTAATAAAAAAAGACGAAAAAAATTTTTTAATAAAAAATAGAACCGTCTTCAATAAAAACCCACTAAACAAGACTAAATAATGACCGGCTTCCTATTTGATGGGTGCCTAATAGGTACATGGAATATATCGAAGTCGGTGGCAAGAATCATGTGACATTGCTATTGTGTAAACCTACTTGCCACCGACTTAGATATATTCCATGTACCTATTAGGCACCCATCAAATAGGAAGCCGGTCATTATTTAGTCTTGTTTAGTGGGTTTTTTTTGAAGACGGTTCTATTTTTTTTTTTTATTTAAATTCAGAGACAATCTAGAGTCGGCCTCTAGTATCATATCGTTCTATATCAAATTATCAAGTAACATACGAGATTTGTCAAAATTGTATGCAATTGAAATTTCATTTCGAATTAAATGTCATCTCAAATGATATTAGAATTGAGGTCAAATAAAATTGTTTTGTTTTTCAAAGATGTTCGAAATTTGAAACTCATAACTTTATCCTGTTTTATATCGTAATAAGAACATTATGTTACTGCTACAGATAAGAAAATTATCATAGTAAAATTGATTGTTGTAATGCTGGTCATTGCCAACGGATTCTGAACGCATTATAGAGGACTTATGATATGTGTGTAGATAAAATATGTTTTAACTCAGAACTTAGCGCTACAGGTTATTACTTACCTTAAATACCAAATCTTTCACATTTAAAACTTATCACGCAGTTTTCGTTTCCTGACGTAATGTACAGAAACAAACAATCTGAAAATTTATACGAATAGACCCTTGAGTCCTCGACCCCGATGCGTACTTACCGGGTCAATGACTGCGGGTGTCATTTGCATGATCAGCGTGGTGTCCGTGTTTAACTGTCGCGTGACCAAGCGTCATGCGTGCGGCGGGCGTCATTACGGCATGATCAGCGTGGTGTCCGTGTTCAACGGACGCGTGACCAAGCGCCATGCGTACGGCGGGCGTCATTACGGCATGATCAGCGTGGTGTCCGTGTTCAACTGACGCGTGACCAAGCGTCATGCGTACGGCGGGCGTCATTACGGCATGATCAGCGTGGTGTCCGTGTTCAGCTGACGCGTGACCAAGCGTCATGCGTACAGCGGGCGTCATTACGGCATGATCAGCGTGGTGTCCGTGTTCAACTGACGCGTGACCAAGCGTCATGCGTAATACGCAACACGTTGTATTAATACAATACACGTGGACCTGCATGATTTGCGTTGGTTTGTCATTAATAATCAATAACCAATGATTAATCATTTCTGCAAAGTATAAAACCAAGTCGCTTCCCGCCGTCTGTCCCTCTGTATGTATGTACGTACGCAACAGATTTCAACGCGGTTTTCACCATCAGTTAGATAATTTTTCACGAAAGGTTCATGTATACAATATTATCCGGAGCGAAGCGAGGGCGGGTCGCAATCAGTTATAAATGATCAATGAGAAATCAATAATTATTCATCATCACAAAATAATTATCAGATGACAATGATACATAAATTAGAAATTTTAATTGATATAATATCATAAATTAAAGTATTAAACATCAATTATCATGATAAACCATCACCAACGATCAATAACAAGTCACCAATTGTTAAAGATGTCTAAGTATTAATAATATAAAGTTGGTACCTAGTTATTTTGTTGACTTTGTCTTTCAAATGAAATAGTATTATTATGAGTGTGTAGAACAACTTATTTATTTTGATCACCCAAGCTATCAATGTTGTTCACCAATGATCAGCAGCTATCAATGTTGTTCACCAATGATCAGCGCAATGATGAATGATGACTCACCGTGGCACTCACCGAGCTTGATGTTCGCGTGGTGATGGGGCAGCGCGGCGTGCGGCAGCAGCAGCTTCGGCTCCAGCTTGCCGGCCGCCGCCACCGGGATGGGCCCGGGGTTCGTCATGGTGGTCATCGTGGCCGCGGGCATCATCAGCGTTGACATGGTCAGCATGGCTCCGATTTACATCACTGGCGCATTTTTAATATTTGGTTCCCGGTTTTTAAGTGGCCTGTATCAAAATTTTAATATTGATTTGTAATCGGTTTTGACTAGACCCGGTTCGGTTTTGTTCACTATTTGTTTAAGTACATAGTTATATTTAGACGCGATAATGTATTGATTTATTTTAATTAATGATTAACAAAAGGTGTAAATGAGTGAAGATATGATTAAAAGAATATTTTCTATAATTCCTATCCGATCTCAAAAACAATAAATATTTTTCCTAGTCATTTGCGAGCTACATAACTAAATAAACTAAAATAATAAATATAATAGTAATAGTTTGGCGAGTATTTAGTTTGTTTAGGTACTTTGTTAAAAGTTCGAAATAAATAAAAAAAAAAAAACAATAAACTTGAACCAATGAATTGTCCTCCACATGTCGCATTTCTCAACCGATTATCGTGAAGGTTCGATAATTACATAAAACACATACAGTGAAGGATATAAAATACTTTTAATCCTGCAAAATTGGACAGTTCCCCAGGGAGCAGTGATAAAAGACTTCTACGCGGACGGAGTCGCGGGCAAAAGCTAGTAATACAAATTATAATCTGACGAGTCCCGGTAACGGCTGGTTTTTCTTTTAGAATAGAATAGAATAAATTTATTTAAATAAGTCACATGGATACAAACAGGCATTATCCGATGGATACCAAACTAGGCCGAGCCTGAATCTTAGGATCCACGGAGTCTGTTGACATATACCCAGAGAAATAACATTTAAAAATACATCATCAAGTTATTAAAAATGTACAATCATGAAATTTGGAAAAATAATGGTAATTATGGTGACAATTTAGCAATACATAAAAATATGTGTGTATGTGTGTGAGAGTGTGTGTGAGGTGTGTTATATGTATGTGTGCGAGAATGTAAAAAAAGAAAAAAGAACTCGTTACATGTACCTAAGCACTAAATTACACAAATCGCAGTCCGCGGGAGGCTCCGGCCGTGTTTAAACATACAAGGAAAGGCTTTTAAAGCTATATGTTAGCTCGAGTAACATATGTTTTATGTATACTAGCGAGCTGCCCTCGCTTCGCTCCGGTTAAAGTTCTCCCTCCCATTTCCCCCCTTAAAGTTAAAAAATCAAATTTTTCTCTTCATAAGAACCCGTGACCAAGGGAAATAGGGATTCATTTTTAGGGTTCCGTACCCTGAACGCTCTGGGCGCTCAACGGGACCCTAATAATATGCCTACGCTGTCCGTCCGTCTGTCTGACTGTCTGTCTGTCCTAACTATAAAGAGCTGTATCTTTTGAACCGTGATAGATAGCGGGTTGATTTTTTCTTCAGAATATGTGTTACATGTAATCCGCCGTTTACTAACAAATAAAAAAAACCGGCCAAGTTCGAGTCTGACTCGCACACCAAGGGTTCCGTACAAGAATTAATACTATGTAATTTTTATTTGTTGTTGTCATAGTGGCAACAGAGATACACACTTTGTGAAAATTTCAACTGTCTACCTGTTACGGTTCATGAGATACAGCCCGCGGAGTGACAAAAAAATCACAAAAAAATCAAAAAAATCCCGCAGCCCGGCGACAGACAGACGGACGGACGGACGGACAGCGGAAGCTTAGTAATAGGGTCCCGATTGGCACCCTTCGGGTACGGAACCCTAAAAAGGGTAAAACATACAAGCGTCAAATTTGGTATGATTATAAAACACACCCTATAGAATAACAACAAATACTAAAAACCAGCCAAATGTGTACGGAACCCTCAGTGCGCGAGTCCGACTCGCACTTGCCCGGATTTAGAAGAATAATCTTTAAAAACGTAATCATTAAATAAAATCCTTAATCAAAATTAATTAAGGTCAAGTCCAGCATCCCTGGGGTCAATAACCTCTCGCACGCACACACGTAAGTTAGTTAAGTAATTCATACACCGACTGAAAGCAACAGAGCAATTTTGAGCTCTTTGTATAAATAAATAAGGCACATTAGCCTCCTCGCTTCAGCCTCCAGTTAGAGGGCAGAATAGAGTTTGCCAGCCATTATGAGATATTTGCCCAAATTTGTTGGATAAGGCGACATTTTTTCATAAGCGGAGCGGGTCGCCAATATTTGAGTCGACTGCGATAAACCAAAAGAAAGGTATCGAATTTAATATAATCATGGCGCTACATTTAGCGGTATTTGCCAAATATTCATCTCTCCTTTGGTTTACCAAATGAAAGAGATGCAACGGAAATGTTTGGCAAATAATAGTCAAGTAAAGTGCCATCATTATGCGAACGTTCAACATTTTAATTGCTGAGCAACTATAGAGCCCTGTCGTAAAAGGCCATTCAATTTTGACGTTATTCTTTTCCGTTTGAGGCTGTCATTAATTTGACAGGTTTCTATGGCTCAACAATAAAAGTTGTTAACTGTACAGTCAAGGTCATAAATATGTATACACTTTAGTGCCTTGTCACTTTAATCGCTGTGACATTCATATATGGCAGTTTAAACATGACATTAAATAGACAAGGTCCTACATACTTATGATCTTGACCGTACAATACGTCCAAACTATTTGTAAATTTCGGTTTTGCGTTTTTAGGATTCCGTACCTAAAGGGTGACAACGGCACCCTATTACTGGGCCTCCGCTGCCCGTCCGCCCGTCGTTCGTGCCTTAGTCCGTCCGTCCGTCTGTCTGTAGTTCAGCGGGGTATATCTCAGGAACCATAATAGGTAGTGGCTCTACCCCCCCGACGGAAAAAGGGTGTTATAAGTTTGACGCGTGTATCTGTGTTTGTGTATATATGTGTATCTGTATATCTGTCTGTGGCATCGTAGCTCCTAAATGTTTGTACCGTTTTTTTTGGTTAGAAACGCGACTTAATCGAAAATGCTCTTAGCTCGGTTTGATGAAAATCCGTTAAGCCGTTTAAGAGGTATGTGTTATGAGTAGGGGTCTCGATTTGTCGGGGTTTTTAAACCCCACGTGCGATAATTATAAAACTATTGCTCTAAATTGCATGCAAGTTATATGACAATTTTAAGTTATTTATGAATTTAATTATTAAATAGTTATTTTTTTTCAACAAAACGATCAAACAATTTGTGATTTATTCAACGATAATCCGTCCATTTATACACATGCAAAAACAAATGAAAAATTGAAGTGATTGAACTTTTCATCAAGTTAAATAACATTTTATTCTTTACAGAATCCCTATAAAACGGCGCGACGGGTAAATGTCCATCCGATGTCGACGACCCTCGCACGAGCTGCCGGGCAGTAAAATATGAGTCCACCAGCGGAGCAGAGAGGGTTCCCGCCATTAAGGGATATTTGCCCAAATTTACCGGGAGAGCCGGCGTTACTGCATAAGCGGAGCGGAAAATTACAATTATGGACCTAATTTGAGTTTTTGTATTTGTAATATTTTATTTAAATGTTTTTAAACTTAACGCACAAATTAGAAGTCGTTTTCATCACAAGCCAAGTAAAGAATGAAGTACTTTGACAACCACTCGGTATCGTTTATTATTTTCTCTATCCTACTAATATTATAAATGCAACAGTTTGTGTGTTTGTGTGTTAGTTATTCTTTCACGCTGCAACGGTTGGACGGATTTGGATGAAATTTGGAATGGTGATAGCTTATACCCTCAATTTAACAAATAGGCTAATTACTTTTCATCGCGGAAAATTTAAAAGTTCCCGAGGGAGCAGCGATAAACGACTTCTACGCGGACGGAGTCATGGCAAACGCTAGTATAGTATAAATCAAAGTCGCTATCTGCCTGTTTGGCCACCTACTTCTTCTAAACTATGCAAAGGATTTTGAGGCGGTTTTCACTATTATTAGAGAATTTTCCCGGAAGGTGGTATTCTATTAACAATTTTTGTTTAAGTAGTTAGTTACAAAAGTTATATAAATCAAAGCAAAGCGAAGACGGATCCCTACTGTTGCAAAATAAAACGTTTTCTCAAACCCGCTGACGCCGCCGCGTGGCCTTGCAATCATTACGCGTAGACCCTCTGCGGCGTAGCGGCGCGTAGCTCGTAGCGCTAGAATAATGTGTGACGAAGGAGAATGCCGCATATTTGGTTTTATGTGCTACGAGCCGGAGTTACCGACGATGTGCTACGAGCCGGAGTTACCGACGAGTCGGCTAATTGAGTCGGATTCAAATGTAATTTAATTTAAAGTATTAAAAAAAAAGCCGGTTAAGTGCGAGTCGGACTCGCGCACTGAGGGTTCCGCACAAACTTGTAAGCATGTAAATAGTTCGTAAATCACGGGAATACAATATAAACAGTCCAGTATAAACTGACGCGCAATAAGTATGCACATTCTTACTTAGTGAGTGTCCGTTTATATTGGATCGATTTTTATGAGATTTAACCAAAAATTTACAGTTTTCGGATTTTTTCCTTTACTTGGGCTATAAGACATTGCTTCTTGCCAAATTTCACGATTCTTAGTCAACGGGAAGTACCCTATACGTTTTGATTCCCTTGAGATTCCCTTGAATATGCGGCATAAACGGCCGTATCTTGTGATTCCGTTGACTTAGATGTCTGATTTTTTCACTGATCCAAGGGATTGCAGACTTAAGTATTTAATATGAATTTCAACTTGATACCTTCACGCGTTCCTGAGAAAGAGGGTCTTGACAGACACACAGACAGATAGACGGACAACAAAGTGATCCTATAAGGGTTCCGTTTTTTTCATTTGAGGTACGGAACCCTAAAAATGTAACACATTTAGTTGACGACTGTACTCCTTAAACTGATGGACTCTTTTTTTTTTTTTAAAAAGGCGAGTCTAACGAGTCCAAACACGAAGGATATGCTATCAGCCATCGAGGAGTTCCTGTCGCCACCTTCCGTCCCGTCTCTATCATCATACTGACTCAATGGTACCATTATTGTACTGTCAATGCAAAATTAATAGGCATTTAATATAATAATAACCCAGCCTATATACATCCCACTGCTGGGCACAGGCCTCCACTCACAATGAGAGGGTGTGGGCAGGTTTCCTCACGAGGTTTTCCTTCACAAAAAACCTCATGGTAAATTTACAAACTGTATTTCGCACATAAATTCCGAAAAAGTTAGAGGTCTGAGCCCAGGTTCGAACCCACGACCCTCTGCTTAAGAGTCGGCAGGTCAAACCATTAGGCTACCACGGCTATTAAAAGTAGATTAAAATCGACTTCAAAGATTTTATTACATTGTTTGTTAGTTTAAGTGAAGCTTAAGTGTGTAAGAAACATACAAATTGCATTTAAATTATTGCCAAAGATGGCCTCTACCCAAGATACGAACTCACGGCCCGCGTAAACCAGTCTGCTCTACCCACTCGGCCACGCGCGTTGCCCGTCACAATAAGTAGTACATTATTGTAGTGAACCTTCACGGTCCAGGCTTTTAACCTACTGAGGCCTTTTGTACAATAGAATGTACATAATACGGCCATTGGAATAAAGATCCTTTGCAAAGGAGATAGAGTGGAATTTCTTTTGTTTTTATGACTGACTATTAAATTAGAAAATAGATTCTATTCTATTCAGAATAGGTTCATATTCCATTGACAAATTTCGTTATATGGAGGATATAGTGCTTCTCTCCAACGATGCGAGGAAATTCTATTTTTGAATTTTCGTGAACAATAATTAAACACCCTTAAAAATTGCTTTCTATGAAATTCCTTCCCAATTTTTTTAAGAGCACGACATCACTCATAAATTGACTCATAATGGCATTTTAATTCGGAAATCTGAATTATAACATTAAATAAAATCACATATTTAAATTAAATAAATCTTAATTGAACAAATTGAGATTTAAATTATTACATTTATTACGCGTTTTTAGGTTAATTTGCCATTTTAATTAGTTATGAACGCAAGATGTTTAAAAAAAGTAAAACTATTTGAGACACTTTTAAAGACGCTGTAGGCGCCGTTCGTCTTTAGTTTTGACATTTTGAACGTAAATAAACGTAGACTTTGTTGAGTACGAGTATTTGGCTGTTTCGAGTTGGTTTCCCTAGTCAAAACATGGTTTTAAAAAGTAAAAAATCTTTGAAGTTATGAAATTTCATTCAATTTTTCCGGCCGCTGCTACTCGACAGGTAATTAATTGTTTTTTTAAATTTTGCATTAGCCCGGAACGAATAACTTCGCATACTTCTTTTGCAATACAAGAAAAAAACTTCGGCCCTACACGTACTGAAAAAGTAACCCTAAGCTGCATAAAATAGAGTATATTTTTCCTTGTACGAGGGATGAAGGTGAATTGCTCCTTTGTTTTTTTTGTATGTAAGGGATAATCTCCAGAACTACAAATCCGATTTCAAAAATTATTTCACCAACATCTAGAATGGACTTTCAGGGTGGACACAGGCTATATTTTAACTCACAAATGTACTGACTCTACGCAGACGAAGTCGCGGGCGGAAAGCTAGTATAATATAACACTAATAATAAGGGCAGTCGAGTAAAAAATGTGTGCAGAAAATCAAAAAATAGTCAAAACAACAAAAATAAAATACTATCATAACAAACTAGTGGCTCTGTGAACTGTAGACCCCGCGACAAACTTAACTTTGCCGTTGGATAACTGTTATCCCCATACATCGACATAGGTCGCGGTCAGTTCACCAACACCGCAAATAAGTTGGTAATCGCAAAAATCTCCGCCATTTTGTAAAATTTCGAAAATCTGCTCACAAAATTGCATGAGAATCTGTTGAGAAATGCGACCTGTAGAAGAAAACAGCTGAACAGCCGGACATACGACAGCATTTTCGTCCAAGCTGAAACGGAGACGCTTCGCTCGCTCGGTCAATTACCATTTTAGGATATGAAAGCCAAAGCTCGACTTAAAAGCCCAAATCCTCATCCAAAAGCACCTATTCAAGAATTCCGTTTAGTTTGTAAGCTGATGGATGCTTTTGTAGATATGGAAATGGAACGTTTCATTTCGCATTATAACGTTTGATATAAAACATGGTTTGGCATAATGATTCTTTGACATAATTCAAACTTGCCGAAACCATAACAGAATTATTTTATTGCTTTTCGTTCGTGTACGACTTAAGTTTTCCATCAGTAACAAAAACCGGTCAAGGGCGAGTCGGACCCGCGCACTGAGGGTTCCGTACACACTTGGACGATTTTTAGTATTTGTTGTTTTTACCCGACTGCCCAAAGGAGGGTTATGTTTTTCGAGCGTATGTATGTATGTATGTATATTTCTTTGTGTCGCTCTGCAGCCTAAACGGCTTGACAGATTTTATCATATGAGGTATCATTGGATTTGTCCTAACTCTTTCTCTCACAACTTTCTACGGTGGAAGCGTTGCGAGACATTTTTGTACATTTTATGTTTTTGATGGAAAATGTATTCTATTATAAAGCCTGTAAAAGCTACTTTGTAATATTCAAAGGATTTATAAGACAAAGCAGAATATCACAAAATGTCACAAAGGGTTAATATAGTAACTTTTATATCGTCCACGGCGGGGGCAGGGTTGACTCATCCTTTATTTGTGTTTGCCTTCATTAGGCTATTTGCAATCTCCAAGGAAATATTGTTAGGGTTGGGGGCGTATCGATATCGATACAAGTGACGTTAAGACCAAGTAATCGACTAAAGCACTTAATCGAGATTTTTATACAATCTTTTATTTAGCTTCCGAGTTTGTTTTGTATGTTTGTCAGTATTATTGGTCAAAATCGTGTTAACCAACTTGTGTAGTGATGTTTAGAAAGAAAGAAATAAAACATTTATTCACAACAACGAACACAGTAAAAAATTTAAATAACTTAAAGATACACAGTAAAGTTGTTGCGAAAAGGTCCCAACTCAGCTTGTGCTGGCTGTAGAGCCATCGCTGGTCTTCCGAAGACAGCTCGGTGAGAACACGGAAGGTGACACAAGAAATACATTTTTCATTTCAAGTGACAGACAAATCACGAAACAGCAATAGCAAGTGTGTACAGGCTTCTTAAGTACAGACAGCAGTATTTATCGTTGCCCATAGTAAAAGTCATG
This sequence comes from Tortrix viridana, assembly GCA_963241965.1. NCBI lineage: Eukaryota > Metazoa > Arthropoda > Insecta > Lepidoptera > Tortricidae > Tortrix > Tortrix viridana. Next base: position 624,214 of record OY725199.1, on the reverse strand, counting down.
AGTTTTTACTTTGAAACAGCCAATTTGTGTGAGATTAGTTTGATTGATTGTTTTATTTATTTATCGATACCTGTCCCCGCCCTAGCGAATTAGCGCGTCGGTAATGAAACTCTCGACAAGTCAAACACGCGGGACGTCCCTAGGCACCGCAACGACGGCATTACGCCACTCGCATAATTGTGAACACCGGTCCGGTTACACCTTTTAGAGTTCCAGTAAAACGCTGGTCGTATTGTATTTCATTTCTGTTAACGTCAAAATTAATAAAATTAAGTTTTCCTTTGGCTCGTTTGTTAGCGCTTCCCCAGGAGAGCAGGGTTGAGCAAGCGCCGCGCGCTCAAATCAATCCCGTCAAAAACATAAAATGTACAAAAATGTAGTCTCGCAATGCTTCCACCGTAAAAAGTTGTGAGATCACAATGTGATGTAAAGCCAAGCCTACATTTAATAATTATGTATTATATTAGACATCTTTTTTTCTATAATAAGCATAGTGACTTGGCAATCACACAGCACAAATAAAGCGATGCTGCGTGAAAATACCTTTTCAAATCGCTAATTAATTTATATTAGGTAGACAAGTTATTGCCCAGCAGTGGGACACAGACAAAGAAAGAAAAAGTTATTATGTTTCTTTCTTTCTTCTATTAACCTGCAATGTTTGTATATTAGATTGTTTCGGTTAAATCTTGCTTGCAATTCCCCGCGTCCGATTGAGCTTTTTGGTATTATTTCTTATTTGGGGGGGTAGAGATGGGCCTGGTGTGCCGTTTCGACCATTGCTGATCTATTGTGGCAGCCCTTTATTTATAGCTCACCGCAAAGGCCCGTCGCGTCTAGGAATTTCTAGATGCTTTGGGCAGTGAAGTTGTATCTCTTGTGGCTCCATGATATGTCGCCCTAGGTAGATACATCTGATGCGCATCAGTGCGCAGCAGAGGATGTGCACAGCTGTCTCCTCTGTCTCCTGACAGAACCTGCATGTCGCGTCTTGTTCCATATCCATTTGAGACAGATGTTTGTTCAGTTTGCAGTGGCCAGTCACTGCGAAAGTCTTTTCTCCATTGAGTTGGAGATTTTGGTACACCGACGTAACTTCGGTGACAATGCAATAATACGGTACCGGAGCTGGTCCGATGACGCAGTCGGAAGGTGGCCATGGGAACTCCGCAATGAACCAAGATAGCCCCGCCGTGTTTGGGCTCGTTAACAATAAAAAGTACAGTGGAAAGAAAAGCTTATTGTACCAAAAATACATTTTTGGAACCATGACAACACCTAACCTTGCATTGAGTTACCAAATGTAAATCATCGACGACCTCTGCTATTTAATTGGCAAAGATTTGATCAAACTCAAATTTAAAATGAAAAAATGAAAATCAACGTCGCTTTTTTGTTTTCTTAATTATTGAAGTGAAATTAATAAAATTCTCAAAACGTAATCAAGTTCGGTTCGTCCGAAGTGCATTTTTAATGGTTCACTAATGTTTTACCAAAAACCTTTCCCAAACTGATTCATTTCACAACAATATCATTTGGCAAACCGGTTTTTTCCTGAAACTGTAAATAATTCGGGACCATCGTGTAGAACCCTATAGGTTAGGTTAGGTTATTTTTTTTAAATCAAGAAATATTAACAGTTAAAAAAAAGCGGTTTGCCAAATGATATGTGTGTGAAATGAATCAGTTGGTAAAACATATTACTTAGTGAACTATTAAAAATGCGCACCGGACGCAGAGAGTAAATAGATTTCCTTTGAGGATTTCAATAGATTTCTCTTCAATAACCAAGAACAAACACGAACGCTGCCGGCAGAACAGCGTAACAGCGTTCTCGAGGGTGATCTCACTCTTTAAGTATAAGTTCTGTCACACAACGGGAATGTGGAGCCAGTTGCTAACATTCTTAATTCGGTCGGGATGTTCAACCGTGCATATTCCAATAGTAATACACCGTGTACGATTTGACAACCCGACCGAATAGGGATGATGATTGGGTAAAGAAAATGAAATTCTATTTAGTCCGTCAGTTTTTAACCCCCGACGCAAAAAGAAAGGGGTGTTATAAGTTTAACGTGTCTGTCTGTGTATCTGTCTGTGGTATCGTAGCTCCCAAACGGATCCCGAGTGTTCTTAGCCTTGTTTCATGAAAGTCTGTTCAGCCGTTTGAAGATCATCAGCTCTTTTCTAGTTGATGAGGGGATCTGATTTTTTTATTCTTGAAATCTTCGTCCCTCCAGTGAAAATGTACGTGCTTGGAGTCCGTTGAAGGTTTTGCTCATTGCTCAGAAGGTTTTTAGGCGCTGATATCGGGGGTTTTTAACTCGGTTAGGTTATTAATACTTAAATCTTTGATAATCTGCCTGATCGACAAAGAAAAAAAATATCCATCATCGCTAAATTGTGTGTACGTATGTTATTCGTTAATAAACACCTGAATCTCTGTGCCCTCGGGACGCGCCGGAGCAACAATCTGAAACAAAAAAATAACTTTAGTCACACAAACTGATTTATAAATATAACTTTTAAACAATTTTTTTTTAAAAACCAGCCAAGTACCGGTCGTACAAGACAAGAGATACAGCGATTGTGAAAACCTTATGAGAATCCGTACCGCACGTTCTCAGATTATCCCGGAAAAGCTTTTGGGGGAGTTAAATCACTACATAGTATAGTCCCTTTGTATGTACGCTTAGATCTTTCAAACTACGCAACGGATTTTAATGCGGTTTTCACCATCAGTTAGATAATTTTTCACGGAAGGTTTATGTATATAATAGTGGATAGCTGTCACTTTATCGAAACTCCTTTCATCGAACGTATCATTTCATCGAATTTAATTTCATCGGAAGCTAATTTCCACGTGCAGAAGTTGTAATTTTTTGGTGGTGTCAGGTCTAAACCTAACCTAACCTACGTAACCCATGCTTAAGATAACCTGAAAACAATAAGGTTTCAGCAGAAATTAGCTTTCGATTAAATGAAATTCGATGAAACGATACGTTCGATGAAAGGTGTTTCGATAAAGTGATGAAATACCATATAACAGGGTCGCTAGTTTATAATATGTATGATGATCTTTGACTAAACTAAGTGTCCATTATTGGCACATGTCAGCTTAAAGTGTCCAACTCTGGTGCTGTCACACTAGAATACTTTTTATCGGGGAAAACTTGTTATTTACGGAGGGAACAGCGTTAACTTATTATTATTATTTTATATTAGACGGGCAGTTAACACTGATATGTCTAAGTCACTGTTCACTAAACAAAACTCACTGTTTTTAGGGTTCCGTACCTCAAAAGGGATCACTTTGTTGTCCGTCTGTCTGTCTGTCTGTCTGTCTGTCTGTGTGTGTGTCTGTCAAGACCCTTTTTCTCAGGAACACGTGGAGGTATCAAGTTGAATAATATCAAATACTTAGGTCTGCAATGCTGTGAAAATATCAAACATCTAAATCAACGCAATCAAAAGATACGGCCGTTTATGCCGCATATTGAAGGGAATCTCAAGGGAATCAAAACCTATAGGTTACTTCCCGTTGACTTAGAATCATGAAATTTGGCAAGGAGCAATGTCTTATAGCACAAGTAAAGGAAAAAAATCCGAAAACCGTTAATTTGTAGTTACTTACATCACATAAAAAATAAATCCAGTATAAACTGACACTCACGAAGTACCAAAGTGCATACTTATTGCGTGTCAGTTTATACTGGACCTATTTATATTGTATTCCCGTGATTTACGAACTATTTACATGCCTACAAGTTTGTGCGGAACCCTCGGTGCGCGAGTCCGACTCTCACTTGACCGGCTTTTTCTACGCGTAATCGGCAAACGATTTTAACGATTTGACGATTTAAATCTAAATATCATAATATTTAATTATGTATCGCAGACGGCCCCGCGCGCGTCCACTAGTGTATAATAATTATCAACAGTACGAATATTACTCGAGTCGTTGAAATTTACGACTACCGCCGTCCCGCTCGCACCCATTCAAGCCTATACATTTCGATTTACCAGCGGTCTCTGTCTGCCCGCGCATGCGTGCACGGTTTCTCTTTGTTCGGGACGTAGGTACACATATATATGTGTGTATATGCATATATGTTGTTCGCATTTTTGTTATTTGATATCAGAAGCATTGAGTTTGTTTTGAAGGTATTCTTTAATTAAAACATGGCCACAACGCCAGCAAGGCTTAAGTAACAACTTATAAGTATCACTACGTACTAGTTATAAAATAAAGTCGCCTCCCGCCGTCTGTCCCTCTGTATGTACGCTTAGATCTTTCGAACTACGCAATGGATTTTTTAACCGACTTCAAAAAAAAAGGAGGTTCTCAGTTTGACCTGTATGTTTGTATGTATGTATGTATGTATGTATGTTTGTCCACGATTATCTCGCGTTTGGCTGAACCGATTTAGATGTGGTTTTCAGCAAAGTATTTGTTACATTCTGGAGAAGGTTTTGGTATACAAGAATAATGGATACCACGTGACGTCATCCGCATGGATCAGTTATTAAGCGATATATTAGTTCAATCGACCGATTTTGTGTTGACACGATTTTTTAGTGATAGTTATACTCGTATCACTAAAAAGCGAAAAAAAAAATGTAATAAAAAAGACGAAAAAATTTTTTTAATAAAAAAATAGAACCGTCTTCAAAAAAAACCCACTAAACAAGACTAAATAATGACCGGCTTCCTAGGAATTGCCTATTTGATGGGTGCCTAATAGGTACATGGAATATATCTAAGCCGGTGTCAAGTAGGTTTACACAATAGCAATGTCACATGATTCTTGCCACCGACTTCGATATATTCCATGTACCTATTAGGCACCCATCAAATAGGCAATTCCTAGGAAGCCGGTCATTATTTAGTCTTGTTTAGTGGGTTTTTTTTGAAGACGGTTCTATTTTTTTATTAACACAGTTGCTCAAAAAGTGGTACATTTCGTAGCTGTATATCGTGCGGAAAGTTGGTTTTCGCGAACTAGTGCTTTTTACTTTTCCATTTTTTTTTTAATTTATACTTGTTCCAATTTATGACTACTTATTGATGAGTGTTAATATTAGTTTCCTTTAAACAACGTAATCAACATAAAAACCTACTGTTAATGTAATAATACGAAAAATATACATATTTCATATTTTATTACTTACCTCTTCATCATTATAACAAGTTTATTTTTTAATATTGAATATTGGAAAACCGTTCTTAATAAGTTGTCTGAATGGAACGGAATAGCTACCGAAACGCCTGTAAAAATTTTTGACATTATGAAGAGGCGTTTTTTCTTACTGCAAGCATTGTTTTTATAAATATACGATACACAAATAATCGTAAATAACGATACGTAGGTAATAATAGTACAATGTTTTATATTTACAATTGTTTATGTCTTAAAGAACATGCATTTGTAAAAAAAAGTTCATTGAAGTGGGTTCAATAATAATAACAAAATCCATTCTGGTCGAATAAAAGCTAAAAAAAAAACACCTATTCATAATGTCAAAAATTTTCACTGCAAAAAATCGATCTTACAACGAATTTGTTTACCAATCTTAAGTTTTCAAAAAGTTGCTTATATAATGAGTGAATCAGAGTTTGAAATTGATTTATTTTTTCGCAACTGTGTTAAAAAACGTCGTTCGATACACGTGCGGAAATGTCAATTCTTCACTCGTCCCGAGTCTTGCCACTCGCCTACGGCTCGCGGCAAGATATCTCGGTACTCTTGAGATAATGACATACTTTTCGCACTAGCATCGAAATGTTAATGTTTTAATGCGGTTGTCGACATCAGTTAGATTTTTCACGGAAGGTTTATGTATATGAAAACTTTGCCCTTAAACTTAAATTTGTCCGGACAGAAAGTACTTATCCCAAGTATATGTCAATGATAAGGCCATGTGTACCAAATTGCATCCGAATCCGTTAATAGGTGCACGAACTTTTGCAATTAGGACACATTACGGCTTTTGCCGATGTCCCGCTTTCCCGCGGGAATTCCTCTGTCCCGCAGGACAGGAGCTCCCGATATCCGCGAATGGCATCCCAATGTTATGTATGAAAGGATTAGAATTTGGTTATAATCATGGTGTCATTGCTATTGTGTATACCTACTTGACACCGGCTTGGATATATTTCATGTACCTATTAGGCACTAAATAGGCAATTCCTAGGACTCCTAGGTGAGGTGTGGTGAAGGGGCGGAGAAGGGGGTTATGTGCAATTAGAAGACGTGTTGTCACTATGAAGTACCTTTAATGACTAACTAATCCTAACGTTACACAATGCTATTATGCCAGCTGCGCATGGCGGAGGCGGAGGCCGGTCTTTATTTAACCCTTTTTAACCCCCGACTCAAAAAGAAAGGGGTGTTATAAGTTTAACGTGTCTGTCTGTGTATCTGTGTATCTGTCTGTGGTATCGTAGCTCCCAAACGGATGGACCGATTTTCGTTTAGTTTTTTTTGTGTCATAGATAATTTTATCCCGAGTGTTCTTAGCCATGTTTCATGAAAATCTGTTTAGCCGTTTGAAGATCATCAGCTCTTTTCTAGTTGATGAGGGGATCTGATTTTTTAATTCTTGAAATCTTCTAGTGACGAAGTCCCTCCAGTGAAAATGTACGTGCTTGGAGCCCGTTAAAGGTTTTGCTCATTGCTCAGAGGGTTTTTAGGCGCTGGTATCGGGGGTTTTTAACTCGGTTAGTGATTATTGGGTTTTTGAAGACGATTTTATTTTTATGTTAAAAATTTTGAGCAGTGGTGTGGTCGCTCCTATAATTGACCTAGTCCCAAACTAAGTTCTAGGCTTATACTATCGGTACTAGGCAACAATAAATATACGATATTATGCAGAGAAATATAAACTTAAATACATACACAACACTACTCACAGACTCAGGAAAAAATACTCGCGCTCTTAACACAAACATTTGCTCATACCGGGATTCGAACTCAGGACCGTCAGCTTTGTAGGCAGGGACACTACTAGGCTAACCGTATCTTATAACTAGTCAGTATACTTTGGTGGTTAGGTTTCAGTGTAGAGCTTACTTGACAGCTTGACAAGGGATTCTATATCTTATTCTCCTTGGAAGGCAGCCAAATGGATGCGTCACGTTTTAGTGTATGATGTACCAGCCCGGATACCGTCTAAACGATAACCTTTTTGGGGAGTTCCGGTGGACATCTATTGCCATCTATGGTCTTCATCATCAGGTGCACTTCACCAAATGAGATTTTCTAAATGCAAATTTGTTACTGAAAATACCTCTTATAAAACAGTGCTATTGCTACTTCGGACGGACTTTTCCTCGGAATCGGATCCTACACTTAAGATCGGTTTAGCTGCTGAAGCTTTAGCCATGAAAGCGTAACAGATAACGTAATAAACGTAACAATAGTACATTATTGCCTAGGCGCGGAAAGTAACGGACTGCCTGACGAGGTGGTTAGCAGGCCGAGCAACAGCGAGGCCTGCTAAAATACGAGTCAGGCAATCCCCCCGTTTCCGACGAGGCATATATAATGCTTTTCTCAAACATGTGAGGAAATGATACAAATATATTTGTAAAAAGTAAAATTAATATTAAAAGTGATGTTAATCATATTAGGACAATTTGTAAACGAAATTGTTATGGGTTTTCCAGGAACATTAATGTTTATCTATTGAATTTGAGATGTTGATATTTCAGGGCTTGTGGTAGACAAATGGACGTAACCTAGGGAAAAGGATCCAATTCAACCATTTCACACTTGTAGAATTTGACATAATATTGACAGCAATAGAATTCAAATTTAATACCGTGAAGCGCCGAGGACTTGATGTTTGTAGCTTTTACACAACAACAGTAAGTTCTACGTTTAAATTTCAATAAGTTTTTGTTTTTAATTTTTTTTTCTAACCATAGACAATTTTAAATAAAATTAAAAAGAAGAAAACACACGCACTGTGCTACGAAAACGAGCAGTTGCCTTGGCTGTATGAGATTTATTTCTTGGTCCTTTCTATTCTGTAAGCATTGGACAGCACTTTAAAAAAATATCGCAGCGGAAAAAAATGGGTTTTCATACGTTTATTTTACTCCTAGGAAGAAAATGAGGCCCTTCACGTCTTCGTTTTTCAAATGAAATGCAATCCTTTCTGAGCATGTTTGAGAAAACATAATAACATCATGACGGGGGGAATTTTCCTGATCTGCCCGAATTTTGACCATCTGCCAGAAAAAAATTCAGCGTAACCATGGTAACCAATAACAAGTCGATGAATATTAATCTAATCATCTTTTCTTAGTGATTTAATAAAAATGTAATTTTAAAGATATTACTAGTCTCTAAATTAATTTTGTTATTAATCTACGTTATTTAAATTGTTATTAAAACATTTCTAACGATTTAATATACAAATTAGAAAGTCAAGTGTTCACTAAACGCCGAGACATCAGTTTTGAATGACCGCGTAACCATGGTAATGACAATGCTATAATGGTTATAAAATTACAGTTATTACTATGGCAACGCTCATTATAGAACCGTTTTCACGCTTTGCTTTCACTATGGATGGCATTGTTGATGACGTATGTATAGTACGCGAGTACAAAAAGTGTGTATGAGATGGTGTAACAATCAATACATATTTAGTATAAAATGAAGTCGCCCTCCGCGTCTGTCTATCCCTATGTATGCTTAGATCTTTAAAACTACGCAACGGATTTTGATGCGGTTTTCACCATCAGTTAGATAATTCTTCACGGAAGGTTTATGTATATAATAGAACGGGTCGCTTGTGCACGTATAAGAGCGCACACTACCCGACGGAGCGGAGGCGGACGGACCGCCCGCCATTTGCTATTCCGGGTCCCGCAGCCTTCAATTTACATTTCGTAAATAAGAAATGCAAGACCCTCTCGAATGTTAATAGTTACCATTAGATGCGAGGGGGACTTAATGCTGCATTCCTCCAGTTAACGTTGGGGCTTTCGTTTCGATGTTGAGAGGCAAATTGACCACTGCGGCAATTTGACCGGTAATTGTGCCCGTTTAAGAATTACAGTGCGATAGTTATTTACGAGATGCAATGTTTGTATATAATAACAACACATCATATTATAACACGAATGTGTCGATTGTACAATGGTACTGTAGGGTGATGGCACCAGTAATGGACAATGATGGACACATGACTCTTATTTTGAAGAAAATAAGGGTTATTCGTTTATTTTGCAACAATAAATTTTTAACCTAATGATCTTTGATTGAGGTTTGAGTGTCCATTATTGGTGCCTGTTAGCTTGAAGTGTCCAACACTAGGGCCATCACCCTTGCTGAGCATTCTTCTTTGGACATTTTTAATTGTAAACTACTCGTACCAACTTATAAATTAATAATTAATTTATACTTTGTGCTTAACTTAAGAAGCAAGATATATTTGTAAACATAACTGTTTGTACAAAATCAATCTAACTTTGTATAAGCCTAACTAACACCACTAACCATCGAATCATTTACGTACTTTAATTCATTCTGTGCACACATAGTCCACAGTTATCGTCTAGATCCGCATATTTTAATCATAATAACTGTATTCTTTACTGTAACTTGTTTTGTGAGCCGTTAAATAAATAAATAAATAAGTAGTAAACCCATGGAATTCCGTGACTCGCTCAATTATGTGGTAGCAGTCCTACAATCCGCCATAGAGCCCTGCAGGTCGAATCTGGGACCTAAAATACACCCTTTATTTATTTGCCTTAGCCTATTTAAAAGTCCAAGGTCACATTTCAGTTCCTAGATTTTATTAGCAGGGTTCTTTGGCGAATTATATAACTGCTATCACGGAATTGAACGAGTCACGGAATTCGATGAGTTTACCCTGAGTTAGTACGTTTATTTTGCGTCAAATCTTGCAACCTGAATGAGAACCACCAGATTGAGCTGAAATGGTATACCTACGTAACTTCGGGTACAATGCAATAATATGATGGTAGCATGGAGCTGGTCTGATGATGCAGTCGGAATGTGGCCATGGGAACTCCTAAACTGCACGTGATAAACCCGCCGTGTTGGGGCTCGTTGGATTTGTCTTGATAAGCAGATGATGACTGGGCAAAAACAAGTACAGTCGGCAAGAACAGCTGGTCCTAAAAATGAATGTTTTGACAGAAATTTATTATAGCCATTAAAGGTAAACGCCGGGTTCTTCCTTCCGGGGAATATAGATAGAGCTAGTTATTGATATGAGAACAGTCGACAGCAAAAAGTGTTATAAAAACCGGCCAAGTGCGAGTCTGACTCGCACAAGAAGGGTTCCGTACCATCATTCAAGATGTAATACTATGTACTTTTTATTATTTGTTGTCATAGTGGCAACAGAGATACACACTCGATGTGAAAAGTTCAACAGTCTATCTATTACGGTTCATGAGATACAGCCCGCGGAGTGACAAAATTTTATAAAATCACGCTTTTTGTATGGGAGCCCCCTTTGATTTTTAATTTAATTTTTTATTTATTATTTGCTGTTATAAATAAATAAAAATAAAATAAATAAAATCATTTATTTCGAGCAATTTGTAACTCATATATTGTTAGTAGGTACTTTCTTAAATCTAAATGTTAATAGTAAAAAATACAATATATAATTAATTAGAAGGAGCATGAAGCTCCCTACAGTGTCGAATATAGGGGCAGTCAACCCTGATCCCTATCATTCCGAGGATGATGTATAGCGGCAATTAAAATAAACACTGTGAAAATTGTCTACCAGTAACGGTTCATGAGATAATCACGTTTCTTGTGTGGGGCCCCTCTTTAAATTTTAATTTTAATTTAATTTTTATTATTTGTTGCTATAGCGGCAATAGACTGTGAAAATTTCAGCTGTCTACCTATTTCGGTTCATGAGATACAGCCCGGCGACAGACAGACGGACGGACAGCGGAGGCTTAGTAATAGGGTCCCGTTTGGCACCCTTCGGGTACGGAACCCTAGAAACGTTATTTCTTAGAAATAAAATTTCTTATCTTACCTTTTCTTTGCGTCGCGGTAAAAGCCTCGATGGCGTATTGACGCCACTTTTCTATTTAAAAACCTTTCCTGGCCATTAACGTCTCGGGCCCGGGTTGTTCTTTGAATAATAAACACATATATTTGCAAAACGACCCCCGACATAGTTATGACACCCTTCAATGAAGAACCGGCCGGGTCTCTCGAAGGTTCTGTTTTCTTGAATTTTAACCCGCGACGCAAAAAACGGGCGTTATGTTTAACTTGTGTATCTGTCAGTGGCATCAAACGAACGGGTGAATCGATTTTGATTCACTTTTTTAGGGTTCCGTACCAAAATGGTAAAAAAGGAACCCTTATGGTGAGACTTCGTTGTCTGTCTGTCTGTTTGTAAGTCACAGCTGTTTTTCTCAGCAACTACACAAGCTATAATTAAAAAACCGGTCAAATGCGAGTCAGACTCGCGCACCGAGGGTTCCGTATTTAAGTCCGTACTTCAAAAATATACCTTTTTATATACTTTAGGTCTATTTTGAGTTGTCTAAATTTAAGTCAAATTTTCAAAGTTTTTTTGTCAATTTCTCGAAATCTATAAGTTTTGTACACTTTTTTTTTAATTTTCCCGTAAAATATAAGTAATAATCTATAAGTTAGGAATTTTTTAGATTTTTCGGTTCATAAACTTCGAAGATAAGAGGGGGAGCGGTCGTTTTTTGAACGTTTTTGGTTATAAATCAAAAAGTACTTCACGTAAAATTATAAAAAAAATAGTTTTGAAATGTGCAGATTGAGCCCTTTCATATCACACCCCATTTTTTATAATCAAATCGGTATATATGCGCCTTTCATTTAAGATATTTTTCATATTTTTAGGATTTTTAGTTTTGATCAAAAAACGGCTTAGGTAACTTTGAATAGAAAATTTGCTAATGTTTATGTTTTTTGCATTTGTAGTAATGGCAACGGAACCCTGCACTGAGCGTGGCCCGACATGCTCTTGCCCGGTTTTATTTACTGGTCTGGTAACCATGGCGCCACCAACCGCCCGGCGTAGTGTGGTCCCGCTTGAACCCTTTGACTACGGAACCCTATAACCCGTTTTCGGTAAACTACCTTTAACACAGAAGCACACGCGCGTAAATTTATGGGTTCAGGGATTCCGGTGACGAACTGAAAGGCGCCTGTTGGAGTAGCAGCCCTGTGTCTACGCGGATAAGGCATATATTCAATCAACGGCTCGAGGCTAACTCATACGTTACTACGTGGTCCGTGGACGTGCCAGCAAAACATAGCGGCTTATATTCACTACGTTGGTCTGTTTGAGCTCCAAGTCTGACCCGACGGCCTATTATTAACCCCCGACGCAAAAAGAGAGGGGTGTTATAAGTTTAACGTGTCTGTCTGTGTATCTGTGTATCTGTCTGTGGTATCGTAGCTCCCAAACGGATGGACCGATTTTCGTTTAGTTTTTTTTGTGTCATAGATAATTTTATCCCGAGTGTTCTTAGCCATGTTTCATGAAAATCTGTTCAGCCGTTTGAAGATCATCAGCTCTTTTCTAGTTGATGAGGGGATCTGATTTTTTAATTCTTGAAATCTTCTAGTGACGAAGTCCCTCCAGTGTAAATGTACGTGCTTGGAGCCCGTTAAAGGTTTTGCTCATTGCTCAGAGGGTTTTTAGGCGCTGATATCGGGGGTTTTTAACTCGGTTAGGTTATGTTAATATTGACCTTGTGGATAAGATGGTGTCCCCTTGTTTTGCAGACACTCATTTCATCGAAAGCTAATTTCCGTTGAAACCTTATTGTTTTCAGGTTATCTGAAGCATGGGTTACGTAGGTTAGGTTAGACCTGTGACCACCAAAAACAATAACTCCTGCACGTGGATATGCCAGTCGATGAAATGAAAATTCGGCGAAGTAAAACATTATATTAAATGAGTGTCGATGATCCAAGGGTAAACTGGGTAAGATAGATAAAATATATAGCGTTTTTAGGGTTCTGTACTTCAAAAGGAAAAAATGAATCCTTATAGGAACACTTTGTTGTCCATCTGTCTGTCAAGACCCTTTTTCTCAGGAACGCCTGAAGGTATGAAGTTGAAATTCATACTAAATACTGAAGTCTGTAATTTCTTGGCGCTGCACAAAAATCAAACATCTAAATCAACGCAGTCAAAAGATACGGCCGTTTATGCCGCATATTGAAGGGAATCTCAAGGGATTCAAAACTTATATGGTACTTCCCGTTGACTTAGAACCATGAAACTTGGCAAGAAGCTATGTCTTATAGCACAAGTAAAGGGAAAAATCCGAAAACCGTTAATTTATAGTTACATCACATAAAAAATAAATGCCAGTATAAACTAATACTCACTAAGTACGAGGGTGCATACTTAGTGCGTGTCAGTTTATCCTGGAATTTGTTTCTATTATATTCTCGTGGTTTACAAACTATTTACATACCTACAAGTTTGTGCGGAACCCTCGGCCTTGACCCATACAATTATTAAAAACATTACACAATTAAATAAGTTTAAATTAATATAACACGAAAGAAATAAATTATATAGCTCAAAACAAATTTATTTAACGTGGGTAAAATATCTGTCACTTTCTGACCATTGGGTATGTGCGAGAGAGACGGATGCTTTATCCACATTAAAATTTATCCCCCGCGATAAAGGCGACCATGAGCTGGTGGCCTAAACAAGATACACCTCGCAACTTAGCGATGATGGGATGAGTTAAATGTATGGGATTGACGTAATTCAAGTTCAATAGTTATATGTTATGCAATGCTGCAAAGTTGTTATTTGGCACGAGAGCCAATACTGAATCCCTCGTTACGCTCAGGATTCTAAAATTGAACCACGAACCCAGCAAGTGGTTCCTGAATCCTGAGCGTAACGAGCGATTCAAGGCCTCGAGACTCAAATAACATTGTTGCCGTGGGAAACACACAATTTTACACCTCAATGTAGCGAAGAAAACATTTTTACATACCTACACACGTCAAACTTATAACACCCCTCTTTTTTGCGTCGGGGGTTAAAAATACCGACACACAGTACTTTCACTCCTGTAATAAAGCGCGGGCGCGGGAGTCCCGCGTCGCCCGGCTAATTAATAATTTAACGGGTCATAAATTGGTGTTATAATGTAGCGCGGGGCGACACGCGGGGCGGAGGGGGGCAGGGGGGAGGGCTCGGGGGGAACGCTAATATGGGTTAACAGTATATTCCATATGAATATTATGTACCTATATACTAGCTTTTGCCCGCGACTCCGCCTCAAACTCACAGGTACGAGTTGAGCGTAGTAGCTGGGGGAACCGAATTTTCAACGATTTTTATACGAAAACAAAAAAAAAACAAAAGATTTAGGTACTCAAAAAAGAACAAAAAGGCAAAAACCGGTCCATAGCAGGGCTTCGAACCCGCAGACTTGGCTTAGTAGGCCAACGCTCTAACCATTAGTCTAATCAGACAGCGGCGGCCGCATTGTAATTACGAACTATATTGCGAGGGCAAATCTTTTTGCGTAAAAATACGGGGAAAACGATTTTTTCCCAGATATAATACCTAGGCTAGATCAATTTTTCGCTTCGTAAACTCCTATATTGCAAATTTAAATTAGCAATATAGGAGTTTTTTTGCGTCGGAGATTAATAATAGTATCATTTCGCAGAATTTTCATTTCACTGGAAGGCACCACATGCAGGAATCATAATTTTTTGGTGGTCACAGGTCTAACCTAACCTACGTAACATGCTTAAGATAACCTGAAAACAATTAGGCTTCAGCAGAAATTAGCTTTCGATGAAATGATACGTTCGATGAAGTGAAATTTGATAAAATTATGAAATACCTATATAAAAATTGGCACTCTGCTTTTTCTTCGAACTTGTCCGGCGCACTACCGCGTCTAGATTATAAGGGTGCGTCATACTAGCCGCCCATCGGGTTTATGTTCATGATGCCGGTAGCACGCCTCCGCCGCGAAACTGCGAAACTGTGGCGGAATCGTGATATTTAATACGATATTGAACTTTATTTCGTTGCCAGAATTTCGCTACTACAGTTTCGCGGCGGAGATGTGCTACCGGCGTATATAACTGTTTGTATGGCAATCAATTCAGGTGCAACCCCCGTGCCGCGCGCCGGCGCCGCTCGCCGGGCAAATATACACCATTAACATAGCTTAGCTTTACTAAATAACTTTTAGAGTTCCATACCTACAATTAAACAAAAACGGAACCCTTGTAGGATCACTTTGTTGTCCGTCTGTCTGTGTGTCTGTCAAGACCCTTTTTCTCAGGAACGCGTGGAGGTATCAAGTTGAAATTCTCATCAAATACTTAGGTCTGCAGTCCCTTGGATCAGTCAAACAATCAACCATCTAAGTCAACGCAATCAAAAGATACGGCCGTTTATGCCGCATATTGAAGGGAATCTCAAGGGAATCAAAACCTATAGGGTACTTCCCGTTGACTTAAAATCATGAAAGGCAAGAACCAATGTCTTATAACACAAATAATATTTGTTTTTATTGTATTCCCGTGGTTTACGAACTATTTACATACCTACAAGTGTGTGCGGAACCCTCGGTGCGCGAGTCCGACTCGCACTTGACTGGCTTTTCTATAATCATTTTTGATTAAGATTAAAATCATTCTCTTATTTTAGCTTCGTTCACACACGCACACACACACATACAGAAACAATGTCACTGTAAATACTAGGTTGCTACTCCAAAAATTGTGCCGTAAACCAAAAACCTACTCTCCAAAGCTCGCAAAGCTTAGCTGCCAGTGCAAGCTCGCCGAAGCTCGCGTGTCCCGGCCTGAGGTTATAACCCACGCTTTGCGACGGATACGTCTCTTTTCAACTTGTTCGACAAATTCTTACACACACTAATGTAAACTCGGAAATTTGTGTGAATGTGTTGGTAAGTTTGTTATTCGTTCAAGTCGAAAAGACTGAACGGATGTGGATGAAATTTGGACTGGAGACATTCCCTGAACGAACACATAATAAAATAATAATAATCCAGCCTATATACGTCCCACTGCTGGGCACAGGCCTCCACTCACAATAAGAGGGTTTGGGCTATATAGGTAGTTCCCACGCGGGCTCAGTGCGGATTGGGAACTTCGCACACACTGTCAAATTGCTTTGCAGGTGTGTGCAGGTTTCCTCACGATGTTTTCCTTCACCGAAAAGCACATGGTAAATTTACAAATTATATTTCGCACATAAATTCCGAAGAACTTAGAGGTGCGAGCCTACGGGTTCGAAGCCACGACCCTCTGCTGAAGAGTCAGCAGGTCAAACCATTAGGCTACACGGCTTTTTTATGAACAGATAGGCTAAATTTAATCCCGAAATAAAGCACATCCCTCGGGATGGCAACATCACTAAGTCCACGCGGACGATTTATTTTTTAACCGACTACGGCGAAGCAAAATACAAGTAGAATAGGGCCGTATTAATAAACTGATATTGGCTGAGATGCCCGTCTCAAGATGCGTTGAAAATGAATTCTATGGATTGACTTGTCTTGAGAACGGGATCATCCAGATGACTATATAAATACTGCCCTAAGTTTGTTACTTAGTATGGTAGCATTTGTGCCCTCGTTGTTCAACTACCTATATACTTTGACAAATGAGGTGGCATCATATTAAATACAACATGGCCGATTTGACAAGCATAAAGTAATAAGCGAAATAATATAAACCTAAAAATGTCATTTTTGGGACAAGCTTTTTTGCCGATTGTACTTTTTTTGTGCACAGTCAGAATCTGCTCATCAAGACAAATCCAACGAGCCCCAACACGGCGGGTTTATCATGTGTAGTTTAGGAGTACCTTCAGTCGCCATCATCAGACCAGCTCAATGACACCATAATATTGCATTGTCATCGGGTTTACATACGTATTTCAAATTTCAGCCCATTCCGTTAATGGGAACTGGTTCAAAATTGACTTTCAAGATTTTACCTGAACAAACACAACATACATACTATATTTCTTATCGTTCTATCGTTAACAATATCAGAATGCCACCCATAGTGAAACCAAAGCGTGAAAACTGTTCTATAATGAGCGTTGCCATAGTAATAACTGTTCTTTTATAACCATTATAGCATTGTTATTACCATGATTACGGTCATTCCGGATATCAGTATAGGCGTTTAGTGAACACTTGACTTCCTAATTTGTATATTAAATCGTTAGAAATGTTTTAAATCACAATTGAAATGACGTAAATTCAAAACAAAAATTAATTACGAGACTAATAATGTATTTAAATTATATTTTTATTAAATCTTTAAGAAAAGATGATTAATAACTATTACAAATCTCTCGAGTTCGGTGTAAAATGGAAGCTATTAACGAATAGATTTTGGAAACTAGATATATTTAGTAGGTATTACTTACCACGTATGACTTTGCGACAGATATAAACAGCACGAATGGCGACGTGATAGAATTAAGAATAAGAATAGAATAAAAATGTTTTTTGCCATAACAGCTTTACCTTTGTGTACATAAAATATTTATAATAATATTATCATGTTTATAGCTGTGGCAAAAGGGTCAGACTCAGCGTAAGCTGGCTATTGCTGGCGCAGAAAGACACAGCGCTGGTTTTCAGTTTGACCCTTTTGATAAGACTTTATTTTCTAACTTATTTTTAAAAACAAAAGTGCGGCTTTGAAACATGCGTTAAAAAATATCACATTTTTTCTAGATTAAATAGTGATTTAAAATAATAAAAATAAATTTATACCTATATTATATACGCCAGTGAGATGCTACGATAAAACTAAAAGATAGGTATACAATATTTTAGATTAATCTTAGAACAACTCGGGCTCTGTACAAAATGCTATGTTAAGGCCGGGTAGACCAAACCACCAAGTAAAATTGGCAAAACTATACAAAATAAAACAAATTTAAAACAGAAATATACTTAATTGAAACAAAAATTCACGATTGGGAAATAAGCGTACATACCTCATAAAAATCATGTAAACGCTGTATCTTGTCTAGGGGACACGGTTTATGTAGGAAGACATGTCAAAACTGTTTTGTGTGATATATATATATATATATATAAATTTTCTCGTAGTCATTCTGACATGTTTTCCTGCAAAACTACGCAGATATTAAATATAATTTTTATAGTTTTATATAATGCTAGAATAAGTAGTGACATTGTTATATTTTTATTAAAAAAATGATTAACTGTTGAGTTTCTTGCGGCGCTTCTTCTCAGCAGTGGTCTCCTCTTGGGAAGCGCTGGTAGATTTTGACGTGTAAAAGTGCCCGTGCGGCCTACTTACTGAATAAATATCTTTTATCTTTTTTATCTTTAGTGACATAACAGTGATAGCAATGATCATTTTTGCAGTCGGCTGTGTTTGTAGGTATATATCTCTGGTTACATCTTCAGACAATGTGCCGGTAACCCAGCAGGCCACAAGGGGGCATGCTAATTCCAGCGGAAGGAAGTGCTTGGTGCCGTATGATATGAGACCGGAAGCGACCGGAAGCGATTCCGCGCGCATTTCCGGCCCCTTTATCAGCCTGATAGACAGACTGACAGCTTTAGTTTGTGATAGAATTTGTTTTTAACATCAGATACCGGCCTGACTTAGTTTAGCTCCATTAGTTAGCTAACAAAATAAAGTGACATTTAACAAGCGACACAAAAAGCAAGCTTTGAAAATCAACCGACTTTAAAAAAGCCGGTCAAGTGCGAGTCGGACTCGCGCACCGAGGGTTCCGCACAAACTTGTAGGTATGCAAATAGTTCGTAAATCACGGGAGTCTCGAAGATTTTTACCTATTTTTCCGAGTTTTCCTTTGGAGCTGTGAAAAAGTCAAAAACTTCTAAGCTAACGCAATTAAATGATATAAGAGATTTGTAGTTACATCACATAAAAAAAAAGTCCAATATAAGCTGACACTCACTAATAATGAGTGTGCATACTTAGTGTGTGTCAGTTTATATTGGACTATATTATTTATGTGATGTAACGACAAATTAACGGTTTTCGGATTTTTTCCAGACGGGATTGCAGACCTAAGTATTGATATGAATTTCAACTTGATAACTTCACGCGTTCCTGAGAAAAAGGGTCTTGACAGACACACAGACAGACAGACAGACAGACAGACAGACAGACAGGCAGACAGACAGACAGACGGACAACAAAGTGATCCTATAAGAGTTCCATTTTTATTTTATTTGAGAACGGAACCCTAAACAGGAGAGGAATTCAATTATACTCAAGTGTTTCTGTGGACCGATTTAAACTAGTGGCTCTGTGAGCTATACACCTCGCGAGTTACCTTTGCCGTTGGACAACTGTTACCCCCATACACCGACATAGGTCGTGGTCAGTTCACCAACACCGCTAATAAGTTGGTAAATTGCAATATCCTCATATTTATCCTCATACTTACCGAATAAATATCTTTTATCTTTTTTATCTTTACCTTTATCATGGTCCCGTTTGGTAGGTTATATGTCAACGATGGTCCCGTTTGATAGGAATTTTCATTTCATCGACAGCCATTTCCACGTGCAGGAGGTACAATTTTTTGGTGGTCACAGTTCTAACTTAACTAACCTACGTAACTCATGCTTAAGATAACATGAAAACAATAAGGTTAGAAATTATCTTTCGATGAAATGAAATTCGGTGAAACAACACATTTGATAAAATGAGTGTCTGCAAAACAAGGTGACAAGAATATTAAAATCGGCCTGCGTTTTACATAGCTATGAAGGCGTAACAGACAGCCACACCTTCGCATTTATATTATTAATAGGGATATTCTGTTCTAATTTTAATGAGCCTCGTCTCGCTCTAACTCAGGGCTACGGTCCATTTAAGGCCGCTCCATTCCATTTCATTAAAAAATTAGGTCGCCCCTACACGCTGCGCCACGGGTACGCGCTAACCTACCCTTTACCCGGTTATTACCCGGGTTTCGTCCGGTTTTTAACCGTTTCCCTACCACCCTGTAACTGAGCCGCTAAGCGTCAACGCTCTTGTGTTTTTGTTAGTGTGAGAGTGAGACAGATAGTTAAATTACTATCATAATTATTAAAGTGATCGTGGCTTAGCTATTTGTCTGAAGATACGTCAGAAACGACAGTTTCTATGATTTGACGTTCGATCCGAAGCCGACAACGGGCGCGCGTTACTTTTTGGTGTGCCGGGTTTAATTTGCTTTGTTGTATTATAACACGCGCGGGCCCGCGTTCGAAGCGCGTCGTGCCTGACACGTGTTTGGTGTGCCGAAAGTTTAAATGTTGCGTTTCAGATCTAATGAGTTGCGTACGTACCAATATTATAAAGAGAGAGTCCGAATTTTGTGAGTTTGTGTGTGTGTGTGTGTGCGTGTGTGTAGGATCTCTAGAACCACTGCAAGCATTTAAATATCTTATTATCACTATTTAATAGTGGATTATTAGAGATGGATAATAGTTATTTGTTATGCAAGGCTGCAAAGTTGTTATTTGAAATCCTAATTAGCAAAGGATACTTAAATTACCATCCTGAGCGTAACGAGGGATCAAGGCCTCGAGACCCAAATAACTTTGCTGCCGTGCGAAATACACAATTGTTTGACTCAATGTAGCGAGGAAAACGCTCGGTTTTGGAAAAACAATTACACGAGCACGCGCACACGCGCCTCCTCCGCACACAACACCAACATTACTTTCCACGCTAGCGGTTAAAGTGGACTTTTACGCGCAGATTTTGACCGACAAAGAACGCCTTTCCGAGCTGGTAAGGTGAAAAGGTTACTTTAACTTATACTTATCGCTCGTGTATATTATATTTATAAACTAAGAAGGCCAGTAAACAAAACACTTAAAAAGTTAAAGTGGATGTTTCGTTCAACGTCGCGAGACTCAATGACCCGAGTCAATATGATACAATAACGAGTTAAATTCAAACGGACGGAAAGTTACTATGCGTAAGAAGAATTCCGGAACCACATCTGTTCAAGACGATGATCCCGCCGCCACCCTAACGGTCCTGGTGACAGAGATGCGCCTATTACGACAAGATATGCTGGACATTAAAAATCAAATTTCCAACTCTATCGCATCTATTTCGAGCTGTCACGAGCGTCTGGAGGAAATATCAAGTCGAATTTCTTCAGTAGAAGCAAGACTACAGGACAAGGATTTGGAAGTGAGTGAGTTGAAAATCACGATCGGTAATTTGGAAGAACGTCTCAACTCTAACCTACAAATTTCAATTCTCAATGAGTTGGAAATTGCGGGCGTGCCGGAAAAGGCTAATGAAAACCTGCACCAAATTGTTTTAGCCACCGCATCTAAAATTGGGGTTAAATTATCCGATTCCGACTTGGATGGAGTTTTCCGAGCCGGCCCATTAAAGCGCCCACAAGCCCGAAATGGAAATTCCAAAGACTTGACCAAGGAACTGCCGCGCCATATTGTAGTCAGGCTCACGCGTAGATCAATGAGCAATGACTTTGTTAGAGCGGCCAGGTCCCGCCGCGGCATTACAGCAGCCGACCTGGACCCATCTTACCCGCCCCAGAGACTCTACGTAAATGAACGCCTTACTAAAGTAAACCGAACCTTATTTCGGGACTCACGAACGAGAGCCTCTCAATGCGGCTTCCGCTTCTGCTGGACACACCTGGGACAAATCTACGTTCGAAAACATGAGGGGGGCCCTGCAATACATATTCAGTCGCGCAGTGTCTTGGACCGGCTCGTCCATCCCACAGAGACCTCCGCTTCTACACTATCAGCTTAATTTCGATGTTTATTTGTATTTTACATACTGCGTTTGTTGTATGTTGGCATGTCTCGCATTAGTGGGTTTTTATCTTTTATGTCAACCTAACTGTAACAAATCCATCCCGCTCTCAGATATACCATGTTATACACATCCACACAGAGATCTGACACCTACACACATTTCAGATGATATCGACGAACTCTGGAACGCCAACTGCCACCAATTGCAGTTACCCGAACAGGGTATAAACCTTCTCGAAAATTTCCCAGTTAAGATACTAACTTTCAATATAAGGAGCCTACAAAAAAACTTTCTCAGCTTTACAGTAATTCTTAATCGCGCACGTACTGAGTTTGACGTCATCATTTTAACAGAATGTTGGCTGAATGACGAGTCTACCATTCCACAACTGGACGGATACACTTCCCATTGCTCAAAAAAATACATTAACCAATCGGGTGGAGTGGTAGCTTATGTTAGTGAACGTTGGAAACCTTTAGTTACGGAACCTAATCTCCTCGACTCAAACGGCCTTCTAGTTAAAATACCTGGATTTTTCTCAATTTTGGGAATCTACCGCTCGCCTTCATTTCGAGACACGGGTCGATTCATCTCTTCCCTTGACGCTTTGTTGAATCAGGCTAAAACATCCGAATGTTTTATCCTTGCAGGCGACATCAATATCAATATTTTGGAGCCGGACAAAAACCAATCATCGCAATATCTTCTATTGATGGCGGAACACGGTCTTGCACCGGCAGTCAACAAACCTACTCGCAAATCTGCATGCTTGGATCACATTTTTGTCAATACAGAGCTCCGAACTATTGCAGGTATCTGCTTGTCAGATGTGACTGACCATGAAATAATTATAGCAGGAACCATACCGTCAGCCCCTAATCCGCCAAAAACTAAACAATTTTACACAAAATTGGACTACCCTGGTATTGCTGCAGAGCTGAATATGATCGACTGGACTAAGGTTATTGGGAGCACTTGCGTTAATGCTGCAACAGAAACCTTTAGCACAATCTTAAGCGCAGTAGTAAATAAACACTCACAACACCGCGCTAGAAGTAGATCCAAATTAAATCTAAAACCTTGGATGACTCCTGGTCTAGTAAGATGCTCAATTAACAAGGACAAACTGCACGCCGAAGTACGGAAAAATCCCGACAACGTCTCTGCCAAGCTTATTTATACCCGGTACCGTAACTTCTACATCGGCCTATTACGGAAAATAAAGAATAATTATGACATCGACCAACTTAACAAGAATAAGGATAACCCAAAAAAGCTATGGAATGCGGTAAAAAGTATTACACACTCCCTAAGAGTCAAAAGCCATAACACAGAACTGACCAAAATCCGTGACACCCCCCTGGATTCTGCAAATGCTTGTAATGAGTACTTCGCCAGCGTGGGACAAAATATGGCCCAAGAAATTGTTAAAAAATGTGATAAGAAGCCTGAACCAACTCAATTACAGGAGTCTAATTATTTGCCGAATTCATTTTTCCTTCAGCCAACAGACCCATATGAAGTTGACCAGATAATTTCACAGTTAAAAAGTGACAGCGCGCCGGGACTGGACGGTTTTAGCAACGCCCTGCTTAAACACATTAAAAAGAGCATTATTGGCCCATTAACGATGATTTGCAACCTAAGTCTGTCCTCCGGGGTCTTCCCAGACAAATGGAAAATGGCGCTGGTAACTCCAATTCACAAAGGCAGTAATAAGGATAGCGTTAGTAACTTTCGACCCATTTCACTTTTAAGTTCACTGGCAAAAATTCTGGAAAAAATTGTAAACAAACGACTCGTTGGTTTCCTGGAATCAAATAAATTGCTTTTTGAGCAACAATTTGGATTTCGGGAGGGCAGATCGACGGAAAACGCGGTGTCACTTCTTGCAGATCAGATCTGTTCGCATCTCGATAAGGGTCAGGCCTGTGTTGGAGTGTTTCTGGATCTGGCCAAGGCCTTCGACACGGTTTCGCATCCTATTTTGCTTGAAAAACTGGAATCATTCGGAATTAGAGGTACCGCTAAGAATTGGTTCCAAAGTTACCTGTATAAAAGAACTCAACAGGTTAAACTTGACTCGACCGTAAGCCACTCAAAAACCGTGAACTTTGGCGTGCCACAGGGTAGTATCCTCGGTCCAACACTGTTCCTGATCTATATTAACGATATCAGCAGAGTCACCCTGTCCAACGCGGTGCTTTTTTGTTACGCTGATGACACCGCTATAATCTTTCATGAATCCTCCTGGGGTAAAGTGCTGAATGTTGTAGAACAGGGAATGTCATTAATAGCAAAGTGGTTGAATGCAAACCTGCTCACACTTAACACGGATAAAACCAATTACGTGTGCTTCCACAAAACAGCTGCCACGGCCCCAGCAGCTCGACCGTCTATAATGGTTCACTCTTGTGATGCTCTATCCCGGGAGGGTCCCGTGGCTGCTGGTCCGTGCCACTGCAACTCAATTGCCAACTCCAACTGCATCAAGTACCTTGGGGTCTTACTGGACGAAAGGCTTACTTTTCGAGTTCATGTTGGCAAACTCTCAGCCAGAGTCAGGAAACTGATTTACGTATTTAAGCGGCTTCGCGATGTGGCGGATCTGGCCCTGGCACGGCAAATATACGTGGCCCTCTGCCAATCACTGATAACGTACTGCATCTCTGTCTGGGGTGCTGCGGGAACATCATCTCTTATTCCGCTGGAGCGTGCGCAACGATCAATCCTTAAGGTTATGATGAGGAAGCCATTTCAATACCCTACTAGCAAACTCTTCGCGGAAGCGAAAGTTTTAACCGTCCGAAAATTGTACATTCACAATGTTGGATTAAAAATGCACAAATACATATTAAATGACCGGACATATCTCCAGTTGTTAACCCGTAGGACCTTTGCTGTACCGATTCCCAAAATTCACACCGCCTTTGCACGTCGTTTTGGTAAGTTTGCCCATCCTAGACTGTTTAATTTAATTACCAAAGCAACTCAATTACACACGTATACAACCCACGAGGCTAAATCTATAATAAAAGACTGGCTGAGCACCTTGGACTACCGAGCCACTGAAAATATTTTCAAAAAAATCACTTAGGGTCGAAAGTTGTAAAACAGCTCTCCCGGGGTTACGAACGCACCCGCATTCACTCGCACGTGCTTAATTTATACACACACACACAAACAAAATTTTATTATATGGTAATTTAATTTGATTCTTGTTCATAGTCTACAGTTAATACATAGGTAATCAAATTAAATTCTGTTTGTAGATTGATTTGTGGATTTTGTTTTTGTTTTAAAATTGCCCTGTGACAAGCCATCATGTTACAACGGTTTCATTCTGATTTTTTCTTTTTTTGTTATAATTGAGTTACGCCTGTTCTTAACCTTTTATCATAAATATTTGTTAACTATAGATATAGAAATAGATTAATATAACATATCCTAATAATATTGTGATCTGTCAACATGCGCCCTGGATTCCACAGGACAGGCCTCGCCTAGTGTGGAATCACAAGCAATATGTAATTGTTAACTAATATTTTTAAGAATAAATTTTCATTTTCATTTTCAAATTCGAGCTCAACGCTCAGTTAAAACTTCGTCGACAGTTTCGTTTGTGACACAATTAACAAGTCACTGAGATATCACTATTATGTATAAAACAAAGTCGCTTCCCGCCGTCTGTCCCTTTGTATGTACGCTTGGATCTTTCAAGCTATGCAACTATGCGACGGATTTTAATGGGGTTTTCACCATCAGTTAGATAATTTTTCACGGAAGGTTTATGTATATAATAGTGTTCGGAGCGAAGCGAGGGCGGGTCGCTATCATATATAATTGTAATAATATCGGACAGAGAGACTATTCAGTCTCAAACTGAACCTATGGGTATTAAGCAATGAACCAAATGCTCATTCCTTGTGAGCACTTGTGATGTACATTCGCGTGATACACATTACATATCAAGTGTGTAGATGTGTACGTAATGTACATTACAAGTGTAGTTCAGGTGTATCCACGTCTTAATGTTTGTATCATCGCGTAAAAACAGGTCTAGACTGGCTTGACCTCGCGTTCTTGCGGCGGTTGGTGTGGACCCGTCGCCAGTAAAACAAGATGGCTAATTAAAACTTTGCGTCTCAACCACACGCGTTACACTCGATGCATTAAGATCGTGTCCAATCACTTGATTCATTTCACAAACAAATCATTTGGCAATCCGCTTTTTTTCCTAAACTGTAAGGATTTATTTCAGGACCATCGAGTAGAACCCTATAGGTTAGGTTACGTTAGTTTAAAAAAAATCCTGAACTGTAGTTTCTGAAATAAAGGTGGTTTAGGTACCAAATTATTATGTTTGTGAAATGAATCAGTAAAACGTTGTTTAGCAAATTATGGTAAACCGTTAAAATACTATGCATTATATTATCGCTATGAGGAATAGGTAGTGCAATTTGGGGTTAACGACCTTAAACGCTGTACTCAATATGGCTATACCCCGGGATTCCGGGATTCATGTTGTTGTTGGAGGATAATATTTTTTTGGTTCACTAATTATTCTCAACCGCACGTTTCCCAAACTGTTTCATTTCGCAACCGTTTCATTTGGCCAAACGCTTTTTTTTCTGAAACTGTAAATATTTCAGGATTTTTATAAAACTAACCTAACATCCTCCTGTCCTGAAATAAACCCTGAAATATTTACAGTTTCGGAAAAAAATCGTTTGGCCAAACGATTGGGAAATGAAACAGTTGGCGAAAAATTTCGCCCAAATTAAAGGATACCATTTTATTATTGACAAGATATCAATTGACATTGCGTATAGTTTTTATGTTTAGTTAATTATATAATTTACGCTATTATTAAATAGATATTTACCTTTTTTTAAATTTATTACACATTACACTTCTAAAGCAACACGCACACTTTTAAATCCTGTGCGGGCGGAATCGCGGGGTATAATCCCATTTATGAGTCATATCCATATTACGATTACGTAGCGATATCCCGGGAAATTGCACTATTCCGACCACTCATTACCCTTCCTTTGGCTTCGCCAGTGTAACACATTACCCTGCTTCTTGTTCAGTCAGGTAAAATACTTAGTCTGTAATAATAATTATTCAGCTCAGGTAATTAAATGGGTTAGGCTCGCGTGCGGGCTTCCGACGGTGACCGCCGTTAGCGGTCTCAGGGCCGCAGGCCTCCAGGGTTCCGTGGTGGCTACTGCCTGCCGTGCCCACTACAGTAACCGGTTAGTACTTCGTCGACGAATTGAACTAGCCTAACCTAAAGCCCGACTAAATTGGGAGCTCTACTTTCAGAGCTGAAAACTCTGAAATTACTTAACGGATTTTCATCAAACCAAGCTTTATCAAAATAGGTCCATCCGTTTAGGAGCTACGATGCCACAGATAGATATACAGATACACACGTTAAACTTATAGCGCCCCTCTTTTTGCGTCGGGGGTTCAAAATTATAGAGAGTGCGAATTTTGAGTTTGTGTGCGTATGGAAGGTAATCTCCGGAGCCACTGCATCTATTTGATTATTTTTACCCGAATGCGCGAAACAAAAATAAGGGTAATGTGGTTAACAGACTATATATGTATGTATGTGACCGAAAATCGGATGTTCCGCTCTAGCTCCTAAACTATTAGACCGAATTTAACAAATGGGGTGTCGTATGGTTCGTCAAAAGCGTACAAGTGTATGTTTGTATGTAAACTCTTCATTACACGTGTGATAGGCTAAATAGAAATTATAAGGGTGCGTCACACTAGTCGCCAGCCGGGTTTTAGTTTTTGAGGTTAGGTTATTTTTTCAGGTTAGGTTAGGTTATTCACCAAGTGAAAGCTACATTATCCCAGCGGGCTCAACATGCATGGACGAGATCAAATTTGACCGGTGTTAGGGAGATCTTTTCCATATTATTACGTAAGAATTAACGCTTAAGGTTTAAAAACAAGTGTCTCGTCCTGACTTTTATTATCTTTTATTACTATGCGACTATTGCGATTTTATAAAGACGGGACACATTATTTTAAACCTTAAACCTTGAATATGGAATAGATGTATTCATATCCCCAGCA
This sequence comes from Tortrix viridana, assembly GCA_963241965.1. Taxonomy (NCBI): domain Eukaryota; kingdom Metazoa; phylum Arthropoda; class Insecta; order Lepidoptera; family Tortricidae; genus Tortrix; species Tortrix viridana. The sequence goes on along the minus strand of OY725199.1, from coordinate 596,261 downwards.
CCTGTCAAATTCTCCTGCATGCATGCTAGGGGGCCCGATGGACATGTCAGTCTTTACATAATTTTACCTCATATTATCCGAAACGAGCGGGCGAGCCGCTCGATTATTTGAAACTAGTGACCCGCCCTCGCATCGCTCCGGGTACTATTATATACATAAACCTTCCGTGATAAATTATCTAACTGATGGTGAAAACCGCATTAAAATCCGTTGCGTAGTTTGAAAGATCTAAGCGTACAAACCGAGGGACGGCGGGAAGCGACTTTGTTTTATACGATGTAGTAATATTGGTACGGTTAACAATTCTAACTAACTCCTAGTTAACACCGTAAATGCAGCCTTTAATATTTAAGTTCAACCCCCCAGCTCTCGAGCCTCAGCCGGGAGCGAACCCGTTCTGAACTCACAACAAAAATGCGTGTAACCGAATTCTGAGGATTAGTTATCTGTTCGGGAACATCAAAGGGAAGGAACAAAGGGGTGGGGCGGGGCGCGGGGCGCGGGCGGGCGCGGGTACACTAATAATCCCGCCAAAAACATGAGTACAAAATAGGCCAAGTTTTCATGTGCCACCGAAAGTGATATCTAAAAAACCGGGCAAGTGCGAATCGGATTCGCGCACTGAGGGTTCCGTACACATTTGGCTGGTTTTTAGTATTTGTTGTTATTCTATAAGGTTTGTTCTATAATCATACCAAATTTGACGCTTGTATGTTTTACCGTTATTACGATACAACAAAAATAAAATTACGTTGAAAAAAAACGTTTCTTATATGGAGACCCCTTTATTATTTCACTTTTTTTTTATTTGTTAGTAAATCCGCTGTAATAACACATATTCTGAAAAAAATCAACCCGCTATCTATTACGGTTCAAAAGTTACAGCTCTTTATATTTAGGACAGACAGACAGGCAGACGGACGGACAGCGTAGGTATACTAATAGGGTCCCGTTGGGCGCCCTTCGGGTACGGAACCCTAAAAAGGTGGTGTGGCACTAGATTCTTGAAATTTCATACCAATGTATTACACGATTTACACGTACGCAATACATTGGTTTGGCTGTCAACAATCCGGCCCGACTTTTTCTTCGAACTTGTCTGGATACGCTACCGTGCGTGTAAATATTACAGGATTACAGGGCCTCAAATTAAATGTATTCTAGAACCTCTATCTAATTATATAAAACAAAGTCTGGTTAGTTACAACATTTATAACTCCAGAACGGCTCGACCGATTTTGATGAAATTTGGCGAACAGATAGTTTATTACCTGGATTAACATAAAATATACTTTTTTTCTCGGAAAATTTTATAGTTTCCGAGGGATAAGCGAAAAATTACTACTACTCTTAATACTGTCAAGTTAATAAGAACCGCAACGTCAATAATATGATAACGTTATCAATACATAACCTAACCGATTTAAAAACCCCCGATATCAGCGCCTAAAAACCCTCTGAGCAATGAGCAAAACCTTTAACGGGCTCCAAGCACGTACATTTTCACTGGAGGGACTTCGTCACTAGAAGATGTCAAGAATGAAAAAATCAGATCCCCTCCTCAACTAGACTGATGATCTTCAAACGGCTGAACAGATTTTCATGAAACATGGCTAAGAACACTCGGGACAAAATTATCTATGACACAAAAAAAACTAAACGAAAATCGGTCCATCCGTTTGGGAGCTACGATACCACAGACAGATACACAGAGAGACACGTTAAAATTATAACACCCCTCTCTTTTTGCGTCGGGGGTTAAATACGGGTAAAAAGATAGATACAGCCGAACATAGAACCTCCTCCTATTTTGACGTCGGTAATAAAGTAGAATATAGGCCCAGACTATACCAATAATCTGATTAGTTAAATGTTACGTCAAGATTGGCTTGACCACATGAACATGAGTGGATATATATGGGACATTCTCACACTATCGACCTAGTCCCAAACGTAGCTCTATATATGCTCAAATACTATGGGTACTTACAAAAATAAACATACATAATTCTTATATACGTAGAAAACGTTCAATCAGGAACACATATTCGCCACGCAGAGAATCGAACCCTGGACAGCTTCGTAAGCAACTACCAAATACGCTCACCGCGTTGTCGAATGATCGATGTTCAATAGATAGACAGTATATTTCATAATCCCTCAGCATCACAACGCCCCGCTGCGTCTTGTCGCGAGCGCCCCGCTTCTGTCAGTGTGACAATCACTAACGAGCTCAATAGTGCCACGTCACGCTGTCAGGAGGGGGGGCAGGGGGTCGTAGGGCTGGGGTAGAACAGGGTAGCAGCTTCTATGATAAAACCAGAGCTTCGGACCGTTTTAGTGTAGGGTTTATAGGGCTTAATTCTTATTCAGTCATTCGATGAAACAGACGACATGCTAAAATCTTATTATACAGGGTGTCCGGGAGATAGTGGCCAAGCTTACAGGGCTGGATAGCTCAACTCAGGAGTGTCTAAAATATGATAAATCATGTTTAGTAAAAGTCGCACCGAAAACGAGACATCTCAACTTTTCAAAATTTTGGAAATGCGGTACCCTGGGATACCATTTTCGATGCCACGACCTGACGAGATATTTATGTAGCTCGAGCACGAACACTCCAGTCTCTAGCACGAACCCTACAATTAACAGTCGCGTTCCCAACATTACTGTACGTTTATTTCTCTTTACGACTCAATGACGATACTAAACGTTCTTCAGAGTTCGTGCTAGGAAATTGTAAAAAGTTGTTATTTTTGTTCCATATTTACCCCACTTGACCCTAGTACTAAATACGGACATGGGGGCGCTGTTCCAGTCGCCGTCTGGGGGCACGTCAAGTCGAGCAAAAAAAGGCACGGCTGTGCCATACTTTTCCCGAAGCCAATCGGGGCATTTTCGACCCCCTGTAACTTTGTTGTGGAAAAAACTAGAAGCTTAAATTTTCAGTGAACAAGGGGGCATTACTGTTAGCTATTTTTAAAATAAACCAGTAGTTTTATTTGTATTGAGATTATTTTTAAACAATTATATATTTATATAGAGGTTGGAAGTACGAGTATAAAGGTTATTTGGTGTTATTCAATCTTCTGGATCCCGAGGCTTGGAAGGTTCTAACATAACATAGCTAGATATATTTCCAAATTACATTAAATTTGAACCAGAAGTTTAAAACTTATTGCAAGTTAAAGTCCATACCTTTAAGAGTTGTCTTACGTTACAATATGGAAAAGATGTTTTCACTTCTCATGCTCTAAAAGTTGATCTTTATGTCGTGCGTAGGCGACATAAAGTCGCTTCTAATGCTCTAGTGCATAAAGTAAAATCTTCGTCGAAGACCTAGGCAATCGGGCCAACAGCCACACCAACAACTTTAACTTCATAGAATAACCTCTTTGTTTTATTTCGTTTCGTTAGTATTCTAAGACCAAGGCAAGGATACCAACAGCCAAAGTACACAATAAAGCTTCATGAAATAAACTTATAATTTTTATTTCGTGGCATTTATTATTATTATTATTTTTATCATGTTGCTGTTTCATCTCCTCGCAATCGAAGTGAAAAGTAGAGTGTACAACTCGTCCATAAAACCCATTTAACACTCGACTTTATATCCATCCTCGCTCGCAAGCTCGCTTGGATGGATAAACGTCTCGCGTAAAATGGTGCGTTTTATGCACTTGTTGTACAATCTACTATTTCATTTCCCTAGCACCCATAAAATTTTGTCTCGTGCTTGCATGTTAAGCCATGCAGCCTTTAAACGCTCGGAGAATGCAACTTGGTAGACTACAGATGAGATACAATAATTAATTTTGTTAAATTAAGTACAGTCGAGTTCATAAATATGTTGTACGTTAGTATTAATTCAAGACGTTTGATAATTGATAACGTAATGGTTCGAGTACCAACATTAATTAAATAATCCAATGACATTAAACAGCTGACGAAATAAAAGGAAAGGTTCTATTCTTAGGAAGCTACACAATATTCAACCTTGTTAAATTGAAATATAAAGCCGCGTTTACCCTACGCCGCGTGTCGCCCGCGTGGGAAGCCAGTCGGTTTCATACATTTAGTGTAGGAGTGTTTATAATGCTCCCGTTGTGACGGGCTAAATGTATGAAACCGACTCGTGGTGGCGGCGTGGGATAAGTGTAAATGCGGAAATAGATCGAAAAAGCCTTCTTTGCCGCACAAAATCTGCGTGCAAAAGTCCACTTTAACCGCTAGCGTAAAGGTGCGCCGTGTGCGGAGGAGGCGCTGCGCGAGGGCGCCCACAACTGATGTGACGCTCGTGTAATTGTTTTTCCAACACCAAGTGTTTTCCTCGCTAAGGTGAGGTGAAGAATTGTGTTTCGCAAGGCAGTCTCGAGGCCTTAAATCCCTTGTTACATTTAGGATTCTTTTTTTGAACCACTCGCTACGCTCGTGGTTCAGTTTAAAAATCCGTTGCCGGCTCGGGATTCAATACAAGCTCTCGCGCCATATAACAACTTTGCAGCCTTGTATAACAATAGTTATTTGTTACAATGCTTGTTTGTTATGAATGTTACAGCGATTAAAGTGACAAGGTACTAGACGTGTGCACATATGACCTTGACAGTACAGTCGGCCTTATAAGTAGCTGCACATTGTTGTACCTTGTCGCCTTAATGCCTTTTTCAGATTAGTAGTGCATCAGTTCAAACATGTTAAAGTGACAAAGCAATGGCGTGTGCAGCCACTAAGGCCGACTGTACTCATATGTAAGTTGTCCGCTTCAAAAGTCACAAACCATTTCTCAACCACTTGGTATACGATTGAGCTAAAAGGATGACGATGCAATAGTATGGTGTCAAACGAAAGAAATTCACGCCTTAATTACACACGACTGCTATTGCAAAGCAGTATTGATTAGATTTATATTCATATATTGTTATCTCAAAATATATAATTAACCTGAACGCTACATTATTGAAGTAAAAGAGTAAAACCGATCGCAACCTGTTGCGAGCAAGATGGCGGCTTGTCAGTGTGACGGTTGACAAATGTGTCGCCCTTCCTCCCGCCATCGTAACTTGAACCAACCCGTTACTTAAACTCCCTACAAGTTAATAATAGAACGAAGCTCCCGTTACATTGGCACACCAACCAGCGTTCTCCGAGCTACAGAGTTTAGGCCATTTCTAAGATTCGCTGATAAACTGAGGGGTCTTTGTAAATTGGAGTGTTTGTTATTCAGTTGGCGCGAAAAAAATATTACTTCTCCCTCCCTTGTGCTTTTTTAATTTTGTGTCAAAATTGACAGTAAGCTGTTTTGAATGCGTTCGGAATTTGGCAAATTCTTTATTGATTTCGAATAGATTTTTGAACGTTTGTTTTAAAGTAACGTGCTGTATATTTTTTTATTTGTAAAGGAAAAAAGATGAAATGAAATTGATTTGGCACTTAAAGCACTTAAAACAATATAATTTAACTTAAAACGTTCGGTGCAGCATCGGGTCGATTATATCCGATGCTCATCTTTCCTCCGGTGCGGGGTAAAAATTGCTTTACTTACCGCTGGTGCGGGACAGATATATTTGGTCTCCCTTTGAATATCAAAGAGACAGTTAGTGTTTTGGATTTACCTCTTTAAAAAAAATATCAGGGGATATTCCCACACAAATTAACCTATTTAGTCCCAAACTAAGCTCTAGGCTAGTACTATGGGTCCTAGACAATGATAAACAAAGAAATACATTGAAAATGTCCACGACTCAGGAACAATTGCGCTCGTCACACAAATATTTGTCCTAGCGGGATTCGAACCCAAGACATTTAGCTTCGTAGGCAGGGTCACTTCACTACCAAATTGGCTAACCGCGCGTCATCATAAAATCATATTTTGCAAATTACATAAGTACAATTCTTAAAACCTAGCAATTCAAATGTAAAGTTTAATCTATAGTAATATTATAAAGAGGTAAAGTTTGTAAATTTGTTTTTGTTTGTATGTATGTAAGTTTGTAAACTACACATCCGATTTCAAAAATTATTTCACAAACATTTAGGATAGACTTTCAGGGTGGACATAGGCTATATTTTAACTTACGAAAGTACTGACTCTCCGCAGACGAAGTCGCGGGCGGAACGCTAGTATTAAATATATACCCCCTTACTAATAAACGTTGAGTAACGGCTGAGTAGTTATACAATGCTTTGTCCTTATCTGTCATTTTGACATTTGAATTCGACAGATAAGGACAAAGCATTGTATAACTACTCAGCCGTTACTCAACGTTTATTAGTAAGGGGGTTAAACTTTAAACTACAGCGGTAACTAAGTGATTACAACAAGCAAACACTTTCCAAAGCGTTCGCGAGATGAACAAAGTAAACAGAAACTTGGAGTACTGTTTTTTTTGCTCCCTTACAAGGGCATTTGAAGTCCCCCCTTTGATGTCCTTTCACCTTTTATTATATTTAAAAAATCGGGCAAGAGCATGTCAGACCATGCTCAGTGTAGGGTTCCGTCGCCATTACAACAAACACAAACAAACCTTAAAGCCTTAAACTTTAAACCTTAAGCGTTAAGTCTTACGTTAGAGTATAGAATAGACGTATTCATTTCCCTAGCACCTGTCTTTTATCGCGCGGCAGCAAATATTCTACTCAGTACCTCTAGTTACACTAAGACCCTGAAAAGCTGGTCATAGTGTACGCAAATTTCGTCGTCTCTTGACCCGATTTCAATGTACTAAATACAGTATGATTTATGCGCATAGTTGATAGGAACAGGTGCGCTGGCGCCGAGCCAGCTGACGATTGGATTTCACGGCGATATCGGATCTTTACTGACCTCGGGACTGGCACGATGATAATCGGAAGCATATATTGTGAATTGAGTTTTTACTACCAACAGAAAACGGGTGTTTATACAGCAGGTTGTTGCACCAAGCAGAAAGTAATTTATTATAGCACCGAGTGCTGACTTGCAGCCCGAGCCTCGGCGAGGGCTCTAAAAGCTCGAGTTTAATAATTTATTACATAATGCAAGGTTCATTTGCTTTTTTGTTCAACTACATAATGCAAGGGAAGTAGGCGTCAAAAATCTAAAGTAAATTAAATTAGCTCTTAAATTGTTTATGTATAATAATAATAATAATAACCCAGCCTATATACGTCCCACTGCTGGGCACAGGCATCCCCTCACAATGAGAGGGTTTGGGCTATAGTTCCCAGGCGGGCCCAGTGCGGAATGGAAACTTCGCACACACCGTCAAATTGCTTTGCAGGTGTGTGCAGGTGTCCTCACGATGTTTTCCTTCACCGAAAAGCTCATGGTAAAAAAGCCGTGGTAGCCTAATGGTTTGACCGGCCGACTTTTAAGCAGAGGGTCGTGGGTTCGAACCCGGGCTCACACCTCTAAGTTTTTCGGAATTTATATGCGAAATACAATTTGTAAATTTACCATGAGCTTTTCGGTATATTTATATTCGCTCAAAAAAAATCAAATCAGATTCCTAAATTGACCTCAATTTAGAAATCGGTATTCCGAAAACCTAGGTAATGAGTAACATGAAGACTTTTCTAAAAAAAGTTAGGTCCGCCATCATGAATTCCAAAATTTACGTAATTTTCAAAGTCAGGATCACAATAACCTAGGAAATTAAACTCACGAGTGAGGTAAAAGAAATCGCAAATCGTGTCCGTTTGTCTCGAGATTTAAGAAAGTAAAACAGTGCAGTAATGGAATTTGTATGAAAATTTATTGCTCTCGAGCTGAAAAGTGCAGCTTTGTGCTCAGTATTTCGTGCAGTTATGATGAAGTTATTGCGTATGTAGTTGGAAGAAAAAACCTTTGTCTATCTGTGTGTGTGTCTCTCACGACTGAAGACGGTCATCCTCAAAACCCTGAAACTACTGAACCGATTTTAATAACTCTCTCGCCATTAAAAAGCTACATTCTCCAGAAGTAAATACTTAGGCTATATTTTAACTTATTTTATCTACGCACATATCCTAAGTCCTCTATAATGCGCTCAGAATCCGTTGGTAATGACCAGCATTACAACAATCAATTTTACTATGATAATTTTCTTACCTGTAGCAGTAACATAATGTTCTTATAACGATATAAAATTTGATAAGGTTATGAGTTTCAAATTTCGAACATCTTTGAAAAACAAAACAATTTTATTTGACCTCAATTCTAATACGAGATGACATTTAATTCGAAATGAAATGTCAATTGCATACAATTTTGACAAATGTCGAATGTTACTTGATATCGAACGATATGATAGTAGAGGCCGACTCTAGATTGTCTCTGAATTTAAAAAAAACTACGGTTGCCGCCATTTTTGACGTTCTAATAATTGATCAATGCCGCGCCGCTATGCCGGTCGTAACATGCGGTTCCTGAACACATCATAGAGAGCTTATAATATGTATGTAGATAAAATAGTGTATGTAACTGTACATATTTAGGCATTATGCACCAGTCACATAAACTACTATTTACGGAAGCGAAGCGAGGGCGGAAAGCAAGTATGAAATAAAATTTTAAATAATAATAACACTTTACCAAATGATGGTTTGGCGAAGCATTAGTGCACCGATTCTACATTATGTATGTACGTTATATTACCTGTCTGTCTGATTGAGTCTCAAAGTGCCGAAGCTACAAGCTTCTCGTATACAGTACGTATATCTGAGGGCGCGCTTGACGTCAGAGATAAGAGATAGGGCTCTACAGCTAGAGATGTCTACAACAATACTATTATGGTTGTAACTAGTTACACTGTCTTAAAGTTTCGGCGTCAGATATGGTACGGAGGTTGTTAACGTTCTAGAGACATAGGGCACTTTTAACCCAGAAAATCCGACAGTTCCCGAGGCAATAGTGATACAAGACAGAGCCGCGGGCCAAAGCACTCTGATATGTACAGATATATTTGATGGCGAACTGGACCAACCCCGAAATCGCAAAAAAAATTGACCATCCCATACATTTTGGCTAGACAGCTGGCGATGTTTTGTTTTGTTTTGGAGGGTCAAATTTTTTTTCGCGATTTCGGGGTTGGTCCCATAGTGAAAGTTGGTCAGTATGACTTACTGATTTAACCCCCAAAATGTTTAAGACGAATAAAAATACAGCCTGTATAATAAATGTTTTTTTTAATATCACGCGGCCAACCATGAGAGAAATCTCGAATAGAATAAATAAAGAGCAATGTTATTCCTTCTCTTTCTTTGACTTGAAAACATATAAAGAAAACACGAGATCTTCTCCAACAACATAGAGTGTTGACGTTTAGATCTTTTGTTTTTTTAACATCTTTGCGAAGTTATTGTTCGTAGATTTTGTGGCGTGTTTTTGAAGGGTTGGCTAGATGGTAGAAAAATATACGGTTTATTTCTCCCATAAAAAAATAAGCTATATGTCAGAAATTTTACAGATTTTTTGGTTCATAAACTTCGGAGTTTTTGCACATTTTTGGCTATAAATCAAAAAGAAAAAAAAAATCAAAAATGGAAAATTATTAAAAAAAAACGTTTTGAAATGTACAGATTAATTACTTTCATTTTTCAACCTACCACTCTATACTCCTTTTTAATTATTTATTTATATTTTTTTTATTAAAAATAGTTGCGGGCAGGCCTGTTTTACAACTATGCTAAATTTCAAGTGATAGCATCTACAGTTGCTGAGAAAAACTGTTGTGACATACAGACGGACGGACGGACAGACAGACAACGAAATCTCTCCACAAGGGTTCCTTTTTTACCATTTTGGTACGGAACCCTAATAATAGCTGAGATTGTCATATTTTTTTAGGTGAATGTTCAATTTATCTCTATCTTAACTCAGCATTATGTTTATACTTATTTGTCTTTATGCAAATTTGATTAGAGTTTACGCTTGATTAAGAGTTAAACGTCTTAGGGGGCTTTTAAACGAGCAATGAGGGCTGCGATGAGGGCTATCGCGCGCGAGAGGCGCTAATGTAGCGTGAGGTCTAACGGTGACTCCACCAGAAATAGTAGCAGATGCAGAGAGCATCATTAGTAATCTCTCGCCGGAGAAATCCAGAAGCAAATATATTAAAGAATATAAAATATTTATGTAGTAGAAAAGTTAAAAATACAGTAGATTGTACAACAAGAGCATAAAACGAGTTTTCGATAACGTGAGTACAAATATATTTACAAATTTCTCGTTTAATAAATAAGACATGGCGTCGCTACTAGGCCAAATAATAGTTATTATAACAAAGACTGTATCTGCGTACTCCCGCTAGCTATCCAGCGGGGTTCGACCCACTTGCGAGCGGAGCTGGCTGTACAACTTCAAATAACGGCCGCCATCTTGGATTTACATCTCTGGCTTAATGTCACGGTGATCGGTTCATTGGATTTAGCTTTTCAAACACTGTGCTATGTAATCATTAAAGTCAGCGTCAATAATCTACATCAGTAAGCCCGCGACTCCGTCCGCGTATAAGTCGTTTATCGCTGCTCCCTCGGGAACTGTCCATTTTTAGGGTTCCGTACCTCAAAAGGAAAAAGGAACCCTTATATAGGATCACTTTGTCGTCCGTCTGTCTGTCTGTGTGTCTGTCAAGACCCTTTTTCTCAGGAACGCGTAAAGGTATCAAGTTAAAATTATTATCAAATACTTAAGTCTGCGATCCCTTGGATCAGTGAAAAAATTAAACATGTAAGTCAACGCGTTCAAAAGATACGGCGGTTTATGCCGCATATTGAAGGGAATCTCAAGGTAATCAAAACCTATAGGGTACTTCCCGTTGACTTAGAATCATGAGATTTGGCAAGAAGCAATGTCTTAGAGCACAAGTAAAGGAAAAAATCCTAAATCCGTTAATTTGTAGTTACATCACATAATAAAAATAACCAGTATAAACTGACACTCACTTAGTACGAAAGAACATACTTTTATTATGCGTCATAGCGTGCTCAAATATTTTTGACTAATGAAATGCTTAGATTTTTTGGCGCTAATGAATGAATAAAGATATGCAGTTGGGTTTATAAACCTTTATTGTCATCAACGCAAAAAAAAGAAGCCGTGATAACCTAATGGTTTGACCTGCCGACTCTTAAGCAGAGGATCGTGGGTTCGAACCCGGGCTCGCACCTCTAAGTTTTTCGGAATTTATGTACGAAATGTAAAATGTAAATTTACCATGAGCTTTTCGGTGAAGGAAAACATCGTGAGGAAACCTGCACACATGCAAAGCAATTTGACGGTGTGTGCGAAGTTCCCAATCCGCACTGGGCCCGCGTGGGAACTAGCCCGAACCCTCACATTGTGAGTGGAGGCCTGTGCCCAGCAGTGGGACGTATATGGGCTGGATTATTATTATTATATTATATTTACGCAAAAAGATTTCCCGCGCAATATGATTCGTAATTTCGGGGCGGCTGCCGCCGTCTGAATAGACTGATGGTTAGAGCGTTGGCCTACTAAGCAAAGACTGCGGGTTCAAACATTAGCTATGGATCTGTGTTTTTCTTTTGTTTTTTCACTGATGGAGATTGTATATCATTTTTCTGTGTACGTTGAAATAAATACAATAGGAAAATTGTTTTAGTGTGAAGAAACAGATGCTTGGAGTAATCAATTCTAAGGCCGTATAATGACCAGTTTGTTGCGGTGAATGGGACAGACATACAACTGCTATGCTGCTGCTATAGCTTCATCTCTTTCCCTGACTAGATCTGGGAAGGTTTCAACGTCTCATAAAACGGTGTTTGTCCATAGATTGGCATCACGCGAGCTCATATTATGTAGAATGTGTATGTTGAATGTCTGGTCAAAGACGCGTTAACATCTGCACTGGCTGGCAAGAAGTGCGTTAGTCAAATATCAAGTCCGACCAAGAAAATCCTGAAAAGCGACCAAATAATATCGGTTTAAAACAAAATTCAAAATGTAATGACCCCAAAGTTGGAAACTACAGTTTTCACGTAAAACCGACGGAGCACATTTAAATTTTTTCGTGATATCTTTATCCTTATTAATTTTGAACTTCTTCACGGTTAGGTGAGGTTAGGTTATTTATCTTCTTTCAACACAGACGGAGTCGCGGACAAAACCTAGTTTACTGTATAAATTACTGTAAATTGACGAGTTCTTTAATGACTTAATTATTTAGTAATATTTCGTTTTTAAGATAAATAATTGCGATTACAAATAAGTATGACATTAAATTCTTAATTATTGTCAATATTATACTAAATTATTGTACTTGTATTTGTTTTATCTTTTTGTTTTTTGTACGCCGTAAGGCAGATCACAGTGGCCCATTCCTAATGAATTGTACCAATTTATACCACCTGTAATAACCTGTGTTTCACAAAATAAAGGATGGTTATGATTATGATTATGATTAAATTAGTTATTTAGGGTTCTGTACCCAAATGATGCCAACGGAACCCTATCGCTAAGCTTCCGCTGTTTGATTGTACGTACATCCGTCTTTCCGTCCGTCCGTCCGTTTGTCAGCGGGCTGTATCTCATGAACCGTAATAGGTAGACAGTTGAAATTTTCACAGTGCAGGTATTTCTATTGCCGCTATAACAAAAAAAAAGCCGGTCAAGTGCGCCCACCGAGGGTTCCGCATAAACTTGTAGGCATGTAAATAGTTCGTAAATCACGGGAATACAATATAAACATAGACCAGTATAAACTGACACGCAATAAGTATGCACTTTAGTACTTAGTGAGGGTCAGCTTATACTGGGCTTATTTTTTATGTGATGTAACTACAAATTAACGGTATTCGGATTTTTTCCTTTACTTGTGCTGTAAAACATAGCTTCTTGCAAAATTTCATGATTCTAAGTCAAAGGGAAGTACCCTATAGGTTTTGATTCCCTTGAGATTCCCTTCAATATGCGGCATAAACGGCCATATCTTTTGATTGCGTTGACTTAGATGTTTGATTTTTTCACTGATCCAAGGGACTGCAAACTTATGTATTTGATATTAATTTCAACTTGATACCTCCACGCGTTCCTGTGAAAAAGGGTCTTACAGACACACAGATAGACAGAGGGACAACAAAGTGATCCTACAAGGGTTCCGTTTTATTCTTTGAGGTACGGAACCCTAATAAAAATTAAATTAAAAATTAAAGTTCCCGTTCAAGAAACGTGATATTTCCAGCGTTTTTTGCTCAACCATAACTGAACAATTCTGCTATTGTCTTATACGATGACACGAGTCCGACTCGCGCTTGACCGGTTTTAACTATACTACTAAACTATAACGTCGCATCTCTTGAGTGAGCTGTGTGTATGTAAGTGTACAGTCGAGGACAGAGAGATGTTTACACTTTTTCACCTTATTCCATTGTAATAAGGTCCAAAAGTGTATACATCTTTCTGTCCTCCGAGTCCACTCTCTCCACTCTAATTAGGGTTGGCGCGTGCCAGACGCAAAAAGTGAAGCGAGACAACCCTGCACTTTACAGGGCGACGACATTTCAAAGGCGCACCGGCATAATCGCCTCAAATATATTAGCGCACACAACACGCCCAAAATATCTGAACACGGTGTGATACCCTTGACAATACAGTCGATAGGTATTTATGCAAATTATAATGTTTCGATATATTTGACGGCGGCTGTACCAAAGCATGCATTGCGACTAAACCTACGGCATTTTTTTGATAATCAGTTAGATTATCAATGTGTCTGGAGCAGACTTAAAAGATATAAAATTTTTATTCGTTCTAGCATTTAATTAATTTTAAAATGTATGGCCACGATGTAAATTTGCATTTCGACAATTATGGATATCTAGGTGTTCAGATATTTTTCATTAGTTGTGTGCAAATATATAATTGACACCAAGGCGTTTGGAAATTGTTTAATTTATTGTTTAAAATCCTCTGTTCAGGTATCACTACATAGGTAGTATAAAACAAAGTGGCTTCCCGCCGTCTGTCCCTCTGTATGTACGCTTAGATCTTTCAAACCACGCAAAAGATTTTAATGTGGTTTTTACCATCAGCTACATAATTTTTCACGGAAAATTAATGTACATAATAGTACCCGGAGCGAAGCGAGGGCGGGTCGCTTTTTTGATATTGCTGTAAATAACTTTGTTAACATAAATATTTAAATATCTGGGTTACGTATCTTACGACTGTAGGCTAGTATCATACATAAGCTTTTTGACTGAACTGAAATTTGGACGAAGGTCTTAATCATTTAACACCCCCCTGTTTTGCGTCGGGGGTTATTGACCAAGCGAGCGAAGCGTCTCCGTTCCAGCTCGGGCAAAAATGCTTTCGTATTTTAAAACGGTGGAGATAATGTGGGTTTTAGCGATTTAACAACTCATTTGCGGTGTTGGTGAACTGACCGCGACCTATTTCTATGTATGGGGATAACAGTTGTCCAACGGCAAAGTTAAGTTGGTCGCAAGGTGTACAGCTCAGTACATAAGAATACTTCGTAAGTTTGGTTCGGAAAAATGTTGCAACACATAATATTTCCATTACCTGCGTATCCCACGTTTTGTAATAACGTTCCTTGTTCGTATCATTCGCAGCCACACTTTCTGCGTTCGTGACACGAATGCGGCCATCTTGCAAAATGGCCGCCCGTCAGAATTGCGGCCCGCGCCGTGCGGCGGTGCTTATTGAAACTGTAAGTGGTACATATTTCTACGTACGGTGGCGTAATAGTTGGAAGTCCTAGCTACAAAGCTAGTGGAGTTGTGTTCGATTCCAGGTAAAGCAATAGTATTTACAACAATTGTAGATGTCCGGAAGATTTTATACAAATAATTTTAATTCTGGAAAATTTCCGAAGGTTCCCTCAATTTATTTTTTTCGATTATGAAGTACACTTACATTTTGTAAGACTAACCTAACCGAGTTAAAATCCCCCGATATCAGCGCCTAAAAACCCTCTGAGCAATGAGCAAAACCTTTAACGGGCCCAAGCACGTACACTTTCACTGGAGGGACTTCGTCACTAGAATATTTCAAGAATTAAAAAATCAGATCCCCTCATCAACTAGAAAAGAGCTGATGATCTTCAAACGGCTGAACAGATTTTCATGAAACATGGCTAAGAACACTTGGGATAAAATTAACGAAAATCGGTCCCTCCGTTTGGGAGCTACGATACCACACACAGATACACAGATACACAGACAGACACGTTAAACTTAAAACACCCCTCTCTTTTTGCGTCGGGGGTTAAAAATAGACGAATAGAATAGATAGTGTCGGAAGACTTCGCGGGCAAAAACTAATATTTCATATTGCTTATAATATTTCGTAGCTGCCTACGCCGTAACCACAGGCCGTAGGCCGCTACGCCGTAGGCCTCTAATAATCAATAGGATGCTTCATAATTTGTGTGGGAAATTAATATTGCATTTTTTGCAGACTTTGCCCCCGCCTCAAGTCAATACAATGTAAAAAAAAAATATTTCAAATTTAATGGTAATGGGACAACTTAGAGGTTGCACAAATTGACCACTTAGACGATAAAAAATTTCAATATTGATATTTTTTTTAAATTTTGAAATTTTTCTGTCGACCTATGTTAAACACTAGCTTTCGACCATCACCACCAGTTTTTCGGCATGTTAAGGCTTCGGTGAATTGCATAAATATGAAAACGGATCAAAACGTGCTCAGCGATGCCAGACGTACGATAATTATCGTACATGTACGATAATTTCGACTCCGGTACGATGTACGATACAATTTGTATTATCGTACGCAAAAGTACGATAATTTGCAACCCTGCTCCGAAATGGGGTGAAAAGACCAGGGCCAATCATTCAAAAATACAAAATAATGTCTACCGTAGAAGTGAAAAAGTAAATTGGCACTTCGATTTTTCGTCTGGCAACACTGGTTTGGTCTTCTTCTAGGCATAGATTTTAAGGTCAACTGTCAAAAATACCTCAGTTTCTATAGGCGCGAGAGAGAAATAGCCCACATTGCTATCCTACTTCCAGTTTTGGGAGCTAGCTACGCGTTCCGCGCGGTTCTGACACTCGTACGATATTTTTTTATCTGGCACGATAATTTTCGAATATTGATACGATAATTCTCTATCACTCGTCTGGCAACCCTGAACGTGCTACGTCTAAGTACTAACCGATTGAGTTGAAATTTTGAACAATGGTGTTTTAGATAAGCAGGACCAAGGATTCGGGCGAAGTCATTAAATACAAAGTTTGGAAAATGAAATACCCCGATAACGAATCCATTCGTTATTTAGTTATTAATGGTAATTAAAGGTAATGATTTCACCCGTAAATAAAAATATAAAAAGTGAATGTTATTTTATGTGCACTATGATGCACGTTGCCAATTTAACGGCTAAGTTAGGTTAATTTTAATAATTATTTTCTTAGAAAGCATTATCCTGAAGTAGCGAAGGCTGTATTTGAACCCATTTCACCGAAAGAAGCGAGGGCGGATCGCTAGTTATTCATATTTTGCACTAGGCCTTTCCATTATTATGATTATGAGACACCGTTACAAAAAGCTCAGATGCCATCACCTGTAGAGAGCTTTTATCTCGCTGTGAGCTTAGAGCGATCGATCGCATCCGATACATTAAGAAATTGGGTCAAGCGCACATCACACCGCAGCTTACTTAAACAGCGGGAGCTTTGGGAAAAGCTTTTAGGTTGGAAGACACTTAGCTTACAGCTTTGTGCATCTCCGAGCCCTTTATTCGACTGTTATACAGCTTGATGCGGAGAGATTGCTGCTTTTCGGCGGTTATTATTGTTTTTGATTCTGGCACGCTGCATTGCTTAATCAAAAATTACGCATTAATTTCTCAATAACTTCACTTAATATTGTATACGATTTAGCACTTTTTTAACTCCCGACGCAAAATGAGAGGGGTGTTATAAGTTTAACGTGTCTGTCTGTGTATCTGTGTATCTGTGTATCTGTGTATCTGTCTGTAGTATCGTAGCTCCCAAACGGATGGACTGATTTTCGTTTAGTTTTTTTTGTGCCATAGATAATTTTATCTCGAGTGTTCTTCGCCATGTTTCATGAAAATCTGTTCAGCCGTTTGAAGATCATCAGCTCTTTTCTAGTTGATGAGCGGATCTGATTTTTTTTTTCTTGAAATCTTCTAGAGACGAAGTCCCTCCAGTGAAAATGTAAATGCTTGGAGCCCGTTGAAGGTTTTGCTCATTGCTCAGAGGGTTTTTAGGCGCTGATATCGGGGGTTTTTAACTCGGTTAGGTTATTCTGTAGAGCAATTAAGACAGATACACACGTCAATAACACCCCTCTTTTTTTGTGTAGGGGGTCAAAAATACTTTCTGGTTGGGGCTAAAATCTACTGATAATATCAAGCTCCCACGATATTTGAAACTTTCCTTTGTCTCAAATATAAAAAATATCGACGGGAAAACACTTGACCCTGAACTAAAGCCGGTCGTCGACGTTTTCCTCATTTGTGATCGGTTGCTACAATCGTTTGATTTTAATAATCAATAACAAGGAAACCATACAATTTGAGTTCTCAGACAATAAGGTACAATAATACTTTGTACGCGTAGTAGTTGTTTATCGCAATTCCCTCGGGAACTTTCCAATTCATACTAATATTATAAATGCGAAAGTAACTCTGTCTGTCTGTCCTTTTCACGCTTAAACCGCTGAACCGAATTAGATGAAATTTGGTATGAAGATAGTTTGAGCCCCGGGAAAGGACATAGAATACTGTTTATCTCGGAAATCATCCTTTAAGGGGGTGAAAAGGGGTGAAAAGGGGTGTGGAAATTTGCATGGGGAATCAATCATTCCTAAGTAAGCACTGATAAACGACTTCTACGCGGAAGGAGTCGAGGGCAAAAGCTATAGCCTAGACAGGCGGCGACTCGGGAATTCTCGGAGTTATGCCACGCGGCGCAGTCTCGCTGATGCATTGGCAGTTTATTGACGTATGGTTATACCTGATTTTGCTCGCGGTTTCGCTTGGCCTCGTAGTTATTGATATATAAACTTTAGCACAGTTTGAACAGCGACATCTAACGCGTACAAAATCACAGGCAAAAAGCTATTATTATGAATGCGAAAGTGTTTATGTTTATTTTTCTCTTCTTGATACACTTTTTAGTCCGATATTTACCAAGTGTTTAAAGAAATTCTAAAAATATTGGACAAATGAGAGCTACTCGACAAGAGATGGCGCTATCTTTTACAACAATATTTATTAGATGTTGCTGTTCACACCAAAAACGTGCTAAAGTATGTATGTATGTATGTAAACTCTTTATTGCCCAAAAACAGGTTGACAAATTAATGTGTACACAGAAAATAAATTAAAATAATGTACAAAGGCGAACTTATCCCTTTAAGTGATCTCTTCCAGTTAGCCTTGACAGAGAAAAGAGGAAAATGCACGAGGATAGACAAAGTGACAAGACGTGCATAGAAAGTATTTTTTTTCCGTAAATTAATAACAGGGTTTTTTTAAAGCCACGCGAAAAATGTACCTACTGGGCACTAACAATACTAATTCCTAGGACTCGTAGGAGGCCGGTCTTTATTTAAACCATTTCAGTAAGTATTGAAGACGATTTTTTGTTTTACTTTTGTAATGGTATATTAAGACAACCTTTTGCCATCATTTGGTTAACACCAATGTAACCTGTCACACCAGGCACGCTCCGGGTCAACACGCGCGGCATAACATATGTATATGCAACGGAGGCTGCTCGCGGCTTGCAATAACAACGCATCCATGCAGCTGCTATTGCAGCTAAACGCGGGCTTGGGGCCTGCGCTATTCCAATTTATGTCAACCATGTTATTTTAACCCGACTGCATGAGCAATAACTAACCTAACCGAGTTGAAACCCCCGATATCAGCGCCTAAAAACCCTCTGAGCAATGAGCAAAACCTTTAACGGGATCCAAGGAATTAAAAAATCAGATCCCCTCATCAACTAGAGAAGAGCTGATGATCTTCAAACGGCTGAACAGATTTTCATGAAACATGGCTAAGAACACTCGGGATAAAATTATCTATGACACTAAAATAAACTAAACGAAAATCGGTTCATCCGTTTGGGAGCTACGATACCACAGACAGATACACGGATACACGGACAGACACGTTAAACTTATAACGCCCCTCTCTTTTTGCGTCGGGGGTTAAAAAGAAGGGTAATGTGGTTAACAGTGTATGTATGGACCGAAGATCGGATGTTCCGCTCTAGCTCCTAAACTATTGGATTAATTTTCATAAACGGGGTGTTATTTAAAAAAAACCGGTCCAGTGAGAGTTAGACTCGCACACCGAGGATTCCTTATTTAAATAATTTACCTTTTTACGTACTTTAATTCGTATGCAATAGGGTATATTTAGAGCTGCCTAAATTTAACACAATTTTTCAAAGTTTTTTCATCATCATCAGACGCAAGACGTCCACAGCTGGTCAAAGGCCTTCCCCAAGGTTTTCCACAACGATCGGTCCTCTGCTGCTGTCATCCAGCGGTTTCCCGCGACCTTTATCAGATCGTCGGTCCACCTTGTGGAATGCCTGCCGACACTTCGTCTCCCGGTTCGCGGTCGCCACTTTAGAACCTTTCCGCTCCAACGGCCATCGGTTCTACGAGCAATGTGCCCAGCCCACTGCCACTTAAGGTTTGCTATTCGGTGAGCTATATCAGTTACTTTAGTTCTCCTGCGGATCTCTTCATTCCTGATTCGATCTCGCAAGGAGACTCCCAGCATAGCTCTTTCCATCGCCCTTTGAGTGACCTTGAGCCTTCTTATGAGGCCCATTGTAAGCGACCATGTCTCAGATCCATATGTCATCACTGGCAACACACAAAGTTTTTTAGTTATTTCTTAAAAACTAAATATTTTTAACACATTATTTTATTTTTCTCGTAAAATATAAATATTAAGCTATATAGCTATACATCAGGAATTTTTCAGATTTTTTGGTTCATGAAGTTCGAAGATAAGGGGGGAACCGTCATGTTTTGTAAATTTTTGTCTATAAAAAATAAGAAAGTACGTCATATATTTTTTTATTTAGTCTTTTCATATGACACCCCATTTGGTATAATCAAACCACTTTGATATTTCAACCCCCCATTCTAGACCCCTGTTCAATTATTTGTAAAATTAATTTCACTTTTTTTACTAAAAATAGTTGCGGGCGTACAAGTTATACAACTTTGACAAATTTCAAGTTGATAACATCTGCAGTTGGCTGAGAATAACGGCTGGACGGACGAACAGACAGAAGACGAAGTCTCACCATAAGGGTTCCTTTTTTACCATTCGGGTACGGAACCCTAATTATAAGGGTGCGTCATACTAGTTGCTAGTCGGGTTTTAGTTTTTGAGGTTAGGTTAGGTTAGGTTATTTTCAGAGCTGTCATCACGTTAATAATATGAACACTAATATTTCGGTCAACATTTCAGACATAAACCATATTATTATTATTATTTACTTTTGTTAAAATATCGCTAGAATGAAAACAAGATCAATCAAACGACTCACGCGTCGAAAATGTCGCATCTCCAAAACCACGCGGAGAAATTTCTGTTCTAAATAAAGCGGAGTAAAGTCGATAGTTGAAGGCACTTTTTGAGTATGTAGGACTCGATCAATCAGGCTGTAAAAAACGTATCAATCAAGAATGGCAGAGTTACCCACTCGGCCGATATCTATAGTGGTAAGTTTTGTTTATAAATTACAAAACATAACCATACTTCATATTTCTGAGTTATATTTTTCATCAGGGACTCATCCACTTTGGTCTTAAACCATATTTTTAACCTCCGACGCAAAAAAAGGGGTGTTATAAGTTTAATATGTGTATGTGTGTATCTATCTGTAGCATCATATCTCCCAAACGAATGGAGCGATTTAGATTTGGTTCTTTTTTTTTCTGCTCAATGCCATAACTAGTGGCTCTGTGAGCTGTAGACCTCGAGACAAACTTAACTTTGCCCTTAGACAACTGTTACCCCCATACGTCGACATAGGTCGTGGTCATTTCACCAACACCAAAAATAAGTTGCTAATCGCAAAAACTATATCTCCGCCATTTTGAAAAAAAAAAAAACTGTATAATTATCGAACCTCACAAAACCTTATTTTAAACCTTAAGCGTTCAGTCTTACGTTAGAATATGGAATAGATGTATTCATTTCCCTAGCACCTGTCAAATTTTATCTCGTGCATTCATGTCAAGCCCGCTGGGGTATAAGCGTTTACCCCGGACAACTCAAGCTGCCCGTCTTGGAATTTGATGTATTATTTCGATCTCAAGTTAGATCGCCACCAGGAGACCGACTTAAGTATCTTGTCTCGAGAAACTGTCCCTCGACTGCGATAAAAATAAAAATAAAAATACAATAGCCCTCTTGCTGCTCTACTTAATGTTCAAAATATTAATACATTTTCAACACGCTTGCTCGTAAAGTGGCCCTTATTCCAGCGTATTTAGGGTCATAATTCAGTATATTAAACACGCGTGCTTTTTACTTTGCATTATCACACTAAATAGTGTTATTTTTTATTTTAGTATCTTTGATAAATAAATAAATAAAAATTATCTCAGAACAAAGTTCTGTTGTGACGTCTTATAAAATAGTTAACATTTTTAGAACGAGTTAACTGTCTTAGTTGAAATATCTATTATAGTTATTATTTTTTTCATTAAATCATATATTTTATCAACAAATTAGTATTAGTTTATGTTGTAAAGATACATAAACATTAAGTTAAACATATTTTTAATAATCGGCTGTTTGGCAGATTCCAGCACGCGCATAAACTACGCAAAACAAAATGTCCGCCGCCATGTTTCACGGATAAGTGTATAATATTAGTTTTTTTATTTTTTTCCTCGCAATTGTGTTTACAAACGTCGTATTAAAACGCGTGAGCATTGGTCATTAAACTATCGGCTCACTTACGCCGTCGCCTACATCTCGGGCTAAAATCCCGCATTGACTTTACCAATTTAGCATACTCGTATCATAATGTATTATAACCGGTTTTCAGGTAACGATTGTAAAATAATCAGAAGTTTTGCACTTCGTGGAGCGCGGTTTTGTGCAGTTTTGTGAGTGGGCCATATGCCCTGACCACCGATCCGCCTGCTCTTCTTTTAAATTAAAAATCCGGTCAAGTGCGAGTCGGACTCGCGCACCGAGAGTTCCGCACAAACTTGTAGGCATGTAAATAGTTCGTAAATCACGGGAATACAATATAAACAGATCCAGTATAAACTGACACGCAATAAGTATGCACTTTAGTACTTAGTGAGTGTCAGCTTATACTGGGCAAATTTTTTATGTGATGTAACTACAAATTAACGGTTTTCGGATTTTTCCCTTTACTTGTGCTATAAGACATAGCTTCTTACAAAATTTCATGATTCTAAGTCAACGGGAAGTACCCTATAGGTTTTGATTCCCTTGAGATTCCCTTCAATATGCGGCATAAACGGCCGTATCTTTTGATTGCGTTGACTTAGATGTTTGATTTTTTCACTGATCTAAGAAACTGCAGATTTTTGTATTTGATATTAATTTCAACTTGATTCCTCCACGCGTTCCTGAGAAAAAGGGTCTTGACAGACACACAGACAGACGGACAACAAGGTGATCCTATAAGTGTTCCGTTTTTTTCTTTGAGGTACGGAACCCTAAAAATAACCTGACCTTTAACATTTCATTTTCGGGACAAGCTTTTGTGGCCGACTGTACTTATTTTGCACAGTCCTCATCTGCTCATCAAGACAAATCCAACGAGCCCCAACACGGCGGGTTTATCACGTGCAGTTTAGGAGTTCCTGTGACCACCTTCCGTCTCCAACATCAGACCAGCTCAATGACACCATCATATTGCATTGTCATCGGATTTACATACGTATTTCAAATTTCAGCCTATTCCATTAACGGGAACTGGTTCAAAATTGACTTGCAAGATTTGACCTACATACATACATTGCAAATTAAATAAACGCTTGTAAAACTTACATGCTAAGACAAATCTAATGATAGCTCGTTTGTTAAAATCGGGCCATCCGTTTAGCTTCTACGGGAGAACAAAGAACATACATACGAAACATTACCCTCCTTTTTGAGCAGTCCGGTGAAAGTACAGCTGTTCATAGAATTAATTACCTAATAACCTAACCGAGTTGAAAACCCCCGATATCAGCGCCTAAAAACCCTCTGAGCAATGAGCAAAACCTTTAACGGGCTCCAAGCACGTACATTTTCACTGGAGGACTTCGTCACTAGAAGATTTCAAGAATTAATAAAAAATCAGATCCCCTCATCAACTAGAAAAGAGCTGATGATCTTCAAACGGGTGAACAGATTTTCATGAAGCATGGCTAAGAACACTCGGGATAAAATTATCTATGACACAAAAAAACTAAACGAAAATCGGTTCATCCGTTTGGGAGCTACGATACCATAGACAGATACACGGATACACAGACAGACACGTTAAACTTATAACACCCCTCTCTTTTTGCGTCGGGGGTTAAAAACAGTGATATATGTTGAAGACAAGCTTTCGTGCAAAGTTCAAAGCTCTTTGTAATTTAGATCAGTGGCGTAACTTATTACGAGTCCATTTGGTTAACTGCTTTCATCTTTAAAGCTTCTGGGGTCGCTTAAAAGCTCGTTTAAATATTAGGACATTATTTTAGAAATTTACTTTTTTTTTTACCCGGCTGAGAAAGCCAAAAGAAGGGTTATGATTTTAGCAGTCTATGTATGTACGTGTGTGTGTGATCAAAAATCAAAAGCCAAAATCCACTCTAGCTCGTAAACTAAATGCGAGTGTCACAGGCTACGTATATAAAATATGTAAAGGTGCGTCAAACTAGTCACCAAACGGGTTTTAGCTTGAATTTTTTAAATGCAAATCTTTTAAACTAAAAGATTATTTGTAAAATTATTAATTAAAAAAAATAAAATTTAAAAATACTTTTAATCAATTAAAAGTTGAATTTGATTAATCAAATTCAACTTTTTTTTTTCACAAATACGTTAACAGAAATACGAGTAATCGTACCATTATGAACTACACAAGGCGAACTTAAAGCTCAAAGCATTGTCCTCCACCCAACCTGTATGCGCTTTCCTTTGTCTGCAGCCGCCCCGACATAACCTCAAAACGGTGTTTCGCCCAAATACAGTTTCTTTGTTTAAAATTAGTTAATGCCGCAGATATACGGTTGTTACATATAGTGTAAGTTTAAAACTATGTTAATAAAGAGGAAAAATACGTTGATTAGTGATGAAAAAAGGATTTCATATGTGGGTATGAATAATGAATATATGAATATAAATAATGCTGTGAAACGATGAAACACGTTATTTTAGACGGTATTGCGTGTTTTATTCTTAAACGGTTAATTTTCGTCTGTTATACATAATTTAATGACGTTGTTTGACATACATTTTTATTAAAAAAAAAACCTTTAGATCAATGACTTGAAAAATTAATAAAATACAAAACAATGACTGAAATATTTTTTCATTTTTGAAAAAAGCCAATTTCATATAACTTCTACAAATCAATTGCAATAATAAAAGACAACAAAAATAATTTACTCGTGTCGCGGTGCGTCGTACGAATGGAATTTTTCGCATAATTACACATAATCCCCTGACATAATTATTAAACGAAGCTCGGAACAGAGACGCATTCAGCCGTCACTGCAAGCAACATGGCTGAAAAGGACGCCTGAAACAAAAACGACACAACCAACAATATAAAACCATGCATAATTGACTTTTTAATTGTAAATGGTTTCATTTATCAATAAGCCTAGAGGTATTTATAATTGTTTGTTGGTTATGTCCTTTGTCTTTGTTCAAAAAAGTGACTTACACAGTTTTGCTCCGCCGCCCACAGAACAAAGGCTTGTTTCACTTTAAAAATATCACCACTTTTGATTAACTAGTTAACCATGTAAATTAACACCAACCGAACCGGGTACCGATTATTTATTAATTAATCACACTAAACAGATTGATTATTTTTTTGATTAAAAATGTAATCGTTTGTTATTTTTGTTGATTATTTTTTTGCAATTTATTTTTTTATTGTTTTTTTTTTGTTTGTTTTTTTTTCGACGTGAACGCACCGTGGGAGCGTCGGGGGCACACTGGTTCTCTGCAGAAGCCTGTGTGCATTGATTAGGCGGAGCTCTGTGGTTGTAGCTGTCCCGCCCTAGCACAGGGGTCGTCTGTCTCGCTCGCACGCGTGCCGTCCACGAAATTTGGCTTTGCAAATGTTACTAAATTTAATTACGAGTAGTTTTTTGATTGATTCAAAATTGGGATCGTTGGAATATTTAAATAAAGGTTTAACGGTTCGTTTGGCTGAATTTTAGATTGTAAAAATAAAAAGTAGTTGTGAGTAGTTAAAGCCTGTGGGTTTGTCTTTTTATTTTTAGCAACTTAGAAACAGCAAGTTTTCGTGATCAAAAGTTATATGCGAGATATTTTAAGATCTGAGTCTATGTAACCTTTATGAACATAGCAAACGTAGTTTTCAACCATTACTAAAACATCGGGGGTGTTATATTATTTGTCCTTTGTCTGTTTGACGTCTGTGGCATCAAAGCGCCGAAACAAAAACTTGGTATCGGTTTTTAATTCAGGGTATTTAAATTTAAAATACTTTAAAATATTTCGTAAATGTGCTAATCCTACTTAACTAGTAAATACCTAATAGAATAGGTATACCATAGTAATAACGTGACAAGCAGCTCGAACAGAATGGGTAACGGCAAAATGTTCATAATTTAATAATATTTGCAATTTAATCTTCTGGTATAAATTATATGTATTGTAAAATGGCGCGATGAACGTCGTAAAAATGTTTAGGGTTCCGTACCCAAAAGGCGCCCAACGGGACCCTATTAATATTCCTACGCTGTTCGTCCGTCCAGCCGTCTCTGTCTGTCTGTCCTAACTATAAAGAGTTGTATCTTTTGAACCATAATAGATAGCGGGTTGACTTTTTTCCAGAATATGTGTTATTTTGGCGGATTTACTAACAAATAAAAAAAAAAAGTGAAATAATAAAGGGGGACCCAAACAAGAAACGTTATTTTTTCAACGTATTTTTATTTTTGTTGTATCGTAAAAACGGTAAAACATACAAGCGTCAAAGTTGGTGTGATTATAGAACAAGCCCTATAGAATAACAACAAATACTAAAGACCAGCTAAATATGTACGGAACCCTCAGTGCGCTAGTCCGAATCGCACTTGCCCGGATTTTCTAATTTTCTTTAGTTTTGTATCTTCAGCACAAACCAAAAATATTGATGCTCGTATATATATTTTATTCAGTCGAGCCATTCTCGAGCTTTGTAAGAGTACTGACCGAAATGAAAGACGTTTAACGTCAATAAAAAACTAAATCAAAATCGGTTCATCTATTTGGAAGCTACGACAGACAGATACACAGATACATAGACTAACGTGTCGAATCTTAACCTGAAGTTAGCGACTCTATCTGCAGTATATAACCACTGGACATAAAGCTTAAATGCTACGTCGTAGTCGCTCTACGACGTAGCATGTACCGTAGCGGCGTAGCGGTTACTGAGTCAGCTGTTTAAAGATGGCCGTTATATTCTGACTGAGCGAAGCCAAAATAGAGTAATTATTTTAACAGTCTATTTATGTATGTATATTATGTATGTGCCACCCTTTAACCCATACAAGTTAGAGAGAGTCACACTGATTTTTAGGGTTCCGTAGCCAAAATGGCAAAAACGGAACCCTTATAGTTTCGTCATGTACGTCCTACCGTGTGTCACAGGCATTTGTACTCAAAAACTACAAGATGTATACTGATGAAATTTGGAGTACAGGTGTCTTGTATAAGCCGCTACTTAGTTTGGTAGTTAAATAACAAGAATAAATATTTCTAGGGGGGGCACTCCATACATGTAACAAAAGCTGAAATTATTTTTAGGGTTCCGGACCTCAAAAGGAAAAAAACGGAACCCTTATAGGTTCACTCGTGTGTCTGTCTGTCCGTCTGTCACGGACTGTTGCAAACTATATTGTGTGACATATCAAATGAAAGTGCTCGTTGTGAGAATATCAGAATTTTTTTTATCATTTTAAAATAAATAGTTTTGACGTTATTGAAGCAAATAGTCGAAAATTTACCACCCCCCTTATGTACGAAACTAATGGGCCTAAAATAAATGAAAAAAAATAGAAAATAGTTCTTTACTTAGATTAGATTAGAGTTTGTAATCCGACAAGAAATTTCGCACTTTAGACATTTTAAACTTAGGTCAATTGGACGTAGGAAAAAATGTCGTTAGGATTTTGGTGCACTAGCAGTATTGTACATTAGACATTTTAAAAGTAGGTCAATTGAACGCAGGATATATTTCTTTAGGAATTTCGTACATTAGACATTTTCATTTTCGAAGTATTGTCTTTACGAATATTGTCCTTAGGAACTTTTATTTAGGAAATATTTCTACGGACCCCTACAGTATCATAGGGTGTTAGACTTTGCTATTAAATATTAATTACAATTTCCATATTTGAACCTAAAAGAGACTATTTAATATAAAGTACACGTTTATTTACTTTCGTTCAATTTTCTTGAGCAAATTTACTTGGAAATGTGCGCGAGTTAAATTAGAGGGACGTGAGAACTTTGATGAACTGGCTCTTGCCCGCGGGTTCGCCTGCGTAACTCATTTAACGGCCGTGCGACTAGCCAAGGGACACACACACCGTAGCGTTTCCAAGATGCATTACGCTAACTAGCGTTTCTATTCGTTTAGTTTTTAAACCAATCGCGTCATTGGTAGATCACGTCATACGGAGAGTCACGTGATCTACCAGTGACGCGATTGGTTTAAAAACGAAACGGATAGAAACGCTGGTTAGCGATGGGCATCATGGCTAAGGGCCCTGTTTGTTTCGTGTTTAGGGTTCCGTACCCGAAGGGCGCCCAACGGGACCCTATTAATATGCCTACGCTGTCCGTCCGTCCGTCTGTCTGTCTGTCTGTCTTAGTAATCTTTATAATCTAAATCTAACCGAGTTAAAAACCCCCGATATCAGCGCCTAAAAACCTTCTGAGCAATGAGCAAAACCTTTAACGGGCTCCAAGCACGTACATTTTCACTGGAGGGACTTCGTCACTAGAAGATTTCATGAATTAAAAAGTCAAATCCCCTCATTAACTAGAAAAGAGCTGATGATCTTCAAACGGCTGAACAGATTTTCATGAAACATAGCTAAGAACACTCGGGATAAAATTATCTACGACACAAAAAAAACTTAACGAAAATCGGTCCATCCGTTTGGGAGCTACGATACCACAGACAGATACACAGATACACAGACAGACACGTTAAACTTATAACACCCCTCTCTTTATGCGTCGGGGGTTAAAAAATTGTATATATTATACATCATTTTGTGACTATATCTTTAAATAAACTTTCGTCTTCGCGAGCCACATACGCTCTCACTCTAAGGCGTGGCCAGGCTGACGCCGTTGACGGACACGTCGAGGAGGACATCATTAGTTACGTCGACCAAAGCTGATACTCACAATAGCAAGGTCTTTTATGAATCAAGTAGCGACCTGCCTTCGCTTCACTCCGGGTACTATTATAAACATGAACCTTCCCTGAAAAATTATCTTAGAGCTGCCGCACATTGGGCCACTAGTCGCCGCCACAGCGTAGCCACTTATAGCCGCTACAAGCTGCGGACGAGTTTTTTCATACATTTTGAGCTGCTCCACATTAGGCCACTAGTCGCGGCCACAGCGTAGCCACTTGTGGCCGCTACAAGCTAGTCGTCTGTGAAACCAGCGACTAAATGAATGTGCAGGCAGTTGAATGTCATTTACCTACCCACCTTGACGGACGACGTAAATTCGCCGGCTATTCATCGACTTAGTAGTACTGAACGACGATGTCTTAACAGAATAACATAGCTGATCTCGTACATTACTTTATAGGTTTCGGCGGGCAGGCCGCGTGATGGACTTGGGTATTCCGGCGGACTGTTAGAGCGGTTCCGCACTACGTCCGATCCGAGTTCGGTCCGAACCCGTGAAAATACGGTCCGAAGTAGTCGTAGAACTATTGCTATGATAGTTTATCTCCGTTATCCGTGAATCTATTGCGTAAACTGTCAAAGAATTTGTTTTACGGGTTTACCCTAGCATCTCCGACACTCATTTTATAAAATGTTTTATTTCGCCAATTTTTCATTTCATTGACAGGTATTTCCAGCAGGAGTTGCAAAACTACTCCGGACCGTATTTTCACGGGTTCGGATCAGATTCAGATCGGACGTAGTGCGAATCCGCTCTTAATCTGTATTACCCTTAAAGTATCACACGAAAAGAAGAGCGGTTCCGCACTGCGTCCGATCCGGATCCGAGAAATGTCGGTCCCAATTTGCTGTAGTACTATTTGTATGAGAAATCGGATGTCAGAATTCGGATCTAGTCACATACAATTAGTACTACTTCGAACCGATATTTCTCGGATTCAGATCGGGATCGTTTTCACCAAAGGACGGCGTGATTCATGACAAAGGTTTAGGTGTATAGTTCTAGAAGTTTAGGTGCGTATAGCCGAGCGGAGCCGGGGCGGGTCGCTACTAATAAATAATTAAAAGTGGAGCGAAACGCTCCACCTTAACGCAAACACAGGTAAATCTAACTTTCCCTTGTTTATGAATGAAATATGTATTATAACTCTCCGGAGTTATTTGTAAACAGCCCCGAGCCCTCCCCCCCCCGCACCACCACGATACTTCGCGGCGCGTCCACACGAGACTGAGCTCACAAATATATATACAAGTGTCTATGGTACAGACCAGTAGAGCTAGACATGCATCCTGCGAGGGTCTCCCTCTAGTCGCATACGTAGCATATAGTTGTTGCTCATAAGTCTTTGGTCATAAATGATCCTGCGCATGAATACTTTCATTGTCATAATTGTACAATGTCATATTTTAAACTAATTTGATAAATTATGTCAATTTCAACTTGATAGGTTTGGTTAGGTTAGGTTAGAGTTGTATCAAGGCACGAAGCGCCCTAACTACGCGGAATAGGAGCTCCGCGCAGCGGTGCTCCGTCGACTTTGTCGTACATCATCTGGTTTTTACACAAAACAGTATTGGTTGTACTGCAGTCTATAATATTAAAAATATATTGTTCGAAGCCCATCGCAATACAGACAGTCTTCGAGTGTCTTCGAGTGAAAAGTAGAGTGTACAACTCGTCCATAAAACCCCCGCTCGCTATGCCAAATTTCAAGTTGATAGCTTGTGTAGTTGCTGAGAAAAACTGCTGTGACATACAGACAGACAGACAGACGACGAAGTCCTAAGGGTTCCTTTTTTACCATTTTGGTACGGAACCCTAAAAAGGGCTTTCCGAGCTAGTGAAGTGAAAATAATCAAATCTTTCATCTTTATAATATTAGTATAGATAATTATTTGCATTTTAATCAGCGGATCCAAGTTAATGCAGTCTTTTTAGTTTCAGAACGTTTTTAAATTAAAATCTGTATAAATATTAAAGTACAGAAACAAAAGGTTCTTCATTAAAACACGATGTACCTGCCTTAATTAATACAACAAAACACGGCGTGGCGGCCAAGCGTGAGCTGCGCATGCGCGGTGCGTGTCTGCAACACACCTGACGGTGTGTCGAAGTCGGTGGCAAGAATCATGTGACATTGCTATTGTGTAAACCTACTTGACACCGGCTTAGGTATATTCCATGTACCTATTAGGCACCCATCAAATAGGCAATTCCTAGGAAGCCGGTCATTATTTAGTCTTGTTTAGTGGGTTTTTATTTGAAGACGGTTCTATTTTTTATTAAATTTTTTATCATTAACACGTCAGTAATACCGAGATAGTACGAACGGTACGGACAAGATTCGGATTCAGTAAGTCATGCAGAAACTTGTGTAAGACTTGCCTAGCAGCGTAATTGTCACGCAATTGCCTGCGACACACCTGACAACATGTAGCATTATAGGGAGCTAATAAATAAAACACGCTGATGCTCTAGTGACATGTAACTCCTTCTATTCGGGTCTACTCACATATTTATCTCTACATAGTATGAAACAAAGTCGCACGCCGTCTGTCCCTCTGTATGTACGCTTAGATCTTTCAAACTACGCAACGGATTTTAATGCGGTTTTCACCATCAGTTAGATCATTTATCACGGGAGGTTTATGTATATAATAGTACTCGGAGCGAAGCGAGGGTGGGTCGCTAGTTGTATAAATACCACCACTTTTAGCTTTTACAACAAGCAATACACGAGAAGAGAGGCAAGAAACAACAAGCGAAGTATAAACAAAGCTATGTTAAACGTACAGTCACCACACGGGATTGTTGAGCCACTATAGAACCCTCTCACAGAAAGTCGACGGAAAATTTTGACGTAATTTCTTTTGAGTGACTTGACGTTGTCATTGTGACAGGGTTCTATGGTGGCTTAACAATCCCGTGTGGTGACTGTATATGCGATAGAACGTATTTAATAACAGACAAATAAAATTGACAGTCGGCCTGGCGCGTGACCGCCCGGTCGGCAGAAAAAGTTGAAGTACCGAAATTATTAAATAGACTCAATTGTGTCCGAGCCGTGGTCCTTATTTTTTTTTTTATTGAAACCGATTTTATTTGTTGCCGTGAAGTTTTCAGGTTTTATTTTATTGGTCTTTTTAGGGTTCCGTACCCTAACGGGACCCTATTACTAAGCCTATGCTGTCAGTCCGTCCGTCCATCCGTCTTAACTTTAAAGAGCGTTGATTTTTTAGCAAAATCAATGATATAATGGCGGAGTGCTATCGTAAAAACTGTAATAAATACAAGCGACAAATTTGGCGTGATTTTAGTGCAACTAAAGAAAAACAACAAATAGTAAAAACTGGCCAAGCGCGAGTTGAACGACACGGAACCCTCAGTGCGCGAGTCCGACTCGCACTTGGCCGGTTTTATTTTGGACGGCGTGTTTCAGCCTGTCCCGCTCTACCCGCGGGGCAGCATTCCCAACGACCAACAAACCAAAAAGACAACGATATAATTGTGTTTTCGCTCAACATTTTTCGTAACGAGAGGGATTTTGCTGTAATTGTGAAATACAGGCTGCTCTGTAACTGGGGGTTCCGTTCCGTGTCCGTTCCGCGGACAAGTCGGACAGTGCCAAACGGGAGGCGGCTCGCGCTCCGAGGGTTCCGTTCTTACTCGACTGCCGAAGAAATAAGGTAAGACACTGTTTTTACCCGACTGGGCGAAACCAAAAGAAGCGTAATGAATTTCACAGTCCATGTATGTATGAGACGGAAAATCGGATGTTCCACTCTAGCTCCTAAACTATAGGACCGATTTTAATAAATGGGGTGTCATATGGTTCGTTTTAAACTAGCGAGTGTCATAGGCTATTATAACTCCCAGCCAAGTACGAATCAGACTCGCACACGAAGGGTTCCGTACCATCGTAAAAGACAAGAGGTACAGTGATTGTTATGGTCGAGCAAAAACGCTGAAAAAATCACATTTCTTGTACGGGAGCCCCATTTAAATAAATTTAATTAATTTTTATTATTTGTTGTTATAGTTGCAATAGAAATACACACTTTGTGAAAATTTCAACTGTCTACGATTCATGAGATACAGCACGCTGACGGATGGACAGATGGACAGCGGAGGCTTAGTAATAGGGTTCCGTTGGCACCCTTTGTTCACGGAACCCTAAAAATTGTAAGGTTGCAACACACTAGTCACCCAGTCAGGTTTTAGTTCATATTTTTTGAATTATTATTATAAGCTTACACGACACTATGAAATGCTTACAGCAATCGACAATAAAATTAAACATTCAGTATTAGAAATTTCACTTGTACTTCATATTAGTGTAAAGTTCTCGAGGTAGGTAAGGTTTTCCCGTGTAGCTCCGACGCTGGACCCGGCCAGTTTGCTCAGAGTTGCTAAGTAAGTTATATGTACGCCATGAATTTTGCACGGCAGGGGGCGCGCGGGCCAAGCGGTAGGGGGGGCGCGGGGTTGGTAACGATGCTTTTAAGACGTTCATAACACCTCCGACGGAAAAAAGGGGGTACTATAAGTTTCACGTGCGTATCTGTCTGTGGCATCGTAGCTCCTAAGCGATTGGACCGATTTTGATTTTTTTTTAGGGTTCCGTACCAAATACTGAAAAACGGAACCCTTATAAGATGACTTTGTTGTCCGACTGTCCGTCTGTCAAGACCCTTTTTCTCGGGAATGGCTGAAGCAATCGAGCTGAAATTTGAAAATACTTAATTGTACATAAAACGTGTAAAATACGTGGAGTAAGGTATCGGGGTGTCCACCCGCTCGCCTCTCCTCCCTTAAACCCTTAACCACGCGCGTGTGGGTAAACTGGTTGATTTCCCCGCGGACCCCTGCCGCCGGGGGGCGCCCTACCCCCCCCCCCCCCACCTGTGGCACCGTTACAAACCACATTCAAATTTAGAAGAATTTCACTTAAGCCCGATTATTCAGTCACATAACACTCATTTAAGATCTAGCCAAACAATCGATGAGTAGAGAAATGAGGAGTCCCAACAGCGGGACGCTGGATGTTGGAGTTAAAATTATACTATTATTATTATTATTATAGCCTCTTTATTTCCGTAATAAAATATTAAAATAAATTCAGTAATTATTTAAGATTATTTTACAGTTTAAAAAAAAAAAATATATGTAATCATTTTTACATTTCAAAAATAATAATGAACTAAGAGTTTTATGCGATAAAATTGTATCCAAAAAATAATTTAATTAAGTATGTTTAGTTTAGGTGTTAGTACCATTCCAGTATTTTAAGACTGATTGCATTTTTTATAAATGTATAATAAGTTCAAATTTAATTAAGGACCCCCATTCTAGATCCCTTTTCAATTATTAATTAAATCAATTTCATTTTTTTTTACTAAAAATAGATGCGGGTAAGCAAGTTATACAACAATGCCAAATTTCAAAATGTATGTAGTTGCTGAGAAAAACTGCTGTGACAGACCGACAGACAACGAAGTCTCACCATAAGGATTCCCTTTTATCCTTTTTTACGGAACCCTTAAACGGAAATCAAATTTTATAAATAATTAAAAAGGGAGTTTAAAAATGAAAGTGATTTGATTATAGTAAATGCGTGTCATATATGAAAGGGCTTAATCTTTCAAAACTTTTTTTTATAATTTTCTATGACGAACTTTTTTGATTTATAGCCAAAAATACACAAAAAATTACCGTTTTCTCCGAAGTTTATGAAGCAAAGAATCTGAAAAATTCCTGATGTATAAGTAGCTAATTATTTATATTTTACGAAAAAAAAAATGAATTGTTAAAAATTTACAGTTTTTGAGAAATAATTATAAAACTTAAAAATAGACCTTATTGCATACGAATTAAAGTACATACATAGTTATATTTTGAAGTACGGACTTAAATACGGAACCCTTGGTGCGCGAGTCCGACTCGCCCTTGACCGGTTTTTTTATCATCGAGAATCTTGTTGAACAATGTAGTTATTCGAGTTACCAACATAAATCGGCCTGTTTTAATTGCTTCATTTGTAATTTCGTCCGGTCCGCTACTTTCGTCTGATTTCAAGCATTCCAATTTTTAGGGTTCCGTAGCCAAAATAGCTAAAACGGAACCCTTATAGTTTCGTCATGTCCGTCCGTCCGTGTGTCACAGGCATTTTACTGAAAAACTACAAGATGTATATTGATGAAATTTGGAGTATTAGGTGTCTTGTATATTTTAGTTATATATTTAGTTTGGTAGTTAAATAACAAAAATAAATATTTCTAGGGAAGGCACTCCATACATGTAAGAGAAACTGAATTTTGTTTTCAGTACACATCAACGTGTGGCACATATTTCTACAGTTCTTTTAAAAACAATTTATGGTTACTAAGCAATTTTTTGATTAAATGAATATTTTCGGAAATAATCGTTCCGAAATTTGCATAAATTGTGTCCCCCCCCCCCTTTATCTTTACAACTATGTGTCCAAAAAATATTAAAAAAATACAAAGGTAATGCTTAATAAATACTTTCAAACAAAATTTTCAACATGATCGGATATACAGTTTTTGAGTTATTGCCGAAAAACTGCGCTTCTTAACAAAAGGAATTAAAAGCCATGAAGATACGCTCTTTTGCTGGTGTACTTTATTATTATTTCTAGTAATGGCGACGGAACCCTGCACTGAGCACGGCCGACATGCTCTTGCCCGGCTATTCATGATTTCTGCCATTGAAAATCTGTCAAGGGTTGAGGAATTTTTTACAAATATTTGGTTGTTCACTTGATTTGTATTCGATTTGAATGAATGAAGGTTCCTGTAGAATGATGCAGTATCTATTATCTTTGATCTAGAGAACGTTCCGCTGTTTGTAGAGTTTTCGTTTTGGCAGGGGATCCATTGTCTGGTGTTCAGCGCTTTGTAGCCTTTTTTCAAGCTTCCTGATGAGATAAGATTCTATTGTTGTCAATTTGTATTTTTGGTGCTCCATTCGAATAAGTTTTCATGTTTTTATATAAGTTACTGCGTTCTTTGTTTTCGTTTGCTGTTATGGGATTTTTATTTGTAAGTTCGTTTCTTCTCTGTATTAAATATTATTTTCACTTCTCATGCTCAAACATGTAATAAATAACCTAACCGAGTTAAAAACCCCCGATATCGGCGCCTAAAAACCCTCTGAGCAATGAGCAAAACCTTTAACGGGCTCCGAGCACGTACATTTTTACTGGAGGGACTTCGACACTAGAAGATGTCAAGAATTAAAACATCAGATCCCCTCATCAACTAGAAAAGAGCTGATGATCTTCAAACGGCTGAACAGATTTTCATGAAACATGGCTAAGAACACTCGGGATAAAATAATCTATGACACAAAAAAAAA
Source organism: Tortrix viridana (assembly GCA_963241965.1). Classification (NCBI taxonomy): domain Eukaryota; kingdom Metazoa; phylum Arthropoda; class Insecta; order Lepidoptera; family Tortricidae; genus Tortrix; species Tortrix viridana. The sequence goes on along the minus strand of OY725199.1, from coordinate 560,268 downwards.
CTAAACGAATATCGGTCCATCCGTTTGGGAGCTACGATACCACAGACAGATACACAGATACACAGACAGACACGTTAAACTTATAACACCCCTCTCTTTTTGCGTCGGGGTTTAATAAAGGCTTATCAAGCGGGACTTAACTAGTACATTTTGTGCCTAGGGAAAATATGAATGGAACGTTAGGTTCTTTTATGGTGCGTATACTGTTCCAGTAATTTAACACTTTAAAAAACTTTGTATTTGGTATCAACCAACCAGAATACAGCTATATTAAAATTAACCAATCAGGATACAGAATTCAACTCTCAAAAAAAAACTGTCTTCAAAAAAACCCACTGAAAAGGCTTAAATAAAGCCACCGACTTCGATATCGTCTTTATTTAACCCTTTTTAGTGGGTTTTTGAAGCCGGTTTTATATCGAAGTCGGTGGCCAGAATCATGTGTCATTCATTGCTATTGTGTATACCTATTTGACACCGGCTTGAATATATTTCATGTACCTATTAGGCACTATATAGGTAATTCCTAGGAATCCAAGGAGTTCGGTCTTTATTTTACCCTTTTTAGTGGGTTTTTGAAGCCGGTTTTATTTTTTTGTAATTTTTTTTAATCCGGAATTATACAGTTTCAGAGGTAAAAGCGACGCGGATGGCAAAAGCCAACTAGTGATGTGTAGTGATGGTGTAAGTGGTGTAAAGTGGCCATTAGTCGTGGCATCGCTATGTGGTGTGTATGGCAGGATGGGACGGCGGAAGTAGAGTAATTGCGCATCAAATATTAACCCTCCGGTCGGCGGGCCGGTGGCACGGCGCGCCGCTCACGGACGGTTAGTGGCCGAAAGGTTTTTGTTTAACCCCCGACGCAAAAAGAGAGGGGTGTTATAAGTTTAACGTGTCTGTCTGTGTATCTGTGTATCTGTCTGTGGTATCGTAGCTCCCAAACGGATGGACCGATTTTCGTTTAGTTTTTTTTGTGTCACAGATAATTTTATCCCGAGTGTTCTTAGCCATGTTTCATGAAAATCTGTTCAGCCGTTTGAAAATCATCAGCTCTTTTCTAGTTGATGAGGGAATCTGATTTTTTAATTCTTGAAATCTTCTAGTGACGAAGTCCCTCCAGTGAAAATGTACGTGCTTGGAGCCCGTTGAAGGTTTTGCTCATTGCTCAGAAGGTTTTTAGGCGCTGATATCGGGAGTTTTTAACTCGGTTAGGTTATTTTTATTGTTAATGGGTTTGCTCTTGACTAACTCTTGCCCTTGACTAACTCTTGCCCTTGGAGGAAGAAGATTCAGTCTACGATATAGCGAGCTCATCCAGAAGATGCCTATTCACCCTAGCTTTAAATAGGTTCGGATTGTATGCACTCGGAAGGGCATTCCACTCTTTTGCAGTACGCATTATGAAAGATGCGAAGCGCTTCGTTCGAATTGGCGGAATTTGAACCAGGTACGGATGGCATCCCGCGGTGCGCCTGGAGGTCCGATAGTAGAAAGAAGACGGCGGTATTAGCTCGTGGAGCTCCTGTGCACACTCCCCGAAGTAGTCTGTAGAACATCGACCAGCAGGCAACTTTCCGGCGGTGAGCTAGGCTGTGAAGCTTAGCTTTTACAAGAAAGCCGTGGCCGATGAGTCTCTTAGGTCACTGCGCTTAAGGCTTAGTTTGATATTGTTGATGGAAGGTTACTTTGATGCGAGATCATTTAGATTCTTATTGACCGAGCAAGCGAGCGAAGCGTCTCCATTTCGGCTTGGATTTCCTGTACAGGTCGCATTTCTCAACCGATTCTCATGAATTTTTTTGAGCATGTTCGATAATTATATGAAATTTGTTTATCAATTCACTTTTTCCAAATGTTTCATAATGTAATGGCGGAGATAATGGGGGTTTTTGCAATCACCAACTTATTTGCAGTGTTGGTAAACTGATCGCGACCTAGCCGATGTATGGGGATAACGGTTATCCGACAGCAAAGTTAATTTTCTCGCGAGTTCTTCAGCTCACAGAGCCACAGTAAAATTATTCGAGAACTACCAAATTTTCCGACTGGAATTTATGTATGCCTACAGGCCGAATTTCATCCGAATACGTTTGGCCGATCGGTTCGTTCATGCATGGTTTAATCTTGAAAATTTAACTCGCCTCTCGTTAAACCAAGGTTATACTAGCATGTCACCGGGCCTCGGTTAATACGTCCATAATCCGTATTTGATATAGGAGCTTCACATTCACTGCCGACGGCTCTTACCACCTCAATTTCCTATAGACACCGTACACACGGGCACTCAATGTGATGTATCTGTCCAAACCAAAAGCGATCTCATAGCAGTTGACGGTTATGGCGTTCTTGCCATTATTGTCATACTAATAACATGGAAATAATAATGAAAACGGCGTAAACGCCAGATACCAGAAGGTGCTTTTTGGTTTGTATGACTGATTAGTGGACGAAATATTGCGATAGCTTTGTTAGAATATTAATGATATTTACACATCACTTATAACAATAACGTTAATAACTTTACATCCTAGTTATTAAACAAGAAACATTTGTATATACATTTGTACTCTCGTTCTCGAAAACGGCTCTAACGATTTTGATGAAATTTGCAATATAGAAGTTTACGGGGGCCAAAAATCGATCTAGCTAGGCCTCGTGTCTGGGAAAATTGGTTTTCCTCGAGTTTTCACGCAAAAACTGATGGATAGAGCGTTGGCCTACTACGCCAAGACTACCCTGCTAAGCTAAAATGCGATATCTTAGACACAACTGCTGTAGCAATTGCTACCTCAATACTAGCAGGAGAGGACTGAATTTGCTTTGGCTATTGAATTTGAGATATCGCCTTTTAGCTTTGGACGGCAGAACACTACCTACACTGGCCTACTACTACGAAAAGTGGGGATGGTTTTTATTTCTCTCGTCTATCCCATAGTGTTGGGTGTCGTTGGATAGGTTTGTACGCTCGGCTCAACGTCCACACCACTCGAATATTCGACGCCGAATGCTCATTACACGCGAATGCTCTCAGTGGGGACGCTCCTTAATATTGCTGTTATTTCGTAATGTATTCTTTAAAAGCGTATTCTTAATTGTTTTTTAATAAGTCAAGTTATAGCGCTGATGTGATTTTAACAGAGTACAGTCGGCATGAGATTTGTAACAAGCCAATAAGATTTTTAGGGTTCCGTACCAAAATGGTAAAAAAAGGATATAATCACATCACTTACATTTTCAACCCCCCATTCTACCCTTTTCAATTATTTATAAAATTAATTTCATATTTTTTTACTAAAAACAAATGCAGGCAAGCAAGTTATACACTATGCCAAATTTCAAGTTGATAGCTTGTGTAGTTGCTGAGAAAAACTGCTGTGACATACAGACAGACAGACAGACGACGAAGTCTCACCATAAGGGTTACTTTTTTACCATTTTGTTACGGAACCCTAATAAAAGTACAGCGTGTTCCAATTGCTGACGCCCCAATTAACAATAAAACGTACATTTGAGTATACAGGCCACAAAAAACGCAAAAACACAGGAGGCGGTAATTACCGTAAAAATTACAGCGTTGATTAAAGGAAAATACTGCGGCGCGCAATAACAGCCCAGAGGGCGCCACTGGAATAATATTGATATATCTCCGGGCAAAGTTGGTGAATAGGATGGACGCGTGCGCGGGCCACGACGGACGGACGAGCAAACATACATAATTCTGAATAAATATAATCCCGATTTATCCTAATTCGGAAAAGAATTTCAATTGAACACCTTTATATTTGGATAGTTAGTTTAATAACCTAACCGAGTTAAAAACCCCCGATATCAGCGCCTAAAAACCCTCTGAGCAATGAGCAAAACCTTTAACGGGCTCCAAGCACGTACATTTTCACTGGAGGGACTTCGTCACTAGAAGATTTCAAGAATTAAAAAATCAGATCCCCTCATCAACTAGAAAAGAGCTGATGATCTTCAAACGGCTGAACAGATTTTCATGAAACATGGCTAAGAACACTCGGGATAAAATTGTCTATGACACAAAAAAAAACTAAACGAAAATCGGTCCATCCGTTTGGGAGCTACGATACCACAGACAGATACACAGATACACAGACAGACGCGTTAAACTTATAACACCCCTCTCTTTTTGCGTCGAGGGTTAAAAAGCCTCATTTAACCTGTGCATAGTCATTATTCAATTACTTGTTCAAGCATAACCTTTCAGAATTATTCTATTTATTATCATCATCTTAATTTCAGCTGAAAGACGTCCACTGCTGGACATACTACTCTGTCAAGAAAGTACCGGGAAAAGATCAATAATACACAAACTGTTTGTTAATCATCCAAATTTATTTTATCACCTTCAAAGTATGCTCCTTCAGAAACGATACACTTACGCCAACGAATAATCCAATCATCAAAACATTTTTTAAACGCTGTTTCCGGAATTGAATTCAGTTCTCGGCGCGAATTCTCCTTTATGTCTTCTACCGATTGAAAACGGGTGCCACGAAGCGCCACTCCGAAGCTTGTTGACTAGTTTGCATGTCAAACTCGTAAACCCACGTCTCGTCACCAGTAACAATGCGTTTCATGAATGTTGGGTCGGAATTGACTCGTTCTAGCATGTCCTCAGCGACTCTCATGCGATTGAGTTTTTGGAGAAAATTCAGGTCTTTTGGGACTAGCCGAGCGGTAACATGTTTCATACCCAAATGATTAGTTAAAATAGTACGGATCGACTCGTGAGATACAGAAAGTTCGGCGGCTATCTCTCTCAAAGTTGAATGAGGATTTTCAGTCACTATTTCCTTCACTTTTGCGATGTTAACTTCAGTTGCAGACGTTGATGGCCTACCAGAGCGAGGCAAATCTTCCATCACATCTCGACCGCTTTTGAACGCTTTGTACCACTCATAAACACGTGTTTTTGATAAAGTCGAATCACCGTAAGCCTTCTGTAACATTTTCAGTGACTCCGAACACGAAATTCCATTGGCGATGCAAAATTTAAGACAAACTCTTTGTTCAATGTTTTTGTCCATTATGAAATTCGCAATACACACTAGATATGATATAACTAAAAACAGCACTGTATTTAATATAAATAACAGATGCAACTCAAACTCCGCGCCAAAATAGAAAACAGTTGTGCCAATCTAACAACAACAAAAAAAACAAAAATTTGAATTTGGAACCATAAACAAATCATCCATTCCCGATACTTTGTTGACTGAATGTAGGCCTCCCCCGAGGTTTGCCACAAGGACCGGTCCTGCGCCGCTTGCATCCATCGGATTCCCGCAATCTTAACCACGTCGTCTGTCCACCTTATTGGAGGTCTGCCCACGCTGTGTCTTCCAACACGTGGACGCCATTCGAGAACTATTCGGCCCCAACGGCCATCTGTTCTGCGAGCGATGCCCCGCCCACTGCCACTTAAGTAGCAATTCTTAGGGCTATGTCGGTGACTTTGGTTCTCGTGCGGATCTCCTCATTCCTGATTCGATCACGCAGAGATATTCCGAGCAAAGCCCTCTCCATTGCCCTGTGCCAGCGCCCACGAAGTTATCACTGGCAACACACACTGGTCGATGACTTTCGACTTGAGACATTGCGGTATATTGGACGAGAAGATATGCAGCTTCCCGAAAGCTGCCCAACCGAGCTATTTACTCGTATAAATTATAATTAATTATTCTAGTTAAAATTTCGTACAGATTTGGTAATCCATGGATCCATGGGATATCAACGGAATCCTACAAATATTATAAATGTGAAGTTTGGATGGATGGATGTTTGTTACTCAATCACGCCAGAACGGCTGAAGGGATCTGGATGAAATTTGGCACAGAGATAGAATATAGTCTGGAATAGCACATAGGCTACTTTTTATCCCGAAAAAATTGACAGTTCTCGAGGGAGCAGCGATAAACGACTTTTACGCGGACGGACGGCAAATGCTTGTTCCTTTATCATTTTAGAGTTAGTTAATTTTTATTAAACATATCATTTTACTTTTTGATCTAAATTAAATAAATCGGGTTAGTTACACCATTTATAACTCAAGAACGGCTCGACCGATTTTTATGAAATTTGGCACAATGATAGTTTATTACCTGGATTAACATAAAAAATACTTTTTATCCCAGAAAATTTAATACGGACGGAGTCGCGGGGAATAGCTAGTAATAATATGTAATAAATTTGTGTTCTCCTCTTATTTATTCTTTAATGAAATACATTATAAAAATAAATTTACACAGCTTGTATTATAAAATGTTTCCAAAGGCTTCTAAAAGGACGTTTCACACAATGGTTTCCAGATTGGACGCAAATAAATTGAACAGAACCAGGGAAGGGCCGGCCCGGTTGGAATAAATCTCCATGTCCGCCATCTTTATTCGTAGGGGCTGATTAGCTGACGGGTGGGGATGCTAATAAGGCATACATTTTGTTACATTCCAGCCAACGACGGGATGGTATTTATGTTGTGAGAGTTGTTTTTAACCCCCGACGCAAAAAGAGGGGTGTTATTTGTTTAACATGTGTATTTGTGGGTTGACGTATCGTTTCGGCACATTTTGTTACATGAGTGAGGAGAAAGAAATGACGTAAAGAGAAAGAGAGCTATACATTCCGACATCACGGAAGTGTTAAAGTCTCACTTCTACGTGTACGGTGCCGCACGCGCAATTTTGTTCTCTTGTGATCTATGAACCATTAAAAAAATCGGAATATTTTCTTCATTTGTGCTGTGAGGCCAGATTTCAAGATTATAGGGCAACGGAAAGTGCCCTAAAGGTTTTTATTTATTTGTGAGAGTCAAAATATGCCAGAAATGTCATTTTTAGGGTTCCGTAGTCAAACTAGGATTTAACCCTTGTAGTGTCGCCATGTCCGTCTGTCCGTCTGTTCGTCCATCCGTAGCTTAGCTCAAACTCTTATTAGTCACGGCGACAATATGGTAAAATAAAATCTGAAAAAAAAAAATTTAAATAAATTGGGGACAGTTTTTTTTTCGTAGTGTTGGATAGTTCTTTCAAAAATATTGCGGGTTTGTTAAAACAATTTTTCGATTAAGGGATCCGTTTGTGAAATATTAAGCTTTAAAGTGCTAACTTTTTTTAGAGTCTAGTCCCCCGCCCTCCTGCAGCCAAAACTACAAGTACGAAAAATCTGAAAAATATCTTAAATTAAAGCACATAACATAACGAATTTCAAAAAAACTATCACGACTTAGTACACTTGGATTTTATTGTTTCTTGAGTTAAAGACGATTAACATGTTTATACCTACCGATAATTAGCTAAGATAACTAGATTTGCTAATATTTGTGTTTTTTGGAGATCGTTGTGTTTGTAAGAATGGCGACGGAACCCTACACTGAGCGTGACCCGGCACGTTTCTGCCCAGTTTTTAAAATAACTATGATCGTAATTAAAGCTAGACTCGCACGCATCACGTCACCCTGTTGGTCGGCAGTCGCCCGCGCCCGTGCCTAGGCGCGCAGGCATTATAAATCATGCCCTAGTTTCGGCCGTCGCGTGCCCGCTGTTATTTTATTAAAAGACGCGTAAACATGGCGGCTGTTTGCTGCGATCTGCATAACGGTGTGGCGCCTTGTCGATGCAAATATATCGATAGATAAAAAAAAAAAAAAGATAAAAGATATTTATTCAGTAAGTAGGCCGCACGGGCACTTTTACACGTCAAAATCTACCAGATCTATATACTACCAGATCTATATCGATAGAATTATAATAACCTAAGAACCCCCGACATCAGCGCCTAAAAAAACCTCTGAGCAATGAGCAAAAACTTCAACGGGCTCCGAGCACGTACATTTTCACTGGAGGGACTTCGTCACTAAGACTTCAAGTATTATAAAAATTCCCGACAAAATCGTGATCAGAACTCATAACTTGTAAACGGATTAACGGATTTTCATCAAACCAAGCTAAGAACACTCTCGATTAAGTCAAGTTTCTAATAAAAAAAAGCCGGTCAAGTGCGAGCCGGACTCGCGCACCGAGGGTTCCGCACAAACTTGTAGGCATGTAAATAGTTCGTAAATCACGGGAATACAATAGAAACAAAGTCCAGTATAAACTGACACGCAATAAGTGTGCACTGTCGTACTTAGTAAGTGTCAGTTTATACTGGGCATTTTTTTATGTGATGTACGTACAAATTAACGGTTTTCGGATTTTTTCCTTTACTTGTGCTATAAGACATTGCTTCTTGCCAAATTTCATGATTCTAAGTCAACGGGAAGTACCCTATAGCTTTTGATTCCCTTGAGATTCCCTTCAATATGCGGCATAAACGGCCGTATCTTTTGATTGGGTTGACTTAGATGTATGATTTTTTCACTGATCCAAGGGATTGCAGACCTTAGTATTTGATATGAATTTCAACTTGATACCTTCACGCGTTCCTGAGAAAAAGGGTCTTGACAGACACACAGACAGACAGACAGACAGACAGACAGACAGACAGACAGACAGACGGACAACAAAGTGATCCTATAAGGGTCCCGTTTTTTTTTGAGGTACGGAACCCTAAAACCGGTCAAGTGCGAGCCGGACTCGCGCACCGAGGGTTCCGTATTTAAGTCCATACTTCAAAAATATACCTTTTTAACCGACTTCAAAAAAAAAAGGAGGTTCTCAGTTTGACCTGTATGTTTGTATGTATGTATGTATGTATGTATGTATGTATGTATGTATGTATGTATGTATGTATGTATGTATGTATGTATGTATGTATGTATGTATGTATGTATGTATGTATGTATGTTTGTCCACGATTATCTCGCGTTTGGCTGAACCGATTTAAGTAGATGCGGTTTTCAGCAAAGTATTTGTTACATTCTGGAGAAGGTTTTGGTATACAATAATAATTATTAAAAAAAATTATGTACTTTAATGCCTGGGCCACACCAGATGCGTTGCGTAGATGTGCACGTGCGCGTTCGCGTTCCACTGCGTTGTTTCATATGAATCCTCACATGAGGACGCAGCTATACAACGCAGTGGAACGCGAACGCGCACATGCACGTCTACGCAATGCATCCGGTGTGGCCCAGGCTTAATTCGTATGCAATAGGTAAGGTCAATTTTGACTTGCTTTTAGTACAGAGGGTTACCTATCTCAAGTTCGAAAATACGTTTGCCCGCGGTTTAAAGTTTTTTGTAAATTTCTCGAAAACTATATTTTTTTACTCTTCGTTTTATTTTTCCCGTAAAATATAAGTAATTACCTATAGGTTAAGAGCTTTTCAGATTTTTTAGTTCATAAACTTCGGAGATAAGGAGGGGGGGTACGGTCATTTTTTGAATATTTTTGGTTTCAAATCAAAAAGTACGTCACGGAAAATTATTAAAAAAAAAAATAGTTTTAATATGTGCAGATTTATTCCTTTCATATGACACCCCATTTGCTATAATCAAATCACTTTCATTTTTCATCCCCCCATTCTAGACCCTTTTTTAGTTATTTATAAAATTAATTTAATATTTTTTTTACTAAAAGCTGTTGCGGGCAAGCAAGTTATACAACTATGCTAAATTTCAACTTGATAGCTTGTGTAGTTGCTGAGAAAAACATACAGACAGACAGACAACGAAGTCTCACCATAGGGGATCCTTTTTTACCAATTTGGTACGAAAGCCGAAGTTTAGGAGCTACGATGCCACAGACAGATACACAGATACAAACACATACAATCACAGATACACACGTCAAACTTCTAACACCCCTCTTTTTTTTTGCGTCGGGGCACAGTGTTCCAGGAACCCTTGGGACCGGACATTTTTGGCTGACTCTGCAGATCGACGTAGTTCAATATTCTAATTAAAAGTCCAGAAGTGACCCTTTGTCAATTCTTTATAGATTTACAGAAAAAAAATTCAAGTTGGCCGTTTCCGGTAGGCATTGAAACGGAAAAATTCCTTATTTTCTTTTATTGTGGATTTATTCATTGGCATTTAGTTATCATGTGATAATGCATATAATTGTGCATTTTTTGAGCAAGTAAACGAGCGTCAATAGTTGATAGAGTCAAAGAAATTTACAAAAAACCGTTTTTACGTTTTTATTTTTTAGTCTTAACGGTTTTGCACTTAATTTTTGTTGCGAATGATTGCTAGTGTTTATTTCTATCGCCATAAATAATATCAGTTGCAAATCTCATGGAGTATCCGAGATATTGAATTTTAACTCTCCCGTCGAAGCGCCTGATGTATATTAATAACTAATATCGAAAGTACTATTTCATAGATTGATATCTCGGTACTCGTGAAGTAATGACATACTTTCCGCACTAGCATCGAAATGTACTATTTCAACGTCATAAAAAAGTCATAAATCATTTAAGTGCTTTTCAGTTTCTTCTTGACCAGCCTTTTCCCTGTTAGCTATACTATTTAAAATCGATTTCTCATTGTAGCTGTATGTGTGTATATTATCCTGATCGATAAAATTAACCTTTTAAATTCGCTTAACTGTACAACTCTTCCACGCGTCCTTCCAATACCAACCCTAAAACCACCTCATACGGCTCAATACTCTACAACCGTAAATAACCACTTACGTCCTTATTACAAAATGGCTTTTTCCTTTATGAAACATGGCATAATAAGCTAAAGTCAACGTTAAATTTAGAATATTAGAGTTGGGTTTGTGTCAGAATTATTTTGTATGTTTTATAAGTTATGTGTGCGTAATGTTAAAATTTACCTTTCTAAAACAAAAGAGCTCAAATGGAGTTTCGTAAAATTCAACCTTATTAATAAGGTTGAAAGTCGAGATTGCTGTGTCTATTTAGTGGCAGTAACGTAATTTTGATTTAAAATTTGAATTTCGTTATGGCTTTCTAAATTGAAACTCAGAGGTAGATTGCTCTAAATTTCGTACAAAGCCTAGTTATAAGGATTTTTTCGTCTAATTAAATATTTATTGAGCGTAGCGAGGGATTTAAAGGATCGAGACGCAAATAATTTTGCTGCTGTGTGGTTTTTAGGGTTCCGTACCTCAAAGAAAAAAACGGAACCCTTATAGGATCACTTTGTTGTCCGTCTGTCTGTGTGTCTGTCAAGACCTTTTTTCTCAGGAACGCGTGGAGGTATCAAGTTGAAATTAATATCAAATACATAAGTCTGCAGTCCCTTGGATCAGTGAAAAAATCAAACATCTAAGTCAACGCAATTAAAAGATACGGCCGTTTATGCCGCATATTGAAGGGAATCTCAAGGGAATCAAAACCTATAGGGTACATCCCTTTGACTTAGAATCATGAAATTTTGCAAGGAGCAATGTCTTATAGCACAAGTAAAGGAAAAAATCCGAAAACCGTTAATTTGTAGTCACATCACATAAAAAATGAGCCCAGTTTAAGCTGACACTCACTAAGTACTAAAGTGCATACTTATTGCGTGTCAGTTTATACTGGACTTTGTTTATATGGTATTCCCATGATTTATGAACTATTTACATGCCTACAATTTTGTGCGGAACCCTCGGTACGCGAGTCCGACTCGCACTAGACCGGCTTTTTTTTTGTGGAAATTTGACAACTGCTCTAATATGGTGCCACCGCGTGCGATACATATCGTACAAAACTGGCGAGCAAGAGCTCGGGTAGAAAGAGAGAGAGAGAGGGATTCCGGTCCTTGACAACCCGCTTTGACCTCGGCGGAACGTGTTCATTTCCACAGGAAACGCGTTAGATTGAGCCAAGCGCAGGAATCCTAACCAGATGGTTGAGCGCGCACTAAGTAGACGTTTCACTGCGGCCGCGTTCCTGATACCTGCAGCCTACCCTTAGACTAAAGCAAAAGGGGAAGACACGTTATCGCCGTACAAGGCATTAACATAATGCGTGCCGCGACACCTACATTCGCAAATTCCACACACACAGCTGTAAACATGCACTAAAGAGCAATAGAGATAAATGGATCGTCATGTGCGTAAGTGAGACAGCCATATGTCTCACAATAACGACGACGTCGCACGTGTTGACAGATCGGTGACGGCCGGACAACTGACTAAACATAGGCGCTCAGCGCCTATATTTAGGTGCTCAAGCCCGCGTATCTTCCTCTTTTCGTTTTCATCTAAGAACCTACCCGCTTTTTTTGTGAGACTGTATTAACGCTTGTAATTAAGGTGCTGACCTTTGCTGGCTGCTTCGGCGACCGGCGCCGGCGCAGGGTTCAGGTTCTGTAACAAGCAACATAAGTCAATTAACCCACGGGCTGCTGTGAAGAGAAGACGAGACTTTTATTTAGGGTTCCTCATACTAAAGACGGAACCCTTATTAGATGAGTTTGTTGTCCGTCCGTCTGTCCGTTTGTATGTTACGGGTCTCTAGCTCGTGAATGCAAAGACATGAGATTTAGGGTATTTCATCACTTTATCGAAACACCTTTCATCGAACGTATCATTTCATCGAATTTCATTTCATCGAAAGCTAATTTCTGCTGAAACTTTATTGTTTTCAGGTTATCTTAAGCATGGGTTACGTAGGTTAGGTTAGGGTAGACCTGACACCACTAAAACATTATAACTCCTGCACGTGGAAATTAGCTTCCGATGAAATGAAATTCGATGAAATGATACGAGTTTCGATAAAGTGATAGCTATCCGAGATTTAGATATTTCATGTAGAAGGTTGACCCAGAACCAAATATTGAATTAGTTTTCACTTAAATTATTTTAAGGGGGTCCAGTTTGGGTAGTTATGACACTAGACCGCCAAGTCAAACTAAATGTAGCAGATCTCTTGTACTGCCGACTGCAGATAGATAGATAGATAAAAACTTTATTCAAATGAAACACGACATACATTGAAGACTAACCTAACCGAGTTAAAAACCCCCGATATCAGCGCCTAAAAACCCTCTGAGCAATGAGCAAAACCTTTAACGCCCTCCAAGCACGTACATTTTCACTGCAGGGACTTCGTCACTAGAACATTTCAAAAATTTAAAAATCAGATCCCCCTCATCAACTAGAAAAGAGCTGATGATCTTCAAACGGCTGAACAGATTTTCATGAAACATGGCTAAGGACACTCGGGATAAAATTATGACACAAAAAAAAAACTAAACGAAAATCGGTTCATCCGTTTGGGAGCTACGATACCACAGACAGATACACAGATACACAGACAGACACGTTAAACTTATAATCCCCCTCTCTTTTTGCGTCGGGGGATAAAAACAAATTTAACCTATTTTACAAGTACTGTACTCTCTAGGAACAAGACAATAAGCCATATCGTAATAACTTTTGGCTACATTAAAGGAAATTCTCCGAATCATCCAGTATCTGAATTAAGGTTGTAGGAGTTGCACGCCTGGGGGGATGCGTGTGTCCACTGTTGAGACGGTCCGTCAATTTCTACCGGGAGATTATACGGTGAGGATAGATTATTATTAAGATACAGCTTTGTATAAGCTTTTTTTTAAGTCACATGTTTGTGTGTTTGTATTGTTAGTATAAATCTTGCGTCAATTATGAACCAGTTCCCGTTATCTGGAATGAGCTGAGGAATTCAAGACTAAGGCATTACAGTTTGCCATCAAATATATCTGTACATATCAGAGTGGTCAAAAATACCTGAACATGCACTCTAACGCCTTGACAATAGAGTCGTGTTCAGATATTTGTAAGCACCTTGTTTGCTGCAATATATATGATGGTGACTGTACAATATAATATGGAGTCTAAGGATCGTCAATGAAAACATCAAGTGATAAAAAATCGGGCAAGAGCATGTCGGGCCATGCTCAGTGTAGGGTTCCGTTGCCATTACTACAAACACAAATAAAGTGCACCAGCAAAAGAGCGTATCTTCATAGCACTTACGTCCTTTTGTTGGGAAGCGCAGTTTTTCGGCAATAACTCAAAAACGGTATATTCGATCATGTTGAAAATAATTTTGGTTGAAAGTATTTATTAAGCGTTACCATTGTATTTTTTTCATATTTTTTGGACATATAGTTGTAAAGATAAAAAAAATCTTAAAAACCTTAAAGTGTTTTTAAAAGAACTGTCGAAATACGTAGCACACGCTGATGTTTGCTGAAAAAAAATTCTAGCTTCTGTTACCGGGGTACAGACAAAGTCATAAATATGTGTATATTTTAGTAACTTGTCTATTTATTGTCATGTTTAAACTGCCATACATGTGACATTCATATGAATATCACAGCTATTAAAGTGACAACGTGTGCACATATTGACCTTGACTGTACGCTGCCGGCGGGCGCGGAGCTTCGGCTACTTGGAAACTTGACTGATACAGTGTACACGAGTAGTCGACGCGCCACCGTCAATTCTCGTGTCGTCGTCGACAGTGCGCCCGCGCCGCGCTACACGGCGCGTAATTAGCCCCGTGTCCACCCGCGGGCTGCGCCGGGGCATGCGGGCGGGGCGCGGGGGGCTCGGCCGCCGGCACCTGACTGAGACGGCGAATACGAAACCTTAGTGGAACTCGGGCCATCTACATGCGCCTGCGGGCTTAGCATGTATACACGAGATAAAATTTGATGCTAGGGATATTAATACATCTATTCCATATTCGCAGACGACGGCATAATCGATTTATTTGACGACGCCTACGAAGCTAGCGGTCCCAGGTTCGAATCCCGGTATGGGCAAATATTTGTGTGATGAGCGCGAGTACTTGTTCCTTAGTCATGGATGTTTTCTATGTATTTAAGTAAGTATTTCTCTATATACGTATGTATATCGTTGTCTAGTACCCATAGTACAAGCCTAGAGCTTAGTTTGGGGCTAGGTCAAGTTGTGTGAGATTGTCCGTGATATTTATTATTATTTTAGTATTCTAACGTAAGACTTAACGCTTAAGATTTAAAATAAAACGACTCTTGTTTTATTGTTTTTACAAACCCGCAATATTTTTGTAAGACCTATCCAACGACATCGCACGCCATGGGGTAGTCGATAAAAAAACCATCCCCACTTTACGTGTAGGAGAGATCAGGTAACCTAAACAAATAGCCAAATAATAGCTTTCTAAATAGTATCTACTAAGAGTATCTAAGCTAGCTGACGGACAGACAGACATGGCGAAACTATAAGGGTTTCTAATTTGACTACGGAACCCTACAAACCCCCGACAAATCGGTACCACTACTTTTAGAGCTCTTAAATAGCCCAACGGATTTTCACCAAACATAGCTAAGAACATTTTTGATCCAGTCATTTGTTAAGCAAAAAAAAAACTACTCAAATCTGGGACATACGTTTGGGAGCTACGCTGCCACAGACAGATACCTACACAGATATATAGATGCACAGATATACGGGTGAATCAACTTTTAAGGTACTCCTTTTCTTTTGCGGCACTGAAACATTCCTGGTGACTTTATAATAATTATAATAATTAATTAATTCTGATTTATAATAATTTGTGAATATTAAAATCAGACCATCAAATTTACAAATCCCACATGTTAGACACCTCAAATATTTCTTAATTTTCGAAAAACCCTGATAACTCAGGGGAAAATGCACATTTTTTATACAAAACCTGGGGACAACATCATCCCTTGCGTTACCAAGTATTTTATTATTTAAAATTTTACTATTTTAGAACATTTTTTTTTACCTGATAGCCTATTTGTCTGATTTTATAAACGCGTAAGCCACGACGTTAGCAAGTAAACAGTTTTTCTAAAAAAATATAATTTATGAAACATTTCGATAAATGGGGAGTATCTTAAAAGTTGATTCACCCGTATATCTGTGCATCTATATATCTGTGTATCTGTCTGTGGCAACGTAGCAAGGAACTCCGTCTCGGCCGATCGGGTCAAATTCCGGGATAAAATTTATGACAGAATCGTCCCAATAAATGAAGAGATATATTTCGCTACCAACTGCATATACTTACTTACGTATCAAATATTTATCGCTCCTATACATCAATAATTAATATTTTAATCAAGACTTGATACTATTTGACTACATAAGTTATTTATTATGCTATAATACTTCCCATACCACATACTTACGTAAAAATTGTCCCACACCGCCATCTATGCAAATTTCCCAATAACTCGCAGGCACTAGGAAATGTAATCTTCACGGGGGAAAACTTGGACGTCTAACTTTCCACTCAGTACGGTCGCGTACTAAGAGATGGCGCCACTAGTCGCGAATATTGGTTTTCTTCGTACTTATTACTAGTCTTTGAAATAAAGATAATTCCGTCAAAAACATAAAATATACAAAGATGTCAAGTCTCGCAATGCTTCCACCGTAAAAAGTTATGAGATCTCATTTAGAGCCAAGCCTACATTTAGTGAATATAGTAATATTAGACATCTTTATTTCTATAATAAGTATAGTGACATTTCACGAGAATTGGTTGAGAAATGCGACCTGCAGAGGAGAACAGCTGGACAGCCGGACATACGACAGCATTTTTGCCCGAGCTGAAACGGAGACGCTTCGCTCGCTCGATCAATAATTATGCAAAATTGACATTAGAACCACATTACAACGATTAACCTATAATTCTACGCAAAAGGTTACATAACCCGAAAACGTTTTGTTTGAATAAACCTTGCTATTGTTCTCTCAGCGTACGGTTAGCAAAAAATATTCTACGAACTGAAACAAAATGGCGCGTATACCTTGAAAATACACCTGTAAAATAAATGTGGATTGAGACAGGTTTCAGAGCGTACAGAGCTGAAATAACAATGAAGAACTTGGAGATGTATGAATGTTTAATCAGTTACCCAAAATGTGACGAGACTAACCTAAAATTGTCAGAAGTAAAATACTTAAAATAACCTACGATATAAAAGAGGTATTATAAGTTTGACCCTTTGTCAGCGTGTCTGTTTGCTTGTGTGTATTTGCAGGGTTCCGTACCCAAAGGGTGTCAAACGGAACCCTGTTACTAGGCCTACGCTGTCCAAGAGCAAACCCATTATCAATTAAAAAAAAAAAAAAAACCTTTTCTTTAAAATTAAATGTATTTTTATTTTTGTTGTATCGTAAAAACGGTTAAATATACAAGCTTTAATTTTGGTATTATTATTGAAGAAACCCTATATAAAAATAACAAATACTAAAAACCAGCCAAATATGTACGGAACCCTCAGTGCGCGGGTCCGACTCGCACTTGCCCGGTTTTATTTTCATTTGGCAGAATTGGGATGAATATTCGGATAGTAATCATGTTTTTAGACGTGGTTATGTGCTGGGTTCGATCAAAATCGGTTGGATCCTTTAAATGTTACTTTGTTTATAATTCGGTTTTTTTTTTTAGAAATAATCTGCCAACCGTACATATAAAAAACCGCTGCCGACGTAACCCACCTTTCATTTTCTTCCACAATGCGGTACATGTTTCTCGTTACACTAATAACATTCGGTACAAAAGCGGGACATGTCCCACACAACGACTCGAGCGTCGTGGTCACCTACAGCGGCCACGCGGAAGCGTTACCGCCAAGCACCGCCAAGAAAACATGCAAAACTGGTACATGCAAATCCGGTACGACCTCGAGGAGTGATCCGGGTTCTGCTAAGGATTCAGATAATACGAGGCAAGGAGGAGAGGGGGGAGGATACGCTGAGCGCCACAATAAGGTACAAATCATTCACTCGAGGGTTGCGTTTAATTTGTTTCAAGAATCAATGAGTCATTTGTTCTCTGGTCAATCAATCATTCAATCAATTTATCAGTGACTGTTGAAAATGGATTAGGGTGTTATTTGACAATTATATAGTTCATAACTACATAGTATAAAAAAAGAAAATAGTAAAACATGAAACCGTCTTCAAAAAAAGCCCACTAAACAAGACTAAATAATGACTGGTTTCCCAGCAATTGCCTATTTGATGGGTCTATGTATTATATAAATCTTTAAAAGGCATAATTTTTCCTGTTTAAATATTACTAGCGTCACTACCTTACGGGTTCTGTCAGAATACCAGTGCTGTGGCTTCCCTACCTTACGGGTTCTGTCAGAATACCAGTGCTGTGGCTTCCCTACCTTACGGGTTCTGTCAGAATACCAGTGCTGTGGCTTCCCTACCTTACGGGTTCTGTCAGAATACCAGTGCTGTGGCTTCCCGCAGTTTAATGCTGGGCCAGCGCCGATTCCTCGCATCATCACATGGCTCTTCTTCAAATCTCCCAACTTCAAATTTTAATTTATCACTAGTTTTAAATTCTCATAAAGAGTTAGTTAAACTGTTTAAATCGCATGATCCTGTTTTTAACCGACTTCAAAAAAAAAAGAGGTTCTCAGTTTGACCTGTATGTTTTATATTCTTTTGTTAATCATGTTGGACTTGAATCCATGTATGTTTGTGAAAAATATATGTGACGTTCTCAATATAAAGGGACCTTATGGAGGCAGGCGGTTACACCGTTTTTAGAACTGTTACTATAGTATTCGTATAGTTACAAGAATAAGAAGAGTGTAACTGCCATCCTCCATAAGGTCCATTTGTATTGAGAACGTCACATATAGGTATGTGTATCTATCTATATATATAAATGATCCGCCATCCCCAGAACTCCGAGACCGACGCTCCCGACGTGGTGTTCATTCCGAGCGAGAACCACGATGGCGGCGAGTATGCGAGCAAGCGAGACAACCTACCGCCGAGGACCGACGAGGTCAAGCTGAAGGACGTGCTGACCCGGCAGACGATCAACGACATGATCAATCATCCTGTGCGGGTGGAAACAGGTAGGTCGATCGATCAGTCAATCGATCGATAAATCAATCATAATAATAATAATAATCCAGCCTATATACGTCCCACTGCTGGGCACAGGCCTCCACTCACAACGAGAGGGTTCGGGCTATAGTTCCTACGCGGGCCCAGTGCGGATTGGGAACTTCGCACACGCCGTCAAATTGCTTTGCAGGTGTGTGCAGGTTTCCTCACGATGTTTTCCTTCACCGGAAAGCATATGGTAAATTTACAAATTATATTTCGCACATAAATTCCGTAAAACGTAGAGATGCGAGCCTGGGTTCGAACCCACGACCCTCTGCTTAAGAGTCGGCAGGTCAAACCATTAGGCTACCACGGCTTTTTAACCGACTTCAAAAAAAAGGAGGTTCTCAGTTTGACCTGTATGTTTGTATGTATGTATGTATGTATGTATGTATGTATGTATGTATGTATGTATGTATGTATGTATGTATGTATGTATGTATGTTTGTCCACGATTATCTCGCGTTTGGCTGAACCGATTTAGATGCGGTTTTCAGCAAAGTATTTGTTACATTCTGGAGAAGGTTTTGGTATACAAGAAATGGATACGCAGTGACGTCATCCGCATGGATCCGTTATTAAGCGATATATTAGTTCAACTCGACCGATTTTGTGTTGACGCGATTCTTTTAGTGATAGTTATACTCTTATCACTAAAAAGCGAAAAAAAATGTAATAAAAAAAGACGAAAAAAAATTTTTAATAAAAAATAGAACCGTCTTCAAAAAAAAACCCACTAAACAAGACTAAATAATGACCGGCTTCCTAGGAATTGCCTATTTGATGGGTGCCTAATAGGTACATGGAATATATCGAAGTCGGTGGCAAGAATCATGTGACATTGCTATTGTGTAAACCTACTTGACACCGGCTTAGATATACTCCATGTACCTATTAGGCACCCATCAAATAGGCAATTCCTAGGAAGCCGGTCATTATTTAGTCTTGTTTAGTGGGTTTTTTTTGAAGACGGTTCTATTTTTTATTAAAAATTTTTTTCGTCTTTTTTCATCATCATCAATCATTAATCACAGATAGTCCATTAAATGTGTTCCCGAGAGATAAACAAAAAAAAAGGCCGGTCAAGTGCGAGTCGGACTCGCGCACCGAGGGTTCCTTGTAGGCATGTAAATAGTTCGTAAATCACGGGAATACAATATAAACGTGTCCAGTATAAACTGACACGCAATAAGTATGCACTTTAGTACTTAGTGAGTGTCAGCTTATACTGGGCTTATTTTTTATGTGATGTAACTACAAATTAACGGTTTTCAGATTGTTTCCTTTACTTGTGCTATAAGACATTGCTTCTTGCCAAATTTCATGATTCTAAGTCAACGGGAAGTACCCTATAGGTTTTGATTCCCTTGAGATTTTCTTAAATATGCGGCATAAACGGCCGTATCTTTTAATTGCGTTGACTTAGATGTTTGATTTTTTCACTGATCCAAGGGACGGCAGACTTATGTATTTGATATTAATTTCAACTTGATACCTCCACGCGTTCCTGAGAAAAAGGGTCTTGACAGACACACAGACAGACAGACGGACAACAAAGTGATCCTATAAGGGTTCCGTTTTTTTCTTTGAGGTACGGAACCCTAACTACTACGCGGAGGGAGTTAGAGGTAGAGTATAATCTGATACAAGTTGACCTACTTAACACGTTCAATGCGGCATGACCACTATAGGGCCATGTGCGACTTTACCTGGGTGCGGCGCCGAAAATAGCAGTTCTCTCGGTGGTGCGGGGGTGATTTCTATGTGTTATCTCATTAGTACAAAAGAGACAAGTATAGGTTTATGCTTGTATTTTTAAGTAGGACTCAGTTTGATTAAAACATTACATGGAAAAATAATGTTCACGACGCACAGAAGTAAAATATTATCAACTGTGTGCGGCGTGACTAGTATATTGCCATACACCGTCACCTCATGCCGCACTGCGTGAGAGCGCGCGGACTGATCAGTCTTGCGTAGTGATGTGTCGTGATAAATCAATGTATCGGTGTAAGACCTAAGACTATACAAACAAATACGAACTTCTACGAGAATTTTTCTTTTAACCAGTAGGTAATTGCCTAAATCAAAGAGAAGTAATGTTTCTATTAATATGTACAAGAAGGTTATAATTAAAGTATGTTATCTCTTATTAGAATATTCTGTAAAACTTAAAACTGCAATGGTCAATCTCATTACTAGTCACTGTCAGTCTGATTAAAGTAATATTTCGTTATTGTTGTCTTTTTTCTGATTCTCGTAATAATAATAAAAAGTGAATTTTGAATATTAAAATAAAAGTAGTTCATTTTTATTGTCGATGATTTATTTTGCAATATTTCCCATCACTTTTACCCCAACCAAGCTTTATAATCCTAGTGCGGGATGGCAAAATGTTTCTCATAAAATCAGATCTTCACAGTTGGCCTTATATCTCTAAAAGTATGAAACCAAACTGGAGGCGGTTCCTGCGGTATAAATTACAGTATATATGCTACTAGTAGAAGAAAAAAAATTATGAAGGTATCTGCAAATTTCATAAAAATATAAGCCTTTAAACATAGTAGGTGATGTGGGCAAATAAAGGTCACGTCGCACCATGGTGGGTTTGCGTATGAGAAGTATAGAGGTCACGCCGCATTCTCGGCTAGTTTGGTATATTTGATGCCGCGTTGAACGTGTTAATCTCAAACTAAGCTCGAGGTTTATGCTATAACTAGTTAATGATAATCACACTTATTTAGAGAAATACGGTTTACCCTCGAATCACCGACTATCAATTCAAAGAATGTTGTACAGAAAGACAGGAAGTAATAAAAATAACCACGACAAATTAAACCGGAAACAGGGAATTTTAACCTCCTGAGGCCTACGTCAAAATTTCGCTAGTTCGAAACAGAACCTTATGTCAGTCAGCAAAAGTTAAAAGTCATTTTGACAATTGTCCTATATGTAGTACGTTGGGTCTCAGGAGGATAAATAATTTTGTTGGTAAATAAGAACTTGGCCTAGTTTTTACATTTATTTCGGTGGAATTTTAACATAATACATCGTACAGTGGGTTATTGGCGCACAAAATGCGGTAGTTGTATTGGTCGGTTGTTGGTGGTAGCTATAGCTTATCGATAAATATTGATCGATCATAATTGATTGACAAAACTTCATACACTCGACGAGGCATGTTCATATTTATTTATTCGTTGGCTCTAACAATATTGATATTCATAATAATATTTAAAAAAAAATTACACCATTACTATAGTCAAGAAAATACCAACTCGCGTTCTTCCAAAAAATCCATATCGTCGAAGTCGAGGTACTCCTTCGGCTCTTCCGTCTCTCTCACAACAGGGATCCCTGTCGAGCCAGGGTGGAGCAGTTCCTCTGGGACCAGGTCCTGGAGGGAATGCTGATGTTTGGCTTTCGGCAGGAAGAGAGACTCTGAGACGACGGAGCTGGTCGCTACTGGAACGTGAATGTTAAGTATAGCCGTTGCCACACTTCGACTCCATCATCAGACCAGATTAAAGACACCACAATTTAACGTTAAGGCAATCTTTTGTACCACATTTTTTGGGTTTCCGTACCAAAATGGTAAAAAAGTAACCCTTATGATGAGACTTCGTCGTCTGTCTGTCTGTCTGTCTGTCACAGCAGTTTTTCTCAGCAACTACACAAGCTATCAACTTGAAATTTGGCATAGTAGTATAACCTGCTAACCCGCATCTGTTTTTATTTAAAAAAGCCGGTCAAGTGCGAGTCGGACTCGTGCACCGAGGGTTCCGCACAAACTTGTAGGCATGTAAATAGTTCGTAAATCACGGGAATACAATATAAACAAAATCCAGTATAAACTGGCACGCAATACGTAAGCACTTTAGTACTTAGTGAGTGTCAATTTATACTGCTCTTTTTTTTATGTGATGTAACTACAAATTAACGGTTTTCGGATTTTTTCTTTTGCTTGTGCTATAAGACATAGCTTCTTGCAAAATTTCATGATTCTAAGTCAACGGGAAGTACCCTATAGGTTTTGATTCCCATGAGATCACCTTCAATATGCGTCATAAACGGCCGTATCTTTTGATTGCGTTGACTTAGATGTTTGATTTTTTCGCTGATTCAAGGGATTGCAGACTTAAGTATTTGATATGAATTTCAACTTGATACCTTTACGCGTTCCTAAGAAAAGGGGTCTTGACAGACACACAGACAGATAGACAGACAGACAGACAAACAGACAGACAGACAGACGGACAACAAAGTGATCCTATAAGGGTTCCGTTTTTTTAGGGTTCCGTACCTCAAAGAAAAAAACGGAACCCTTATAGGATCACTTTGTTGTCCGTCTGTCTGTGTGTCTGTCAAGACCCTTTTTCTCAGGAACGCGTGGAGGTATCAAGTTGAAATTAATATCAAATACATAAGTCTGCAATCCCTTAGATCAGTGAAAAAATCAAACATCTAAGTCAACGCAATCAAAAGATATGGCCGTTTATGTCGCATATTGAAGGGAATCTCAAGAGAATCAAAACCTATAGGGTACTTCCCGTTGACTTAGAATCATGAAATTTGGCAAGAAGCTATGTCTTATAGCAGAAGTAAAGGAAAAAATCCGGAAACCGTTAATTTGTAGTTACATCCCATAAAAAAAAAGTCCAGTATAAACTGACACCCACTAAGTATGAAAGTGCATACTTATTGCGTGTCAGTTTATACTGGGTTATTTTATATTGTATTCCCGTGATTTACGAACTGTTTACATGCCTTCAAGTTTATGCGGAACCCTCGGTGCGCGAGTCCGACTCGCACTTGACCGGTTTTTCATTTGAGGTACGGAACCCTAAAAATATGAAATTAATTTTATAAATAATTGAAAAGGAGTCTAGAATGGGGAGTTGAAAAATTATAGTGATTTTATTATAGCAAATGAGGTGTCATATAAAAGACTTCCAAACTATTTTTTTTTAATTTTCCGTGACGTACTTTTAGATTTATAACCAAAAATGTTCAAAAAATGACCGTTCTCTCCCCCTTATCTCCGAAGTTTATGAACCAAAAAACCTGAAAAAATCCTAACTTAGAGATAATTACTTATATTTTACGGGAAAAATAAAACAAAGTGTTCAAAGTTTATAGTTTTCGAGAAATTAACAAAAAACTTTAAATATATGTACTAAAATTTAGGCAAGTCAAAATGGACCTCATTGCATACGAATTAAAGTACATAAAAAGGTATAATGTGGAAGTACGGCCTTAAATACAGAACCTTCGGTGCACGAGACCGACTCGCACTTGACCAGTATTTTTTGCAAAATAAAGATATTTGTATTTGTATCTGATTTGCATTAGAATGGTGACATAACCGAGTGTTCTTAGCTTAGTTTGATGAAAACCCGTTCATCTAATCTAACAACTTAAGTAATGTTATGTACCTCAACTGCAATCATATAAATAACTAACGACGTAGGTTTTACTGTACCCATAATTATATCCATAAGTAAACAGTGGATGCCCTTTAAATATATTTTGTACTACGAATAGTGTTATTGGTCTTCACGAGACAGGCATGGCCTGGTGTGGGACCACTAGTTAGAAGTTCGATGTACCCTGTTTCTTTTAATAAACAAATTTATTTATTTATTTATTTATCCATTTAAGAGTTACGAGCTCTAAAAGTAGGGGACCCGATTTTTCGGGGGACTATTAACTCACTCGGTTAATAAAAAACTATATTAACTTACTTATAAATAGAGCGAAAGCAAAACGCGTGCACTCCATTCTGGACCACTACGTTACTACTTCGGTTAACTTCTGCGCGCCGCCCGTTGATAATTAGGTATTTTATGATCCATAAATCCATTTTACGGCCATATTGATTAGCGCACTAATCAGTTCCGATGTAATTGTTTCTAAACGTGATTAAACGCCGTCCGTGCGCTTGCGCATCGACTTGTTCTCGCGGTTACTGCTTTTAACCCCCGACACAAAAAAGGGGTGTTATTAGATTGATGCCTTCATCTGTGTATCTGTGGCTTCGTAGCTCCCGAATGGATGAACCAATTTTGATTTATAAGTCAGAAAGGCGACTCAATCGAGAGTGTTCTTATGCCCGTTCCACACTACATATCGTCAGATACACATCGTCAGATACACATCGTCTGATACACATCGTCAGATACACATCGTCAGATACACATCGTCAGATACACATCGTCAGGTACACATCGTCAGATACACATCGTCAGATACACATCGTCAGATACACATCGTCAGATACACATCGTCAGATACACATCGTCAGATACACATCATCAGATACACATCGTCAGATACACATCGTCAGATGCATCAGCGAACTCCATAAGATTTTGTCGGGGTTTTTTTTAATCGGTTAGGTTAATAATAAAATAATAATAATCCAGCCTATATACGTCCCACTGCTGGGCACAAGCCTCCACTCACAATGAGAGGGTTTGGGCTATAGTTCCCACGCGGGCCCAGTGCAGATTGGGAACTTCGCACACACCGTCAAATTGCTTTGTAGATGTGTGCAGGTTTCCTCACGATGTTTGCCTTCACCGAAAAGCTCATGGTAAATATTACAAATTATATTTCGCACGTAAATTCCGAAAAACTTAGAGGTGCGAGCCCGGGTTCGAACCCACTGCTTAAGAGTAGGCAGGTTAAACCATTAGGCTACCACGGCATTTTAGGTTAGGTTAGTAAATCCATCTCCTGTCTCATCTGGGTAACTCATAATGTACATTCCATTCCAGAAACTCCCCCTGCAATCCTCTTCATATCCGGTAAAAACAACGAGAACTTGGAAAAACCGAAGAAAGAAGAATCGCGCAGGAGTGGGAGCCCAGTGCCGCAGCAGGACTCTAGCGCGGTCCTGGACTGCAAGCACCTGGACTGCAACAATACCCAGGCCTCGGTCTGCGGCGTGAAGCTCGAGCAGAGGAAGCCGAAGTACAGGCTGTTCTTGAACGAGTGCTATTTTAGAAAAGTCAATTGTGCTTTCACCTTCGAATATAGTAGTGAGTATGATATTTTTAACCCCCGACGCAAAAAGAGAGGGGTGTTATAAGTGTAACGTGTCTGTCTGTGTATCTGTGTATCTGTCTGTGGTATCGTAGCTCCCAAACGGATGGACCGATTTTCGTTTAGTTTTTTTGTGTCATAGATAATTTGATCCCGAGTGTTCTTAGCCATGTTTCGTGAAAATTTGTTCAGCCGTTTGAAGATCATCAGCTATTTTCTAGTTGATGAGGGGATCTGATTTTTTAATTCTTGAAATCTTCTAGTGACGAAGTCCTCCAGTGAAAATGTACGTGCTTGGAGCCCGTTAAAGGTTTTGCTCATTGCTCAGAGGGTTTTTAGGCGCTGATATCGGGGGTTTTTAACTCGGTTAGGTTATATACTTCTTATTTGGATGCCTTGTCGTTTTGTATAAGATTATCTCCGATATTAATTGACTGAGCGAGCGAAGCGTCTCCGTTTCAGCTTGGGCAATGCTTTCGTATGTCCGGCTGTCAGGCTGTTCTCTTCAGATCGCATTTCTCAACCGATTCTCGTGAAATTTTGTGAGCAGGTTCGATAATTATATAGAATTATCTGTCGAATAAATTTTTTGAAATTTTTCAAAATGGCGGAGATATGGGGGTTTTTGCGATTACCAACTTATTTGCGGTGTTAGTGAACTGACCGCAACCTATGTCGATGTGTGGGGATCACAGTTATCCAACTGCAAAGTTGGTCGCGAGGTCTACAGCTCACAGAGCTACTAGTTACCTGACTGCCCGAAGGACGGTTATGTTTTTCGAGCGTAAGTATTTAGCTTTTCGGTTGATATTTTTAAAACAATCGGGCTCCTGGTCTTTCAGGGTACGGCGTCGCCCCCCACCACAAATGCGACACGGTCGGCAGCCATTACAACGGGAAGATACACCTGTACGACCCCCGATACGAGCCGCGATACTCGTACATCCCCCCCCACTCCCCGAGGAGGTCTGGGGGCGAGGAGGAGCCGGTGGCCAGGAGCTTCGCGTCCAGGAGGTTGGTTCACGCCGACAAAGACGGGTGTTGTGTGTTTGAAGACATGGTTAGCTTTGCATTCTCCTAGGACGGTCAATGACGAGGAGAATGTATTTATCAAGGAGGTTGGTGGGTTAAATAAGGAGGGGTGTTGTGTTTAGGGGCATTTTTAACCCCCGACGCAAAAAAGGGGTGTTATATATGTTTGGCGTGTATCTGTGGTAGCTCCTAAACGGATGGACCGATTTTAATTTAGTTTTTTTTATAAGAAAGGTGACTTAAACGAGAGTGTTCTTAAAAGTTATGAGCTCTGATCACGATTTTGTCGGGAGTTTTTTAATACTCGAAATCTTCTAGTGACAAAGTCCCTCCAGTCAAAATGTATGTGCTTGGAGCCCGTTAAAGGTTTTGCTTATTGCTCAGAGGTTTTTTTAAGCGCTGATGTCGGGAGTTTTCAATTCGGTTTAGTTACCTTCTATGCATTCTTATAGGAGTGTCAGTGAATTTAATCAATACAAATATTAATTTTACACCTTACACCTTATTCGATCTATCTAAAATTTGGCATAGCTATTAATTTATAGTCCAGAGTTTGACATAAAATACTTATAATCTCAGAAAATCAAACGATTGCCAAAGGAACGACGATAAACATCAGTGCGTAATAACAGCATGTTCCTACACATCTTTCCCAGAGCCCTGACGACCGGCAATGGCGGCGAGATGTGCGCGCACGCATGCCCCGTGCACTGCCGCGACGACTACGCGCCCGAGTGCGCCGCCGCCGGCCTCACGCTGCGCGTCTTCATGAACCACTGCCAGCTCGACCGCCACTCCTGCGCCACCGGGGAGGGTACGTTCATCATCTCTAGCATCATTGATATCTTTAGTACCTTCGTCATTATTCAGTAGAGCTCTGACATTGTTATTATTATTATCATTGTTCAATCCCTACTAATATTATAAATGCGAAAGTAACTTTCTCTGACTCTCTGTCTGTCTGTCTGTTACCTTTTCACGCTTAAACCGATTTAGATGAAATTTGGTATGGAAATAGTTTAAATCCCGGAGAAGGATATAGAATACTTTTTATCCCGGAAATCATCCCTTTAGGTGGTGAAAAGGGGGGTGGAAGTTTGTATGAGGAATCAATCATTTCTTAAGTAAGGTAGGTATATATAATTTAGTATGGAGATAGTTTGAGTCCCGGGGAAGGACATAGGATACTTTTTATTCCGGAAAATTGGAGTTTCCGAGGGAGCAGCGATAAACGTCTTATAAATAAGATTCAGGTAAAAAAGTATTTTGAAAAATCTGCTCCTGACCACGGTGCAATATTGTAACAAAAAGTAAACAAGCTTTATAAATGGCGCATATTGGATGTGTATTATTCTGTATTGTTCCAGTGTGGCAGAAGCGCCCCCTGGCGGACTGCGTGGGTCCCAAGAAGGCGGAGGTGCAGAACAACAGGGCGTTCATCGGCTGGCTGCAGCGCGTGGGCATCGTGGACACCAAGGGCCGCATGGTGCTGGCGTGATTTAACTGGTTTATTCATGTAATATGTGTAAATAATTAAACACTAATACTATCAATGTTGTTGTTGTTTTTTAGGTTCCGTAGTCAAAGTCAAAAAGTCAAAAGTCAAAGTCAGTTGGATAGGACTTTCAAAAATATAGTGGGTTTGTGAAAACACCTTTTTGATTAAGGGGTCCGTTTGTGAAATATTAATGTTTAAAGTGCTAATTTTTGTTAGAGTATAGCGCCCCCCCACCCCCTACAGCCAAAACTATAAATACTAAAAATCCAAAGAATAATATCTTAAATGAAAGCACATACAACGGATTTTAATGGAAAACTATCACGCCTAAGTAGATAACATTGGTTCTCGAGTTACAGAATAGAACAGAAATCTTTATTGTCAGAATGTGAGTTTACAATAACATGTTAAAGCAAGGGCAGGGCGACACATTCAGCTAGTTGCCGGCGTACAATATTTTGGTTGTCATTAAGACTAATTCAATAAATAGGCATGTTAAAGATAGCTCGCTGAATACAAATGCCATAGGTCAGTACCTTGATTCCCTAAACATGAGTTAATCTACAAGTATCCATTTTTGACAGCGAATAATTACTTACTCTTTCTTAATTATCTTTTAATTAAGTTCAGTTATTTTTTGCAATAATATCGGCCATTGAAGTATGCATCTGGAGATAAATACTGATTTCTGAAGAGTTCGTACCAGGTACAAGAGTAATGGAAATTCATAAGAAATGTACTTCTTAGTTTTAATTAGTACTTGCTTATTTTGAATATTTAATATTATTTGGTAACTATTGTACCTCATTAGATAGCTAGTAAACCAAGAAAGTTTTTCCAGTGATTTGTACGCTGCATGTCATACATTTATTTTAAAAAAATCACTGTCTTTTAAGTAATTACTTTTTTGTCTTTTTATTGGAATTTTAGTAAATAACATGACATGTAGCATTATGTGATTAGGTTTTTGTCATTACATGAAATCGCTTTCAGAAAATACATTAAAATGCATTAAAAAAAAAGCAAATTATTTTTTTATATATTTTTTTTCGAACATATTCCGCAATTTCGCAAAACAACTAAAATCTCAAATATCTCAGAAACTAATAATTTTCGGCTAGGGTACTACATGACCTAATTTGCTCCAAATGAGCTCAACTATGCCTCCTTAAAAGGATTGTATCGAAGATCCAGTGACCCTGTATGAGTATTATTTAACCACTAAGAGTAGCTAAGAGCGAGTGCTACTGCTACTTCGGACCGACATGTCTCAGGTTCAGATCGGACGCAGTGCGGCACCGCCCTAACTCCAACATAACGTAAACGATCTAATAGCTATCGACCAGTTAATGCACTTGGCGGCGCGACAGCACGGTGCTCAGGTCTAATGCTAGACTAATCTAATGCTGGCTAGGCTGGCTAAAAGGTTGTCATTTTAAAATAACGAGCGATTCAAAGATGGTCTGATAGGGGTTCCATTTTTACGGTTCCGTAGGGGCAAAACCAGGGGCGTTATTTTAGCCTTTTATTTTTAGGGTTCCGTTGCTAAAATGGCAAAAACGGAACCCTTATAGTTTCGTCATGTCCGTTCGTCCGTGTGTCACAGGCATTTTACTCAAAAACTACAAGATGTATATTGATGAAATTTGAAGTATAGGTGTCTTGTATAAGCCGCTACTTAGTTTTGTAGTTAAATAACAAAATAAATATTTCTAGGGGGGCACTCCATACATGTAATAGTAGCTGATTTTTTTTTTAACAAACATCAACACTTATTTCAACAGTTCTTTTAAAAACACTAAGACTTTTAAGCAACGAGACCTTATTACTCAGCCTCCGCTGTTCGTCCATTACAGTTCTAATTTAAACTGTATAATTAGTTTTTTAACCGACTGCCAGTAATGGATGATAAAGTACTTATTTCGTGTGCAAGAGCTACGGACTCGGTAGGTATATAAACGACGCCCAACTGAAGCTTTAACCCTTTATTTATTCAAGCTCTGTAATTAAGCTCTTCAACCCTAAGCTCAGCTGGAGCAATCTCCGAGATTTGAGGGCTTTTCTTAAATAATTAGGAACTTGAAGGTTATTACGACGACGCGGTTAGCCTAGTTGGTAGTGACCCTGCCTACGAAGCTAGCGGTCCCGGGTTCGAATCCCGGTATGGGCAAATATTTGTGAGATGAGCGCGAGTATTTGTTCCTGAGTCATGGATGTTTTCTATTTAAGTATGTACTTCTCTATATAAGTATGTATATCGTTGCCTATTTAGTATCCATAGTACAAGCCGAGAGTTTAGTTTGGGACTTGGCCAATTTGTGTGAGATTGTCGAGTGATATTTACTCGTATTATTTATTATTACACACAACACATCCTATAGAATAACAACAAAACCAGCCAAATGTGTACGGAACCCTCAGTGCGCGAGTCCGACTCGCACTTGGCCGGTTATTTTTACCATAAACAGATGCGGGCAAGCAAGTTATACAACTATGCCAAATTTCAAGTTGATACTTAGCTTGTGTAGTTGCTGAGAAGAACTTCTGTGATATACAGACGGACGGACACACACAACGAAGTGTCACCATAAGGGTTCCTTTTAAACAATTTTGGTACGGAACCCTTAAAAAAAATATCGCCTCCAAACATCCTGTATAACCTCACCGAACCCGAATAAAGTGTGTTCAAGAAACAAGAGACAGACCACAAAAGATAAAACTTTCCGCGAAAAAAGGGGACGAAAAAGTTTAATCGCAATGAATATTCAAAAATTATCTTTTTATTAGCGGTTATTCATAAAGGTTGCAAATTTTGTAATAATTTTTTTAAGGTTCCGTAACTCAAAAGAAAAAAACGGAACCCTTATAGGATCACTTTGTTGTCCGTCTGTCTGTCTGTGTGTCTGTCAAGACCCTTTTTCTCTGGAACGCTTGAAGGTATCAAGTTGAAATTCATATCAAATACTTTGGTCTGTAATCCCTTGGATCAGTAAAAAAATCAGACATCTAAGTCAACGCAATCAAAAGATACGGCCGTTTATGCCGCATATTGAACGGAATCTCAAGGGAATCAAAACCTATATGGTACTTCCCGTTGAATTAGAATCATGAAATTTGGCAAGAAGCAATGTCTTATAGCACAAGTAAAGGAAAAAATCCGAAAACCGTTAATTTGTAGTTAAATCACACAAAAATAATGTCCAATATAAACTGACACTCACTAAGTAAGAATGTGCATACTTATTGCGTGTCAGTTTATACTGGACTTAGTTTATATTGTATTCCCGTGCTATACGAACTATTTACATGCTTAACTGCCGCACTCAGAGACGTCAATTAAGTTTTAAGTTTCATTTAAGTTGCTGCGTCTTATTCTATTGCTATCGCAAAGAAAGTGACAGCAGCTACTTTAATGAAACTTAAATCTTAATTGACGTCTCTGAGTGCGGCCGTTAAAGTTTGTGCGGAACCCTCGGTGCGCGAGTCTGACTCGCACTTGACCAGCTTTTTTTTCCTTTATTTAATTTAAATAATTTATGATTTTGTGTTTAAGTGCTACTGAATCGCGCAATCACTTTTGGTCTATACAGGGTGGTCGCATTATACATTTATTGGATCAGAGCGAGTATAAAATCCGGCCAAGTGCGAGTCTGACTCGCACACGAAGGGTTCCGTACCATCGTACAAGATTTAGTACTATGTACTTTTTAAATACTTTCGTACAAGAAACAAGATAGGCGCTATAACATTATTTAAAGTAGGTAATTGTCTAAATTCATTATATCCCTTTATTTAGGACAAAGACAAAGGCATTTATTGCCAGAACATAGTAATACCCCTCCCCCTTTAATTTTTAATTTAATTTAATTTTTATTATTTGTTGTCATAGTAGCAACAAAGATACACCCTCGATGAAAAGTTCATCAGTCTATCTATTACGGTTCATGAGATACAGTCCGCGGAGTGACAAAATTTAATAAAATCACTCTTTTTGTATGGGAGCCCCCTTTAATTTTAAATTTTATTATATTTTTATTATTTTCTGTTATAGCTGCAATTAAAATAAACACTCTGTGAAAATTTCAACTGTCCTGTTACGGTTCATGAGATACAGCCCGGCGACAGACGGACGGACAGCGGAGGCTTAGTAATAGGGTTCCGTTTGGCACCCTTCGGTAACGGAACCCTGAAAACATTTTTTTTTTTAATTCCTTTCTTCGTCGGTACAGTTACACGAGCAACATTTTTCGGCAATGTTCAGCCGGCCGTCTATGGGCGTCTCGTTCTATCTTACGAAATTAGAGCAATCTCCTATCTTACCTATTTATGGTTGACGGATAATTATTGCTCAACAAGTTGCCCGTGTAACTACACCATTACTGTTTAATTTTGGTATCTGTGTTGTCATTATTTGTATGATCTTTAATCTTTGTTTTGTTTTTTTCGAATACATGTTTCTGTTTCTGTATAAAACACATTTGAATAGGTTTCTGACTTAAATACTTATTTTAATTTCTTATTAAGTCTTTAATATTGATACGTACACAGGTCATAAATATGTGTACATTTTAGTACCTTGTCTATTTAATGTCATGTTTAAACTGACCTATATGAATGTCACAGCGATTAACGTGACAAGGTACTAAACGTATACACATATTAATGACCTTGACTGTACAATAATTTAGAAGATTAAAATTACGCTAGGTTTTAATAGAACCCCGTTGGTACCCGCTGGGTACGGAACCCTAAAATTAAACTCTACTTGCATGAAGTCACGAGCACCCCCTACCCCTGTATAGAACGTGTCCTAAAATCAACAAAAGGCAGCTGTCTACAAAAGGTGGAACTTTCACAAAAAAGCCGAAAAATATTCACGGTGATGAATATTCAGCCCTATTATCTTGTTAAGGGCGGCTATTCTCAAAATGTGCGACATTTTACGTCGAGAGAGATGTAAGTTTTTACTAGTTTGCTAATGTTTTGAGGAGAAACAATTAAACAGTTCAATGTGTCATATTCGAACTAACACTGTTTGATCCCCGTGACAGCGTAAGTATTATGAACATGTTAGATTCATTGACTTTTTATATTACATTGATTGATTGATACAAACCTTGCGACAACATATAATAATCCAGCCTATATGTCCCACTACTGGGCACAGGGCCTCCACTCACAACGAGAGGGTTCGGGCTATAGTTCCCACGCGGGCCCAGTGCGGATTGGGAACTTCGCACACACCGTCAAATTGCTTTGCAGGTGTGTGCGGGTTTCCTCACGGTGTTTTCCTTCACCGAAAAGCACATGGTAAATTTACAAATTATATTTCGCACATAAATTCCGAAAAACTTAGAGTTGTGAGCCCGGGTTCGAACCCACGTCCCTCTGATTAAGAGTCGGCAGGTCAAACCATTAGGCTACCACGGCTTTTTTTAACAAGTAATAATAAAGAAAATTAAATGGGGCCAAATACAAGAAACGTGATATTTTCGGCGCTTTTACGAGAGTATTTAAAAAGTACATCTACGATGGAGGCGAATGCGAGCGAGTCAGACTCGTACTTGGCCTGTATTTTTAACCGACCGAAAAAAAGGAGGAGGTTCTCAATTCATCTGTACTTTTTTTTTATGATTGTTACCCGATTAATCCGTCAAATTGTGGACCGATTTTGAAAATTATTTTTTGTTTTAAAGGGTATACTTCCCATGTGGTCCGTTGTAGTCGGCGGCAAGGATCATGGTGTCATTGCTATTGTGTATAGCCTACTTGTATGTCTCAAGTCGAAAGTCTTCGACCAGTGTGTGTTGCCAGTGATGACTTACGGTACTGAGACGTGGGCGCTGGCGATGGGCGTCATAAGAAGGCTCAAGGTCACCCAAAGGGCAATGGAGAGGGCTATGCTCGGAATATCTCTGCGTGATCGAATCAGGAATGAGGAGATCCGCACGAGAACCAAAGTCACCGACATAGCCCTAAGAATTGCTAGACTTAAGTGGCAGTGGGCGGGACACATCGCTCGCAGAACAGATGGCCGCTGGGGCCGAAGAGTTCTCGAATGGCGTCCGCGTACTGGAAGGCGCAGCGTGGGCAGACCTCCATCAAGGTGGACCGACGACGTGGTTAAGATTGCGGGAAACCGATGGATGCAAGTGGCGCAGGACCGGTCCTTGTGGCAAACCTTGGGGGAGGCTTGTGTCCAGCAGTGGACGTCTTTCGGCTGAGATGATGATGATGATGATGATGATAGCCTACTTGACACCGGCTTCTATATACTTCATGTACCTATAAGGCACTAAATTGGCTATTCCTAGGACTCCTAGGAGGCCGGTCTTTATTTAATCCTTTTTAGTGGGTTTTTGAAGACGGTTTTATTTTTTTGTTAATTTAGTTATCACTCCAAGGTGTAATATGTTCTTAAACAACTCACTTCTCAATTTGTTAACGACGTATAAACCGACAATCTAAAGTTATCCACGCTTAGGCAAGTAAGCATAGTTATAGGTACTTTGGCTGAGCTGTTTCGTCGACGAAACTGGCGATGCATTTAAAAATACCCACTTTATCATGTTAATAATGCTCGGACGGGATAATCTAGGCTTTTTGTTGCCGACTTGAAAGGAGTTGTTTAAGAGATTCACCTAGCAGCTAACATTCGATATCATGTCGAATGCGAGTTATTGTCGAACGTTGCCAGAATCCCCCCCTACCGCCCCTAATGTCAACTTCCTCTTAATTTCTATGTAAAACATCTCACTGATAACAATGCCGCGTTTTTCGCGATTTTGCATACAAATGATGAAATTAAATGAAAATTAAGCGCATTTTACGCTAAGGAGTGGGGGGACGGGAGGTTTAACATTTTGAATAAAATAATGCGAATAATAAAGGAAGTTTGGGCTAAAAACTTTTTTAAGTACTTCCAGCTTTTGCCCGCGACTGCGCCTGCGTGGCTCTCTTTAACAATATTCACATCACATTAATTGGTTGAGATGCTCTGGATAGACGAAAGTTTATAGTTATAACGATATATTGACGACGCGGTTAGCCTAGTTGGTAGTGACCCTGCCTACGAAGCTAGCGGTCCCGGGTTCGAATCCCGGTATGGACAAATATTTGTGTGATGAGCGCGAGTATTTGTTCCTGAGTCATGGATGTTTTCTATGTATTTAAGTATGTATTTCTCTATATAAGTATGTTTATCGTTGTCTAGTACCCATAGTACAAGCCTAGAGCTTAGTTTGGGACTAGGTCAATTTGTGTGAGATTGTCCCCTGATATTTATTTATTTATTATTTATTTATATCTGGGAGACCGCAGACGCTCGCTCGGGTCAATACAAATACATACAAAAAAAAAAAACAAGAAAAAAACAAAAGATTTACCCAAAAAAAAGAAAAAAGCCTTATCTATAGCTGGAGTTTGAACCCGCAGTCTTGGCGTAGTAGGCCAATGCTCTAACCATTAGTGTACCTACTCAGACCATGTCCGTCTGGCTGTCCGTCCGCGGCTTAGCTCAGAGACTCTCAGTAGTAAAAAGTTGTAATTTGGTAAGGCACCCATCAAATAGGCAATAGCTTCCGATGAAATTAAATTCGATGAAATGATACGTTCGATGAAAGGAGTTTCGTTAAAGTGATAGCTACCCGGCAATTCCTTGGAAACCGGTCATTACTTAGTCTTGTTAAGTGGGTTATTTGAAGACGGTTTTATTTTTTAGTAATTTTTTTTTTTCGCCTTTTCTTTATTATTATTTTTTTAACTTTTTATTGGAGATTGTGGTTTGTGTTTGTTGTAATTGCCCCGGAAAACTGGACAGTTCCCGAGGGAGCGGCGATAAATGACTTCTACGCGGACGAAGTCGCGGGGAATAGCTAGTAATAGACTTAAAGGGACTATTACAAATGAGACAATTAAGATGATGGTCACCAGGATCAAAATAGGCACGCAGTTAACGAGCCAAGTGCGCGATTAATGGGCGATGACAGGAAATGCTTTGTTGTGCGGCACACTGGTTACAGGTTCACAACACAGGGTGGGATAAGTAGACACGCGTCTGGAATAAACAGCAAAAAAATTGTGCTGAAATTATGGAACTTATCTAGAACTGGAACTACTAATGTGACAACAACTCGAACGTTATGTGCCATAAGTATTTAAGTAACTTCAGACAGGGGTGAATTTTTGAAATAATATTTTCACGTCATTTCGGTGGGGATTTATTTTTTCAAGATTTTAGCATGTAAAGTCACTGGTTTGGACGAAGATTAACATAAGGATTGCTATGGTTTTTAAGGCACTTCGTAGAAGCTAATATTTTAGCAGTAAATAAAGTTTTAAAAAAAAATTACCACCGAAATGACGTAGGCACCACAGAAATGACGAACTTTTAATAACTAGTGTAAAAATCATCAATTTGATAATTACTTGGGCACGTTATATTCCAATAAAACAATGTATATTAATTTAGCACTACTTATTAAAACAATATCAAAAAAACCCTTTAATTTAAATTAACTTATTAGTTTTTAATCATCTTGATTTAATTTAAAAGATATTATAAATATAATAAGCATGAAAGTGTGATTTTCGGTAATTGTATAAAAGATAAAGATAAAAGATATTTATTCAGTAAGTAGGCCGCACGGGCACTTTTACACGTCAAAATCTACCAGCGCTTTCCAAGAGGAGACCACTGCTGAGAAGAAGCGCCGCAAGAAACTCAACAGTTAGTCATTTTTTTAAATAAAACTTATGACAATGATACTACTTATTCTAGCGTTATATAAAACTATAAAAATAATATAAAATACCTGCGTAGTTCTGCAGGAAAACATGTCAGAATTATTACGAAAACCGTGTCCCCCAGACAATATACAGTGTTTAGATGATTTTTGTGAGGTAGTAAGCTATTAGTTAATTTTCTGGTTTAGGCCAAGTATTTTTGTCCGTTAGATAGTCCTCGACCCTATAGTACGCTTTAGACATCAACGACTTTTTCAAGTAATTTTTAAGTGCTAGAAGGGGTAACTCTAAAACTACGTCGGGTAATTTATTATAAAAATAAATGCATTGACCTACACATGATTTATATACTTTACGGACACGAATTTTTTTATGGCAAACTTATTTTTATTCCTAGTATTTAAATTATGTATATCAGAATTCTTAACTAAAGAGTCTAGGTTCTTAATGACATACATAATATTTTCATAAATATATTGGGACGCTACTGTTAAAATATTAATTTGTTTAAAAAGTTATCTTTATGAGTAACGGGAATTTAAGTTATATAACTTATATATATAGAGCGAATGGCCCTTTTTTGTAACACAAATATAGTCTGTATGTCAGCTGCTTTACCCCAAACCAGAATACCGTACGACATAACACTATGAAACTATATATTAAGCACTACCGGAAAAAAATATAATACGAGTATGTATTTATTTTCGTGTCTACACCCCTATTAAAACGTCTTTTGCTAGCTAAAAGGTTTACAGATTGTTAAGGTATTGATTATTGGACGCTTTTGAAACTAGTAATTTTTGGTGCTTACGCCAATATATTAATAAGGAAATCAAAACCTACATTATACCTGAACTTTGAAACCCATTTTTTCATACATTCGCTGCGGGGTTTTTACTTAAGTAGTATTCATATTGAGGTAATTTTATCGCAATTTGTTGTTGTCTTAGTGTAGTAACACAATTTGAACGTGTTCAAGTTTCATTTTACCGATATTGTCAGTACTATTTGTAATAGATAAAATTGTGTTCGTCATTTCGGTGTCGCTGCGTCATTTCGGTGGGTAAAATCACCATCGAAATGACGCCACCGAAATGACGACAATCGAGTATATTGACGATTAGTGCTAAACCAATCATGCTATGAATGTACCGACTTTACCTAGAAATAATAACAAAATGTGATTTTACGTGTCAAAAGATAAACTTGAATTAATTTTTTTTTAACCCTCAAATAGTATCCCACGGGAATGACGTTTAAGAGAACCAAACTACGTCGCGTAAAAGACTTACCTCTCCAGATGCTTAATAATCCGTTGTAACACGTCCACTCCGCTTGATAGCTCAAGTACAACTAATGTACTTGCCTAGAGTAACGCAAACATGGCGGTACAACTATCGAGTAAAGAGTTATTCGCGGGTGTTTGAGCGTTATGATTTTAGCTGCTAAGCGTGGGACAAGATTACATTAGCCAATATCTTTTTATATCAATATGCATTTCTAATAAACAAAACACAAGGAAATGCGTCTTTTATTCTAGTTTCTAATGATGTATAATACTCATTAATACGTTTCTTAGCCATGCAGTTATGCTAATTTGTTTGAAGCAAACCGCAAGTGGGACAAGGCTCACAGACTTAGTGCACTATGGAACCTAAAACTTTTATATATTTTTTTGGTCATTTTTTGTATTATAACAACGTCAAAAATGTAATGCCTGAATGTATTTTAGTGTTTTTAATGTGTAAAAAAAAAACTGTGGTGTTTATTTTATTCGTTTTCTTTTAATGAGCTTGGGACGTCTAAAAATTCGCTCTAAAAATACACCCACAGACACACACACATAACTACTTTTGCCATATTTTAATATGCCATAATCGTTTAATTTGCGATAATTTTCATTTTCACGAAGATTTTTTAAGAGATTAGCACAGAGCCCATTAGGTTTGGTCAGGTTTTATTTTATTTAACAATCCTGAAAAGTGTGCGGTTTCAGAACAAATGCCTTTATGTCAAATGATGATTATGTCAAATGATACATTATGGCATATGAATTTATGACAAACAATAGATAATAATAATAAATATAATAAATATCAGGGGACAATCTCACACTAATTGACCTAGTCCCAAACTAAGCTCTAGGCTTGTACTATAGGTATAAGCAACGATATTTGAATTTTGAAATTATTTTATTTGCAAGAACATTCACAGGTGTTAATATAAATATAGGTATACATACTTATATAGAGAAATACATGCTTAAATATATAAAAAACATTCATGACTCAGGAACAAATACTCGCGCTCATCACACAAATATTTGCCCATACTGGGATTCGAACCCGGGACCGCTAGCTTCGTAAGCAGGGTCACTATCAACTGTACCCTCTCATTGTGAGTGGAGGTATGTGCCCAGCAGTGGGACGTAGTATAGGTATAGGCTGGATTATTATTATTATTTATCTACACGCATATCATAAGTCCTCTATAATGCGTTCAGAATCCGTTGGCAATGACCAGCATTACAACAATCAATTTTACTATGATAATTTTCTTATCTGTAGCAGCAACATAATGTTCTTATAACGATATAACATTTGATAAAGTTATGAGTTTCAAATTTCGAACATCTTTGATAAACAAAACAATTTTATTTGACCTCAATTCTACTATCACTCGAGATGACATTTAATTCGAAATGAAATGTCAATTGCATACAATTTTGACAAATCTCGTATGTTACTTGATAATTTGATATCGAACGATATGATAGTAGAGGCCGACTCTAGATGGTCTCTGAATTTAAAAAAAAACTACGGTTGCCGCCATTTTTGACGTTCTAATAATTGATCAATGCCGGCTATGCCGGCCGTAACATGCGGTTCCTGAACACATCATAGAGAGCTTATAATATGTATGTAGATAAAATAGTGTATGTAACTGTACATAATTAGGCATTATGCAGCAGTCACATAAACTACTATAATAAATACCCACAACTTAGCTAGCCCTTGTACCCCAGTCTGTCCGTCTGTGTGTTACCACCAAACTCCTGAACAATATAAATAGTCCGCGCGTTAGTCTGACTCCATTACGCGACGATCCGTCCGTCGTTAAAATAGATACTTTGTTTTATTTCATACTCGTCGGCGAGTACAAGGAAGTATTAAAAGAGTTTAATTAATGAATATCACTACATAGTATAAAACAAAGACATCCCGCCGTCTGTCCCTTTGTATGTACGCTTAGATCTTTCAAACTACGCAAAGGATTTTTCTCAAACATGCTCAGAAAGGATGGCATTTCTTTTGAAAAACGAAGACGCGAAGGGCCTCATTTTTTTCCTAGGAGTAAAATAAACGTATGAAAACCCATTTTTGTCCGCTGCGATATTTTTTTTAAAGTGCTTTCAAATGCATACAGAATAGAAAGGACCAAGAAATAAATCTCATACAGCCAAGGCAACTGCTCGTTTTTGTAGCACAGTGCGTGTGTTTTCTTCTTTTTAAATTTCTTTAAAATTGTCTATGGTTAGAGAAAAAAATTAAAAACAAAAACTTATTGAAATTTAAACGTAGAACTTACTGTTGTTGTGTAAAAGCTACAAACATCAAGTCCTCGGCACTTCACGGTATTAAATTTGAATTCTATTGCTGTCAATATTATGTCAAATTCTACAAGTGTGAAATGGTTGAATTGGATCCTTTTCCCTAAGTTACGTCCATTTGTCTACCACAAGCCCTGAAATATCAACATCTCAAATTCAACAGACAAGCATAAATGTTCCTGGAAAACCCATAACAATTTCGTTTACAAATTGTCCTAATATGATTAACATCACTTTTAATATTTATTTTACTTTTTTTACAAATATATTTGTATCATTTCCTCACATGTTTGAGAAAAGCATTATATATGCCTCGGCGGAAACGGGGGGATTGCCTGACTCGTATTTTAGCAGGCCTCGCTATTGCTCGGCCTGCTAACCACCTCGTCAGGCAATCCCTTACTTTCCGCGCCTAGGCAATAATGTACTATTCTTAGTGATTTAATAAAAATGTAATTTTAAAGACATTATTAGTCTCGAAACTAATTTTGTGATTGATCTGTCATTTTAACTATTCTAACGATTTAATATACAAATTAGGAATTCAAGTGTTTACTAAACGCCTAGACTGATATCCGCAATGACCGTAACCATGGTAATAACAATGCTATAATAGTTATAAAAGAACAGTTATTACTATGGCAACTCTCATTATAGAACAGTTTTCACGCTTTAGTTACGCTATGGGTGGCATTCTGATACTGTTAACGATGCATATATTACCGGTTTATTGTTCGCGAGTAGTAAAAAGTTGTTAAGATATCCCACGCTGTAATCAACCTATATGCTAAGGGGAAATCCCTCAAACTTTAAAAATCACAACCCCTAACCTTATTTATCTTACCGAATATTCTCTAATCAAGCTCACCCCTAAAGGGTTGACTCGAGACGCAATTGCCCTCCCTTCCCACCCCTTTTACCCCCTCATCGTAAAATACACCTTATGATTAACTGCAGAGGACTTAATATCCTTTAGGTACAAAATTGCACATGGTACGTTTCAGGGGTGATTCCCCCCAAGATTCAATTGCTCGTCAAATGCCCTGTTATTTTTAATTAAGAACTAATTGCAGGAATTCTCGCGATTGAAGCAAATTAATTTAAATTAGCCTTATACTTAACTCGATAACTACAAATTTAAGGTCATCACAGTTTAATCATAATCAAATGGCATTATTATTAAAAAACCTTTTAAATGTAAAAAAATG
The DNA here is from genome assembly GCA_963241965.1 of Tortrix viridana. NCBI lineage: Eukaryota > Metazoa > Arthropoda > Insecta > Lepidoptera > Tortricidae > Tortrix > Tortrix viridana. The sequence goes on along the minus strand of OY725199.1, from coordinate 518,333 downwards.
AATGCAAAAATATATAAAACTAGCTTTCCACCCGCGACTTCGTCCATGTCCATCCTGAAAGTCCATTCTAAATGTGGGTGAAAGAAATTTTGAAATCGGATGTATAGGTTACATTTAAACACAAAAACAAATTTACAAACTTTACCTCTTACATTTGTATAGATAATTATATATCCCAGGTCAGTCAAACTAAAGATGTCGTTAAAAAAATACAGCCCAATTGGCTAAGTAAAGTTTTTGGAAGTGATGTAATTTTTTTTTTTCGATAGTCCTAATCCTAAAGATCAAGAAACTGCGGCTCTTTTATTTTTATTTCCTCTAATATTTTAGAAATATTTTTTTTACTAATAAGTAAACAAGTAAGTAAGTAGTAAGTAGTATGTCAACTTAATAAAGTTGACATTTGTAAACTTTAATGACCGACAAGCTTGTTGCCTTCGTACTTATGAAAAAGAAAAAAAAACTGTCACTTCTATATTGTCTATACTCTGTCATTGTCAAATCAAAGTAAACAAAGTTTACAAAAGTCAACTTAATAACTAAAAAAAATATTTCTAAAATATTAGAGGAAATAAAAATAAAAGAGCCGCAGTTCCTTGACCTTTAGGATGAGGACTATCGAAAAAAATATAATTTACATCTCTTCCAAAAACATTACTTAGCCAATTGTGGAACTCCTTTTTTGAGGTCCGCTGAAAAATAAGATGGGACTTAGGACATAGACTTAAGTTTGATGACCTACGATGATTTGAAAATAAGTAATGTTTACGTACTTTCTTTTTGATTCAAATCTCGACTTACACCCTGTATACTACTCTGTCAAGAAAGTACCGGGAAAAGATCAATAATACACAAACTGTTTGTTAATCATCCAAATTTATTTTATCACCTTCAAAGTATGCTCCTTCAGAAACGATACACTTACGCCAACGAATAATCCAATCATCAAAACATTTTTTAAACACTGTTTCCGGAATTGAATTCAGTTCTCGGCGCGAATTCTCCTTTATGTCTTCTACCGATTGAAAACGGGTGCCACGAAGTGGTAATTTGAGTTTAGGAAAAAGAAAGAAGTCGGCAGGAGCCATATCTGGTGAATATGGTGGTTGCTCGATGGTATTTGTTGAGTGTTTGGTCAAAAATTCTTTCACAATGATGGCCTTGTGCGAAGGCGCATTATCGTGGTGCAAAATCCAAGAATTTTCATTCCACAAATCTGGCCTTTTTCGTCGAATTTGCTCTCTTAAATGCCGCATAACGCTCAAATAATATTCTTTATTTACCGTTTGACCTTCCGGCAAGAATTCCGAGTGCACAACACCGCGATAGAATGAGGATTTTCAGTCACTATTTCCTTCACTTTTGCGATGTTAACTTCAGTTGCAGACGTTGATGGCCTACCAGAGCGAGGCAAATCTTCCATCACATCTCGACCGCTTTTGAACGCTTTGTACCACTCATAAACACGTGTTTTTGATAAAGTCGAATCACCGTAAGCCTTCTGTAACATTTTCAGTGACTCCGAACACGAAATTCCATTGGCGATGCAAAATTTAAGACAAACTCTTTGTTCAATGTTTTTGTCCATTATGAAATTCGCAATACACACTAGATATGATATAACTAAAAACAGCACTGTATTTAATATAAATAACAGATGCAACTCAAACTCCGCGCCAAAATAGAAAACAGTTGTGCCAATCTAACAACAACAAAAAAAACAAAAATTTGAATTTGGAACCATAAACAAATCATCCATTCCCGATACTTTGTTGACTGAATGTATACTCGTATACCCGAAAACATTACTCCTCTTCCGCAGTCGGCTAAAAATGTTAAATCCCATTATAATTGGAAAGCAAAATTGCCAAACTCCGTAATATAACTTCTATACAGCCTCTATACAGCGTTTATCTCTCGTTTGAGCGGCTAATAGCTGTATAAAGAGCACGAAGACAGTCATGTAGCGCCAAAGTTTTTAATTAAATATTAAAATTCATGCTACATCGCCAGATAAGAAGAAGCGCTGTAGGTCTTGATACTTGGAGGAATTCGCTTTTTTCTAATCGACGTGTAAAATAATGAAAACCTAAGGAACACCACAAAACGTATGTAATTTTTTTACTCGACTACCCAAAAGGGAGGGTAATGTTTTTTGGCTGTATGTATGCATGTATCCTTGTTTATATGTGACCTCCTGTAGGCTAAACGCCTTAACGGATTTTAAAGTGCGGGTGTCTTTGGATTGGTATTCGCCCAAGGAGTGTCAGAGGCTATTATGGACCACCTGAGTCCTGATGCTGCGGAGAAGTCGGGTTTTAAAAGCTTGCTTTTTGTTAGACTTGCTTACTAATTAGAAAATAATGTCCCAAAAGTAAAGACAAAATTAAAACAGTTGTTATGTTCAATGCAAAAGTCAAATGTTTCAAATTAGGCGGGATTCAGGTATTTTTTTGATAGATTCTAAAATAAAGGAAGTGGAGCTGAAACACTTCCAAAAAGAGTTGTTCAACACCAAATAGTCTGAGAAAACGATCACATTGACACAGTTAACATCCTATATCGACCAATTATGTTAACTCCGACATGACAGCATCCTTCCATTCTATTTGACTCATATAACTTTCTCTTGGCTTACTTCTTTCTCGCTTCCCTTCTATCTTTCCTTCTGTGATGTTCTTTATGAAATCGTCAAGACATACAAGATGTCCTAAAATAGAAACAAACGCGCTGATTTAAATACCCCCTTTTTTATGGCAGTCTGGTAAAAACAGTATTCAAAAAAACTTCTTCAAAGTATCAAGATGTCGTCGTCAATGTAGACGTCACGGACAAGGCAAATTGTGCAGTCAGGCGACTCTGTCTCTCTTCACGCCTCACTGCAAGGGGGAGGGAGACGGCAGCACGCGCGAGATTGGGGAGATGTATTGGCGATTAAGACAATGCATGATTTTGACTTTTATTGGGGGCGGGGAGTGAAATTATGGGCGAGTTCATTTGTTTTAAATTTTTACATCACAGTCGTTTTGTTTTATCCCCGAGTAGAATAAACTTTATTTTTTTAACCGACTTCAAAAAAAAAAAGGAGGTTCTCAGTTTGACCTGTATGTTTGTATGTATGTATGTATGTATGTATGTATGTATGTATGTATGTATGTATGTATGTATGTATGTATGTATGTATGTATGTATGTATGTATGTATGTATGTATGTATGTATGTATGTATGTAGTAATATTCACGCTATTCTCGTTTCAGAATCCTGGTTAAAACCGTGTTTGCCTACTCTTTCTTATTCTTTACCAGGATTCAATTTAATTCGCAATGACCGCTCTAATAGAGGTGGTGGTGGAGTTGCCATTTATCTCCGTTCTCATATCCCCTTTTCTATTGTTGCCATGTCTGCACAATCTTCTTCTGGTGCCGCGGAGTATCTTTTCCTCGATATTACTTTGTCTCATAATAAACTTCTTCTTGGTGTTTTTTATTCTCCCTCCCTCCTCACCAATTACTTCCTTCCATTTGAAAAACTCCTTGAAGATCTTATGCCCTCTTTTAATCATCACATTATAATGGGGGACTTTAATACTTGCCTTCTTAAAGATGATTCGCGTTCTAAATCCCTTAAGTATCTTGTAAATGCCTGCAACCTGAGTATACTTCCTTCCGGCGCTACGCATCACTTTCCAAATTGCACCCCTTCCCTTCTCGATTTGACTTTAATTTCCTCTCCAGCTCATGTAGCTAAGCATGGACAATACTCCGCGGATGCGTTCTCTTACCACGATTCTCTCTACCTTTCCTATAAAATCCGGCCTCCGAAGACAAAGCCTAGGACTCTCCTTCAGCGCAATTTCAGTAGGGTAGATGTTGATAAGCTTCGTGAAGATGCGGCTAACATTGACTGGAGTGTGATTACTCATGCTGTTTCCGTCGATGAGCAAGTTTCTCTTTTTAATTCTCTCCTGACTCAGCTATATGATATTCACGCTCCAGTCCGTCCCGTCAAAATAAAACATCTTCCTGCTCCTTGGCTCACTGAGGACATAAGGGCTATGATAAAGAGGAAAAATTTTGCGAAAGCAAGGTACAAAGCTGATCCATCGGACGTTAACAAAGCTAAGTATCATAAGTTGCGCAACCGCTGTGGCACAGTGTGCCGGGACGCTCAGAGTCGCCACATCCATAAGTCAGTCGAAAATGGTGATCCTGCTAAAGTATGGAAGTTTCTTAAGTCAATAGGAGTTGGTAAATCACAGCAAAATTCTAATACCGTTGATTTAGATCTGGATCTGCTTAATAAGCACTTCTCATCATCTGCCTTATTCAGTGGCCCCGCAAAGGAAGAAACTCTCAACTATCTTTCTACACTTCCAACTCCTGACATTTCTCCGTTTTCCTTCGTTCAATTCACCGATAGTGATGTTGAGAAGAGTGTGAAATCCATTGCTTCTAACGCTGTTGGAGTCGATAGCGTTAGCCGTAAAATGATCCTTCCTTTACTTGACCTGCTTGTCCCAATTATCACCAGCATCCTTAACAATTCAATCTCTTCCAGTGTTTTTCCTTTACTATGGAAGGATGCTGATGTTATCCCTTTACCTAAAAAATCTAATCCCTCCTCCTTTTCCGATTACCGACCAATAACCATTCTCCCTTTCCTATCCAAAGTGCTGGAGCGTCTGGTTCACCAGCAGTTATCATCCTTCTTAACCAGGAACAATCTCCTTAATTCCTTTCAATCCGGTTTCCGTCCTGGGCATAGTACGGCTACCGCTCTCGTTAAAATCTCAGACGACATTCGTATGGGTTTTGACTCCAGAAAACTGACGTTGCTGACGTTACTAGACTTTAGCAATGCATTTAATACAGTAGATTATGACGTCATGCTTGGAATTTTGCGCTCTCTTAACATATCTCCTGCGGTAATAGATTTTTTTCACAGCTACTTAGTGGGTCGTCGGCAGAGGATAAAGGTTGAAGCTTCCCGATCTCCGTGGTGCAGTACGTTAGCCGGCGTTCCGCAGGGCAGTGTGCTGTCTCCGCTACTTTTTTCTATATTTATTAACTCTGTTACAAATAGTCTTCTTTCTTCATATCACCTTTATGCTGACGATCTACAAATTTATTCTCAAGGCGCTCTTGGTGAACTTGATTCTGTCGTCAAGGTTGCTAACGATGACTTGGCTCGCATACTAAGATGGAGTAACAGTTACGGCTTAATAGTTAACCCAGCGAAAACCCAAACAATTCTCATTGGCAGTCCAAAGCTTATTTCTAGAATCGATTTTGATAACCTTCCACCGGTGCATTTTGATGGTGTTAGTATACCTCTTTCACACCAGGTTAAAAATTTGGGTGTCATAATGGACCGTACCTTTACATGGATACCTCAAGTCAATGAGATCAGCAGGAAGATGTTTGCTGCAGTGTGGTCTCTTAGGCGCCTTCGCAACTTCCTTCCTCTCGCGACTAGGGTTGCGCTCGCTCAATCATTGCTTCTCCCTATTTTGGACTATGCGGATGTATGTTATCTTGATCTTTCTGAGGAGCAACTTGACAAGCTTGAGCGTATTCAAAATGTATGTATTCGGTTCATATTTGGGCTACGCAAGTATGACCATGTCTCTTCTTTTCGGTTACAGCTCAAGTGGCTCCCAATTCGTCTTCGTCGGTCCTTTCACCTTCTAAATCTTCTCTACAGCATCCTTTTCATCCCAGCAACTCCACGATATCTCAAGGAGCGTTTTAGTTATTGTAATTCTGTGCGTTGTTCAAAAAATTTTATTTTAGCTGTTCCCTCTTCTTCGTCTAAATTTTACAATAACTCTTTTACTTTTCAGGCTGTTAGGTTGTGGCATTCTCTGCCCTTGAAATTAAGAGAAGCGAGATCGCTTTCTATTTTTAAATTCCGTCTTAAAGAACATCTTTTATCACTTCCTTAATTATCTTCCTTCCCTTTTTAGTTTTGTTTCTCCTATTTCTGTTCCATTTATTGCTGTGGCTGACATTGTTATCTTTTTCCCTGAGTATTGCTCTTTGTACATTTGTACCTTTGTATTTATTTATGTATATATTTATTGTTTAAGTTTATTTATGTTTATAACTATTTATTTATGTATATTTTGTTATTGATTTCATTTATTATTATTTTTAGTTGCACCGCCTGCCAGTTTTTGATGTTTATTTTTAATCTCTTCTTTGTAAGGTTGTCTGGAAGAGATCGCTATTTAGCGATAAGACCGCCTGTTGACTCACTATGTAACACTTCTCTTTCTTGTTGTATTTCTTGTTCTTGCTGTATGTGGTGTTTAATAAAGAGTTATTGTATTGTATTGTATTGTATTGTATTGTATTGTATGTATGTATGTATGTATGTATGCATGCATGCATGCATGTATGTATGTATGTATGTATGTATGTATGTATGTATGTATGTATGTATGTATGTATGTATGTATGTATGTATGTATGTATGTATGTATGTATGTATGTATGTATGTATGTATGTATGTATGTATGTATGTATGTATGTATGTATGTATGTTTGTATGTATGTATGTATGTATGTATGTATGTATGTATGTATGTATGTATGTATGTATGTATGTATGTATGTATGTATGTATGTATGTATGTATGTATGTATGTTTGTATGTATGTATGTATGTATGTATGTTTGTCCACGATTATCTCGCGTTTGGCTGAGCCGATTTAGATGCGGTTTTCAGCAAAGTATTTGTTACATTCTGGAGAAGGTTTTGGTATACAAGAATAATGGATACCACGTGACGTCATCTGCATGGATCCGTTATTAAGCGATATATTAGTTCAACTCGAACGATTTTGTGTTGACGCGATTTTTTTAGTGATAGTTATACTCGTATCACTAAAAAGCGAAAAAAAAATGTAATAAAAAAGACGAAAAAAAATTTTCATAAAAAATAGAACCGTCTTCAAAAAAAAAACACTAAACAAGACTAAATAATGACCGGCTTCCTAGGAATTGCCTATTTGATGGGTGCCTAATAGGTACATGGAATATATCGAAGTCGGTGGCAAGAATCATGTGACATTGCTATTGTGTAAACCTACTTGACACCGGCTTAGATATATTCCATGTACCTATTAGGCACCCATCAAATAGGCAATTCCTAGGAAGCCGGTCATTATTTAGTCTTGTTTAGTGTTTTTTTTTTTGACCACGGTTCTATTTTTTATTATTATTAAACCGGTCAAGTGCGAGTCGGACTTGCGTGTCGAGGATTTACATCCAACTAACTTGGTATTTGTTAGCCGACTGCGCGAAGCAAAAAGAAGGGTAATGTGGTTAGCAGTCAATGTATGTATGTATGTGACCGAAAATTGGATATTCCGCTCTAGCTCCTAAACTATAAGACCGATTTTAATAAATGAGGTGTCATTATGATTCGTCAAAAACGTGCGAGTATCTTGGCCTTTATAAAAATTATTAGGGTGCGTCATACTAGTCACTAGTCAGATTTTAGTTTTTGAGGGTAGGTTAGTGTATATACATACATACATACAAGTCAGAAACATTACCCTCCTTCTTCAGAAATCGGGTAAATATAACAGTTTGTATATTGAAATCGTTTACGACTTGTGTAGCCCGCTTCACGCCTCAGCAGCTAGGGGGGCAGGAATGAAATACTAAAGATTGGGGATGGAAGATATATGGAGTGCTGTCTTTATGGGACCTCACGCCCGGCTTCGGGATGTTATGATATTATATTATAAATTATAATAATTGGAGATATATTCATACTTTTCTCCCTATTTCTTACTGTTAACAGTTGCTTTGGAAAAAAACATACGATGGTATGGCACCCCATACTATACTTAAAAACAACGGTGCGACTTTGATATTTTTAGGGTTCCGTACCCGAAGGGTGCCAAACGGGACCCTATTACTAAGCCTCCGTTGTCCGTCCGTCTGTCGCCGGGCTGTATCTCATGAACAAAAATAGGTAGACCGCTGAAATTTTCACAGAACGTGTATGTCTATTGCCGCTATAGCAACAAATAATAAAAATAAAGTAAAATTAAAAATTAAAGAGGGGCCCCATACAATAAACGTGATATTTTTGTTAAATCCGGCTGTATCTCATGAACCGTAATAGGTAGACTGTTGAACTTTTCTCAGTGTGTCTCTGTTGCCGCTATGACAACAAATAATAAAACTACATAGTATTAAATCTTGTATGATGGTACGGAACCCTTCGTGTGCGAGTCAGACTCGCACTTAGTCGATTTTTAGGGTTCCGTACCTCAAAGAAAAAATCGGAACCCTTATAGGATCACTTTGTTGTCCGTCTGTCTGTCTGTGTGTCTGTCAAGACCCTTTTTCTCAGGAACGCGTGAAGGTATCAAGTTGAAATTCACATCAAATACTTAGGTCTGCAATCCCTTGGATCAGTGAAAAAATCAAACATCTAAGTCAACGCAATCAAAAGATGCGGCCGTTTATGCCGCATATTGAAGGGAATCTCAAGGGAATCAAAACCGATAGGGTACTTCCCGTTGACTTAGAATCATGAAATTTTGCTAGAAGCTATGTCTTATAGCACAAGTAAAGGAATAACTCCGAAAACCGTTAATTTGTAGTTACATCACATAAAAAATAGCCCAGTATAAGCTGACACTCACTAAGTACTAAAGTGCATACTTATTGCGTGTCAGTTTATACTGGATTTATTTATATTGTATTCCCGTGTTTTACGAACTATTTACATGCCTACAAGTTTGTGCGGAACCCTCGGTGCGCGAGTCCGACTCGCACTTGACCGGCTTTTTAATCATTGCTTGTGTGCTATGTGTCAGTAAATACCTGTAATGAGCTATTTCGTGACTTAATTTCACGTCAAAAAACCGGGCAAGTGTTCGAACTCGCGCACTGAGGGTTCCGTACACAAATTGACCTAGTCCCAAACTTAGCGCTAGCCTTGTACTATGGGTACTAGGCAACGAAATATATAGAAAATCTCCATAACTCAGGAACAAATACTCGTGCTCATAACACAAATTGCCTATGGATTCGAACCCGGGACCGCCAGCTTGGTAGGCAGGGTCACAACCAACTAACCAATGAATCTTAACACCATTAAGTGCCCGATCAAAGCGGGCCCAACTCTAAACCCAACAGCACTGTAAAGCCATAACTCAATGCTCCTGGCACCTCGACTGCGGATGACGCATGGCCACTTACACACACCATGAATGGGAAGCTTTATGAGTCGGGGGCCCTTCGAAAGGTATAACTGTGGTGGTCTTTAAATATATAAAACTGGGCAAGAGCATGTCGGGCCATGCTCAGTATAGGGTTCCGTTGCTATTACTACAAATAAAGTGCACCAGCAAAAGAGCGTATCTTCATGGCACTTACGTCCTTTTGTTGAGAAGCGCAGTTTTTCGGTAATAACTCAAAAACGGTATATTCGATCATGTTGAAAATAATTTTGGTTGAGAGTATTTATTAAGCGATACCTTTGTAATTTTTTTCATATTTTTTGGACGTACAGTTTAAAAGATAAAGGGGGACACAATTTATGCAACTTTTGGAGCGATTATTTCCGAAAATATTCAGTTAATCAAAAAATTGCTTAGAAACCTTAAAGTGTTTTTAAAAGAACTGTCGAAATATGTGCCACACGTTGATATTTACTGGGAAAAAAAAATTTAACAAAAAAAATAAAACCGTCTTCAAAAACCTACTAAAAAGCGTTAAATAAAAACCAGCCTCATAGGAGTCCTAGGAATAGCCTATTTAGTGCCGAATAGGTACATAGAATATATCCAAGCCGGTGTCAAGTAGGTATACACAGTAGCGATGACACCATGATTCTTGACACCGGCTTTGATATATTCTATGTACCTATTCGGCACTAAATAGGCTATTCCTAGGACTCCTATGAGGCTGGTTTTTATTTAACGCTTTTTAGTAGGTTTTTGAAGACGGTTTTATTTTTTTGTAAAAATTTTTTTTTTTTCGCTTTTTAGTGATGCACCTCTTATTATTATGTGATAAACTAAAGCACATAAACATCACATTAAGAAACAATAGCCTAATACAAACCTCTCATCACCCTTAACAAAATGTCGCTGCCCAAGATGCAGGGCCGTTAATCATTGCGGAGTTCTCCCGGTACTTCACCATCAGTTGCACTTCACCATATGTGTTATAATGAGTATAAAACTAGCTTCATAGCTTCATAGTCTTAATAAAGAAATCTCATTGCTGGCGTCAATCTTTTACGACTAAGCCAGTTCCGGTGGTCACCTCTGGTCTTCATCATCAGTTCCTCGTCGCCAAGAGGTGCTTTTGTAATGCAATTTCTTAAGGTCTTGCAGGTAATACCAAAATCGCTGTATGTGTGCCTATAACTTTTGAGGAGTTCCCTCGATTCCTCATGGATCCCATCATCAGATTCTGATTTGGTGACAATGGGACCACCTCGGAAGTATACCCTTACAAACAAAAAAAGAATTTTCAAAATCGGTCCACAATTGACGGAGTAATCGCGTAACAAACATACAAAAAAAAAAGCAACATACAGACGAATTGAGAACCTCCTCCTTTTTTGAAGTCGGTTAAAAATAATTTCAGCTTCTGTTACATGTATGGAGAATATACATCATGTAATTTTTTAGTAAAATGCCTGTGACACACGGACGGACAGACATGACGAAACTACAAGGGTTCCGTTTTTGCCATTTTGGCTACGGAACCCTAAAAATAGTGAACCAACTCCAACAAAGTAAAAAATATCACCTTTTTATATCATCCTAGTACAGTCAACCTGATGTTGGCTTTTGTGGTTCAAAGTACTGTTGGGCGCCGACTCCAGTTTCACTGACCTACGATGATTTTATAAGGTGTTATTTTTAAGATTATTGGAGTTTTTTACAACAAGTAATTTCTATTTCTCACCCCCGACGCAAAAAGAGGGGTGTTATTATAAGTAACGTGTATATCTATGTCTATATCTGTGTGTGGCATCGTTTCTTTTAGTGTAGGGTTCCGTACCAAAATGGTAAAAAAGGAACCCTGGTGAGACTTCGCTGTCTGTCTGACCGTCCGTCCATCCATCCGTCCGTCTGTATGTCACAGAAGTTTTTCTCAGCAACTACAGATGCTATCAACATGAAATTTGGCATAATTACAAAACAGTTTTTTTGCTATCAACATGAAATTTGGCATAATTACAAAACAGTTTTTTTTTATAATTTTCCGTGACGTACTTTTTGATTTATATTCTAAAATGTACAATGAACTAAAAAATCTAAAAAATCCTGATGTTTATCTAATCATTTATATTTTACAAAAAAAATAAAATTAAGTGTTCAAAATTTACAGTTTTTGAAAAATAACTAAAAAACTGTCTTAAATTTAGGCAACTCAAAATAGACCTCATTGCATTCCAATTAAGAAAACGCAAATCTATATTTACCATCCATATTATCTTAAATTCGGAACCCTCGGTGCGCGAGTCCGACTCGCACTTGAGCGGATTTTTTAGATTGAAATGTGACTTAAGAGTGTTCTTAGCTAGCTGATAATCCATAGACCATAGAGTTGGGCCATAGAGTTATGAGCTCTGAAAGTAGGTGTCCTGATTTTGTCGGGGATTTTATCTATTTAGTTTTAACGTGACGTCACGTAAACGGTTCCATTCACCAATTTTTCCTGTCGCGTTTTCCCCCATTCGTGATTTTACTCATTAACATTTTTCCCCATTTTAAATTTTTACCTAATCGCATTTTTCCCCTTTCTTATTTTTCCCAGTCGCAAAATTAACCATTATTTAGATCAAAATAGGTAGATAGGTTTAGGTTATGTAGCTTTGCAGCAGGTCCAGGCCAAAGCACCCAGAAATAGGAGCTCCGTCGACTCGTGAAAATGATATGAATTATTCAGATAAATACAGATTGGGAAATTATGAGAGTTTAATTAAAAACCTTCTGAAAATAAGCTACAGGAAAAATTTAAGACTGTTAAACTTTGTGAATGGAAAGATTGCTACCAGAAAAAAAAGATTTTGGGAAAAATGTCGCCATACTCTACCTGGTCTGGCAGGTACTTCACGGTTGGAACAACACAACGCTCCCACAAATGTACGCAAGGTAATAATCTTATGAAGTTATTCGTCCGTCTGCCCCCGTGTTTGCTCGCGCTAATTGGAACGCGTCGTCGCCTGCGGCCGCGGCGGCGCCGCTGTCGGTGTGTCGGTCATGTCGATATCGATAATATAATAAAATTAATAAAAAAAATATACCTGGAACAAAGTCGCTGCCCACCGTCTGTCCCTTTGTAGAAGCTTAGATTTTTCAACTACGCAACGGATTTTAATGCGGTTTTTACCATCAGTTAGATTGTTCACGGAAGGTTAGTGTATATAATTGAATCCGGAGCGAAGCGAGGGCGGGTCGCTAGTTACTAAATAAATATTTAAAAACACCCGACAAAATTGGAGCCTCTACTTACGGAGCTTATCTATGTATATTCCGACGCCGCGCCACGGAAAGAGAGCGACGTGCACACAACGATACAAAGCGATAATAAGATAGTGTCGCGCATGCGCGCGTAGTAGATTTACGCCTCAGACGCTACATTGGAACAGCTGAGGTACCACGGATGCGTTGTGTTATTTAAGAAGTTTCATTTCTACCACATGTACGATTCGGTGCAGCGCGTGCAACTTTTTAGGGTTCCGTAGTCAAAATGACAAAAACGGAACCCTTATAGTTTCGTCATGTCCGTCCATCCGTCCGTCCGTCCGTGTGTCACAGGCATTTTACTCAAAAACTACAAAATGTATATTGATGAAATTAAGAGTAAGCAGCTACTTAGTTTGGTAGTTAAATAACAGAAATAAATATTTCTAGGGGGGCACCCCATACATGCAACAGAAGCTGAATTTTTTTTGAGCAAACATCAACTTTTGGCACATATTTTGACAGTTCTTTTAAAAATACTTACTCACTTTAAGGTTTCTACATTCTAAGCAATTTTTTTGATTAAGTGAATATTTTCGAAAATAATCGCTCCGAAAGTTGCATAAATTGTATCCCCCCCCTATACCTTTTAAACTGTATGTCCAAAAATATGAAAATTACAAAGGTAACGCTTAATAAATATTTTCAACCAAAACTATTTTCAACAACAAATAACCGAAAAACTGCGCTTCTCAACAAAAGGACGTAAGTGCTATGAAAATACGCTCTTTAGCCGGTGCACTTTATTTGTATTTGCAGTAATGGCGACGGAACCCTGCACTGAGCAAGGCCCGACATTATCTTGCCCGGTTTTATTCTAAACCATCGACTGTTGCGCCTCCCTTCTTGTTTAAATATTAATCTGTACGACAAAGGGGTCGATTGCGGCGCCGCGGCTTTGTGTCGGTGGGTTTCATGCTGCATGATAACTAATCAAATAAACTCTGACAAAAAACTTGAGACTAAGTTCGTTCGTTGTCTAGTACCCATAGTACAAGCCTAGAGCTTAGTTTGGGACTAGGTCAATTTGTGTAAGATTGCCCTGTGATTATTTATTTATTTTACTTGACTACGGAACCCTAAAAAGTGACAAAAACGAACCCCGAAAGGGGTCCGTACAAAAAGAATTCACAAAGAAATCGCCTAATGAATACAGGATGAGTTTAAAATTAAAAGCAAACAAAAGAGGGCCGGGTTCAGCTGAAACAACACTGAAGAGATCCCTTTGAGGGACAAGTTCGCCCCGTCCCGTGCCCCGTTTCACCAACCTCGCACCGATGGCATAAAGGTGACAATTGGGATTTACCTAAAATAATACCATCAATTTAAGTCTAAGCTCGTATTCAGTTCCTAGATCTATACATACATATAAGCAGGAGTATATGGCAGATTATAGAACTGCTACCACGGAATTGAGCGAGTCACGGAATTCGATGAGTTTACCCTATGTAAGTATATCGTTGTATATTCCAGTTATGGCCAGTTATGGTTAATTATTCCAGTTATGGCTTTTGACGAAGAGAACTCGTCGTGTTGTTCTCCTAGTCATTATATTTAGTTTAATGTATTTGACCTTACATTTGTAATGTTTTTATTTGTGTTTGTTCTAATAATTAATATTTGTTACTTTATTACCTTGTAATGTAACTTACTTTTAAGTATTATTGTATTTTATGTTTGAAAAAATGATCTTCTGCTGGAGTTTCTTGCGGCGCTTCTTCTCCGCAATGATGGTCTTGTCCGAAGCGCTGGTAGATTCACTCTATATTACCGACGTGTAAAAGAGCCCGTATGTGGCCAATTTACTGAATAAATATTTTGATTTTGATTTTTGAGTACGCATAGTACAAGCCTAGAGCTTAGTTTGGGACTAGAACAATTTGTGTGAGATTGTCCCCTCAGATTTGCTTATTAACGCATAGACCGTCGAACTAATAACCCTTCTTTTGACTTCGCTCAGTCGGTTAAAAAAACCATTAACAAGCTTGTAATGAGGCAGACGGAAAATCCATACAAGGGGGAAAGGTGGGCGAAATGGACAACCGAAATCGCTGACCGGTCCATTCGGCCTTTTTACGCCGATATTTCAATTAACGCTCCCCGGTACAGTCGGCCGCGTGTGCAGAGTACAGTCAGCTGTGAGAAAACGGTTTTTGAAAAGATTTATTATAATTTCGCAGTATGTTTATAATTTTCACCCGAATGCGCGGAGCGAAAACAATAATCCCATCAAAAACATAAAATGTACAAAAATGTCAAGTCTCGCAATGCTTCCACCGTAAAAGTTGTGAGATCTCATGTAAAGCCAAGCCTACATTTAGTGAATTAAATATTAGACATCTTTATTTCTATAATAAGTATATTGACTTGGCAATCGCACGGCAACATAATAACTTATCTATCTTTCTTTCTCTGACCCATTCGAGTTTTCCACTGCTGTGCAATAACTTATCGACCTAATATAAATTAATTAGCGATTTGTACAGGTATTTCCACGCAGTAACGCTTTATTTGTGCTGTGTATAGAATTTTAGAAATAAAGATGTCTAATATTAATACTTTCACTAAATGTAGGATTGGCTTTACATGAGATCTCACAATTTTTTACGGTGGAAGCATTGCGAGACTTGACATTTTTGTACATTTTATGGTTTTGATGGGATCTCATTTATTTTTGTAGGTACATCAATCTGTGGTTGACTGTACCTACTTATATCAACTACGTCTTACAAATACGATTACGAAGTTACTTGTGCAGTTCGTAAAATGATTTGTCATAGACTGTATACGGAGATGTGAATTTACCAACCACAAAAAAACGGGACTGGAATTTCAGGATGTTTCAGTTTTTCCTTTCTATGAGAGCTAAACACTACCTGCAAAATTTGAAATTCGTGTGTCTGCTAGAAGTACCTTAGAATTTTGATGATCGATGAGTCAGTCAGTGAAAAAATTAACGAACTTTGACTTGCAATAATTCTTAAACTACTGGTTCAAATTTAATGAAATTTGGAAATATATCTAGTTACGGAATGCCCTCTTGGTCACTGAAAATTTGGGTTTCTAGTTTTTTCCACAACCAAGTTACAGGGGGGGGTCGAAAATGGCCCGAATGGCTTCGGGAAAAGGAGTGCCGTGCCCAGATTATTGTCTGGAACTTATTTTGTGCATGCCTGTCGGGTGTTAGCCAGAGCGTTAGCTATAGGAGGGTAGCTGTAGCGTACAACAAGTCCCCCTCGGCGCGGCATATATCAAAAGCGAATATTACATTGGTACACGTGTGACTGCTATATCTTTTTCTCGTTTTCTCATTTCCTGGCGCCATACGTTATAGTCGGTCGGCGAATATTGGCAGTGGACATGGGTGTCTTCATTGGTTTAAGCTTTTATCTATACTCATATCATAAACCCTCTATAATGCGTTCAAAAACCGCCAATTATGACTAGCATAATTATAGTTTTGTTAGAACAAATTTCTTATCTGTGAAAATGTTATTATTGCTTCATAATTATTACATTAAAATTTCGAACACCTTTGAAAAACAAAACAATTTTATTTGACCTCAATTCTAATATCACTCGAAATCACATTTAATTCGAAATGAAATGTCAATTGCATACAATTTTGACAAATCTCGCATGTTACTTGATTTCGAACGATACGATAGTAGAGGCCGACTCTAGATTGTCTCTGAATTAAAAATAAAACTACGGTTGCCGCCATTTTTGACGTTCTAATATTTGATCAATGCCGCTATGCCGGTCGTAACATGCGGTTCACATCATAGAGAGCTTATAATAATATATGTATGTAGATAAAATAGTGTATATAACTGTTCATAATTAGGCAAACATTTGTGTATATATACTCGTATATTACTATATACGACCGAGCGTCGTTGCTCGGTTCGAAACCGAATTTTCATCGACTTTATTTACAAAAAAAAAAAAAAGATAACAAACAAAACTGATCCATAGCTGGGGTTAGAACGCAGTCTTTGCGTAGTTTTGAGTAGGGCAACGCTCTAACCATCAGTCTATTCAGACGGTGGCAGCCACCCCGAAATTATGAGACAAATATGGGGAAAACGAATTTTCCCAGATATGAGACCTAGCTAGATCGAATTTTCACCCCCGTAAACCCCAAAATCGCAATTTTGATCAATGATGATAATAATTCGATTAAATTTGCAAAAAGGGTTTACCGATTATGAATAACGATACATTCGGACGAATTATTACGTGAACTTTGGCGCACCGCAATTCCATACGTTGGTGTCGATTTTAGAAAATTGTTAATTTGGTAATGCAGACTAGGACCCCTGTTTGAATTCCGAATCTGTTAGTTAGTCCGACTTAATATTACGGTGGCATTACAGGTCAGCCCCCGCTACAATGTCTCGTCGAGAGATCACACAATCATGCGCTACGGCGGTTTCAATTAGGGGGCGGTTGTGACGGTCCGACTCCGAATTAATGTTGAGTTTCAATTATACTTTTGGTTTTATTAAAATTAGTGGGTGAGTAATCTAACAAAAGAGGAAATTAGAGTTTATCGAAGAGAATCGAATGTTTTTTCTGTTCAAGGTCATTGAGAGATGTCAGCGCCTTAAGTGAACTTACAGCTATGTTATTCTGTTAACGCATCACACGCAACGCAGGCAGTTGAATGTCATTTACCCACATTGACGGACGACGTAAATTCGCCGGCTATTCATCGACTGAGCAGAACTGAACGACGATGTGTTAACAGAATAACATAGCTGGTGGCCAAGCCAAAACGCAACGTTAATTTTAGCGCTAGCGAAAACTATCAAAATATATAGAATTATTAGGATTAACGTAAGCTAATTAGTATCTCTATTCCACATACAGGGTGTCTCAATATCAGTAACCCACATTGACACTGGAGGTAGGTCAGCTTAAGAGGTACCGAACCACACTTTTTTTTTTTTGTTTTTTTTTTTTTTTAACGGAGTGGAAATGCGTTACGCATTGCCCCACACCGAACCAGCCTAACATGATCTTTGTAAAAATCGCATGGTTTTCAAGATTTGCCAGTTTAAAGTTATTTTCCAGTACAAACTCTAAACTGGCATATCTCGAAAACCATGCGACTTTTACTGAGGTCATGATAGGCTGCATGGTTCGGTACGTCTTAGGCTGGTCTACCTCCGGTGTCAATGTGGGTTACTGATATTGGGACACCCTGTATTTCGTCGATTTTCTAGAATAGTTAAGTTGGCGTGATGCATTGCGGCTTTAAAGGAGCGATGTTAAATTTTCACGGCAATAGCTTTGCCGCTGCAGAAGTACTGCCTGTCCTAAACGCCGCGTTCGTTAATTTGAATGTTGTTTCGTTTGTTGATTTTCTACTAAATGATGAATTTAGTTATTCTAATTATGTGCGTTGTTCAAAAATGTTCATTTTTAACCGTTCTCTCTTCGTCTTTGGTTTCTATTTTTAAAATCCATCTTAAAGAACATCTTTTATCGCTTCCTTAATTGTCTCCCTTCCCTTTTTATTTGTAATCGACTTCAAAAAAGGAGGAGGTTCTCAATTCGACTGTATGTTTTTTTTGTATGTTTGTTACGCGATTACTCCGTCGTTGTTGAATTTTGAAAATTTGAAATATTTTTTTTTGTTTGATAGAAAATATATATTTTTTTTTTCATTTATTTCTCTAAATTTTAATATACTTTACATAGTAAAATTTAGGTATCTGCCAAACTTCATAGCAGTTTGTTGGCAGAAAGAAAGAAAGCTCTCAAGTTTTGTTTTCCATAAGTACCTAATTACTTAACTACATTTAGGTACCCTACAATTTGCATTTATACACGCAAATACTGTAAGCAGACAGGATGCCATGGCCTTGGATACATAACATAACGCTGCGCGTCACACCCTGGCGCGCACACCACGCTGCGCAGTCAAGGTCACAAACATGTATACACTTTAGTACCTTGTCACTATAATCGCCGTGACATTCATATGTAGCAGTTGAAACATGACATTAAATAGACAAGGTACCAAAGCCCACACATACCCACGACCCCGACTGTACCTCGAGCACGAACACCTACCTTCAATCGAGTAAGTTTTTTCTGAGGTAGTCCTATTGTCACCAAGTAATGATGGGATCCATGAGGAATCGAGGTAACTCCTCAAAAGTTATAGGCACACATACAGCGATTTTTGTATTACCTGCAAGACCTTATCTTTTATCAGATTTTCATCAAACCAAGCTAAGAACGTTCTCATTATGTCACCTTTCTAACTAAAAAAAAAGCCGGTCAAGTGCGAGTCGGACTCGCGCACCGAGGGTTCCGCACAAACTTGTAGGCATGTAAATAGTTCGTAAAACACGGGAATACAATATAAACAAAGTCCAGTATAAGTATGCACTTTAGTACTTAGTGAGTGTCAGTTTATACTGGGTTCTTTTTTTTTATGTGATGTAGGTACAAATTAACGGTTTTCGGATTTTTTCCTTTACTTGTGCTATAAGACATTGCTTCTTGCCAAATTTCATGATTCTAAGTCAACGGAAAGTACCCTATAGGTTTTGATTCCCATGAGATTACCTTCAATATGCGTCATAAACGGCCGTATCTTTTGATTGCGTTGACTTAGATGTATGATTTTTTCACTGATCCAAGGGATTGCAGACCTCAGTACTTGATATTAATTTCAATTTGATACCTTTACGCGTTCGTGAGAAAAAGGGTCTTGACAGACACACAGACAGACATACGGACAACAAAGTGATCCAATTAGGGTTCCGTTTTTTTCATTTACGGTACGGAACCCTAAAAATACTAAATCAAAATCGGTCCATCCACATGCCACAGACAGATACACAGATACACATGTCAAATTTAAAACACCCCTCTTTTTGCGTCGGGGGTTAAAAAGATATATTTTTGAAGTACGGACTTAAATACGGAACCCTCGGTGCGCGAGTCTGACTCGCTGGAGAGCTGGAGAGGTTGAGCTGGGAGACGGTACCTCACCCACCATATTTCCCAGACATCGCTCCATCAGATTATCATTTTTAACCCCCGACGCAAAAAGAGAGGGATGTTATAAGTTTAACGTGTCTATCTGTGTATCTGTCTGTGGTATCATAGCTCCCAAACGGATGGACCGATTTTCGTTTAGTCCTTTTTGTGTCATAGATAATTTTATCCCGAGTGTTCTTAGCCATGTTTCATGAAAATCTGTTCAGCCGTTTAAAGATCATCAGCTCTTTTCTAGTTGATGAGGGGATCTGATTTTTTAATTCTTGACATCTTCTAGTGACGAAGTTGTCACGTTGTGTTTTTATCATTTACTCAAACAAACCCAATCTTCGAGACATGGCAATGGTTTGTAGTATTTTTAAGGGCTGGTAACTGAATGACGTTTCGTTCTGGTTTTGCTTTAGGGTTGTCAGCCTAAGAAGTTCTGCTTGACGTTAGGGTAATAAAATTAACTTGAGTTCCATTGGATAAAACTTATTAAAATAGATGTTGAGAAGTATATGCTGAAATAGAGTTTTGAATGAATTTTGGTTTCAGGAATAACAAGTAAAGGGTTTCGGCGATAATTGCATTGAATCATTATTAGGTATCGATCAAAAATTACATTTGGAAATTAAGTCAGTTCAGGGTAAATTTTAGGGTAAATATTAAGGTAAATTTCTTCATCCGAGGGTGCTCCAGGGTGCTCCTGTCGTAGCTTCCGGCCACCATAGCAGTCAAAAAGCTTATATCTAGGGCTCCGTGATGAGTGCATGAAGAAGCTTGAATTATCTTGTGCAGGACGGAAGTCCATGTCTGGATGGACATCTCCAGTTGCTGATTTGGTTGAGGAGCAGCCGATTTAAGTTATATTTTGTGGCAGTAACAAAATCGTAAGTAAATATTTCCTCGGGAAATGCAAGTGCATCATCTCAGTTTAGTTTCTTAACCTCGTGGTTAACTTTCAGCTCTTCAAGAGGTTTTACATGCCGGGACGGAGGGAAAGACAGCGTTTGAGATAATCTCTATTGGATGGTCTCCGGTAAGGATCCTTTAATCATCCTTGCTCTGCTCTCCGCTTAATTTCTGCCATGTGCATATTCTAATCGAAGCAATTTGTTTCTTTCCAGCTGAATGGGATTATTTTTGATTATTAGATTTTGATTTCTATTTCGATTTCTATTTTCTGTAAAATTAAGTTGATTTCTACAAAATCTAAATAAATTCAGTTAAAGTAAATTCAATTCAAAGAATGAATTAATAAACCAATTTTAAGAAATTCATAATGCAATAATTAATCAACTTGAGCTGCACACCTTGTGGACTTTGCAAGTTTAGTTATCTTTAGGGCTCTCATGTTTAGCTTCCTTTCTTCTGAGCTCTGAAAGAAATAAGCACATGTTTAGTATATCTCATTTTGTGCACCAGAGATTTAGATTTTTGTGTAATTTAGTATTGCGGGCTAGGTACCTTTTACTAGCCGCCATTTTGTGTAGCAAGTCCATGACAATTAGCCTTCTGCTTCAAACTTCTTAAAGCTCAACAATTTTCAATACATCATTGTGCTTGCGCCGCCTGAACATACCCTTCACGTGCTTCCTGTGTGGCTTGCGATTGGAGCTTGCATAGAGCCAACGCCCGGAGCTTCGCGTTTCGACTCACACTGTCATGATCCAGTCTGCAGCCGGACAGCCTTTGCGGGAAGGTTTCTACAGAGCGAGGTCGGTTATATAATTTCTTATTAATTAGGGAAGTAGGATTTCAATTAATCTCCTTGAGATTCACATGTAGGGAAGTAGGATTTAAATTAAATATTGGAATTGATGGCATTAGGTTCTTAGGGACTAACCAACTTAGAATAAATAATTGTGAACCTATAATAAGAACCATAGGATATTAAGCACGACCCATGCTTTCACTGAGCTAACTAATTTATGAATTTCACATGTCTGGTCGTTGTGACTACCTAAGTAATGGTTTGCAATTACTCTTGAATGTAAAACAGAAACTACCTATAGGAATAAATATTGTATTCAACTTACTAACTTGTTTCCTTCAGCTCCATAAAATAGACCCATTCTCTATCCAAAGGTTACGCCAGACATATTATTTCAGGTATTTAGTATTGTAATAATTTGTGGTTTATTACACGTTTTGTATTTCGTTTACGACTTGTTTCTTCGTTCTTGCCGGGCACGGGAAGCAAACGTCGCAATGGCGCCCATCTATTTTGTTATTTCGGTTAATTTAGAGTGACTTTTTGGTTGAAATTGGGTCTATTTCGTACAGATAATCTTATGCCATCAAAGTCCATTTATTTCACTTTGTTTGCCAGGTGGAAACCATATTGTGCTTGATTTCAGTGTAATTTAGCCTTTTGAGACAATTTCACGTTCGTTTCCACAGTTTCGCTTATGTTATGAACTATATTTTGAATATTTACAATTAGAAGAAGTTTTATAACCTCAAATCACTTTCTTCAACTTTCTTTCCGATTTTGACAAGTGAAAGTGACAAATAACCATGTGATTTTGAATCTGTAGTACACTACTGTCTTTATATATTGTGTAAGCGGGAAATAGTAAAAAAAAAACGTAACTGTGTATTTTTCAGATACTGTACTTTTAATAACATCTAGGTAAAAAGTTTATGCAAATTTTCATACTTTACTTATTTGGAAATAGAGAAAAAAAAGATTAATTATATTCAGTATTGCAAATCTTATAGCAAACACTTTATTGTAATTATTGCAACGGAAATTATGTCATAGACTGTTCTAATAAGTTATGGTTGCATACCTATAAAATAAAATACTAGTCTATAAAAATAGAAACATTTTATTAATTTAATTGCATAGTACAGTTACAGTAACAATTACTAAGGCTACATGATATTAAGAAAAAAAAAAAAACAAATATTAAGTAATAATTAGAAATTTTGGTAATAACAGTTATACATTTACCTTACTGTGCATTTACAATTGTTTCATTTAGTGCTACAGAGTTACAAGAATATTGATTTAAAAGCTAATTTTAATGATTTTGTGAGCCATTAATTCCAATTACAAGAAAAAATTCATAATTATGGACAGGCAAATACAGTTTCATTCGCTTTTAAAAGATGAATTGATTTATGAGGTTACAATTAGATCTGAAACACCATCAGCTACAGTTGACTCTTTGAGAAAACAATTGAGAGTTTTAGGTGAGGAATGCCCGTCGGAGGCAATTTTGGAAACAGACTTCTCAGTCGACTCGGAATTAAAAGTTGTGACAAATAAGTTAACTGAACTGGGTACAGTTGTAGATAGATACACACAGACACAAGACAAGTACTCATTTAATAGGTCAAAAGCACTGGGGTATCATTTATTTCACAGATTGACACGAATTCAAGTTCAGGTTGACACAGCCAAGTTTGCAATTAAGGCAGAACTTTTGTTAAAGCTTGAGTGACTTGTGGTAAAAATTGAACCTTCGGAGCTTTCTTCTAGTGTAGTTGACAACAGACAGGCACTTTCTTCAGGTTCAGGTGTATCACAAGGTGATCTACAAATTGAGTGTTCCGGGGATAAAAATATTTCAAAATGGGGGTTGAAGTTCAATGGCACAACTGATCCCAGGTCATTTTTGGAACGTGTAGATGAACTTAAGCTAGCATTTGGCGTTTCTGAGACTAAGTTGTTCAATTCAGCGGCACAACTATTTGTGGATAAAGGTCTATTATGGTTTCGTGGTATCAAACACCAGGTGTCTTCATGGAAGGAGTTGAAAGCAATATTATTGCAGGAGTTTGATCCCACAGATTATGATTATAGGTTAATGAGTGAAATTAGGTCACGGACTCAGGGTATTGATGAACCAGTTCACATTTATTTCGCGATTATGAGTTGTATGTTCGAGCGTCGTAGTACACCGTTGTCTGAGGAAGAGAAATTGGAGATTTTGCAGCATAATATTAGACCGCATTTCTCACAACAGCTTGCGTTGGTGAATGTTTCTTCAGTAGCGGAATTAAAGCAGCATTGTCGTAATATCGAGGCAGCTCGGCAGCGTACCGAGAATTTCACAGAACCAAAGTCGACTTCAAATATTTTGGGCAGTGATTTTATGTACAAAGGGAAGTCCAAGAATGTTAATTCACTTTCAGTTAGTACTGCCAAGAGTTCCAATAGTAATCCAAAGTCGTGTTCTGCAGTTTCACAGCCGTCAAGTACATCTAATGCTAGGAAACATACAGCGATGCCATCCACACATGAACAGATACCGATATGTTACAAATGCGGTGGAACTCGACATAATTTCAGATACTGCAAGTTTAGGTCGAACAACAACAAACAATTCAGCTGTTTCGGTTGCGGAATGACAGGTGTCATAATCGCGAATTGTCCGAAGTGTACGGAGAATGGTACAAATAAAAGGCCAGTTTCACACTTTCCTATTAATTCAAAAAACTAATAAATTTGGACTGTAGTGAAATTAATAGTGATAAATGTAAAGAATCCATTTCAAAATTTTATAGTTATAATTCAATCGCTACAGTTCTTTTCGCACCGAATAAGGAAGATATTCGGCCATATTTAAAATTTAAAGTTTGTGATTTTGAAATTTATGGATTATTGGATTCTGGAGCATCCGTTTCAATTTTAGGTAACAATGCTCATTTAAATTTTGTGAAATTCGGTTTCAACTTACAAGATATGCAACCAACAACATGCAATGTTGCGAATGGCGTTGAGGTCCAAACAATAGGGAATATTTTCGTTCCGTTAACATTTAATAACGTAACACATGTTGTTAAATTTTTTGTGGTTCCTGATATTGTTACGGACGTAATTTTAGGAGTAGATTTTTGGAAGTCGTTTCGTTTAGCGCCTGAAATATTCGACAACATTGAGTATACACCGAAACCGGATAATTATTTTACGAACTGCAACGGTATTAATTCAGGTCAAGTACACACGATCCAGTCGTACGACCACTTAAGTTCAACACAGAAAGAGCTTGCTGACGCGATGGTAGAAAAGTTTAAGGCCATTTCATTTGAAGAGAAGGGTTTAGGCAGGACTGCTCTAATTGAGCATTGTATTGACACCGGCGATGCTTATCCTATTAAGACGAGGCAATATCCGCTCTCACCGGAGAAGCGAGCAGCATTAAGCGCCGAACTCGATAGGATGCTCCAATTAGATGTGGTTACTCCTTGCGAAAGCCCATGGAATAATCCTGCCTTATTAGTGCGTAAAGCAAACGGCGACTGGCGTTTTTGTTTAGATTGTAGGAAACTTAACGCGATTACTAAGGGAGACTCGTATTCTATTCCGTACATTCCACAGATATTAGATAGTTTAAAGGAAGCGAAGTACCTTACGTCAATCGACTTAAGTTCCTCATTTTGGCAAATACCGTTGAGTGAAACGTCACAGGAAAAGACAAGCTTTACCGTGCCTGGTCGCGGGTTATACAAATTTAAAGTTATGCCATTTGGTTTGTGCGGAGCACCTGCTAGACAGCAGCGGCTCATGGATAGCCTTATTGATCACAATATAACCAGTGACATCGAGAACGGTTTAGCATTTTGTTACATAGATGACATAGTCATCTGTTCTTCGGATTTTCAGACGCATTTAGTGCTACTTAAGCGTGTTATGGAGAAATTAAAAATGGCAAATTTAACTATTAATTTCGCGAAATCCAAGTTCTTCAGGCAGTCGCTCAAGTACCTTGGTTACGTCGTGGACGAGTTCGGGTTGCGTACTGATCCTGAAAAGGTCGCGGCCATTTTGAATTTCCCCATACCCACAACTTCTCGAGAGGTTAAGATATTTTTAGGAACGTGCTCCTGGTATCGTCGTTTTATACGAAACTTTTCGACCATAGCCGCTCCTTTAAATAGATTAACAGCAAAGGGGAAGAACGTACCCGCCTTTCGATGGTCTGATGAGGCAGAAGTTGCATTCAATTCATTGAAGAACACATTAGTTTGTGCTCCTATTTTGGCAGTGCCAGATTTTGGGAAGCCTTTCTCTGTGCACTGCGATGCTTCTTCATATGGATTGGGTGGAATGCTCAGTCAGACTATCGATGGCCACGAGCACCCGATCGCGTACGTTAGTCGTTCCCTTAACAAAAACGAACGAAATTACAGCGCGACCGAGAGGGAGGCTCTTGCTGTTCTTTTCGCTGTCGAGAAGTTTCAGGCGTATTTAGGCTCGCGTCGCTTTAAGGTGATTACAGATCACGCGTCACTTAAGTGGTTTATGAACCTGGAGAACCCATCTGGTAGGTTAGCACGTTGGGGTTGCAGACTGTCTCAATATGAATTTGATATTGAGCACAGGAAAGGCACCGATAATGTGGTACCGGATGCGTTGTCCAGGCTCATGAAGGTTGACGCAGTGAACGTCACCAACGACGACGTTGAGAAAGATTTATGGTACGAAAGGGTTGTGAACGGTTGTAAGTCTTTCCCCACAAATTTTCCGAATTTCTGTCTTAAGGAGGGAAAGCTATACCGATTTTGTAGGAGTAAGTACAACTTACTGAGTGAATTTGACTGGAAAGTGGTAGTTCCGAAGAGTGACCGTAATAAGATACTACAAGAATTACATTGTGAGTCTACAGCAGCACATCTCGGTGTTTTCAAAACTCACCGGCGGCTATCTTTGACTTACTTTTGGCCCGGCATGCATAGAGATGTTGTCGATTTTGTGAAGGCTTGTGAAGTATGTTCAGCTTACAAGCATTCACAAACTCGAACTCCTGGTTTGATGGGTCAGCCAAAGGTATGTCAAAGACCATTTCAAGTAGTATCCATAGATTTAGTAGGTCCTCTACCACGTTCTCGGTCAGGTTACACATTTTTGTTTGTTGTGACATGCTGTTTTTCAAAATATACTTTGCTGTTTCCACTTCGCCGCGCGACCAGCGCTTTAGTTGCAAAACACTTTGAGAACCATGTTATTTTAGCGCATGGTGTACCTGAAACCGTAATTACCGACAATGGGGTTCAATTTACGGGATCAGAATTTAGGCAACTACTCAAGAAGTACAATATTCCTAGGGTACATTATGGACCACGGTATACTGCTCAGGTAAATTTAGTTGAGCGGTACAATAAGACGGTTATGACTGCTGTAGCGTCGTACGTGGAAGAAAACCACCGAGCTTGGGACGAGCAACTGCACCAAATTCAGTTTGCGTTAAACAGTGCAGTTAACGAGTCCACGGGGTTTTCTCCTTTCTTCTTGGTACACGCCAGGGAACCGGTCATAAACGGCTCGTTTTACCGCGATGCGCAGGAGGAGTATATTGTAGGTATCCCTAGAGAGGAATATGCAGGCGAATTTGGCTGTTTAAGAAGTATTTTTGAACAAGTTCGATCTTGTCTTTTGAAGGCGCATGCCACAAACTCTAAATATTATAATTTAAGACGTCGTCCGGCCAAGTTTTCAGAAGGCGATATCGTTTGGAAGCGCTCGTATGTACAAAGCGATGCTGATAAATTTAGAATGGCTAAGCTCGCGCCTAAGTACGAAAAGTGCAAGGTTAAGAAAGTTTTGTCGCCTTTAGTTTATGAATTAGAGAGGATGGACGGACATCCAATAGGTTCTTGGCATATTAAAGATTTAAAGTCGTAGCTGATCTCGTGATCAGTGGACGCGCGCCCGTTATGCTAGTCATTGCTCGCCGCGCCGCCACTGTTGACTACCAGACCTACCTCATGACTGTGTTAGCATTTAGTGTTGAATATTACAGTAATATATTCAATCACAAACTGTTTGGTGTGGTGAACAGGAACAACTGTCTCACTATTGGAATTATGTGCGTGAAGTATGAAAGAAAGTGAAAGGAGAAGAATTTAGGGCTACACATTCATGACTCAATACCATCAAGAGCAATCTTTAATATGATCTCAAGTAACATCTTTTAGGCCTGCCAAGTTATTTAGTATTTAGGTACATTGATATGTACACCTGTGTTTCGCATCCAACAAATCGAGTTTTCGTTCATGTGTGGATGCGATGTTGTGTTGCACAGTGTTTTATGCTTCGTTTAGTTTTAGTTATCTCCATCCTAGGTAGGAGATACATTTCGTTTCCTCAGACAACGCCGTCTAGGATTTAAGATTTTGGCATTAATCAGACACATTGTGAATGTATCTGACATTTTAGTGAAGTATAACTTGGTGAAGGGTTAGTTTGCGGTTTGATAACCGATATGTTTAGGTGGGGTTTTCGGTTAGTACCTACTAATTTTAGCTGTTTTGTAGATTTCGCCCGGACAAGTAGGGGATATATATAAGAATGCTGAACATCGGTCCTGGCTGCTGGCAATTTACCGCTTCAGCACAACATTGCCGTTGTGCTGGAAAGGTAAACGGATAAGATTTCTAAATGGTTGGAATGATTAGGTTTAGTTTTGGGAGAGTTTTTTCAGGTTTGTAACACAAGGTTTTGTAAGGTATGATAGTTCTGTTGGTAGAGTGTTACATACTGTTTTCTCTCGTTTGTTTAATTAAGAGTTGAGCACATACTTTTTATATGTTAGGTAACGTTTTAGAATATAATTTGGAAGTTAGTAGATTTACAGGTTTTGGAGATTGAGTTTGGTTTTGTATTGGTGAAGTTAACGCTGAGGGCAGCGTACGGTTCACCTACGTTGAACCTTTTCATTGGGAAGGGGATTGTCACGTTGTGTTTTTATCATTTACTCAAACAAACCCAATCTTCGAGACATGGCAATAATTTGTAGTATTTTTAAGGGCTGGTAACTGAATGACGTTTCGTTCTGGTTTTGCTTTAGGGTTGTCAGCCTAAGAAGTTCTGCTTGACGTTAGGGTAATAAAATTAACTTGAGTTCCATTGGATAAAACTTATTAAAATAGATATTGAGAAGTATATGCTGAAATAGAGTTTTGAATGAATTTTGGTTTCAGGAATAACAAGTAAAGGGTTTCGGCGATAATTGCATTGAATCATTATTAGGTATCGATCAAAAATTACATTTGGAAATTAAGTCAGTTCAGGGTAAATTTTAGGGTAAATATTAAGGTAAATTTCTTCATCCGAGGGTGCTCCAGGGTGCTCCTGTCGTAGCTTCCGGCCACCATAGCAGTCAAAAAGCTTATATCTAGGGCTCCGTGATGAGTGCATGAAGAAGCTTGAATTATCTTGTGCAGGACGGAAGTCCATGTCTGGATGGACATCTCCAGTTGCTGATTTGGTTGAGGAGCAGCCGATTTAAGTTATATTTTGTGGCAGTAACAAAATCGTAAGTAAATATTTCCTCGGGAAATGCAAGTGCATCATCTCAGTTTAGTTTCTTAACCTCGTGGTTAACTTTCAGCTCTTCAAGAGGTTTTACATGCCGGGACGGAGGGAAAGACAGCGTTTGAGATAATCTCTATTGGATGGTCTCCGGTAAGGATCCTTTAATCATCCTTGCTCTGCTCTCCGCTTAATTTCTGCCATGTGCATATTCTAATCGAAGCAATTTGTTTCTTTCCAGCTGAATGGGATTATTTTTGATTATTAGATTTTGATTTCTATTTCGATTTCTATTTTCTGTAAAATTAAGTTGATTTCTACAAAATCTAAATAAATTCAGTTAAAGTAAATTCAATTCAAAGAATGAATTAATAAACCAATTTTAAGAAATTCATAATGCAATAATTAATCAACTTGAGCTGCACACCTTGTGGACTTTGCAAGTTTAGTTATCTTTAGGGCTCTCATGTTTAGCTTCCTTTCTTCTGAGCTCTGAAAGAAATAAGCACATGTTTAGTATATCTCATTTTGTGCACCAGAGATTTAGATTTTTGTGTAATTTAGTATTGCGGGCTAGGTACCTTTTACTAGCCGCCATTTTGTGTAGCAAGTCCATGACAATTAGCCTTCTGCTTCAAACTTCTTAAAGCTCAACAATTTTCAATACATCATTGTGCTTGCGCCGCCTGAACATACCCTTCACGTGCTTCCTGTGTGGCTTGCGATTGGAGCTTGCATAGAGCCAACGCCCGGAGCTTCGCGTTTCGACTCACACTGTCATGATCCAGTCTGCAGCCGGACAGCCTTTGCGGGAAGGTTTCTACAGAGCGAGGTCGGTTATATAATTTCTTATTAATTAGGGAAGTAGGATTTCAATTAATCTCCTTGAGATTCACATGTAGGGAAGTAGGATTTAAATTAAATATTGGAATTGATGGCATTAGGTTCTTAGGGACTAACCAACTTAGAATAAATAATTGTGAACCTATAATAAGAACCATAGGATATTAAGCACGACCCATGCTTTCACTGAGCTAACTAATTTATGAATTTCACATGTCTGGTCGTTGTGACTACCTAAGTAATGGTTTGCAATTACTCTTGAATGTAAAACAGAAACTACCTATAGGAATAAATATTGTATTCAACTTACTAACTTGTTTCCTTCAGCTCCATAAAATAGACCCATTCTCTATCCAAAGGTTACGCCAGACATATTATTTCAGGTATTTAGTATTGTAATAATTTGTGGTTTATTACACGTTTTGTATTTCGTTTACGACTTGTTTCTTCGTTCTTGCCGGGCACGGGAAGCAAACGTCGCAAAGTCCCTCCAGTGAAAATGTACGTGCTTGGAGCCCGTTAAAGGTTTTGCTCATTGCTCAGAGGGTTTATAGGCGCTGATATCAGCGATTTTTAACTCGGTTAGGTTAGGTTATATTATAATTATTTGTATCATAATTATAATAAAATATATAAAATGTACATCAAGTGTCTCAATATTTTTGTACTAACCTGATAACAGTGATAGAGCCCGCCCGTTACGACGTCGTCTCGAGCGAGATCAAGGAATTACACGCCGCAGCGGATTCAATTTCAGGGAACGATTGTAACATTTCTGCTTCGGGATCAATGTAGAAATGGGTTTTATTTCCCGACGCAAAAAAGAGGGGTGTTATTATATTTGACGTGTGTATCTGTGTATCTGTCTGTGGCATCGTAGCTCCTAAACAGATGGCCTGATTTTTAGGGTTCCGTACCTCAAAAGAAAAAACGGAACCCTTATAGGATCACTTTGTTGTCCGTCTGTCTGTGTGTCTATCAAGACCCTTTTTCTCAGGAACGCGTAAAGTTATCAAGTTGAAATTCACATCAAATACTTAGGTCTGCAATCCCTTGGATCAGTGAAACAATCAACCATCTAAGTCAACGCAATCAAAAGATACGGCCGTTTATGCCGCATATTGAAGGGAATCTCAAGGGAATCAAAACCTATAGGGTACTTCCCGTTGACTTAGAATCATGAAATTTGGCAAGAAGCAATGGCTTATAGCACAAGTAAAGGAAAAAATCCGAAAACCGTTAATTTGTACTTACATCACATAAAAAAGAGCCCAGTATAAACTGACACTCACTAAGTACGAAAGTGCATACTTATTGCGTATCAGTTTATATTGGACTTGTTTCTATTGTATTCCCGTGATTTACGAACTATTTACATGCCTACAAGTTTGTGCGGAACCCTCGGTGCGCGTGTCCGACTCGCACTTAACCGGCTTTTTTTTTTGTTAGCAAGGTGACTTAATAGAGTTATTAGCTTTGTTTCAAGAAAATCCGTTATCCGTTTAAATGTCGTGAGCTCTGAGGCGCTAGCCAACTACGGTAACTAGCGCAAGTCCGCCGTAATGACACAGTTTATACTGGACTTGATTTTTATGTGATGTAACTACAAATTAACGTTTTTCGGTTTTTTTCCTTTACTTGTGCTATAAGACATTGCTTCTTGCCAAATTTCATGATTCTAAGTCAACGGGAAGTACCCTATAGGTTTTGATTCCCCTGAGAATCCCTTCAATATGCGGCATAAACGGCCGTATCTTTTGATTGCGTTGACTTAGATGTTTGATTTTTTAACAGATCCAAGGGATTGCAGACCTAAGTATTTGATATTAATGTCAACTTGATACCTTCACGTGTTCCTGAGAATAAGGGCCTTGCTGACAGACAGACAGACGTACAACAAAGTGATCCTATAAGGCTTCCGTTTTTGTAATTTGAGGTACGGAACCCTATAAATCAGCCCGCTGTTTATTACGGTTCAAAAGATACAGCTCTTTATAGTTAGGACAGACAGACAGACGGACGGACGGACGGACAGCGTAGGCATATTAATAGGTTACCCGTTGGGCGAACGAAATTAAAATCGGTTCACCCGTTTAGGAGCTATGATGCCACAGATTGATATACAGATACACAATAACACCCCTCTTTTTTCGTCGGGGGTTGAAATAAAACTAGTCGAGTCGTATCCACTGTATCCTCACGTCCGTGCAACACTCTCGTTATCTTCTTTTGTCGGAATGCAAATTAGAGATATAAACGTTTCTTTTGTCCCCTAAAGGATATGTTTTATTTAGGCGGGAATAAATGAATACTGTCGCGCTAGGGGGCGATCTTTTTTAACCAACTACGGCGAAACATAAGGGTTATGATGAGCAGTCTATGGATGTATGTATGTGTGTATGTGACTTACCGCCCGTTACACAATTGTCCGTGAAGCATATCTGTCAAATAAATTTAGCCCTTACCCTTTCTTACACTTGAAAATAGACAAGGAGAGAGCTATCTTTATTTGACAGATAAATTTACTTATCGATTGTGAAACAAGCCCTGAAACTCGGATGTTCCACTCTAGCTTATAAACTATTGGACAAATTAAAGGGTGTATGAGATTCGTGTAAACGAGCGTCATCCTATTAATATTATAAAATAAATGCAAATGTTTGTGTGTGTGTGTGTGTGTGTTAGTTTGTTACTCTTTCACGCTGCAACGGCTGAACGGATTTGGATGAAATTTGGAATGGAGATAGCTTATACCGTCTATTAACACATAGGCTACATCATCCTGGAAAGTTCCCGAGGGAGCAGCGATAAACGACTTCTACGCGGACGGAGTCGCGCTATATCAAAATTATAAGGGTGCGTCATACACTAGTATTTTTTTGCCAGTCTGGTTTTAGTTGGCCACTTTTAAATTATTTTACTTATTACAAAATAACAATCAAACTAACTAAACTCTGGAAATCATGAAAACGAGTCACTGTTCGTGAACACCCTGGCCCGCGATTGTCGTGAGCGTATTATTAGATCAACATCGTTAATTCCTTATTCAAACCCCATTTTGTCCGCACCGCACCACTGTCCAATCCAATAGTCGGCCGCACGACGCTGTGCAGACGCTAATTGCGCCCCTCCGCCATTTTTCCCTCGTTTTTGACCAGATGGCTCTCTGGCGACGCCATATTGGATTCAGCGTGTTATTGCGACGTTTCATGTCGGGATTCTTTTGAATATCATTGTGCGTGTCATCATTTACAACGCGTGTATTGAAAACTGAAAATAAATAAATTCAATGGTGGACACTTGTTTTGCAGACACTCGTTTCATCGAATGTGTCTTTTCACCGAATTTAATTTTCATCGAAAGCTAATTTCTGCTGAAACCTTATTATTTTCAGGTTATCTTGAGCATGGGTTACGTGTAGGTTAGGTTAGGTTAGACCTGTGGCCATCAAAAAATTATAACTCCTGCACGTGCAACGGAAATCCCTGTTGAAAATGTCTTTGTACAAATGCAATCAAATAAATAAATAAATAGATGATACTTATGTACCTATCAGATAACATCGTATATTTAACTTTAAAGTTTGCTGGTAACAGCACCAATGTTGGATACTTAACGCTTAATTAAAGGATCATACGTTAATAAACTCAGTATTGCTATAGTAGTTAACGTAACGGCTGCGTAATGCCAATTACGCAGAGTCGCGTACAATACTTTATCTACATACATATATAAAAATAAATAATAAAATACACATTACATATAATAGGTAATTATGTTGCTGACATAATTTCGTCTTGATTGATGCTTCATCTCGAGTGAAATTGTCGCCGAATCGATTCAAATAAATTCGAAATTCGAAAACCATAACAGTATCGGCAGCGAACACGTAAAGTGAACTTTACATTACAACCATAGACGTAAAGCTATAGTTATAACCTAGTTTCTTAACGCTTTGTAGTGGTTTTACGATATTGGTGTAAATAAAATTAATGTATATACTTTATAAAAAAAAAACATTTTAACAAAAAAATAAAACCGTCTTCAAAAACCTACTAAAAAGCGTTAAATAAAAACCAGCCTCATAGGAGTCCTAGGAATAGCCTATTTAGTGCCGAATAGGTACATAGAATATATCGAAGCCGGTGTCAAGTAGGTATACACAGTAGCAATGACACCATGATTCTTGCCTCCTCTCCTCCACCTCTTATTAATATGTGATGAACTAAAGCACATAAACATCACAATAAGAAACAATAGCCCAATACCAACCTCTCATCACCCTTAACAAAATGTCGCTGCCCAAGATGCAGGGCCGTTAATCATTGAGGAGTTCTCCCGGTACTTCACCATCAGTTGCACTTCACCATATGTGTTATAATGAGTATAAAACTAGCTTCATAGTCTTAATAAAGAAATCTCATTGCTGGCGTCAATCACTTACGACTAAGCCCAGTTCCAGTGGTCACCTCTGGTCTTAATCATCAGTTCCTCGTCGCCAAGAGGTGCTTTTGTAATGCAATTTCTTAAGGTCTTGCAGGTAATACCAAAATCGCTGTATGTGTGCTCATAACTTTTGAGGAGTTCCCTCGATTTCTCATGGATCCCATCATCAGATTCTGATTTCGTGACAATGGGACCACCTTGGAAGTATACCCTTTCAAACAAAAAAAGAATTTTCAAAATCGGTCCACAATCGCGTAACAAACATACAAAAAAAAAAAAAAGACGAATTGAGAACCTCCTCCTTTTTTGAAGTCGGTTAATAAGGATCAAAATGTCCGCTATTGGTCCTTGTACGTAACTATATAAACACCGGTATTTGCTAAAACCACTAATAAGTCTAGCGCAGATATTTAAAACCAGAACTGCGCACATTTACCTGAAATTTTACCGGTGGCGTGCCCAGACGGGACAAAATGAAGTCGCAAAAGCCGTGAATTTCACTAATTGACATTCCTACACTTAACCCTTCCCGCGCCGGCCATCGGCGTTAATATGAATAACTGTGACGGCTGGAGCCGGCGGTTGAGGGTTAGGTGTGAAATTTTGACTGGGACGGCGTGGGGGAACCAGTGTGCATTTTTTAAGAGTTAGAAAATGTAGATTTTTTAAGGCGCAAATTACTTCATCAACTACTGTTTAGATGTTCTCCTTAAAGTCTTTATATTCCTGTACAGGGGGGCGATTTTTGAGCTTCGAGCGCTCGAAAGTTTCACTCGAAAGTGACCACAAACAGTGACACCGTATTTTTGAAATACGAGCGATATAAAATTTAAAAGCGAGCGGTCCACACTTTCTTTTTTTTTTTTTTTTTATCCAGCCTGTATGCGTCCTACTGCTGGGCACAGGCCTCCACTCACAAGGTTTGGGCTATAGTTCCCACGCGGGCCCAGTGCGGATTGGGAACTTCGCACACACCGTCAAATTGCTTTGCAGGTGTGCTCACGATGTTTTCCTTCACCGAAAAGCTCATGGTAAATATACAAATTATATTTCGCACATAAATTCCGAAAAACTTAGAGGTACGAGCCCGGGTTCGAACCCACGACCCTCTGCTTAAGAGTCGGCAGGTCAAACCATTAGGCTACCACGGCTAATTGGTCCACACTATTCGTCTTCAATTCTATAATTAGAAATTTGTATTAACATTTGTCTGTCAATCATCAATCTAAACGTCATTATTATATTCTCTGTGGACAGAAGTTGACGGAACAAACCTCATATATCATAGACAAAGAACCATGTAAACGTTGCATTTATTAGATTTCATATTAAAGTTTTTGGTAAACAGTATTAAAAACGGTGAAAGTGCATATAAATAATAATATTATTGCCACCATTACAACTTCTAATTATGTCGTATGTGTATTTATATTTAAAATATCATTAAATAAAAAAAAACCGGTAATCATCGACTTTCTGCATACAACGAAACACGTCAATATATTAAGTCTATGGGGAATAGTTCGGTCGTATTAATAAAACACCCCACATATATAAAGTTCAATCGTTATTATATGTAATGCTGGTACATAGTATGTAAGAGGTTAACACAAATTGCTTAGGGCTCCGCGAATGGACATGAATGAGTCGGACAGATAGAAAGCGATAGGTGGTAGTCGTGCGATGACCGGCGTCGGAGTGGGCTTGCCTACGTGACTGCCCGAATATCCACGAAGCGACGCCATGGTTGCCGATCGGACCCGAGCCGAGACGAAGTCTTCCGAACGGTCGGCTGCGTTCCGATACGCGCCACAAGTCAATCACTAGCTTTCGAGTGAGAGCTTTCAAAATAACGGATAATTGGTTCATGTGAAAATAATCGTGACATATTTTCGTGTGCTATTGTTTTCTATGACTCGACTTTGAATTCGAGCGCTCGAAAGTCAAAAATCGCCCCCCAGGTCCGAGAATTATATGGAAATTGGCGGCGATATGGAGGTTTTTGCGATGACAAACTTATTTGTAGTGTTGGTCAACTATGTCGATGTATAGGGAAAACAGTTTTTCAACGGCTCACGAGGTCTCCTCAGCTCACAGAGCCTAGTTTGTAATTGTTCTATCATAAAAATAGTAAAACATACAAACGTCAAATTTGGTATGCTTATAGAACCGACCCTATAGAAAAACCAGATATAAAAAACCGGGAACCCTCAGTTCGCGAGTCCGACTCGCACTTGACTGGTTTTTTTTTTTCAAAGTTTCTTGTAATGTAACTCATCAAGTTGCGTCTTCCTTCCTTCAACTTACAGCACAAATTGTCAAGAGCTTACTGCGCTTAGCCCGAAAGCACCGAACTTTTAAACGGTCCCGGCCGTAACGCCGGCGCCGGGCGTCGCCGTACGACGTAAAAAGATCTTTCTAATTAGAGTTTGCCCATATTTTTTTTCTTTAATGTCTTGTCATTGACGTAAGTCACGAGAGTATAGCGGAAAGTAGATACTTGTTAAATTACGGTATTTGAAATCCACTGATCATGAGAGCGCCTGACATTAAGGAGCGTCGTCACTGAGAGCATTCTTACCCGAGCATTTGTAAACGAGCAAAAATTTCAATAATTTGTAAGCAGTGTGTGTCGCCAGTGATGACTTACGGTACTGAGACGTGGGCGCTGGCGACGGGCGTCATAAGAAAGCTCAAGGTCACTCAAAGGGCAATGGAGAGGGCTATGCTTGGAATATCTCTGCGTGATCGAATCAGGAATGAGGAATCCACACGAGAACCAAAGTCACCGATATAGCTCTAAAAATTGCTAGACTTAAGTGGCAGTGGGCGGGGCACATCGCTCGCAGAACAGATGGCCTTTGGGGCCGAAGAGTTCTCGAGTGGCATCCATCAAGGTGGACCGACGACGTGGTTAAAATTGCGGGAAACCGATGGATGCAAGCGGCGCAGGACCGGTCCTTGTGGCAAACCTTGGGGGAGGCCTGTGTCCAGCAGTGGACGTCTTTCGGCTGAAATGATGATGATGATGTAAGCTTTGTACGCTCGGCTCAACGTCTCGCATATTCGACGCCGAATGCTCATTACACGCGAATGCTCTCAGTGTGGACGCTCCTTTACGCGACTTAGCTATTTTCGAATTCAAATACGGATTGGCGCAATCAACTATCTGTCTCGTCAATTTTGTGAACAAGTTAGCAAAATGCATCATGCTTGGGCATCAGCGGCAATAAGTTCCATGACATGATGCTGAAGTAAACGATGTTCGAAAACTGACAAAATAGGATTGGCGTAAGCTGCCAATCTATCGTGTCGACCGCTTATGTCAATTCTATATACTTTTCAAAAAAAATCTAAAGTAACATAAACGGTAACCCCCACCGAGGGTTCCGTATTGCGCAACAAAATATTATTATATTTAAATTTGTATGTCATGCATTTCCCAATAGTTATTTGTTATACAATGGTGCACAGTTGTATTTTAACCGCGAGTGTGGAATTTAAACACGAACTAACGAATGGATTCTAGGATTACTAGGGTTGAACTACGGGCTAGCGAATGGTTTCTATGGTTGAACCACGAGCGATGCAAGTGGTTCGAAAATATAAGCCTGAGCGAAGCGAGTGGTTCAAAAATAAAATCCTGAGCGTAACGAGTGTTGCAACACACGAGACGTAAAATAACTTTGCAGCCGTGTGTAACATAAATCTTATCACCTCACTAAAGTGAAGAAAATACTAAGAAAAACAACAGAAATATGTAAAATCAGCTTTTATGAGTTTTCATGAGTTGTTTTTGAGTTTGCACTGTCACTTGTGGTGCATTTATTTTTACAGTCATCATCTGCTTATAAAGACAAATCCAACGAGCCCCAACACGGCGGGTTTATCATGTGTAGTTTACGAGTTCCTATGACCACCTTCCGTCTCCATCATCAGACCAGCTCAATGACACCATAGAATTGCATTGGCATTAGGTTTACATATGTATTCCAAATTTCAGCCCATTCCATTAACGGGAACTGGTTCAAAATTGACTTTCAAGATTTGACCTAAACAAAAATACATACATACGTTGGTAGTTAAATAAAAGTTTGTAATAATGAAAGTCGCTGTATTCCCGTGTCTTACGCCACACGCCAGGAGGGGCCGGGGAGTGTCCGCCCTAATAAGCATACAGATGGGCCGAGTTCGCTAATCACCGGCGCGACGACAAAACACGAGCGAAGCGAGCAGCCCTTTATTGTACGTTTCAACCCATCTTGTTTCGATATCATCATGACCAAGGATCGGGAAAACGCTCGTCATGGCCAATTACCCTGTTACAGTCCACCAAAGGAAGCCATCGCAAAGGCAAAAGCTACAAAATGGGAAAATTAACCTTATGTGTGAGTAAATATGTTTGTAACTTCTTCACTCTGAAATAGCTGGATGGATTTGGATGAAATTTAAAATAGAAATAGCTAAACTAAAACAAAAAGTTCCACCTCATAAAAACTATGTTCCCGTGGGATATCCAACGCACGAAGTCGCGGGCAGAGGCTAGTTATACATTACCTACTAGCTTTTCCCCGCGACTCCGTCCGCGTAGTAGTCATTTTTCACTTATCCCTCGGGAACTATAACATTTTTCGTGATAAAAAGTATTTTTCACTTCTCATGCTCTAAAATTTCTTCTTTATGTCGTGCGTAGGCGACATAAAGTCGCTTCTTATGCTCTAGTGCATAAAGTAAAATCTTCGTCGAAGACCTAGGCAATCGGGCCAACAGCCACACGAACTACTTTAACTTCATAGAATAACCTCTTTATTTTATTTTATTTCGTTAGTATTCTAAGACCAAGGCAAGGATACCAACAGCCAAAGTACACAATAAAGCTTCATGAAATAAACTTGTAATTTTTATTTCGTCGCATTTATTATTATTATGTTGCTGTTTCATTTCCCCGCAATCGAAGTGAAAAGTAGAGTGTACAACTCGTCCATAATAGTAGTTTATGTGACTGGTGCATAATGCCTAATTATGTACAGTTACATACACTATTTTATCTACATACATATTATAAGCTCTCTATGATGTGTTCAGGAACCGCATGTTACGACCGGCATAGCCGGCATTGATCAATTATTAGAACGTCAAAAATGGCGGCAACCGTAGTTTTTTTTTTATTCAGAGACAATCTAGAGTTGGCCTCTACTATCATATCATTCGATAACAAACTATCAAGTAACATACGAGATTTGTCAAAATTGTATGCAATTGACATTTCATTTCGAATTAAATGCCATCTCGAGTGATATTAGAATTGAGGTCAAATAAAATTGTTTTGTTTTTCAAAGATGTTCGAAATTTGAAACTCATAACTTTATCAAATCTTATATCGTTATAAGAACATTATGTTACTGCTACGGATAAGAAAATTATCATAGTAAAATTGATTGTTGTAATGCTGGTCATTGCCAACGGATTCTGAACGCATTATAGAGGACTTATGATATGTGTGTAGATAAAACCCATTTAACACTTGACGTTATATCCATCCTCGCTCGCAAGCTCGCTTGGATGGATAAACGTCTCGCGTAAAATGGTGCGTTTTATGCATTTGTTGTACAGTCTACTATTAATTATGTTACCTAAAAACTATCTATGTGCCAAATTTCATAAAAATCGGTCGAGCCGTTCTTGAGTTATGGTGTAACTACTCGTAACCCGACTTTGTTTTATACTGGGTGTTTTTTTATTCGTCTTAAACATTATGGGGGTTAAATCAGTAAGTCATACTGATCAACTTTCACTATGGGACCAACACCGAAATCGCGAAAAAAAAATTTACCATCCCATACATTTTGGCTAGTCAGCTGACGATGTTTTGTATGGGAGGGTCAATTTTTTTTTCGCGATTTCCGTCCCATAGTGAAAGTTGGTCAGTATGACTTACTGATTTAACCCCCAAAATTTTGTAGACGAATAAAAAAACACCCAGTATATTTTAAGATAATCCGGAGTCGTATCTTTTCTTGCGGTCACTTCTTCGCATTTGTGACCTCTAAAGCGACCCCTTCACGACCCAACTAGCCGCCCTACCTCCGCCATCCATTACAGAGTGTTGTGACAGCCCTGAGGTGTTGTGATACCGGCCCGCGTGAGACAGCCCTAAGAAAAGGACTGTCGCGTGGAAAACGGGTTATTATTTTTTAACACAATTGCTCAAAAAGTGGTACTTTTCGTAGCTGTATATCGTGCGGAAAGTTGGTTTTCGCGAACTAGTGCTTTTTACTTTTCCAATTTTTTTAAATTTATATTTGTTCCAATTCATGACCACTTATTGATGAGTGTTAATATTAGTTACCTTTAGACATCGTAATCAACATAAAAACCTACTGTTAATGTAAGAATACGAAAAATATACGTATTACATATTTTATTACTTACCTGTTCATCATTATAATAACACGTTTATTTTTTAATATTGAATATTGAAAAACCGTTCTTAATAAGTTGGAACGGAATAGCCGCTGAAACGCCTGTCAAATTTTTTGACATTATGAAGAGGCGTTTTTTCTTACTGCAAGCATTTTTTAAGTTTCCAAAGGCAACATTCGATATTGTTTTTATAAATATACGATACACAAATAATCGTAAATATTTAGGTAATAATAGTACAATGTTTTATATTTACAATTGTTTATGTCTTAAAGAACAGGCATTTGAAAAAAAAACTTTCATTGAAGTGGGTTCAATAATAGTAACAACAAAATCCATTGTAGTCGAATAAAAGCTAAAAAAACACCTCTTCATAATGTCAAAAACTTTCTTCAAATGTCAAATGAAAAAGTTGTTTTTAAAATGAGTGAATCAGAGTTTGAAATTGATTTATTTTTTCGCAACTGTGTTAAAAAACGTCGTTCGATACACGTGCGGAAATGTCATTCTTCACTCGTCCCGAGTCTTGCCACTCGCCTACGGCTCGCGGCAAGATATCTCGGTACTCGTGGAGTAATGACATACTTTTCGCACTAGCATCGAAATGTACTATTACCTGACTAATGTCTAAGGAGGGTTATGTTTTTCCGGTGTACATGTTAACACATTCGACGTCAGTGTCACACCTGCTAGCTTAGCATGCATACATGAGATTAAATTTGGCAGGTGCTATGGAAATTAATACATCTATTCCATATTTTAACGTAAGACTTAACACTTAAGGTTCAAAACAAAAGTGTTTCTCAAACATGCTCAGAAAGGATGGCATTTCTTTTGAAAAACGAAGACGCGAAGGGCCTCATTTTCTTCCTAGGAGTAAAATAAACGTATGAAAACCCATTTTTGTCCGCTGAGATATTTTTTTTAAAGTGCTGTCAAAGTGCATACAGAATAGAAAGGACCAAGAAATAAATCTCATACAGCCAAGGCAACTGCTCGTTTTCCTCGAGCTCCTCGCTCGGTGGTTAGCAGGCCTCGCTATTGTTCGGCCTGCTAACCACCTCGTCAGGCAATCCCTTACTTTCCGCGCCTAGGCAATAATGTACTAAAACCTTAAGCGTTAAGTCTTACGTTAGAATGGAATAGATTTCCCTAGCACCTGTCAAATTTTATATCGTCCATGCATGTTAAGCCAAATGTGTCAAATTTACATACATTTAGAGGTTAAGCGGCGACGAATTGTTGAGCAACTTGCTAACATCCTTATTTAAGTCGGGTTGTCAAATCGTACACGGTATATTACTATGGGAATTTGACGAAATGACAACCCGACCGAATTAAGAATGTTAGCAAGTGGCTCAACAATCACGTGGTGTGACTGGACTTATGTATGAATTCCTGGCTGGTTCCTGTGACCTCCAGTGAGTGTAAATTATAATATCGAATACTGACTCACGAAATGTCATTCCATAACCAGTATTAAAATACAATAAAAACCGGTCAAGTGCGAGTCGGACTCGGACGTACCTACTTTTTAACCCCCGATGCAAAAAGAGAGGGGTGTTATAAGTTTAACGTGTCTGTCTGTGTATCTGTGTATCTGTCTGTCGTATCGTAGCTCCCAAACGGATGAACCGATTTTCGTTTAGTTTTTTTTGTGCCATAGATAATTTTATCCCGAGTGTTCTTCGCCATGTTTCATGAAAATCTGTTCTGCCGTTTGAAGATAATCAGCTCTAACTAGTTGATAAGGGGATCTGATTTTTTAATTCTTGAAATCTTCTAGTGACGAAGTCCCTCCAGTGAAAATGTACGTGCTTGGGCCCGTTAAAGGTTTTGCTCATTGCTCAGAAGGTTTTTAGGCGCTGATATCGGGGGTTTTTAACTCGGTTAGGTTATTGATTTATGGCCACAAATGAACATAAAATTACCGTTCCCGCCTTATCTCCGAAGTTTATGATCCAAAATATCTGAAAAAGTTTTTAAGAAATAACTACAAAACTTTAATCATTTTGTGTTAAATTTAGGCAACTCAAAATATACCTTTTTATGTTATTTAATATGCAATAGCATATTAAATAACATAAAAAGGTAACGGGTAAAGGTAAGGTAGGTAAGGTAAGGTAAGGTAAGGTATTGAAGTACGGACTACGGACTTACGGAAACTGCTGTGTCAGTTTGGCGAAGAAAAAATTTAGTGCAAAATGTTATGTAATATTTTTTAAACAAAATTAAAAAAAATACGGAACCCTCGGTGCGCGAGTCCGACTCGCACTTGACCGGATTTTTTTTAAAAGGTGACTTTTCTAAGTTAATAATCAATAGTTAAATAGTTAACAGTTAATAGTTATTACCACAGTAAAGTAAAATGTTGATCACAAATTATAGTAGTTAATGTGACTGGTGCATAATGAGAGGCATTAAAATACGAGTTTCATAATAGCATCACACGAGTGTTTTAATGCCTAATTATGTACAGTTACATACACTATTTTATCTACATGCATATTATAAGCTCTCTATGATGTGTTCAGGAACCGCATGTTACGACCGGCATAGCCGGCATTGATCAATTTATTAAAACGTCAAAAATGGCGGCAACCGTAGTTTTTTTTTTTATTCAGAGACAATATAGAGTCGGCCTCTACTATCATATCGTTCGATATCAAGTAACATGCGAGATTTATCAAAATTGTAATCAATTGACATTTAATTTCGAATTAAATGTTAGAATTGAGGTCAAATAAAGTTGTAAAATGTACAATTATCATAGTAAGATTGTAGTGCTGGTCATTGCCAACGGATTCTGAACGCATTATAGAGGACTTATGATATGTGTGTAGATAAAAACATTTATTTTTTATCGCATTGCGTGCGCGACGGTGGCGTGTTATCGTCCGGCCGCAGACGGTGTTATTACTGACCGGGCTGTGTGCTCGGGGCGTCGAGTGTTTATTGAAAAAAACC
Organism: Tortrix viridana; assembly: GCA_963241965.1. Lineage (NCBI taxonomy): Eukaryota > Metazoa > Arthropoda > Insecta > Lepidoptera > Tortricidae > Tortrix > Tortrix viridana. Next base: position 474,871 of record OY725199.1, on the reverse strand, counting down.
GATTAGCTGAAGGACGGCGGAGTTAAGAGGCAGGCTCTGGGGAGAGCTACAGGGCCAAGGATGATGTTATACTTTAGAAACCGGGCAAGTGCGAGTCGGACTCGCGCACTGAGGGTTCCGTACACATTTGGCCGGTTTTAAGTATTTAACCCCCAACGCAAAAAGAGAGGGGTGTTATAAGTTTAACGTGTCTATCTGTGTATCTGTGTATCTGTCTGTGGTATCGTAGCTCCCGAACGGATGAATGAACCGATTTTCATTTAGTTTTTTTTGTGTCAGAGATAATTTTATCCCGAGTGTTCTTAGCCATGTTTCATGAAAAATCTGTTCAGCCGTTTGAAGATCATCAGCTCTTTTCTAGTTGATGAGCGGATCTGATTTTTTAATTCTTGAAATCTTCTAGTGACGAAGTCCCTCCAGTGAAAATGTACGAGCTTGGAGCCCGTTCAAGGTTTTGGATATATGTGCCCTTACTAATAAACGTGGAGTAACCGCTGACTAGTTATGCGAGGCTTTGTCCTTATCTGTCATTGCGACATTTGAATTCGACAGATAAGGACAAAGCATGGCATAACTAACTACTCAGCGGTTACTCAACGTTTATTAATAAGGGCAATGAAATATAAACCTGATTTAGATCTTAACTATTATTTTTAATAACGGACTGAAATAGACTTAATGTAAATTATATTAAATTTTCGTCATACGTATTTAAAATTGTAATGAATACTATAATTGTTTTGCTTATTTGGTAAAACATAAGTAAGGGAGTTGTGTGTACATCTGTAAAGATAGAACTTGGTGGTACTAGTTAAGTAATTGAAACAACCCATGTTTACCCAAATTCCATACACAATAAAAATTTAAGACTTTATGAGTTTGCTCATTGCTCAGAGGGTTTTTAGGCGCTGATATCGGGGGTTTTTAACTCGGCTAGGTTATAGTTGTTATTCTATAAGGTTTGTTCTATAATGATACCAAATTTGACGCTTGTATGTTGTTTATACGATATGTTACGTTTCTTGTATGGCGCCCCCTTTATTATTATTTTTATTTGTTAGTAAATCCGCCGTGATAACATGTATTCCGAGAAAAAATTAACTCGCTATCTATTACGGTTCAAATGATACAGCTCTTTATATTTAGTTAGGACAGACAGACAGACAGACTTGCCCGATTTTTAGGGTTCCGTAGTCAAACTAGGAACCCTTATAGTTTCGCCATGTCCATCCGTCTGTCCGTTCCGCAGCTTAGCTCAGAGACTCTTACTACTAGAAAGCTATTATTTGGCACAAATATACATATTTGTCACGTCGATAAAGTGGTGAAATAAAATCTTGAAAAAAATATCTATCTTTTAAAATGTAAGGCTAAAAAATATGAAAAAAATTACAAAGGTAACTTAATTAACACTTTCAACGAAAATTGTTTTCAACGTTATCGGATATACCGTTTTTGAGTTATTGCCGAAAAACTGCGCTTCTCAAGAAAAGGACGTAAGTGCCATCAAGATACGCTCTTTTGCTGGTGCACTTTTTTACACATCGTATTTTTTGGAGATTGTTATTTGTTTGTAAGAATGGCGACGGAACCCTACACTGAGCATGGTGCGACATGCTCTTGCCCGGTGTTTTATCTATTATTTGTTAGTTAGTTAAATCCGCCGTTTTATCACATATTCTGCGAAAAAATTGACGAACGGACGGACAGCGGAGGCTTAGTAATAGGGTCCCGTTAGGCACCCTTCGGGTACGGAACCCTAAAAATCATGGTCGGGTTTTGTTTTATTAACTTTTTCTTGTAAATTTCTTTCCGAATATTTATGAAACCCTTAATAAGGGTTCCATGTTATATTCTACAGGGGTGCGGTTGTTCGGAACCCCGTCGGTAGAGCACAATAGAGCCGTATTTCAGCCGCACGCGCCGGTCATAAAGCAAGTCTAAAGTCGTTTTTATGACTGCCGCAGAAGCGCACGGGAATACAGGGTGCGTGAAATATCATAGATTTATTCTTACGATTTTGTTTAGAACTTCTTGTCACTGGGAATTAAGAACTTTACATTTGATTGTATATTTTTATTTTTATATGAACAGAAAACTACTGACCCAAATAATTAATTCATGTATAGTAATTAACATAACAATCATTCAATCGTAGTAGTTTATGTGACTGGTGCATAATGAGAGGCATTAAAACATGAGTTTCATAATAGCATCACACGAGTCTTTTAATGCCTAATTATGTACAGTTACATACACTATTTTATCTACATACATATTATAAGCTCTCTATGATGTGTTCAGGAACCGCATGTTACAACCGGCATAGCGGCATTGATCAATTATTAGAACGTCAAAAATGGCGGAATACGTAGTTTTTTTTTTAATTCAGAGACAATCTAGAGTCGGTCTCTACTATCATATCGTTCGATATCAAGTAACATGCGAGATTTGTCAAAATTGTATGCAATTGACATTTCATTTCGAATTAAATGTCATCTCGAGTGATATTAGATTTGAGGTCAAATAAAATTGTTTCGTTCTTCAAAGATGTTCGAAATTTGAATGTAATAATGATATCGAATTTGATGTTATTTATTATGAAGCAATAATAACATTTTCTCAGATAAGAAATTTGTTCTAACAAAACAGTTTATAATTATGCTAGTCATCATTTGCGGTTTTTGAACGCACTATAGAGGGTTTATGATATGTGTGTAGATAAACTCCTATTATTTTACATAGATCATGGTGTACAGAAGGGTCTTATAAAATTACATTGGTAACACATGTTCTGCCGCTAAAACAAGACGTAAAATATGATGAACAATTTGTCCTATTGAATTTACAAAATCAAGTTTCATCATCATCATAATTTCAGCCGAAAGACGTCCACTGCTGGACACAGGCCTCCCCCAAGGTTTGCCACAAGGACCGGACCTGCGCCGCTTGCATCCATCGGTTTCCCGCAATCAAGTTTAATGTTATTAATTAAGGAAATTGAGAAGTTAGTGATAATGTAACTTATGGAATTACAGATTGTAAATACTACTTTAGCTAATTTAACATAACATCTTTTAAACAGTATGGAATGCAATAGAGTTTTGAAATATGACCAAACCTGACTGAGTTTTTTGAATTCTGATATTATATTGTCAAATTTGAAGCAAAAAATTGCATGTAAAGACAAACACAACCCCAAAGTTGATATTATCGTAACAATATTGTATGTATTAATCTTAGGATCAACTTAATTTGTTCCTAATTAGGATTAACTGGTAGAGACTTGGTAGAGCTTCTTGAAGTCATTTGTTCCACAACCTATAAATATAATCCGAATCTATTTAAAGCTAGGGTGGATAGGCATCTTCTGGGTGAGCTCGCTACATCGTAGACTGAATCTTCGTCCTCCAAGGGCAAGAGTTAGTCAAGAGCAAACTCATTATCAATAAAAAAAAACTTAAGAAACCCTGCAATTAATTTAAGATGAAAATATTTGGTACTAGTGACCCGCCCCCGCTTTGCTTCAGTTTATATAAGTTATAAATAATATATAGGTCTATCTATCCTGAAAGTCTATCCATACTAATAAATACGAAAGTAACTCTGTCTGTCTGTCACCTCTTCACGCTTAAACCGCTGATCCGATTTAGATAAAATTTGGTATGGAGATAGTTTGAGTCTCGGGAAAGGACATATACTAGTTTTTATCCCGGAAAATATTATAGATCCCGTGGGATACACGATAAACGACAGAGTCGCGGGTGTAAGCTAGTTTAAATGTTGTTAAAAAAATGTTTTGAATTTTATAATGTTGATTAATTAATTAATAATTAGTGTAGATATGTCTATAAACATAAAAAAAGCGCCTAAAAACCGACGCCAAACAGTTTCAAACCTCCTGTACGCAAGGTGGCCCGCGAGCACCCTGTATTCGCCACCGTGCGGTGAATAAGTTAACCTGCATTATATATGAATCCTTTAACGTATTACTTTTCTTTGCGGTAACGGGATGTTGAAGCGGTTTGAACACGGACGTAGCTTAGGTAAAAGGGTCCAACTCAACTATTTCACACTTGTAGAATTTTGACATAATATTGACAGCAATAGAATTCGAATTTAAATACATTTACTTTTTAACACAGTTGCTCAAAAAGTGGTACTTTTCGTAGCTGTATATCGTGCGGAAAGTTGGTTTTCGCAAACTAGTGCTTTTTACTTTTCCAATTTTTTTAAAATTTATACGTATTCCAATTCATGACTACTTATTGATGAGTGTTAATATTGGTTTCCTTTAAACGTCGTAATCAACATAAAAACCTACTGTTAATGTAAGAATACGAAAAATATACATATTTCATATTTTATTACTTACCTCTTCATCATCATAACACGTTTATTTTTTAATATTGAATATTGAAAAACCGTTCTTAATAAGTTATCTGAATGGAACGGAATAGCTGCCGAAACCCCTGTCAAAATTTTTGACATTATGAAGAGGCGTTTTTTTTTACTGCAAAAATGTTTTAAGTTTCCCAAGGCAACATTCAATATTGTTTTTATAAATAAACGATACACAAATAATAATAAATAACAATACTCAAAGTACAATGTTTTATACTTATTTACATTTGTTTATAGAACATGCATTTGAATCGAATAAAAGCTAAAAAAAAAACACCTCTTCATAATGTCAAAAATGTTTACTGCGATAGATCGAACTTACTCGTACAACAAATTTGTTTACCAATCTTAAGTTTTCAAAAAGTTGTTTATAAAATGGGTGAATCAGAGTTTGAAATTGATTTATTTTTTCGCAACTGTGTTAAAAAACGTCGTTCGATACACGTGCGGAAATGTCATTCTTCACTCGTCCCGAGTCTTGCCACTCGCCTACGGCTCGCGGCAAGATATCTCGGTACTCGTGGAGTATGACATACTTTCCGCACTAGCATCGAAATGTACTATTGTGGGTTGGGTCCTTTTGCCTATGCTACGTCCAGTTTGGGTAAAAAAAATTCTAACATAAAGTCGAAATACGGGCGCCAGAAAATAAGAAGTAAGTAAGTAATGAGCCAATCTTATTGATAGATACTAGCGACCCGCCCTCGCTTCGCTCCGGGTACTATTATATACATAATCCTTCCGAGAAAAATTATCTAACTGATGGTGACCTCATTAAAATTTGTTGCGTATTATGAAAGATCTAAGCGTACATACATACAAAGGGACAGGCGGCGGGAAGCGACTTTGTTTTTAGGGTTCTGTACCAAAATAGTAAACTTCGTTGTCTGTCTGTCTGTATGTTACATCAGTGTTAAGCTACCAACTGGAAATTTGGCATAGTTGTATAACGTGCTTGCCCGCATCTGTTTTTAGTAAATAAAGCCGCCCAAGTGCGAGTCGGACTCGCGCACCGAGGGCTCCGCACAAACTTATAGGTATGCAAATAGTTCGTAAACCACGTGAATCGAGTCTCGAAGATTTCTCCCTCTTTTTCCGAGTTTTCCCTTGCAGCTATGAAAAAGTCAAAAACTTCTAAGCTAACGCAATCTAAAGATACGGCCGTTTATGCCGCATATTGAAGGGAATCTCAAGGGAATCAAAACCTATAGGGTACTTCCCGTTGACATAGAATCATGAAATTTAGCAAGAAGCAATGTCTCAGAGCACAAGTAAAGGAAAAAATGAAAACCGTTAATTTGTAGTTACATCACATAAAAAAATCCCAGTATAAGCTGACACTCACTAAGTGTGAGTGTCCATACTTAGTGGGGATTAATTTTTTTGATTGATTGATGATTTAAATACGGAACCCTCGGTGCGCGAGCCCGACTCGCACTTGACGGGCTTTTATGCTATGTAGTGATTACTAATTGTTGGCTATATCTAACCTAACCCTAAACTAACCTAACCTATAGCTTCTACACGATGGTCCTGAAATATTTACAGTTTCGGAAAAAAAGGCGTAAAATGACAGATACCCAAGTTTTTTTATCTATTTATCTACGAGTATCGACCGCATGTAAGTAAAACATGCCATATCTTATTGAAGCCAGTTAACCCCCCGCGTGCTGAGTGGCTATCGCTGTCGTCCGGAAGCGATGGATTTATGGTGATCCGGCAGGGGACGGTTAAGAAACGGTTAATAGTTTTTGCGGCAAATGGATGTTTTAGGGCAAATAAATCTTAGGAAAACTTAAAAACGTTGAGTTTTACCTGACCACGACGAAAAGTGACGTCATGTTAAATCCGACATGGCGGATTTGGCATGCATACAATTTAATGATACGTGAGAGTAATATTATTTTTAACCCCCGACGCAAAAAAAGAGGGGTGTTATAAGTTTAACGTGTCTGTCTGTGTATCCGTGTGTCTGTCTGTGGTATCGTAGCTCCCAAACGGATGAACCGATTTTCGTTTAGTTTTTATTTGTGTCATAGATAATTTTATCCCGAGTGTTCTTAGCCATGTTTCATGAAAATCTGTTCAGCCGTTTGAAGATCATCAGCTCTTTTCTAGTTGATGAGGGGATCTGACTAACTTTCACATTTCCTATCGATTCGAAATTTGGTACCGTGTACCTATTTGGTACCTATTTATTGTGTCGGGGGTTTTAAAAAAAAATAATTTTACTTTTTAATAAAGTTGCTCAAAAAGTGGTAGTTTTTGTAGCTGTAGGTAGGTACATCGTGTGAAAAGTTGGATTTTTCGCACTAGTGCTTTTTACTTTTCCATTTTTTTTATTTGGCTAAATGAGTGTTCGAATGATCGGTTAAACGAGTATTACGCGTGACCGCTGCCTAAAAGAGTATTATAAATGACCGATGACTTTTGTTCTTACTCTTACTGTTTTATTTTTGTTTCATTGACATTTTTTCTCAAATGTATTTATTAGAAGACGTCGTTGGATACACGTGAGGAACTGTCATTGTAAAATGACATACTTTATGCACTTGCATCCAACTGTACTATTTAATTATCATTATTAGTTTGGTGTGCAAGTTAGATTTATAAATGAAAGTGACGCCATAAACCGAACAAGAGGAGACGGTGATAACAATAATTATTTCACCTCACCAGCTCGGAAAGGCTTTCTTTGTCGGTCAAAATCTGCGCGCAAAAGTCCACTTTAACCGCTAGCGTGGAAAGTAATGCTGGTGCTGTGCGCGGAGGGCGCTGCGCGACGACGCCACAACTGATGTGGCGCACCACCGTGTGGTTTTCCTCGGTACCTTGAAGTGAACATTTGTGTTTCGCACAGTAGCAAAGTCTTTTGGGTCTCGAGGCCTTGAATCCTTCGCTAACTCGGGATTCAATACTGGGTCTCGCGCCAAATAACAACTTTGCAGCATTGCATAGCAAGTAACTACTTATTAGTTGCAGTCGGTTTTTAGTTTTAACTTCAGTTTTATTTTAAGTCTGTACAATGAAGAGTGTTCCGAGGAACTATGTTTAGACTGGTGCCAACGGCTTCGTTCTACCATCGCACTTCTCATCATCGGCGGGACATTAATTACAATTCCCTTACGCCACTGCGCTCAACCACGCGCCGGTTCTCTAGAACGTTTCTAGCGCGTACTATAACAACTTGGAGTGAACTTCCCGCTGAGATTTTACCAATGCGCTACAATATAAGTAGGGGCTTTGTAAAAAGGGTGTCATTAAATTTCTTCGAGAGCGGCAACGCATTAGTGACGCCTCTGGTGTTGCAAATGTCCAGGCGGCGGTGACCACTTCCCAGCAGGTGGGCCGTCTGCCCGCTTGTCTGTCTAAGGCAATAAAAAAAAATATTTTGTAAATTTTATGTTTTAAATTGCCAACGTCATGATTAAATGATTTTTTTCAAACATGCTCAGAAAGGTTGGCATTTCTTTTGAAAAACGAAGACGCGAAGGGCCTCATTTTCTTCCTAGGAGTAAAATAAACGTATGAAAACCCATTTTTGTCCGCTGCGATATTTTTTTTATAGTGCTGTCCAATGCATACAGAATAGAAAGGACCAAGAAATAAATCTCATTCAGCCAAGGCAACTGCTCGTTTTCGTAGCACAGTGCGTGTGTTTTCTTCTTTTTAATTTTCTTTAAAATTGTCTATGGTTAGAAAAAAACATTAAAAACAAAAACTTATTGAAATTTAAACGTAGAACTTACTGTTGTTGTGTAAAAGCTACAAACATCAAGTCCTCGGCACTTCACGGTATTAAATTTGAATTCTATTGCTGTCAATATTATGTCAAATTCTACAAGTGTGAAATGGTTGAATTGGATCCTTTTCCCTAAGTTACGTCCATTTGTCTACCACAAGCCCTGAAATATCAACATCTCAAATTCAACAGATAAACATAAATGTTCCTGGAAAACTGGAAAACCCATAACAATTTCGTTTACAAATAGTCCTAATATGACTAACATCACTTTTAATATTAATTTTACTTTTTACAAATATATTAGTATCATTTCCTCACATGTTTGAGAAAAGCATTATATATGCCTCGGCGGAAACGGGGGGATTGCCTGACTCGTATTTTAGCAGGCCTCGCTATTGCTCGGCCTGCTAACCACCTCGTCAGGCAATCCCTTGCTTTCCGCGCCTAGGCAATAATGTACTATTGTTATTTGTGATTTTGGAAGAAGTTCGGCCGAAGCAGTGATGATGCCTAGACCTCACTCTAACTTTAGTTTTCCAGTTATTACATCGCTGACGAATTGAAAGTTGAGGTGTTCGAGGGAAACCCCCTCAGCCCCCTAGGGTCCGCCATAAAAAGAATACGACGTTACATCAGTGTCATGCGCTATATAAATTTTATAAAACTATAATTTTATTCATGGCTTTTCTAGCGCCCCTCGTACATTGAATTTTACATACGATTACTTCAAGATGGTAATACCGTTCATGTGGGTTAGGTGAGGCTCTATTTTCAACCCCCAACGCAAAAGAGAGGGGTGTTATGAGTTTAACGTGTGTACGTATATGTCTGTGGTATCGTGGCCGATGTTAATTAAGTTGGTTTGTTTGATTATACCCAGGTGATATCGGTTAATATAAAACTGAATGAAATCATTGAAATTAACTTTAATTAATTAAAACATTTTTTTTTTTTGTGCGGGTCCAGAAGAAAAAAAAAAAAACCTTTTTAACAAAAAATAAAACCGTCTTCAAAAACCCACTGAATAAGGATTAAATAAACACCGGTCCGGTTAACCCTTTTCAGTGGGTTTTTGAAGTCGGTTTTACTTTTTCCCGACTGCCCGTAGGAGGGTTATGTTTTTCGAGCGTATGTATGTATGTATGTCTATTTCTTTGTGTCGCTCTGCAGCCTAAATGGCTTGACGGATTTTAACATATGAGGTATCATTGAATTTATCTTAACTGTCGAAGTGACATAGAGTATATAATATTTCATTATGGCGTCCGCGAAAAAAAAAATAGAGGGGGAATAAAAAAAATATTTTTTATTATAACAATAAGGGTATCAAATGAAAGCTAATAAATAGTCCATTCCAAATATTTATACATTATAACACGTTGATGCTACCATTTTAATAAAAACTAAAAAAAGTATGAAATGTAATAAATTAATTTAAAAAATCAAAAAACCTCAATTTCCCTAAACTTCCTTAAACCTCAGCTTTAAAAAATTTCAAATGAAAAGCTAAAAACAAGCCATAATCTAAAGAATATAACTTAAATGTTGGAAAACGTATTGCAGGCAAGTTTTGTTTTACAAATTTAAATATTTTCAGTTAAAGAGCACCACTTGGACTTGTCCCCGCCTGCAATACCCTTTCCAACATTTAAGTTATATTATTTAGATTAAGGCTTAAGCAGTCGGGTTTTTAGATTTTTTAAATCAATTTATTTTTTACGAGTATACCAATCAATCGATCAATGAATCGAGACAATGTTAACAATTATATTTACTAAGATAATACTCTTATTAGAAAACACTATGAAAATCTGTAAATCAGGACAAGAAAATGTTAACAATTTTAAAAAGGAGAATAATAATAAATTTTATCTACACACATATCATAAGTCCTCTATAATGCGTTCAGAATCCGTTGGCAATGACCAGCATTACAACAATCAATTTTACTATGATAATTTTCTTATCTGTAGCAGTAACATAATGTTCTTATAAGGATATAAAATTTGATAAAGTTATGAGTTATAAATGAGTCAAATTTCGAACATCTTTGAAAAACAAAACAATTTTATTTGACCTCAATTCTAATATCATTCGAGATGACATTTAATTCGAAATGAAATGTCAATTGCATACAATTTTGACAAATCTCGTATGTTACTTGATAATTGATATCGAATGATTTGATAGTAGAGGCCGACTCTAGATTGTCTCTGAATTAAAAAAAAACTACGGTTGCCGCCATTTTTGACGTTCTTATAAATTGATCAATGCCGGCTATGCCGGTCGTAACATGTGGTTCCTGAACACATCATAGAGAGCTTATAATATTTATGTAGATAAAATAGTGTATGTAACTGTACATAATTAGACATTATGCACCAGTCATATAAACTACTATTAATGTATGAACAAAGATAATGCTTTCCATATGTAGACATGGTTTAAATACTCTATGTTAGTAGGTACAGCAAACCCCGGCTAGTTGCAGACGCAGAGTGAGTTGTGGACGGATCCGTTGCCATCCACCCTGATTTATGTTGATCCGGATATCCGGCGGTCAAGATGGCGGACGGAAGCCAGAAGGGTTGCGGTCAGAGTAGAAGAACGTTTAGATTTATGGTAAATTTGTGAAGTTTCATGTTTACTAAAACAACTTGGTTTCAAACACTAATTACTGCTCATTCGCATTCGATGCTAATATGAGGACAACAGACTGTATTATACAATATTAGCCTAAACAATGCAGGGTCACATTTTGACGTGAAAACGTCTATAAATATGGTTGGGTAGCCAGTTTTTTTTTTTTTTTAATGGCTATAAAGCGCGCGATTGTTTCATGCGTCAAACGCTGTGGAAGACGCCGCGACCTCTTATATTATGCTCACATAAACCAAAACGGGAATTAAGTGGGTTCAGTCGAGTCTGCCTCGTCATTATGTTAACGCATCGTCCTTCACATCGACTGAGTCGAAAAATAACCGGCGAATTTACGTCGTCTGTCATTTAATGCGTAAATCCTATACTATTAAACGAGAAATATCTGTATCTGTATATATATATATATATATGAGTCAAGTACTTTCGTAAGTTAAAATATAGCCTATGTCCACCCTGGAAGTCCATTCTAAATGTTGGTGAAAGAATTTTTGAAATCGGTCCATTAGTGTTTGACTTTATTCGTTACAAATATACAAAAATACACATGTATCCTCTTTATAATATTAGTGTAGATATATATATTTGTAGTCACGTCCTCGAAAACGGCTCTAACGATTTCGATGAAAATTGCGATAGGAGGGTTTACGGGGGCGAAAATTCGAACTAGCTAGGTCTCATATCTGGGAAAATTCATTTTCCCCTTATTTTCACGTTAAAATATTTCCCGCGCAATATGGTTCGTAATTCGGGACGGCTGCCGCCGTCTGAATAGACTGATGGTTAGGTTAGGTTAGTTTACAAATGCTCTCAGTGAGGACGCTCCTTAAAACAAAGTCGGGTTAGTTCCACCATTTATAACTCAAGAACGGCTCGACCGATATTTATGAAATTTGGCCTCTATTCAAGATCACGTGTAGTTTTAGGACTAAGTATGAATTAAGTTAGTAATTAAAAAAACCGGTCAAGTGCGAGTCGGACTCGCGCACCGAGGGTTCCGCACGTTCTTGTAGGTATGTAAATAGTTCGTAAATCACAGTAATAAAATATACCTAAACAAAGGCCAGTAGAAACTGACACGCAATAAGTATGCTATAAGTACTTAGTGAGTGTCAGTTTATACTGGACTTGTTTTTTAGGTGATGTAACTACAAATTAACGGTTTTCGGATTTTTTCCTTTACTTGAGCTATAAGACATTGCTTCTTGCCAAATTTCATGATTCTAAGTCAAAGGGAAGTACCCTATAGGTTTTGATTCCCTTGAGATTTCCTTAAATATGTGGCATAAACGGCCGTATCTTTTGATTGCGTTGACTTAGGTTTTCGATTTTTTCACTGATCCAAGGGCTTGCAGACTTAAATATTTGATATGAATTTCAACTTGATACCTTCACGCGTTCCTGAGAAAAGGGGTCTTGACAGACACACAGACAGACAGACAGACGGACAACAAAGTGATCCTATAAGGGATCCGTTTTCTTTTCATTTGAGGTACGGAACCATAAAAAATACTTTTTATCCCGGAAAATTAGATAGTTCCCGAGGGAACGCGGAAAATGACTACTACGTGGACGGAGTCACGGGGAAAAGCTACTCATTTTATAAATTTTAGTTAACGTCAGCATTAATTAAGCGCTTTTCAGGATCTCCTTGACCAGCCCTTTGAAAAACGTGGTTTTTAGGGTTCCGTACACGTCAAAAAGTAAATTCACGAAATAACCTTTTGCGAAGGCTTACATCGACACACTGGGGAGCAACTGCACACACTGTCCGCTCTACGGGTTTAGCACTCTGCTTCTCTGCGGGAGAATACGCGTGTCCGGTATGGCACCGCTCCACACACGCAGCGCAGGTCACCTTGGCCCTCAACGACACATGCCGCATCATTACTGGATGCCTCAAGCCGACACCGCTCAGTAAGCTTTACCCTCTGGCTGGTATCGCGCCACCGGAAATCCGTGGAGAGATTGCCTGCAGCCAAGAAAAACTCAAACAAGAACAGGATATCAGGCATCCCCTCCACGGGTATAAATAAACCACCCCCAGGCCGCCTAAAAAGCCGCAAAAGTTTCCTGAGAGCCACTACCCACATCATAGGTCCACCGTCAAGAGCTAGAATTTCCTCATGGCGAAGCTCCCGCCTTCCCCCCGAGGAGTTTGTTCAACCGACAGAGACACTTCCTGCTGACACCACCTACACCTTCTACATACATATTATAAGCTCATATTATGTAGCGTAGCGGCATTGATCAATTATTAGAACGTCAAAAATGGCGGCAACCGTAGTTTTTTTTTTTAATTCAGCGACAATCTAGAGTCGGCCTCTACTATCATATCGTTCGATATCAAGTAACATACTAGATTTGTCAAAATTGTATGCAATTGACATTTCATTTCGAATTAAATGTCATCTCGAATGATATTGGAATTGAAACTCATAACTTTATCTTTTATATCGTAATAAGAACATTATGTTACGGCTGCAGATAAGAAAATTATCATAGTAAAATTGATTGTTATAATGCTGGTCATTGCCAACGGATTCTGAACGCATTATAGAGGACTTATGATATGTGTGTAGATAAAAGAATTAACATCTCGCGTCGCAGACTTAATGAAGGTATTTTTAACCCCCGACGCAAAAAGAGAGGGTTGTTATAAGTTTAACGTGTCTGTCTGTGCATCTGTGTATCTGTCTGTGGTATCGTAGCTCCCAAACGGATTGACCGATATTCATTTAGTTTTATTACCGACTTCAAATAAGGAGGAGGTTCTCAATTCGACTGTATGTTGCTTTTTTTTTTTTTGTATGTTTGTTACGCGATTACTCCGTCTTCGAAGGGTATACTTCCGAGGTGGTCCCATTGTCACCAAATGAGAATTTGATGATGGGATCCATGAGAAATCGAGGGAACTCCTCAAAAGTTATAGGCACACATACAGCGATTTTGGTATTACCTGCAAGACCTTAAGAAATTGCATTACAAAAGCACTTTTTGGCGAAGAGGAAATGATGATGAAGACCAGAGGTGATTACCGGAACTGCTTAGTCGTAAGTGATTGATGCCAGCAATGAGATTTCTTTATTAAGACTATGAAGCTAGTTTTATACTCATTATAACACATATGGTGAAGTGCAACTGATGGTGAAGTACCGGGAGAACTCAATGATTAACGGCCCTGCATCTTGGGCAGCGACATTTTGTTAAGGGTGATGAGAGATTGGTATTAGGCTATTGTTTCTTAATGTGATGTTTATGTGCTTTAGTTTATCACATAATAATATTAGATGCATCACTAAAAAGCAAAGAAAAAAAATTTTTTTACAAAAAATAAAACCGTCTTCAAAAACCTACTAAAAAGCGTTAAATAAAAACCAGCCTCCTAGGAGTCCTAGGAATAGCCTATTTAGTGCTTAATAGGTACATAGAATATATCGAAGTCGGTGGCAAGAATCATGGTGTCATTGCACCTGTGTATACCTACTTGACACCGACTTCGATATATTCTATGTACCTATTAGGCACTAAATAGGCTATTACTAGGACTCCTAGGAGGCTGGTTTTTATTTAACGCTTTTTAGTAAGTTTTGAAGACGGTTTTTTTTTTTTAATTTTTTTTTTTGTCATATATAATTTTATCCCGAGTGTTCTTAGCCATGTTTCATGAAAATCTGTTCAGCCGTTTGAAGATCATAAGCTCTTTTCTAGTTGATGAGGGGATCTGATTTTTTAATTCTTGAAATCTTCTAGTGACGAAGTCCCTCCAGTGGAAATGTACGTGCTTGGAGCCCGTTAAAGGTTTTGCTCATTGCTCAGAAGGTTTTTAGGCGCTGATATCGGGGGTTTTTAACTCGGTTAGGTTAGGTTATAAAGTAAGTACAAAGAGAAAAAATCTTACCTTCTCATGGATCTTGATTGGCTGCTTCACGATGTACGGTATCCCGGGCACGGTCCCGAACAGTGACGGCATCATGGCGGGAGCAAATATCACTTTGACAGATTGACAGCTACTGTCAACTTCCTCACAACTCTTACAGCAGCACCGGTGGCACTTGCTACCAGAACAACTCTTTTGCTCCGTCTGAATGGACGTGGTTTTCATTTCCACTTCAGTTTCGGTGACAATTTTTTCATTTGCTTCGGTTTCGGTAACAATTTTTTTCGGTAAAGTTTTTTTTGCGAATGGTTTCGGTCTTTTTGTGAAATCTCTCGGTATTTCTAGCAATGGTGTTTTTCTTTTGAGGTCCTTTGGTATTTCTAGGAGGTAGGTTTTTGTTCTTTTTTCGGGTTGGTTAAAAGGGTGGACTAGAAGGGTTTTTGTTGTTTTTTGGGTGATCCGCGGGGTTGAGGCCCCGTGTAGGGCCTCTGTGGTCCTTGGTGCATCCAATTTGGAGAATTTTAAAGTACCTCCTTTTAAATAATGCTTTTATAAGTGTATTTTACACTACAGTCGCTTTTATTTATAAAAATGTCACGCAATTTCACACTTTAAAACTCCGCGGTGAATGAAATATATTAGCTAATTGCTTAGCATTATATTTTAAAGATTTTAAATTGAAAAAGTTTACTTTATTGCAAGCGTATAATATTTTATTTAAAAAAAAAACGAATTTATTGTTTATGCTATTTTTTAAAACCGTATTGGTAACACACTATAGTTATCTTATTTTAAAACACATCATATCCAATTCTTTGTTAAAAATTAACACAAATCACTTCCGTCACTGTAACTTTACCTATTTGTTTTATCGCAAATACCAATAAACAAACAAACACTCACATTACCCTGTTCCAGTTCACACTAGTTCATCCAACCCCAAGTTCATCGACCCCCACGTGACATTGTTTACAAACAAACAAAGTTACAAACACCGCAAACAAACTTTAAAAACTGACGAAAAAATCACCCTATATAACCTTCCACGTCACAATTGTCAAATGTCAAAACTGACGTTTATTTTGGCGCGAAAACACCATAAACAACTTTTTTTTTGTTTTTTAAACGCTGTGCGCACGACCGCGTCCATGGAAATTTAGTTAGAGACTGAAGTAGGAGGGTGAAATGGGCGGTTGTAGGGGCGTGGAAGGGCCACGCCCCCTGCAGGTTTAGTTTTTTAAATTATTTATCGTCTAGACTTTAAAGCTATGCCTAGATATAGACTGTTAGGTTAAGACATTGTGCTAGAACTATCCGACGGGGTAACCATCTTTTTCGTTTGCAGCTTCGCCAAATAGTAGATTAAGCGAATTATTTCTGATATTTCCGACTTCGCACCAAACTTTAGGTATGTAGTGATAAAAATATTTATTTTTAGACATTATTGTTTGTTTCCTGTCTTCGGTTAAAACACTTATGATTAAGGAGTTCCGGTGGCCGTCTCTGGTGTTCCACTTAACCAAAAGGTGCTTTTAGGAAGAAAATGCTTAAATTCTTAGAGAAAATACCAAAATCGTATGTGTGCCTAGGACTTTTGATGCCTTGTTTCCTTATGGATCCCATCATCAGATCACTCCGACTTTTCTATGGGACCATATCTGAAGTTTCCCAACTAATAAATCGGTTCAGTGCAAAAAGATTTGCGTAAACACAACACCAAAGGAATTGAGATAACCTTCTCCTTTTTTGGAGTCGGTTAAAAACTCATCTAATTCGAATCGATTGGTCCAGACAAAAGGAAAGTTTTGTGGGTTATGTAACAATAACTTATCATCATCATTCCATTGCTGGACATAGGCCTCCCCCAAGGTTTGCCACAAGGACCGGTCCTGCGCCGCTTGCATCCATTTCCCGCAATCTTAACCACGTCGTCGGTCCACCTTGTTGGAGGTCTGCCCACGCTGCGTCTTCCAGTACGCGGACGCCACTCGAGAGCTCTTCGAGAAATTTTCACAGTATTTCCTATTGCCACTATAACAAAAAGCCGGTCAAGTGCGAGTCGGACTCGCGCACCGAAGGTTCCGCACAAACTTGTCAAGTCAAAACGAAGTCCAGTGTAAACTGACACGCACTAAATATGCACTCTCGTACTTATTTCTATTGTATTCCCGTTATTTACGAACTATTTACATGCCTACAAGTTTGTGCAAAACCCTCGGTGCGCGAGTCCGACTCGCAGTTGACCGGCTTTTAATGGCTTAGCTTCTTAGCGCTGGTGGAAACGGTTGGCTTTGGAGCAAAGGCTCGTTATTCAGCTACCTCGCACCCCTCTGGGGCAAAAGCAGTGAAACAGTAGGTACCTTGAGGAGCCGCCGCAACCGGCCATTACCCGGGGCAACCCGCGCCCGGACCGGCAGATGTAATCAGCGGTAATCGCCGGTTAACTGTCCGGCGAAACGGCCGCCCTTTAATTACTCGAGCCCTCTACAACAGCAGTATATTCCGATGAACATCGCCGTTAGGGGGCGACGCGTTTTCAGCCTTGAGGTTCCAAATAAATAAATACGCGACGACGCGGTTAGCCCTGCCTATGAAGCTAGCGGTCCTGGATTCGAATCCCGGTATGGGCAAATATTTGTGTGATGAGCATGAGTATTTGTTCCTGAGTATGTTTTCTATGTATTTAAGTATGTATTTCTCTATATAAGTATGTTTATCGTTGTCTAGTACTCACAGAACACGCCCTAGAGCTTAGTTTGGGACTAGGTAAATTTGTGTGAAATTGTACCCTGATAAATTTCTCACACAAATTGACCTAGACCCAAACTAAGCTCTAGGCTGTACCACGCAACGGAAAATATCCAGACTCAGCAACAAATACAAATATTTCCCCATACCGGAATACGAACCCGGGACCGCTCTTAGCTAGGCAGTGTCACTACCAACTCGGCTAACCGCGTCGTCAAATTATTATGGGGGCACTCTATTTTTGCCATACCTAACGTTTGTAATACTAATAGGTACTAATTTCACTCGCCATAACGTTTGAGGTTATAATAAAATAAAATTAAAATTCATTTATCTACACACATATCATAAGTCCTCTATAATGCGTTCAGAATCCGTTGGCAATGACCAGCATTACAACAATCAATTTTACTATGATAATTTTCTTATCTGTAGCGGTAACATAATGTTCTCATAACGATATAAAATTTGATAAAGTTATGAGTTTCAAATTTCGAACATCTTTGAAAAACAAAACAATTTTTTTTGACCTCAATTCTAATATCACTCGAGCTGACATTTAATTCGAAATGAAATGTGAATTGCATACAATTTTGACAAATCTCGTGTGTTACTTGATAATTTGGTATCGAACGATATGATAGTAGAGGCCGACTCTAGATTGTCTCTGAATTAAAAAAAACTACGGTTGCCGCCATTTTTGACGTTTTAATAAATTGATCAATGCCGGCTATGCCGGTCGTAACATGTGGTTCCTGAACACATCATAGAGAGCTTATAATATGTATGTAGATAAAATAGTGTATGTAACTGTACATATTTTTTTTTTTTTTTTTTTAATTAGTCATTATAACACTCGTTTGATGCTATTATGAGACTCGCCTGTCGGCTCGTTTCATAAACACACACTCGTATTTTAATGCCTCTCATTATGTACCAGTCACATAAACTACTATTATTTCGGACAACCCACATCCTTTTGGATTATACAATAAATACTTAGTAATCAGAACAATGGGCCTCATAAGAAGGCTCAAGGTCACTCAAAGGGCGATGGAAAGAGCTATGCTGGGAGTCTCCTTGCGAGATCGAATCAGGAATGAGGAGATCCGTAGGAGAACTAAAGTAACTGATATAGCTCACCGAATAGCAAACCTTAAGTGGCAGTGGGCGGAGCACATTGCTCGTAGAACCGAAGGCCGTTGGAGCGGAAAGGTTCTAAAGTGGCGACCGCGAACCGGGAGACGAAGTGTCGGCAGGCAAGGTGGACCAACGATCTGATAAAGGTCGCGGGAAACCGCTGGATGACAGCAGCAGAGGACCGATCGTTGTGGAAAACCTTGGGGAAGGCCTTTGTCCAGCAGTGGACGTCTTGCGGTTGATGATGATGAATCAAAATAAAGTAAAATGTCACAGATGTTATATTTTAAAATTTAAGAATACATACAATTAATATTGTCAAACAGTCAAACAATCAAACATGTGATAAAATTGAAATGTCTGTATTTTCCTCCTGGCACAGCCGCTGCCACATGTCCAGTTTAGCGGCGATCAGCTGCCCCGCACTCTGCGCGCCAGAGACGCGCGCCGCGTGCGCATCGTAGCATGCCCGAGGCGCTGCAGTACCGGGGCAGTCCCATAATTACTCTGAACGCAATATTGTACAGGAAACGGAGGTCGCTGTAACTTCGTTTACAGTCAGCCCACAGGCTGCAGGTGTAGAGTGATGTACAGTCGAACTCATAAGTAGCTTTACATTTTAGTACCATGTCGCAGTTACGTATTATAGTTTGAATTTAGAATGTAAATACTGCGACAAGGTACTAAAATGTACAGTTATTTATATGAGTTCGACTGCACAGTAGGCGTACGCTCTAAAGAGGGTAACTTTCACCTGCTGTCAACATCGTGCAAACCAGCGGGCTATATTTTGGCTCTTATTGCGCCCTCCGTTCCGGCTCCATGTCTGCATTGTCCTTAAGGTCGGCAGTGACTATGTGCCTTCTATTAGAGTGACTATGAGGCATTCTAATAGATGCACTATAATAATCCCACCAAAAACAAAATGTAATTAAAAACCCCCGACAAAATCGGGACCTCTACTTTCAGAGCTCATAACTCTTAAACGGCTTAACGGATTTTCACCAAACTTAGCTAAAAACACTCTCGATTAAGTCACCTTTCTAATGAAATAAATTAAATTAAAATCAGTTTATCCGTTTGGGAGCTACGAAACCACAGACATACAAACTAAACTTATAACACCTCTCCGTTTTGCGTCGGGGATTTCTATCTATTCAATAGTTATAGTTATCTAGCCTACTAGCGATTCGCCCTCGCTTCGCTCCGGGTATTATTATACCGTGAGAAATTATCTAACTGATGGTGAAAACCGGATTAAAATCCGTTACGTAGTTTGAAAGATCTAAGCGTACATACAAAGGGACAGACGGCGGGAAGCGACTTTGTTTTACTTAACTACGCAACGGATTTTAATGCGGTTTTCACCATAGTTACATAATTTCACGAAAGGTTTCTGTATATAACAGTACCCGGATCGAAGCGAGGGCGGGCTGTCACAAATATAAACTACTGTTGAACTCAGAACGCCACTTTTGGCGGCGCGCAGCCGAACACCGCCCGCCGCCGAGCCGTGAACGTCTGTAATTCGCGAAAGAACATTGATTTCGCGGAGACAATGGCCGTAGTCCTCATCAGCATGCGGGCGGCGAGCCGGAAAAATCAACAGGCTCGAGCAATTGATTTTACCAATCACGGTAGGTTGTAATTTTCAGGGTTCCGTACCTGAAGGGTGCCTAACGAAACCGTTACTGAGCCTACGCTGTCCATCCGTCCTAACTTAAAAGAGCTGTATCTTTTGAACCGTAAAAGATTGCCCGTTGATTATTTTTGCAAAATATGTGATATAACAGCGGATTTCCTAACAAATAATAAAAAAGCCGGTCAAGTGCGAGTCGGACTCGCGCACCGAGGGTTCCGCAAAATCTTGTAGGTATGTAAATAGTTCGTAAATCACGGGAATACCATATAAACATAGTCCAGTATAAACGGACACGCAATCAGTATGCACTTTCGTACTTAGTGAGTGTCAGTTCATACTAGACTAATTTTTTATGTGATGTAACTACAAATTAACGGTTTTCGGATTTTTTTCTTTACTTGTGCTATAAGACATTGCTTCTTGCCAAATTTCATGATTCTAAGTCAACGGGAAGTACCCTATAGGTTTTGATTCCCTTGAGATTCCCTTCAATATGCGTCATAAACGGCCGTATCTTTTGATTGCGTTGACTTAGATGTTTGATTTTTTCACTGATCCAAGGAATTGCAGACTTGAGTGTTTGATATGAATTTCGGACAACAATATGATCCTATAAGGGTTCCGTTTTTATTCATTTGAGGTACGGAACCCTAAAAAGGCATAAAATAAAATAATAAGGGGAGTTTTAGGGTTCCGTACCTCAAATGAAAAAAAAAAACGGAACCCTTATAGGATCACTTTGTTGTCCGTCTGTCTGTCTGCCTGTCTGTCTGTCTGTGTATCTGTCAAGACCTTTTTTCTCAGGAACGCGTGAAGGTATAAAATTGAAATTCATATCAAATACTTACGTCTGCAATCCCTTGGATCAGTGAAAAAATCACACATCTAAGTTCAACGCAATCAAAAGATACGGCCGTTTATGCCGCATATTGAAGGGCATCTGTGGGGAGTTAATTTCAGGTCTTGAATTAAAAGCGTAATGAGATTTTTCAGAGCCAATATTATAATGACTTAACAGTATGACAGAAATTTTGAAGTGAGAATAATAACCTATACTAACTTAAATCTATAGTTATGACGAGTAGGAGCGTAAGATTGCTGTAAACATTTTTGTAGGCGCTATTACTTCAACATGCCCCCGGGCGTTGAAAGCTTTGCTTTCAACAAAAGTCTTGCAATTCTGGCAGAGGACAAATCTTCGAGAAAGCCCTGCGAACAATCCCATTCGCTGTCTTTACATCCGCTACTCGATTGATACCATCTGGACCAGGGTGTACAGAGACGATGCGGCCCAATCGCCATTTTAATGGAGGAAGGTTCTCCTCCTTGAGCACAACAAGGGAATTCAGCCGCAACGAGTCCCCTCTTGACCTCCATTTCACTCTCTGCTGGAGTTCTGACACATACTCTTTGCTCCAGCGAGACCAGAAATGCTGGCGGAGTTGTTCGATTCGCTGAAATCGAGTTAAGTGATTTGTCGAACTATCTCGGCAATCTTGCACTGGAAGAGAAGTTAGCGGCCGCCCGATGATAAAATGTCCAGGAGTTAACGGCAATAGATCTTCCGGATCCGATGACAGAGGTGTAAGTGGTCGAGAGTTCAAGATTGCCTCGATCTGAACTAAAGCAGTGTTAAGTTCTTCGTAAGTAAGATGACAATTTCCCAGCACTCTTTTTAGGTGGTACTTTGTTGACTTAACACCCGCCTCCCAGAGACCGCCAAAGTGCGGTGAATAAGCCGGAATAAAATGAAAGTTTATTTCTTCATTGGCTGCAGTTTCAGCCAATGAGTTACAGTTGTGAATCAGGAACTTAGACAGATCATTGTACGCACCCACGAACGACGTCCCATTGTCCGAGTAAACATGGCTAGGCTTTCCTCTACGCGATATAAAGCGACGTAAAGCGGATAGATAGTTATTGCTCGTCAAGTCACCCACTAACTCTAGGTGTACTGCCTTGGTGGTAAAACATATAAACACGGCAACGTAAACTTTCACCAGCCTACATCCTCTACCCTGACGGCTAGCTGACATAATTGGGCCCGCGTAGTCGACACCTACATAATTGAACGGAAATCCTCCTGGAGAAACACGGTGCTTTGGCAGATTTCCCATCAAAGGGGTAAGTACTTGTCCCTTTAGACGACTACACAGCATACACTGTCGAAAACAAGCCTTGGCCAAATTTTGACCTCCTATCGGCCAATAAGTATCCTTAATTGTGGATAGTAACAGTTGCGGTCCCGCATGAAACAACCGTTTATGCTCAAAATTAAACAGTAACTTTGTAAACCTGTGGCTGGCATGTACAATAATCGGGTGTTTCTTTTCGTACGAAAAATCTGAGTTTAAAAGACGTCCGCCAACGCGCATTATGTGATCGTCATCTAAAAATGCATTAAACTTAAGTATCGGACTCTTTTTTGGTATGCTTTGTTTGTTTGTTAAAAGTGTATACTCAGGGAATGATTCACATTGCGAAATCCTAATTAACACGTTTAAAGAATCTTTTAGGTCGTTGCTAGACAGGTAACTAGTTAAAATCGGTTGTTTCTTACAAGCAGAGATAAAACGCAAAACGTAGGCAACTGTACGATTTAAACGTGAAAAGTTCGAAAACCGATTTAAATCGATTAAAGGTTTTAATTTATCACATTCACGGGTATGTAAGACGATTTCGGGTCGAACTTCAGGTAGTGAACTTAAATTTGTACTTGGGTGTAAAGGCCAAGTTGAAGCGTCACGCTTCAAGAAGTCTGGACCTGACCACCACATATCGAGAGACGAGATCGAGTCAAGGTCAACTCCCCGGGATAAATGATCAGCAGGGTTCTGGTCAGTGGGAACATGTCTCCAAGCAAAATCACCTGTGATCTCTACAATGTCAGCCACGCGATTTCGAACGAAAGGTTGAAGCTTTGTTGGCAACATTTTCAGCCATCCTAAAACGATCGTAGAGTCAGACCAGAATACTGCCTTGTTAACTTGAACTCTGAGTGAGTTGATAATCTTCTCGTATATGCGAGCACCAACTAATGCACCACAGAGTTCCAAACGTGGTACGGTCACAGGTTTTATGGGAGCAACTCGACTTTTGGCCATAAGCAGCCGAACCAAAACATTGCCCTTATGGTCTATGCTACGAACGTATGCACAACCTCCATATGCTCGTTCCGACGCATCCGTGAAAATATGCAGCTCGAGCTGCTCATAAGAATCACACACGACCCTTCGTGAAACACTAATCGTGTTAAGTATTGGCAAACTTGCAATAATATTTTCCCATTGCCTCGTGATCTCTGGCGGTAATTGCTCATCCCATGATAATTTAAGCAGCCACAATCTTTGCATGAGCATTTTCATTGATATGACAAAAGGAGCCAGCAGACCCAAAGGATCAAAGATTTGAGCAATCACCGACAGCATGTCGCGCTTTGTGTTGCTGTTTGATACCGATGGGGCAACAGGAAAATGCAATTGATCAGTATCTGAATGCCAACCTAGACCTAAAGTTTTACTGGTCTCTGCAGTACCCATATTTAAATCTACTGAAGGTTGAGATGACACATCCATCAATCGCTGGTCATTGGACCTCCATTTTCGTAGATGCATGCATGCTGTAGCAAGTGCATCACTTACTCCTTGGCGGAGCCTAATCATGTCATCTAAGTTATCCCCTCCACTTAAAAGGTCATCGACGTAAAAGTCGTGAATTATCACATCCCTGATACTAACATCCGTAGCTTCCAAACCTATCTGTTTAAGACATCTAGTCGCTAAGAATGGAGCACTAGCGGTCCCATAAGTGACCGTATTTAATTTATACACCTGAAGAGGATCAGAAGGGCTATCACGCCAAAGAATCAAGTGTAGATTACGGTCATCAGGATGCAATGCTATCGTCCTATACATTTTCTCGACATCAGCTGATAAGATGTATTTATGAAACCTAAAACGGAGGAGTATACCCAACAGGTCGTCTTGAACAGTGGGTCCGACCATCTGTAAATTATTTAACGAGACACCTGAACTCGTGGGACTACTCGCGTTAAATACAACTCTTAACTTGGTAGTGGTACTACTTTCACGGACAACACCATGGTGGGGAATAAGGTAAGTTGCGTGATCTAACTCAGCGAGCTCAACCTTGGACATATGACCTAAAAAGTGGTACTCCGACATAAAGTCTTTGTACATCATTTGAAATGATGGTCTTTGTTTAAATCTGCGCTCTAATGATAAAAGGCAATGTTTAGCTCGCTGAAAGGATTCTCCTAATACCTGAGGGCTCTGTTTTAACGGTACCCGTACACAAAAGCTTCCATTCTCTAAACGAGTTGTGTTAGCCACGAAATGCTCTTCACATAATTTCTCCTCTGGAGAATAATGAGACGACTGAGGGCGAGCTTCTTCGAGCTGCCAAAAACGCGTTAATTGGTTTTGGAGGTCGTCTACATCATTAAACAACTCAGTAGTTTTTGAATCCGAAATGGTTACAAAATTACATTTAACTTTATCTGGCAACGACGATACATGACAGCTTGTAATTGGGCCTGAAACCAGCCAACCCAGTCTGGTTTCACAAAGTATCGGCAGACCGTCGCCTAACTTAATTTTTTGCGTACCTAATAAATCCCAAAAGAGATCGGCGCCAATTATTAAATCTACTTCAGCTGGCGTATGAAAATAAGGATCTGCTAAAGAGACATCCGATGGAATACATAGGTGAGACAATTTAACCTGACTATGAGGAATGTCATCCGTAATTGACGGTAAAACAAAACACCGTAAGTGTGACGAGAATTGATCATTTAATGATTTCATTGAAACTCGACACGTTTTACCTATAAGCGATAATGTGTTGTTAATGCCTTGTACACATTTATTTACAAGCTCGGTCGTTATGTTAAGCCTACTGCACATTTTTTCTGTGATTAGACAAGACGTGCTTCCGCTGTCTAGAACGGCGCGAGCAATATGCTCGCGATTATTTACATCAAACAATTTAATAAGCGCCGTAGACAGCAGCACGTCCTGTCCATGTCAGGATGAAGAGGTTCCGAGGTTCGCAGACAACGTTACAGGCATCCGCGGCTCGGCGCCGGTGGCCACCGAATGAGCGAGCGCCGCCGGCGCGAGCGCAGTCACGTGCTCTCCACCGCCCAGCGCGGACGTACAGCTGTTACTATCCACAGCAGGTCTGACCTTAAAGTCGGTCATATGGATTAGTGTGTGATGTTTTCGTTTGCATACTTTGCATCCAGGTTTCTTACAGTGATTGGCGTAATGACCACCTCGAAAACAGTTATAGCAAACCTTATAGTTCGGCAATAATTGCAGCCGCGCTGCGTTGCTAAGCGCTAGAAATTGAGTGCAATTACTCAAACAATGATCGCCATTACAACTCGGACAAGATCTCGTAGGTGAATTATTAGTATGATTCTTACCATCCTGTACCGAAATCATAGACTTTATCTTGTGCGTTGTTTTACAAGGTGTATTCGCTTTATTAGTCGATAATTCTAGTGTTTCGAGTAAATCTGCCCGGTCTCGCATAAATTTTAAGAAAGTGTCGAAGCTAATCGCTTTGTTTTTATCTAAGCGGCCTTTGTGCTCTTCCCACTCACGAAACGTTTTACTATCGAGTTTTTGGGTAACGATGTGAATAAGCAGAGTATCCCATTGTTTAACTGGCTCGCCTAAAGACTCCAATGAGCGTAAGTTTTTATTAACCTGGTCAATGACGCGTTTTAAGTTAAATGATGACTCCTTTGCTATAGGTTCGATATTAAACAGAGCTGAGACATGATTTTGTAATAGCAGACGCTTGTTATTGAACCGTTCGCATAAAAGGTTCCACGCCACAGTGTAATTCTTAGCCGAGAACTCAATGGATTGAATGACCACTGCTGCAAACGACTCCAACGAAGCCCTAAGGTAGTGAAACTTATTTATATCATCTATCTCGTCATTTGAATGAATGAGGCTGGTGAAAGTGTCACGAAACTCTAACCAATTGTCGTAGGAACCTGTGAATTTAGGAAGCTGGATAGTTGGTAGCTTGACGGGCTTGTGATTACTGCTGGAGCGTGAACCACGTTCATTTTCAGCAGATCCAAATGTATCCTGCTTCTTTTGGTAACTAGCTAGTATATCTTGTGCTTGAGAAAGCACTTTATAATATTGGGACTCGAAATCTGATCGCTCGGCAATTCGAGCTTCCATATTATCAGCCATACACTCAAGCTTCATCTGAACATCATCATAGTGAACATACAACGAATCCATCTTACCAATACGCAACTGTAACTCGTTCACCTCTGCTGTAGTCAATGAAGGAACATCCAAATTGGTTAAGTAAGTCGAAAATGTAGTTACTTGCCCTTTATAACTACCACGCCTTTTGATTAATTCCTTTTCATCGGCCATTCTGAGAGATGAGTGTTATCAACCTGGAAGTTATTTAACAAAGGCTCAGATATGCAAATAATATAACCTACGAGTTTAGTATGCATTAATCACTAAGTTTCAATTAGAGGTTATTTATTTTAGCACAATAAGTTTGTTGTAATTTATTTTTAACATTATTTATTACTTACCTACTTTTAGTAACAAACATTGATTAAACTAATTTGAATTAAATGGTTAAAGTATGTAACTGCTGACTATCACTTTAATTGCAGCCTATTTACCTATCTCAACAGGTTAAGAGTGACAAAATAAGCGTTTTGCGTTATCTGAATTTAATTAAATTATTAATAAACTCACTATAATTATGATAAATACAAAACGGAACACTTAACGTTAATGTTGAAACTTAAAGTAATGGTAAAGTTAAAAGCACATGTACTAACCTTATCAGAGCAATTAAAATACGCTAAATTATACCTGATTTAGAGTGTTGGGTTAAATAAAAGGAAAATAACACTATATCACTGTGATTCCGGTATTATTGTCCAATAATTGCTGAATCCCGACCACAATTCCGAGGATGACGACGACCTTCCTTTGTCCTCTGAGAGTACGTCCAGTGCAATTAGGTTAACTCCTCATTAATTAACTCCAAATTAAATATTTATCTGGTAATTTTCTTAAATCCGGCTCGAAGGACCATGTGGGGAGTTAATTTCAGGTCTTGAATTAAAAGCGTAATGAGATTTTTCAGAGCCAATATTATAATGACTTAACAGTATGACAGAAATTTTGAAGTGAGAATAATAACCTATACTAACTTAAATCTATAGTTATGACGAGTAGGAGCGTAAGATTGCTGTAAACATTTTTGTAGGCGCTATTACTTCAACACATCTCAAGGGAATCAAAACCTACTTATAGGGTACTTGCCGTTGACTTAGAATCATGAAATTTGGCAAGAAGCAATGTTTTATGGCACAAGAAAAGGAAAAAAATCCGAAAACCGTTAATTTGTAGTTACTTCACATAAAATATGTCCAGTATAAACTGACACTCACTAAGTATGAAAGTGCATACTTATTGCGTGTCAGTTTATACTGGACATGTTTATATTGTATTCCCGTGATTTACGAACTATTTACATACCTACAAGATTGTGCGGAACCCTCGGTGCGCGAGTCCGACTCGCACTTGACCGGCTTTTTTTTTTATTTGTTATATCGTAAAAACGGTAAGTACATACAGCGTCACATTTGGTATGATTATAGAACAAACCCTATAGAATAGCAACAAATACTAAAAACCGGCTAAACGTGTACGGAACCCTCAGTGGGCGAGTCCGACTCACACTTGACCGGTTTTATAAATTTGTCAAGCCACTTCGCGATGTCGCTGGGGTTCCGTAGCTAAATGACACAGATTATTAAATCGGCAAGCAACCTTTAAAACACAGACTGCATATTTTGATACTGGTTTTTGCCCGCGACTCCGTCCGCGTAGAATTCGTTTATCGCTGCTCCCTCGGGAACTGTCTTCGGGAAAGTAGACTATGTGCTATTCCAGACGATAATCTATCTCTGCCAAATTTAATCCGGATCCGTCTAGCCGTTCTGCCGTGATTGAGTAACTAACGTCCATCCAACCTTTCGCATTTATAATACCAACTCGTAGTAAGATTGTCGTAGCTATGTATTATTTTTGAGAACGTCCTTGTACCTTACCTGTACGTTAAGTATGGCCGTCTGTCTGTCGCCGGGCTGTATCTCATGAACTGAAATAGGTAGACAGCTGTAATTTTCACAGACTGTGTACCTATGTCTATTGCCGCTATAGCAGCAAATAATAAAAATTCAATTAAATTAAAAATTAAAGGGGATCCCTAAATAAAGAGATGTAATGAATTTAGACAACTACCTACTTTACATATTCTTATAGATTTAATTCAAGATTTAACTACATAGTATTAAATCTTGTACGATGGTACGGAACCCTTCGTGTGCGAGTCAGACTCGCACTTGGCCGGTTTTTTATATATATAGATAGATATATTTATGTGTATAGGATATATAATATGTATAGGAGGGAACAGATGAACATACAAACTTAGGGCCTGTCTCGCACTAACTAAATTTATCTGCCACTAAATTTAGCCTTCTTCTTGTCTATTTTCATATACGATATATATACGAAAGGGCTTAATTTATGTGACTGCTATGCTTTGACGATTGTGAGGCAAGCCTACTAAAATCATAACCCCTCGCCGTAGTCTGTTGAAAAGTACCTGTTCACAAACAATCTCTACACAAAACTTCCAAACTTCAACCCCTTTGTTATCTGTGGTTCGAGAGGCGCGGCTGCCGCCGACAGGCGCCCGATAATGCGGGGACACGGGTTCGGATCTTGTTTGAGACGGACGCTTATCTGATCTATCGTTGAGTTTGGCACAACCACGCGTTCTTGAGTTTTCTTCATTTCTGTAGTTTATCGCGATCTTGTTGTATAAAGGTCTTATGTTATATTATTAGGGCACAACAATCTTAATAAACTAACCTAACCGAGTTAAAAACCCCCGATATCAGCGCCTAAAAACCCTCTGAGCAATGAGCAAAACCTTTAACGGGCTCCAAGCACGTACATTTTCACTGCACGTACATTTTCTTCGTCACTAGAAGATTTCAAGAATTAAAAAATCAGATCCCCTCATCAACTAGAAAAAAGCTGATGATCTTCAAACGGGTGAACAGATTTTCATGAAACATGGCTAAGAACACTCGGGATAAAATTATCTATGACACAAAAAAAAACTAAACGAAAATCGGTTCATCCGTTTGGGAGCTACGATACCACAGACAGATACACAGACAGACACGTTAAACTTATAACAACGCTCTCTTTTTGCGTCGGGGGTTAAAAATAATGTAGTACACTTATATGTATATAATGTTATCATAAATCTCAACTTTTTATTGAAGACATTGTGCAGTGTGTGTGAAGGCATTGTGCGTGGCAGAAATAAGAACAAATGAAAATATCTAAATTCTAATTAAAGTACTCTTGAAGTGAGTAGAATGCGTTCTCTAATAAATGATTTTTGAGCTGGTATTTGAATATATTGGGGTTCTCTATATTTTTAATTGAACTAGGAATATGATTGTATATTTTTATTGACATAACATTTACAACTAGGTTTTGCCCGCTACTCCGTCCGCGTATAAGTCGTTTATCGTGTATCCTGTCAAATTTCATCGAAATCGGTTCAGCAGTTTAAGCGTGAAGAGGTAAAAGACAGACAGAGTTACTTTCGCATTTATAATATTAGTAGGGATAACATAACCTAAAAAACATTTTTGGGACAAGTTTTGCTGCCGAGTGTGCTTTTTTTTGTACACACACACATGCACGCACGCACTCACGCAAGCTTGTAAAAAAATGGTAAAATGTAAACGATGGCGCCGTTCCATGTATTTTTCATCTGCATGCATAATGTTGTTGAAGGAAAACAAATAATTGAGAATTAAACACAGATTCCATAAAAAAATATTTATTTAGTGATAAATATAGCAACACTTATTAAGAACTAGCAACACTATCGTCGTTTTACGTACATATTAGTAATCTAGTACCAATTTCACCAAACTATGTTAAATGTTAATCGACTGTTAGTTCATACATTTTGACAGCTGTTAACACTAATCGTATATTAAGTTGTTGGTGAAATTCGACATCTAAATACCTGTAGCATCAATTTAACGTAACCGCCGAAGTTATTTGGCGTAAATTGATCCTACAGGTGACGATATAGAACAAAGTCGGGTTAGTTACACAATTTATAAACTCTATTAAGCTGCTCTTTAAGCGATCAATACTCTTCATTCAGCCTCAAATAATATTAAATGCAGTAAAAGTAGTCTAGAAACATTATTACAACTAAATCATTGCGTGGATTAATTAAGTGTAAAGTCGTGAACTAAAACTCGGCTGGCGATCAGTATGACGCAGCCTTACAATTTGTACATAGCCTGTGACACTCGCATGTTTTTGACGAATCATACGAGACCCCATTTATTAAAATCGGTCGAACAGTTTAGGAGCTAGAGCGAAACATCCGATTTTGCGGTCACATACATACATAGACTGTTAACCTCATTACGTTTTGCTTCGCGCAGACAGGTAAGGAACCTTTTCAATAAAAAAAAAGGGGGGGGGTGTATCAGGGACGCAGCCGCTGTGGAGTACGTGAAACGTCTTGCGCGCGCTAGAGTGTGATAGCACTATACTTCACAGCAGGGACTGAAAAGGGGTGCGCCAAAGGTCATATAAAATTGCAAATTAGATTATTGGAACTCCGAAAATGTGTCTCATACAAATTTACAACCTAATGATCATTGTACTTTTTTTTTTATTACTAATGATCGAAACTCATAATCATTCTAATTCATGACGAAGGTCTCCGTTAGGTACGACGACGAGCGAAGCGAGCGTGCCGCGGTAGCGGCCGGCGAAGCGCCAGAAATGAACATATTTTTAACTAATACTTACATATAGTAGACATATAGGAGATAGAAAAAAATTATGAAGAGTGATTATTATGAATACAAATGAGTATTAATAAAAAATATATGATAACTGTCTGTTATGAGTTCCGATGGTAGTAATAATAAATTATGAACAAAAAAAGTATGAGGAAAAAAATTATGAAGAGTGATTATTAGAAATACAAATCGGTAGAAAAACAAAAAATCGGAATAAGAATTTTGTATGAGCCAATATGGACCCACTGAAAAGGTACCGTTTAAAAAAGGTTTTGACAGGGTCTTTTTAAAGGTACCCGACCGTTAAAGCAGCATTCCGGTACCGGGTATCAATACTTTAGGCATCCAAACAAGCTTCCGTCCAAACGGTACCTTTAAATAAAAGTAACTCATCAAATAAGTACCCAAATTCAAACCGGTCACTCAATCGGACAAAAGCGCCGTTGCGAGCTAGCGACGCGCGAGAGCGAGAGGGATCGCGTGTCTCACTTTTCAGTCAGCTGCCGACAGTGTCACTATCACTCAGTACCGCATGCGACGTTGCCACGTTTATGGGTGACCGATACTCTAACCGAAATCATTGAGGTACCCGTTTTATCGGTCAGCGTAATTGTACGGCTCTCGGGTACCTTTACTTGAAACGGTCAACCTTAGCGGTACCATTTTAAAAAGGTACCTATTAAATTTTATCTATTCGGGTACCGTTACTTTTGGATACCTTTTCAATTGACACCTTTATTTTAGGTGACCGGTCTTTTGCAGTTTTTCAAGTCCCTGCTTCACAGTACGGACCCTGATATAGATAATCAAACAAATACAATATGGTATGCGATGGTAAATTTAGTTCATAATGCGTACTTTCCGCGATCACAGCGCCAGAGTTGGGCGTTATTTAGATAATTTCTTATCTAGATAATTATTTCAAATAAAATAATTTCAAATAAATTTATTCGAAGATAAATTCAATCACAAATAGTGCGTTGACAACTTTTTTATTTAGATAAATTATCTAGATGAAGATAACCGACCTCGTTTGTTATTGAAGTAAGCTTATAATAATAAATGTATACAGAATGTCACGTCGGGTCAAACCGTCACACTGACTGTACTACTGACGTTCATCTTTTATTTAAAATCCCAACTAATTTATCTAGATAAAAATGAAACTGATCTAGATAAATTCAAAATAACAAATGACGGATTATTTAGTTACTTCAAATAAAAGATGATTTAGTTATATTCCCGGTTTTTCGTAAATAGATAATTTTTGCCCAACTCTGCACAGCGCCATATACGCGAGCGACATGCGCACTACCGAGTAATGGCTTCTTTCCTCTAAATAATGGTAATACAATATCGCCGCGAGGTGCTGCACTTGTTAAGTTATAAGCGATCTCGCCATAACATAATATCGTTACATGTGATATTTGCACGTGACCCCTATACTGTCCGAAATGGAAGACGTTTCACGTCAAAAGTTTGCCAAACAACGATTATGCCATCCGATATAGACCTGTCAAAAACATCGGCAATCGGGTAAAAAAGTAACATGTTCCTACATGTCCGGCCCCAGACCGGCAAACTTGTTGGCCATAGCGATCCCGGCGCTGCTGTCGCTGTCTTCATCGCCGTCCGGGTCCGTCTGTCCGTCCGAGTCGGAGCTGTCCGGCTCGCTGTCCGGCGCGCCGGCCGGCTCCGGCTGCTCGCCGGACAGCGCCTGCACCCAGCGCACGTATTTCAGCTCGTCCGAGGTTTCGAAGGACTCTGGAAAAAATGTTATAGTAGTTTATGTGACTGGTGCATAATGCCTAATTATGTACAGTTACATACAATATTTTATCTACATACATATTATAAGCTCTCTATGATGTGTTCAGGAACCGCATGTTACGACCGGCATAGCCGGCATTGATCAATTTATTAGAACGTCAAAAATGGCGGCAACCGTACTTTTTTTTTTAAATTCAGAGACAATCTAGAGTCGGCCTCTACTATCATATCGTTCGATATCAAATTATCAAGTAACATACGAGATTTGTCAAAATTGTATGCAATTGACATTTCATTTCGAATTAAATGTCATCTCGAATGATATTAGAATTGAGATCAAGTAAAATTGTTTTGTTTTTCAAACATGTTCGAAATTTGAATCTCATAACTTTATCAAATTTTATATCGTTATAAGAACATTATGTTACTGCTACAGATAAGAAACTTCTATGACGCGTTCAGAAACTGTAATAACTAGCATTACGTCAGTCGGTGTTGTTGCTGTCAGTCAGTCTGTGGTTGTACTGTAATGTTCACGTTACATGTTCGCTGCCGACACTGCAACGGTCTTCGAATTTCCAATTTATTCGAATCACGATACGATTTGATTCGGTGACAATTCTCATGTCACTCGAGACGAAGCATCAATCAAGATGAAATGTCAACAACATAGTTATATACATGTGTCAGGAATCTTCAGAGTTTGGGTATGTTGGGCTCTGATTGGTTGAGGGTCGAAGTAAAGAGAACACAAAATCCCACCAAAAACATTTCATGTAAAATTGGCGACCGAGGCTCACACGCTCATAACGCTTTTGCTGTAAAAAAGTTACAGCTTGGTTTAAAAAGTACGGCTTGGAAATTAGATCACAGGTCTGCAATAGATCTATGAAACCGCCGAGCCATACTTTTTAAACTAGGGTGTAGGGTTAGTAAAGTCAGGGCTTGGGGGCTTGGCTTTTCCTGAAATAACTTTTTTACAGCGAAAGCGTTATGACGACATTACGCAACCGTCACGTAACTATTGTGATGTTATAATACAACCCTAACCTAACCGACCGCATCCATTTTTAGGAAACTTAAAAAGATATCCTGACTCAGCTGAAACAGAGTTTAGGTCCACTATCTCCCCCCGCTCCTTCCACTCCCCCCCCCCCCCCCCCCCTCACCGCGGTCCTGCGCGTATCCGGGCGGGCGCAGCCACAGGCAGACCTTGCCGTCCAGCGCCATGCGAAGAATGCTGTTGGCCGCGCGGTACGTGTCCAGCCTGCAACGAAGGAGTTTGGCGTGTCACTGATCTTTGGAGGCCTATGTTCAATGTCGTGGACTGAGGAGTCTACAACCCGACCGTGGAACCAAGACAAAGTTACACTAACTTACAACCTAGCCATAAAAAAAGCTGTGGTAGCCTACTGGTTTGATCTGCCGACTCTTAAGCAGAGAGTCGTGGGTTCGAACCCGGGCTCGCACCTCTAAGTTTTTTGGAATTTATGTGCGAAATATAATTTGTAAATTTACCATGAGCTTTTCGGTGAAGGAAAACATCGTGAGGAAACCTGCACACACCTGCAAAGCAATTTGACGGTGTATGCGAAGTTCCCAATCCGCACTGGGCCCGCGTGGGAACTATAGCCCAAACCTTCTCATTGTGAGTGGAGGCCTGTGCCCAGCAGTGGGACGTATATAGGCTGCTGGAATGGAATGGAATAACCTAGCCTAACCTCAAAAACTGGCTACCAGTATGACGCACCCTTATAATTTTTATACTCGTATAGAGAACAAAGAACCGCTCATACAATCAAACATACATACAGATCAAAAACATAACAGTCGGGTAAAAACTAAAACCCGACTGTTAAAACACACAAAAGACCCGTTATCGGGTCGTGTTCTTACCTGGCGGCCTTGGCGGTGAAGTACCCCCGCTTCCGGGCCCAGCCGTCGCACACGTCGCGCGGCGCCCAGCTGGCGCCCCGCTCCGGGTGCTCGACGCGCAGCAGCGCCGGCAGCTCCAGCCGCTCGCCCAGGTATCTGAGGTCAGAGGGTAAAGTTCACGTATTGCTGAATACATAGGAACGCGACTGATTTATTGTCTGACTTTGCGCCACTCACTGATGCTTGATGGCTTGACTGAAT
Source organism: Tortrix viridana (assembly GCA_963241965.1). Taxonomy (NCBI): domain Eukaryota; kingdom Metazoa; phylum Arthropoda; class Insecta; order Lepidoptera; family Tortricidae; genus Tortrix; species Tortrix viridana. The sequence goes on along the minus strand of OY725199.1, from coordinate 439,800 downwards.
GATGATTGACTACCAAACTGACTGATTATTAACTAATAAACTGACTGATGATTGACTAATACACTGACTGATGATTGACTAATAAACTGACTGATGATTGACTAATAAACTGACTGATGATTGACTAATAAACTGACTGATGATTGACTAATAAACTGACTGATGATTGACTAATAAACTGACTGATGATTGACTACCAAACTGACTAATATTTGACTATCAAACTGACTGATGATTGACTAATAAACTGACTGATAATTGACTATCAAACTGACTGATGATTGACTAATAAACTGACTGATGATTGACTACCAAACTGACTAATATTTGACTATCAAACTGACTGATGACTGACTAATAATCTGACTGATGATTGACTAATAAACTGACTGATGATTGACTAATAAACTGACTGATGATTGACTAATAAACTGACTGATGATTGACTAATAAACTGACTAATATTTGACTATCAAACTGACTGATGATTGACTAATAATCTGACTGATGATCGACTAATAAACTGACTGATGATTGAATACCAAACTGACTGATTATTAACTAATAAACTGACTGATGATTGACTAATAAACTGACTGATGATTGACTAATAAACTGACTGATGATTGACTAATAAACTGACTGATGATTGACTAATAAACTGACTGATGATTGACTAATAAACTGACTGATGATTGACTAATAAACTGACTGATGATTGACTAATAAACTGACTGATGATTGACTACCAAACTGACTAATATTTGACTATCAAACTGACTGATGATTGACTAATAAACTGACTGATAATTGACTATCAAACTGACTGATGATTGACTAATAAACTGACTGATGATTGACTACCAAACTGACTAATATTTGACTATCAAACTGACTGATGATTGACTAATAATCTGACTGATGATCGACTAATAAACTGACTGATGATTGAATACCAAACTGACTGATTATTAACTAATAAACTGACTGATGATTGACTAATAAACTGACTGATGATTGACTAATAAACTGACTGATGATTGACTAATAAACTGACTGATGATTGACTAATAAACTGACTGATGATTGACTAATAAACTGACTGATGATTGACTAATAAACTGACTGATGATTGACTACCAAACTGACTAATATTTGACTATCAAACTGACTGATGCTTGATGGCTTGACTGAATGATGATTGACTACCAAACTGACTGATTATTAACTAATAAACTGACTGATGATTGACTAATACACTGACTGATGATTGACTAATAAACTGACTGATGATTGACTAATAAACTGACTGATGATTGACTAATAAACTGACTGATGATTGACTAATAAACTGACTGATGATTGACTAATAAACTGACTGATGATTGACTACCAAACTGACTAATATTTGACTATCAAACTGACTGATGATTGACTAATAAACTGACTGATAATTGACTATCAAACTGACTGATGATTGACTAATAAACTGACTGATGATTGACTACCAAACTGACTAATATTTGACTATCAAACTGACTGATGACTGACTAATAATCTGACTGATGATTGACTAATAAACTGACTGATGATTGACTAATAAACTGACTGATGATTGACTAATAAACTGACTGATGATTGACTAATAAACTGACTAATATTTGACTATCAAACTGACTGATGATTGACTAATAATCTGACTGATGATCGACTAATAAACTGACTGATGATTGAATACCAAACTGACTGATTATTAACTAATAAACTGACTGATGATTGACTAATAAACTGACTGATGATTGACTAATAAACTGACTGATGATTGACTAATAAACTGACTGATGATTGACTAATAAACTGACTGATGATTGACTAATAAACTGACTGATGATTGACTAATAAACTGACTGATGATTGACTAATAAACTGACTGATGATTGACTACCAAACTGACTAATATTTGACTATCAAACTGACTGATGATTGACTAATAAACTGACTGATAATTGACTATCAAACTGACTGATGATTGACTAATAAACTGACTGATGATTGACTACCAAACTGACTAATATTTGACTATCAAACTGACTGATGATTGACTAATAATCTGACTGATGATCGACTAATAAACCTACTGATGATTGAATACCAAACTGACTGATTATTAACTAATAAACTGACTGATGATTGACTAATAAACTGACTGATGATTGACTAATAAACTGACTGATGATTGACTAATAAACTGACTGATGATTGACTAATAAACTGACTGATGATTGACTAATAAACTGACTGATGATTGACTAATAAACTGACTGATGATTGACTAATAAACTGACTGATGATTGACTACCAAACTGACTAATATTTGACTATCAAACTGACTGATGATTGACTAATAAACTGACTGATAATTGACTATCAAACTGACTGATGATTGACTAATAAACTGACTGATGATTGACTACCAAACTGACTAATATTTGACTATCAAACTGACTGATGACTGACTAATAATCTGACTGATGATTGACTAATAAACTGACTGATGATTGACTAATAAACTGACTGATGATTGACTAATAAACTGACTGATGATTGACTAATAAACTGACTAATATTTGACTATCAAACTGACTGATGATTGACTAATAATCTGACTGATGATCGACTCATAAACTGACTGATGATTGAATACCAAACTGACTGATTATTAACTAATAAACTGACTGATGATTGACTAATAAACTGACTGATGATTGACTAATAAACTGACTGATGATTGACTAATAAACTGACTGATGATTGACTAATAAACTGACTGATGATTGACTAATAAACTGACTGATGATTGACTAATAAACTGACTGATGATTGACTAATAAACTGACTGATGATTGACTACCAAACTGACTAATATTTGACTATCAAACTGACTGATGATTGACTAATAAACTGACTGATAATTGACTATCAAACTGACTGATGATTGACTAATAAACTGACTGATGATTGACTACCAAACTGACTAATATTTGACTATCAAACTGACTGATGACTGACTAATAATCTGACTGATGATTGACTAATAAACTGACTGATGATTGACTAATAAACTGACTGATGATTGACTAATAAACTGACTGATGATTGACTAATAAACTGACTGATGATTGACTAATAAACTGACTGATGATTGACTAATAAACTGACTGATGATTGACTAATAAACTGACTGATGATTGACTAATAAACTGACTGATGATTGACTAATAAACTGACTGATGATTGACTACCAAACTGACTAATATTTGACTATCTAACTGACTGATGATTGACTAATAAACTGACTGATAATTGACTATCAAACTGACTGATGATTGACTAATAAACTGACTGATGATTGACTAATAAACTGACTGATGATTGACTAATAAACTGACTAATATTTGACTATCAAACTGACTGATGATTGACTAATAATCTGACTGATGATCGACTAATAAACTGACTGATGATTGAATACCAAACTGACTGATTATTAACTAATAAACTGACTGATGATTGACTAATAAACTGACTGATGATTGACTAATAAACTGACTGATGATTGACTAATAAACTGACTGATGATTGACTAATAAACTGACTGATGATTGACTAATAAACTGACTGATGATTGACTACCAAACTGACTAATATTTGACTATCAAACTGACTGATGATTGACTAATAAACTGACTGATAATTGACTATCAAACTGACTGATGATTGACTAATAAACTGACTGATGATTGACTACCAAACTGACTAATATTTGACTATCAAACTGACTGATGATTGACTAATAATCTGACTGATGATTGACTAATAAACTGACTGATGATTGACTAATAAACTGACTGATGATTGACTAATAAACTGACTGATGATTGACTAATAAACTGACTAATATTTGACTATCAAACTGACTGATGATTGACTAATAATCTGACTGATGATCGACTAATAAACTGACTGATGATTGACTACCAAACTGACTGATTATTAACTAATAAACTGACTGATGATTGACTAATAAACTGACTGATGATTGACTAATAAACTGACTGATGATTGACTAATAAACTGACTGATGATTGACTAATAAACTGACTGATGATTGACTAATAAACTGACTGATGATTGACTACCAAACTGACTAATATTTGACTATCAAACTGACTGATGATTGACTAATAAACTGACTGATAATTGACTATCAAACTGACTGATGATTGACTAATAAACTGACTGATGATTGACTACCAAACTGACTAATATTTGACTATCAAACTGACTGATGATTGACTAATAATCTGACTGATGATTGACTAATAAACTGACTGATGATTGACTAATAAACTGACTGATGATTGACTAATAAACTGACTGATGATTGACTACCAAACTGACTAATATTTGACTATCAAACTGACTGATGATTGACTAATAAACTGACTGATAATTGACTATCAAACTGACTGATGATTGACTAATAAACTGACTGATGATTGACTACCAAACTGACTAATATTTGACTATCAAACTGACTGATGATTGACTAATAATCTGACTGATGATTGACTAATAAACTGACTGATGATTGACTAATAAACTGACTGATGATTGACTACCAAACTGACTAATATTTGACTATCAAACTGACTGATGATTGACTAATAATCTGACTGATGATCGACTAATAAACTGACTGATGATAGACTAATAAACTGACTGATGATTGACTAATAAACTGACTGATGATCGCCTACCAAACTGACTGATGATTGACTACCAAACTGACTTATGATTGACTAATAAACTGACTGATGATTGACTACCAAACTGAGTGATGCCTGATTGTCTGGCTGAGTAGTGAGTGGCGGAGTGACCTGAGCGTGGTGTAGGGCTCGCGCAGCTGCGCGATGGGGAAGGAGCCCATGAGGATCTGGATCGGCCGCGGCACCAGCGACGGGAACACCAGCCCCGGGCAGTCGCACAGCCGGACCTGCGGCACGAGGACTCCGGTCACACGACACACCCAGCCTTCCAGATAACAAAGCCACATATTTGTTTATAAACACCGCAACAAAATCTGCGTGTTTCCATAACATGTAGATGCTCGCTCATCGGCGCCTGCGCACCCGCCGGGGTCACGCCGACGCGCCACGCGTTTGTTCCTAAACATTGCATCCGAAACATTGTATCAAACTGTCCACACCACGCAAGCTGAAACAATGTTTCTGCAAACATCTATGTGGTACTCGAAAACACACGAAACATTGTCTACTGTTGCTAGTAAATACGTTAGAAGTTACGCAGATAATAATAGTAGTTTATGTGACTGGTGCATAATGAGAAGCATTAAAATACGAGTGTGTGTTTATGAAACGAGCCGATAGGCGAGTTTCATAATTGCATTACACGAGTGTTTTAATGCCTAATTATGTACAGTTACATACACTATTTTATCTACATACATATTATAAGCTCTCTATGATGTGTTCAGGAACCGCATGTTACGACCGGCATAGCCGGCATTGATCAATTATTAGAACGTCAAAAATGGCGGCAACCGTAGTTTTTTTTTAATTCAGAGACAATCTAGAGTCGGCCTCTACTATCATATCGTTCGATATAAAACTATCAAGTAACATACGAGATTTGTCAAAATTGTATGCAATTGACATTTCATTTCGAATTAAATGTCATCTCGAGTGATATTAGAATTGAGGTCAAGTAAAATTGTTTTGTTTTTCAAAGATGTTCGAAATTTGAAACTCATAACTTTATCAAATTTTATATCGTTATAAGAACATTATGTTACTGCTACAGATAAGAAAATTATCGTAATAAAATTGATTGTTGTAGTGCTGGTCATTGCCAACGGATCCTGAACGCTTCAATCATTATGGGAATCGGGTGTTCTGAAATATCAAATTTAGGGTATTTTGGGAATGGAGCCGTCTGTGTATCAGTTGTTATGAGCTTCAATCCATTTGAAATTGGCTCATATTGAGAAAAGTGTAAATCGAGAACGGTTCATTTTGGTAATAAGTTAATTTGGGTTACATTCGTTATGAGAATAGTTTTTTTAGATATTGGATTGTATTGAGTATTGGTGTATTTTGAGTTTAGTGTCGGATGCACCGGAAAGTTATAGAGGACTTATGATATGTGTGTAGATAAAATGAATAAAATCGTCACTGACCAACTGACAAGGGCTATGGGGGTGAGGGGGTTGTGGAGGGGAATTAACAGGCGATGTGGGGCTGTCGAGGGGGGAGGTGTAACAAAAGGGGGAGTAAATGGGGGTAACACGAACTCATACACTCGCATGCGTCCATCAATTGCGTAGTTTCCAACCTGCGGCGTCAGGAATATGGTCTGGAAGTGTTTGGTGTGGCCCGGGGTCTTGGACACGGAGACCACCTTGCGGCCCATGAGCGCGTTCAGGAGCGAGCTCTTGCCCACGTTGGGCTGGCCCGCGCAGCCCAGGGTCAGCACGCCGTGCTTGTACCGCTCGTGCTGGTAGAACGACGTGTCGGCGCGCTGCACGATGGTCTCGCCTGTCGGGACACGGCTGTTAGCTGACTACGAGGGTAATGCGTTATTGTTTACTAGTGCCTCTGTGAGCTGTACACCTCGCGACAAACTTAACTTTGCCGTTGGATAACTGTTATCCCCATACATCGACATAGGTCGCGGTCAGTTCACCGACACCGCTAATAAGTTTGTAAATCGCAAAAACCCAATATCTCCGCCATTTTGAAAAATTTCGAAAAACTGAATCCACGAAAAAAGTATTAGTAGTAGATTATTTGATAGAAATTTCTACTTGTTACCTCCCGCGTGTTTCTGACAGACAGACGGACGACGAAGTGATCCTATAAGGGTTCCTTTTTCCTTTCGAGGCACGGAACCCTAAATATCAACAAAACTGCTTAATAATTTGGAGTCGGACTATTATTTTTAGGGTTCCGTACCCAAAGGGTGACTGACGCTGTCCGTCCGTCCGTCTGTCCAAACTTCAAAGAGCTGTATCTTTTGAACCGTAAACAGATTGCCGGTGTTTTTTTTTTTTTTAGCAGAATACGTGACGGTGGATTTCCTAACAAATAATGAAAAAGTCGAAAAGTAAAATTACAAGGAGAGTTTCCATACAAGAAATGATTTTTTTCAACGTTTTTTTTTGTATTAATTTGTTCTATCGTAAAAACGGTAATACATAAAAGCGTTAAATTTGGTATGGTTATAGGACAAACCCTGTAGAAAAACAACAAATACTAAAAACCGGCCAAACGTGTACGGAACCCTCAGTGCGCGAGTCCAACTCGCACTTTGCCGGTTTTTTTAAACATTAGATAATTTCTTACCGACCGCCCGGTCGTCGTCGTCCCCCTGCCCTCCCCCCTCCCCCTCCTCCCGGATCTTGTCCTCCCAGGGCTGGAGGTCGACGCGGCCGCCCACGATGTCGCGGCAGGCCTCGAGGATCTTGGCGGCGCCCTCGGCGCACATGCGCGGCCGCCCGCGCCGCCGCCGCACCTGCAGGCCTTAGAAAAAAAAAAATTTTAACACAGTTGCTCAAAATGTGGTACTTTTCGTAGCTGTACATCGTGCGGAAAGTTGGTTTTCGCGAACTAGTGCTTTTTACTTTTCCAATTTTTTTAAATTTAGACTTGTTCCAATTCATGACTACTTATTGATGAGTGTTAATATTAGTTTTCTTTAAACATCGTAATCAACATAAAAACCTACTGTTAATGTAAGAATACGAAAAATATACATATTTCATATTTTATTACTTATCTTTTCATCATTATAACACGTTTATTTTTTAATATTGAATATTGAAAAACCGTTCTTATTAAGTTTTCTGAATGGAATGGGATAGCTGCCGAAACGCCTGTCAAAATTTTTGACATTATGAAGAGGCGTTTTTTCTTTTTCTTTAATGATTATGGCCTGGATGCTAAGTCCTTTAAGCTATGTGTTTTTTCTTACTGCAAGCATTTTTTAAGTTTCCAAAGGCAACATTCGATATTGTTTTTATAAATATACGATACACAAATAATCGTAAATAACAATACTTAGGTAATAATAGTACAATGTTTTATATTTACAATTGTTTATGTCTTATAGAACATGCATTTGAAAAAAAAAACTTTCATTGAAGTGGGTTCAATAATAATAACAAAATCCATTCTAGTCGAATAAAAGCTAAAAAAACACCTCTTCATAATGTCAAAAATGTTCACTGCGAAAGATCGAACTTACATCTTAAGTTTTCAAAAAGTTTCTTATAAAATGAGTGAATCAGAATTTGAAATTGATTTATTGTTTCGCAACTGTGTTAAAAAACGTCGTTCGATACACGTGCGGAAATGTCATTCTTCACTCGTCCTGAGTCTTGCTACTCGCCTACGGCTCGTGGCAAGATATCTCGGTACTCGTGAAGTAATGACATACTTTCCGCACTAGCATCGAAATGTACTATTTTTATTAATTTTATTTTACCACTTTGTCGGCGTGACTAATATGTATATTCGTGCCAAATAACAGCTTTCTAGTACTGAGTCTCTGAGCTAAGCTGCGGACGGACATGACGAATCTTCAAGGGTTCCTAGTTTGACTACGTGACCCTAAAAACAGGCACACGCACATACACACACAGACGCATTACAGAATATTATTATCAGTATTATCACATTTTAGTAGATTAATAATACCCAATATTTTTAGCTTCCTACAGTAGTTTCGTTTAAGTTGAGGTATATACCTCAAGTGCTCCGGGGTGTCCATTAACACGTGCGGACCAGGGTAGGCCTCCACCAGGAACTGCCTCCAGGCGACCACGGAGGCGTGGGCACCAGGACCCTGACCTGACGCTGCCACCGGCTACCAGCGTAGCTGACGAGTCACTCACCAGCCTTGTCACTGGTGGCCCCGTTCAGGTTGTACCCCGGGCACGAGGTGAAGTAGACCACCCGGAGGCCAGGGTACGCCTCCGTGAGGAACTGCTTCCAGGCGACCACGGCGGGCGCGGGCACCAGGTCCACCTTGTTCAGCACCACGATCATGTCCTTCTTCTGCTCCTGCACCACGTGCTGGTACAGGGAGGGGGGGAACATCATGCCCTGAAAATACAGATGAAACAAATAAATTTCTGTAAAAAAATTATTGATACAAGCCTTTCTTGCCGACTGTACTTTTTTTTTGCACAATCATCTGCTTATCTAAACCTAACCGAGTTAAAAACCCCCGATATCAGCGCCTAAAAACCCTCTGAGCAATGAGCAAAACCTTTAACGGGCTCCAAGCACGTACATTTTCACTGGAGGGACTTCGTCACTAGAAGATTTCAAGAATTAAAAAATCAGATCCCCTCATCAACTAGAAAAAAGCTGATGATCTTCAAACGGCTGAACAGATTTTCATGAAACATGGCTAAGAACACTCGGGATAAAATTATCTATGACACAAAAAAAAACTAAACAAAAATCGGTCCATCCGTTTGGGAGCTACGATACCACAGACAGATACACAGATACACAGACAGACACGTTAAACTTATAACACCCCTCTCTTTTTGCGTCGGGGGTTAAAAACAAATTCAACGAGCCCCAACACGGCGGGGCTATCTCGTTTCGTTAAGGAGTTCCTGTGGCCACCTTCCAACTGCATCATCAGACCAGGTGTACCAAATTTTGATGACCACATGGCAAGTTAAATAAGGGCTTGTATAAGACTGGACTCACCGCGTACCGCACGTCGACGACGAGCAGCAGGATGTCACACATCTCCAGCACGCGCCAGAGCTGGCGCCAGGTCTCGAGGTTCAGCTCGAAGTAGGACATGCGCGGCCAGTGCGCCGTCGCCTGCAGGCGGGCCAGGTACTCCTGGGACCGGCAACGTTACCAGATAAACACCAGACTAAAGTTCCCGTGGGAGTAGCGATAAACGACTTCTACGCGGACGGAGACGCGGGCAAAAGTTAGTACTAAATAACTAACAACCATAGACTGCTAAAATCATAACCCTCCTATTTGCTTCGCCATAGTCGGGTAAAAACCACTCACAGTGAAGTTAAAACGACTCAGTGAAGTTAAAACGACTCAGTGAAGTTAAAACGACTCAGTGAAGTTAAAACCACTCACAGTGAAGTTAAAACGACTCAGTGAAGTTAAAACGACTCAGTGAAGTTAAAACGACTCAGTGAAGTTAAAACGACTCAGTGAAGTTAAAACGACTCAGTGAAGTTAAAACGACTCAGTGAAGTTAAAACGACTCAGTGAAGTTAAAACGACTCGCAGTGAAGCAAACCGACTCACAGTGAAGTACTTGTGCTCCTGCGCGTCCAGCTGCGCGGGCGTCATGCTGAAGTCCCAGGGCGGGCGCTTGGGGAACGTCAGCTCCTCGGGGAAGAAGGCGCGCGGGTCCACCTCCAGCTCCGACTCGGGCACGGGACACAGGGCTCTCCTGGAGGGCGGGGACTGCTTCAGTACTCAAACACACTAAACTAATAAGAATAGTTATTCGTTATGCAAGGCTGCAAAGTTATTTGGTGCGACAGCCAGTATTGAATCCCGAGTTAGCGAAAAATTAAATCCTGAGCGTAACGAAGGATTTAAGGCCTCGAGAATTTTTCACCTCAATGTAGCGAGGAAAACACTTGGTGTTGGAAAAACAATTGCACGAGCGTCGCCGTGGACGCGCTCGCGCAGCGCGTCCTCCGCGCGCAGGACCAACATTACTTTCCATGCTAGCGTTTAAAGTGGACTTTTGCGCGCGGATTTAGACCGATAAAGAAAGCCTTTCTGAGCTGGTGAGATTTTGCCTCAACTACTCTTGTATCAAATCATGAAGATTGGATCAACAATACAGGATATTGTAAAGCATACAAATATCGTCGCTTATCTAACAATTGGCTTAAATGTTTAGTGATTGGTAGATCGACGCGAAATGAGCAGTTCTATCCAATGACATTTAAATGTAAAAACTGCTAATTTTTTTTTTTTTTTTTTTTTTTTATTTTTTTAGCGTCTCTAAATAGACATTAAGTGTCTTGTTGCGGTGCCCTTGCAGGGTTTATGTTGAAACTGCCTACTGTATTCTTAAGACCTTATGTACAACATAAAAGCAATAAATGTATATGACTATGACTATGACTATAGCGGTGTTGTTACATAAACAACGATATTCAAATGCCACCTCAGTTCACTCTTAATTATTAATTTTATTAGCCTGACAGTTCATTGTATAAGAACACTTACACAGTTCCTCTTAGTTTCATAAATTTCTACATAGATTTTGGATTTCAGGCAGCCTAAACTTGGGAGTGGGTAAACTGTTAATCTGTAGGACCCTTGACACCTCAAGATTAGATTGAATAAAGTGATTTGTTAAGTGATTACTTACAGAGAGTCCTCCTTCTTCATCTGGAGCTCTGCATCGCTCTCCCGGTAGAACTTGAGCGCGTACTTGTTCTTGTCGCCTCGCCCCCCTCCCCCCCCGCGCGGCTGGTAGTTCATGGCCATCATGTCCATGCCCACAGACCCGGGGGATGCTGGAAGTTGGACAACGGAACATTAACAACATATCGAAAGCTAATTTTTGCTACCTTACTGTTTTCAGGTTATCTTACGCATGGGTTACGTAGGTTACGTTACACCTGTGACCATCAAAAATGTATAACTCCTGCACGTAGAAATGCCTGTCGATGAAATGAAAATTCGGAGAAATAAAACATTCTATGAAATGAGTGATGGTAATTCAAGGGTAAACCGGTTAGACTACATGGTAATAACCCCGTCTACAAAGCTAACAGTCTCAGGTTCGTTTCTCATTTACAGCCATTATTTGTGTGAGTGGTGAGTGCGAGTACTTCCTCCCAAGTCTTAGATGTATTCTATGTCGTATGTACTTCTTTATGTATGTCTTTCTTTATGTTTATGTATGTATGATTATCATTGCTTAGTAGTAGTTACCCATAGTACAAGCCTAGACCTTAGGACTAGGTAAATTTATCTGAGTTTGTCTCTTATTACTTTATTTTTAACCCCCAATGCATAAAGGGTGTTATAAGTTTGATGTGTCTATCTGTGTGTGTGTTTATGTATCTATATATAGCTCCTAAACTGATGGACAAATTTTGATTTATTTTTATGTTAGAAAGGTGACTTAATCAAGTGTTATTGCCTAGGTTTGATGAAAATCCGTTAAGCCATTAAAGAGTTACAAGCTCTGAAAGTAGAGGTTGTGATTTTGTCAGAGGTTTTTTAAGGTTATGACTAAAGCAAATGGATAAAATTTGATTTGCGAAATTTGAACAAAATAAATGCAAAATGTAAGAGTTTAAAAAAAAAAACTTTTAAACAAAAGTTGATAGTACAAATAGAGATTGAGAAGTTCCAGCTCGATACAAAAAATAGCTATAAAATATAGCTTTGTTGATACACTAACATTAAAGTTAGCCTGTAAAAACACACACAGCCATAAATAAATAAATAAATAAATAAATATCAGGGACAATCTCACACAAATTGACATAGTCCCAAACTAAGCTCTAGGCTTGTACTATGTGTACTAGGCAACGATATACTTACTTATATAGAGAAATACATACTTAAATATATAGAAAATATCCATGACTCAGGAACAAATACACGCGCTCATCGCACAAATATTTGCCCGTACCGGGATTCGAACCCGGGACCGCTAGCTTCGTAGGCAGGGTCACTACCAACTAGGCTAACCGCGTCGTCGTCTAAATGATGGTTTAGTTCCACTTACTTGATAGAAGCATAGTCTTATTCTGCTTCTTCGACTGCAGCTGCTGCTTCTTAGCTTTGCCGCTAAACGGAGTTTTAAACACACACAGCCATAAATGATGGTTTAGTTCCACTTACTTGATAGAAGCATAGTCTTATTCTGCTTCTTCGACTGCAGCTGCTGCTTCTTAGCTTTGCCGCTAAACGGAGTTTTAAACACACACAGCCATAAATGATGGTTTAGTTCCACTTACTTGATAGAAGCATAGTCTTATTCTGCTTCTTCGACTGCAGCTGCTGCTTCTTAGCTTTGCCGCTAAACGGAGTTTTAAACACACACAGCCATAAATGATGGTTTAGTTCCACTTACTTGATAGAAGCATAGTCTTATTCTGCTTCTTCGACTGCAGCTGCTGCTTCTTAGCTTTGCCGCTAAACGGAGTTTTAAACACACACAGCCATAAATGATGGTTTAGTTCCACTTACTTGATAGAAGCATAGTCTTATTCTGCTTCTTCGACTGCAGCTGCTGCTTCTTAGCTTTGCCGCTAAACGGAGTTTTAAACACACACAGCCATAAATGATGGTTTAGTTCCACTTACTTGATAGAAGCATAGTCTTATTCTGCTTCTTCGACTGCAGCTGCTGCTTCTTAGCTTTGCCGCTAAACGGAGTTTTAAACACACACAGCCATAAATGATGGTTTAGTTCCACTTACTTGATAGAAGCATAGTCTTATTCTGCTTCTTCGACTGCAGCTGCTGCTTCTTAGCTTTGCCGCTAAACGGAGTTTTAAACACACACAGCCATAAATGATGGTTTAGTTCCACTTACTTGATAGAAGCATAGTCTTATTCTGCTTCTTCGACTGCAGCTGCTGCTTCTTAGCTTTGCCGCTAAACGGAGTTTTAAACACACACAGCCATAAATGATGGTTTAGTTCCACTTACTTGATAGAAGCATAGTCTTATTCTGCTTCTTCGACTGCAGCTGCTGCTTCTTAGCTTTGCCGCTAAACGGAGTTTTAAACACACACAGCCATAAATGATGGTTTAGTTCCACTTACTTGATAGAAGCATAGTCTTATTCTGCTTCTTCGACTGCAGCTGCTGCTTCTTAGCTTTGCCGCTAAACGGAGTTTTAAACACACACAGCCATAAATGATGGTTTAGTTCCACTTACTTGATAGAAGCATAGTCTTATTCTGCTTCTTCGACTGCAGCTGCTGCTTCTTAGCTTTGCCGCTAAACGGAGTTTTAAACACACACAGCCATAAATGATGGTTTAGTTCCACTTACTTGATAGAAGCATAGTCTTATTCTGCTTCTTCGACTGCAGCTGCTGCTTCTTAGCTTTGCCGCTAAACGGAGTTTTTCGTCGCGCTTGAGGCATGTCGAAAACTTAACTAAAACGACACAAAGCAACTTCTTAAATCCTGGAACAGTTAAGGGTTAACCTGAAAAACTTATGTGTCAGCTCATCGCATGTCTGGATGGCTAATTTACAGTAATCATGAGAAAATTTATGTATACATAAAGCATATAGATAATTATGATTATTGTACCGCGTGGAATCAAACTTTGAAGTTCGAAAAGCAACTTTTAAACAATGATATTGATGTTTAATGGACGTATAACAGATAACGAGCTAATTTGACTGTAAGGAGTTACTTTTAAATCGTTATGTTTATTAATTTTCATCACCAAAACTTACAAATTTATCGGCAATTTTGCGAAACGGGAAGTTATCAAAAGTGTCAAACAGCTGTCAGTTTTTTCAAAACAGCACATTTGAGTACGGGTTAAAAGCGCTGTTTTTGTTTTTAAATGATTACTTCAAGGAAAAAACGTCTAATAAAATGTCAGCTTGACACTTAGAAAAGTACTTTATGGTGTGATCATTTTATCGTACAAATGCCAATATAGATCGTTATTTAAAATACGATATTTTTTATGAATGTCACAATAATTCTTACATATTATTTTATTTCAATAATGCATGTTGTTATTAGTATAATAAAAAGGTGAAGGGCAAAACATCAAGCATAATAAAAATTCAAGCGGGGTAGACTTTGCGAGTGTCACAAAAAAGTACCCAATTTCCTAACCTAAATAACGACGCCATAAAAAATTTGTTTGGTGTAAATGAAAGAAATAATCGAAAAGAAATTGCCAATAAGTACGTTTTTTCATATTATAAGACTGTAATTAGATCAAAATGCTTCCTTTATCGCTACTACGTACCGCACAAAACCACCCAATGCTCGTTGAACTCAAGAATGGTGAAACTTACAACGGACATTTGGTTTCATGCGACAATTGGATGAATATCAATCTTAGAGAAGTGATTTGCACGTCGCGGGACGGCGACAAGTTCTGGCGCATGCCGGAATGCTATATTCGCGGCTCTACGATCAAATACCTGCGTATTCCTGATGAAGTTATCGACATGGTGAAAGAGGAAACGCAGGTCAGTAACCAAGTTATTTAGTTGTTTACAACTGTTTATTATTATCTGGGTATCCCCGCCCATCTTGGATCATCACTACATCACGTATTTATTAGTGATGCAACTAATGTAACCTTTGTAAACTAATACAAATAAGTACTGTTTCTAAATCACTGATGTCGAGCAAGAATCCCGATTCAAGACACATCAAAGTAGATGTCACGTTGTATTGGCCTGTGATCGCAGTCGCTTCTAACTATCTAACAAGACTAGAGCCTCTATTCCACTGTTTATATCCCTATTGCAATCATATCCTTTATGACTCTATTGCCTTTGTTAACTGGACGTAGTTTAGGGAAAAGGATCCAATCCACAAAGCAAAATGTATTTAAATTTGAACTTTATTGCTGTCAATATTATGTCAAATTCTACAAGTGTGAAATGGTTGAATTGGATCCTTTTTGCTAAACTACGTCCAGCTGAAACTGGTGGGAATAGAGGCCCAGATTATTGATCTAAGAGTCAACTGTTTATTGCTTTTGTTTTATGTTTGTTAGATGATTAGTTGAGTATCAATCATTATGAAATCAATTCAACATTCATGGAATTTATAGGCAAAGTAATCTAGGCAAATAAAGTTCATCAGTCCATCATCAGTTCCTGCGCTGCATCACTCAAGGGCTTATGGAGTTAAGGTTGGAAATTGTGAGGTCTTCGATCAGGGTGAAATACTAGTTTACAATTCTGCCACCTTATTGCCAAATTAAAAAGAGCTATTATAGAGATAACAATACAATGGATACTTGATGTGTGTTCAATGATGGCTAGAGTTATATGATCTGAACTTTATGAATCTTGAAAGAAAATTAGTTTTAACAAAATGTGATTCATGGGGTGGGAGTGTCGCCAGGCCGGTAACTTAGCGCCAAAACCAAGGGGAACAGCGCGAATGGTTGCAGCAACAGTCAACCACTGGCCTGCTCTGGCTGGGTGCCGCCACCCATCAACATCATCATTATTAGTTTATTCATATACAATTTTTAGGGTTCCATACCTCAAAAGGGAAAAAGGAACCCTTATAGGATCACTTTGTTGTCCGTTTGTCTGTCTCTGTCTGTGTATCTGTCAAGACCCTTTTTCTCAGGAATGCGTGGAGGTATCAAGTTGAAATTAATATCAAATACTTAAATCTGCAATCCCTTGGATCAGTGAAAAAATCAAACAATATAAGTCAACGCAACCAAAAGATACGGCCGTTTATGCCGCATATTAAAGGTAATCTCTTGGGAATCAAAACCTTGAATATGCGGCATAAACGGCCGTATCTTTTGATTGCGTTAGCTTAGTAGTTTTTGACTTTTTCATAGCTGCAAGGGAAAACTCGGAAAAAGAGGGAAAAACCGGCTTTTTAAGTAGAGCATGAGTAGCATCTGTCTGGGGGTTCCAGAGTTAGAGGGGGGGAAACTCCTAGTTCATACAGCCCCTAATCACAAACAAGTGTGGTGATATAATATGCACCTTGTGTTTGTCAGGTGAAGTCGCGCGGGCGCAGCGAGGTGTCGAAGCGCGGCGGCGGCGGCGCGCGGCCGGGGCGCGGCGCGCGCGGCGCGTTCGGCAACCGCGCGCGCCCCGCGCCGCTCGCGCGTCCGCCGCGCCCCAACAACAAGAAGAAGCCGTAGGCTAGCTAATACTAAACTAATATAAGGGTTTCGATTACACTGCAGTTTTATTCCTTCTTTGACCGTTGTCCTCCTGCGTAGTTCTGCTGATCAATGTTTTCTATTTCAAAATCAAATTTAACAGAGTCGACGCTCCTATTTCTGACTATTGGGGCCAGCCACATGAGCCACAGATCATATAAAGAAGGAGATACGCCATGAGCGCAAATTCAATCGAGAACCGGTGTCGCCACTTTTGAAAATGTGTGCGTCTTTACGCTTACGCTCTATGAACTACTACAAAAACAACTTTCTCATAATTGGTTACAGCTTACGAACTAAAAACGCCATAACATAATTTTGTTGGTAACACAAAATTAAGCTCTCTGTTCATTTAGTAAGGTCGAAAAATGCTGAAAGGTCGTTTTTTGTCCATCGCAGTTCAGTTACTCGACGTTAGATAGCGTTTACCAGTTCGCAGCTGCCATCTAGCGAGCCTTGCTATTCAGCGCTAGATGGCGCTAAGATAGTAGTTCTTATGTATAGCGCTTTAAGGACTACGAAATAATAGCCGCACCGGCACGAACCGGTGAAGTGTCACCCAGACAATAAAGACTTGCGCGTATCGAGCGTAACTATGGACGCTCAATACATTGCGCAATACGCGCGTTGTTCCAAGAACGTCAACAATGGTTAGCTAGCAATGTAAGCAGTTACTGTCGTACTAACGCATTATAAGTAAACTAGCTTTTGCCCGCGACTTCGTCCGCGTAGAATCACTGCTCCCTCGGGAACTTTCAATTTTCTGAGATAAAAAGTAGCCTATGTCCTTCCCCGGAACTCAGGCTTTCTCCATACCAAATTTCATCGAAATCAGTTCAGCGGATTAACCGTGAAAGCTTTACCGACCGACAGACGCAAAAGTATGTCTACTTTCGCGTTTATAATATTAAGTATAGCAACCCGCCCTCACTTTGCTTCGGTTTTAAGTATAAGTTAAAATATAACCTATGTCCACCCTAAAACTTCATTCTAAATATCGGTGAAAGAATTTTAGAAATCAGATGGGTAGTTTCGGAGATTACCCCCTCCATCCAAACGTATTAAGTACCTCTTCCTCCTCTTCTTAAGTAAGTCGTTTATCGTTTTTACCCTGGACACTATCAAATTGACTGGGATAAAAAAGGTGCCAATCCAGGATGACAACTACCTGTGTGAAAATTTCATCCGAATCCGTTCAACTATTTAGGCGTGACTGAAAAAAACATCCCAACATCCATACAAACTTTATTTAGCGTCGCCGCTGGGGTCAAAACCGATTTTTTATCGAATTTCTACACAAAAACAAAAAAATACTGTCTATAGCTGTAGTTGCGTAGTAGGCCAACGCTCTAACCATCAGCCTATTCAGACGGAAACAGCCGCCCCGTAATTACGAACCGTTGTGCGAGAATTTTGCGTAAAAATACGGGGAAAACGAATTTTCCCAGACATGAGACCTAGCTAGATCGAATTTTCGCCCCCGTAAACCCCCATGTCGAAATCTTTATCAAAATCGTTGGAGCCGTTTTCGAGAACGTGAACTGAGTAAAAATATAATATACGCAATCCTTCCACCCGCGATTTTGTCTGCGGAGAGTCCAGTACCTTTGTTAAAAAGTACAGATAAAGTTTTCATTATCGTACGTATCGTACGCATGATCGGATAGAAACAAATTTGAACCATACGATTTGTTAAACTCATTTTTTTTAATTAATTTTTAGGGGTAGATTTTCCAAAAACGCAGAAACTCATATTTTATATATGAAGTAGTCTAGAAACGTATTTGCAAAATAAGCAAACTCTTACAAATCTACACCTACAATTTCACCCCCTTAGGGTAGTATTTCCAACATCATCGAACGTAATAGGTACTTTTAGTTTGTAAGCAGTAGCCATAACCAATTTTCACGTTCCTAACTTCAAAATTGACCAAACTTCATCCCCTTAGGGGTAGTTATCCAAAATCACCGAAAATTTTATTACTTTATTTGTTAACAGTAGCCTATATACCTATTTCCACGTTTCTAACTTCAAAACGAAAATAGTATTTTTTATTTATTAACAGTAAGTAGCCTATATACCTATTTCCACATTTCTAAATTCAAAAATGACCAAACGCTCATACAAACTTTCACCCCTCCCGTTTCACCCCCTTAGGTGTAGTTTTTCCAAAATCACCTAAAGTATGTTTTATTTGTTCATTTAGCCTATACACAAATTTCCATGTTTTTAACTCCAAAAAGGACCAACCTCCAATATAAACTTTAACCCCCCATTTCATCTTCTTGGGGGTAGTTATTAAAAATCACCGAAAATAGTATTTTTTTTATTTATTTATAGTAGCCTATATACCTATTTCCACGTTTCTAACTCCAAAAATGTCCAAACTCCCATGCAAACTACCACCCCCCATTTCATTTCCTTAGGGGTAGTTAGTCAATATCACCAAAGTTGTTTTATTTGTTAACGGTAGTCTTTATAACAATTGCCACGTTTCTAACTTCAAACTTGACCGAACTCCCATACAAACTTTCACCCCCGTTTCATCACCATAGGGGTAGTTTTTCCAAAATCATCGGAAGTTGCTTTTATTTGTTAACAGTAGTCTTTATAACAATTTCCACGTTTCTAACTTCAAAATTTGTCCAAACCTCTATACAAACTTTAACCCCCCATTTTAACCCTTTAGGGGTAGTTTATCCAAAATAGCTGAAGGTAGTATTTTTTATTTGTTAACAATAGCCTGTACACAAATTTCCATGTTTCTAACTTCAAAAATGACCAAACTCCCATGCAAACTACCACCCCCCATTTCATTCCCTTAGGGGTAGTTATCCAAAATTGCCTTAAGTCGTTTTTTATTTGTTAACAGTATTCTTTATAGCAATTTTCAAGTTTCGAACTTCATAAAGGACCAGCCATTACCCCAAAGGAACTACCACCCCCCATTTCATTCCTTTAGGGTAGTTTTTCCAAAATTGCCGGCGGCACTTTTTTTTATTTTTAAACTTAAAAAAATTCCAAACCCCTATACAAACTTTAACCCCCCATTTTAACCCCTTAGGGGTAGTTTATCCAAAATCGCTGAAGGTGGTATATTTCATTTGTAAATAGTAGCCTTTATCAATTCCCACGTTTCTATCTTCAAAAATGGATGACTTTCATACAAACTTCAAACCCCCCTTTTACCCCCTTAGGGGATGAATTTTGAAAAATCCTTTCTTAGTGCACCCCTAGACCTCATAAGGAACTTACGTGCCAAATTTGGAATCTCTAGGCCCAGCGGTTTGGGCTGTGCGTTAATATGTCAGTCAGTCAGTCAGTCAGTTTCTTCTTTTATATATTTAGATACTGGATTTTCTCGAAATATTAATAAATACAGTAAATTAGTGCTTACAGGTAAAATGAAATCGCTCCTGGGGTACCTTTAAGATCTTAGCCCCTTATTTGACACGATAAATCTGCACAACACGTCATTTTACATTTTTAAAGTCACTTAATTCGTCGACCACGTCTGTACTACAACTGAGCTGCGTTTGACAATAACATGAGCGTCTGATCATAAGCGCGGTAACACGCGCCACGCCCCTTACCGCGTCTATAGTATTTCCTTGGTCTGTGGGGCCAGCTGAAGGTTACCCTAAACCTACCTCAAGTATTTATGATAGTAATTTTGGTCAGTAGAACTACGCAGTAGGACTTTACTATGTAAATAAGTTTACTTAAATAAATATTAGAGGACAATCTCACACAAATTGACCAGTCCCAAACTAATACTGGGCATGAACTATGGGACAATAATAAACATACTTATAGAGGAATACATTATTTAATACAATGTTTAATACGTACAAAACTAGCGACCCGCCCTCTATATAAACCTTCCGTGAAAAATTATCTAACTGATGGTGAAATCCACATTAAAATCTGTTGCGTAGTTTGAAAGATCTAAGCGTACATATATACAAAGGGACACGGCGGGGACCGGTTAAGCGCGAGTTGGACCACGTTGCGCCAGCTCGACTTCCACAATTACAGTCTTAGCGGCACCGCGCCGCGCCCCCGCCCCCGGGCAGCGATGCAGTTCTGAAGAATGGACTGACAGAGGGCAACATAAACCCATGGAAGAGTATGTCCATTTGCCCGGTTCCTATGCAATTACGCAACCTGACCAGTTCTTGGTATGTTTGAAAGATAGTCTTTCGTCAATAATCACCAAGATATTTTACTGCTTCTGCTCGCTCCATCTTGTAGCTTTGACCAGAGGGAGAGGAAAAAGTTAAAGAAAACAGAGGAGGATTTGAAGAAAGAGTTGTGAAAATGTAAGTACTTATTTGGTCTTTTCAATGTTTAAAGTAAGAGAACTAGAGTTTAACCAATCCATTATGCGAGTTAGTCCATTCTCGACCGTACTCACCTCACCCCACTATTTACAGCTAAAAAGAGCCACTGTGTCATCAGCGTAACAGATCAGTTCAAAATTAGGCTGACCAAGGGACATACTATCGTTCATATAAATCAAGAATAGTGTTGGCCCGAACACACTACCCTGCGGAACTCCAAAGCTGACCTGCAACTCCCCACTAATACAGTCACCGACTAACTTGCTGACTTCTATTGGTGAGGTAGCTTTAGAACCAGTCCAGCACCGACCCTCTGATATCTATTAGTTCTAGTTTCCTCAGTAGAAACGGAATCGAAACGGTGTCGAAGGCCTTAGCAAGGTCTAGGAATACCCCAGTGAAGTGCCGGCCTTTGTCAAGCTGTTCGTCAAAAAGGAGATCATAGCTACCTTTTATCCCGATATTCCCGTGGGATGTCAAAAAAAAACGAATTTTACGTGGACGAAGTCGCGGGCAGGCAGAAGTTTTTGACAAAAATAATTATAGTCCCATTTGTTAAGGTTTCTCGTTGGGTTTACGCCAAGCACCGGGTATTTAATTAATAACAAATTAATTCATGTACGCAGCTAAGTAATTACATGTTCCTAGCTTAGAAAATAAATTGATTCTATGTATACTTACATATTACCACTCTCGGAATTTTCAATTTGTTTAGTTACTTTAAGTCAAATATAGGAGTCGTGCAGGATCCAAGATGATGCTGCGAGGACTTTGGCTGATAGTATTTATTATAACAAGTAAGTTTTTTATGTTTTATGAGATGACTTTGTTGTCTGTCTATCCGTCGGTCTGTCCAACCCCTTTTTTAACCCCCGAAAAAGAGAGGGGTGTTATAAGTTTAACGTGTCTGTCTGTGTATCTGTCTGTGGTATCGTAGCTCCCAAACGGATGAACCGATTTTCGTTTAATTTTTTTGGGTCATAGATAATTTTACCCCGAGTGTTCTTAGCCATGTTTCATGAAAATCTGTTCAGCCGTTTGAAGATCCTCAGCTCTTTTCTAGTTGATGAAGGGATCTGATTTTTTAATTCTTGAAATCTTCTAGTGACGAAGTCCCTCCAGTGAAAATGTACGTGCTTAGAGCCCGTTAAAGGTTTTACTCATTGCTCAGAGGGTTTTTAGGCGCTTATATCGGGGGTTTTTAACTCGGTTAGGTTATTTAAGAAAGGTCTAAGCCTAAGGTTTTTAAGTAAGGACTTATTCGAGAGTGTCTTTAGCTTGGTTTGATGTAAACCGAATTTTCATCGATTTTATAAACAAAAAAAAAAAAACACCGTCCATAGCTGGGACTTTATCCCGCGGGTCTCGGCGTAGGATTCCAACGCTTTAACAATTGCGCTAGGCAAGCTTTATATGTATTAGCTTCACTTGAAAAAACTGGCAGGTTATATTAGCTTCACTTGAAAAAACTGGTAGGAGTTTAAAACGATTTATAATTAATATTTTATGGATCTTCTGGCCTCTCAACACGCTAAAAAAGATTTCCGTAATTTTTGGAAGCAGACTAATAGTCTTACTCCCAAGCCTTGTGCTCCCCTTAGTGTGGATGGCATTAGTGATCCTGTGGGCATAGCTAATGTATTTAAAAATAGCTTCATGGTTAAGCCACTGCTCTGTTCCGCACCAAGAAGTCAGGCTGACACTCAGGAAACCGTTTCATCTCCCTCAGGATCTGAGCCTCCGATTAAGTTTGGTGGTTCGGAGGTTGCCTCAGTCATACGTAATATGACCCGAGGAAAATCTCCGGGTCACGACGGCATTTGTATTGAGCATCTGAAGCACGCGGGGGTACATTTGCCCCGGGTGCTTTCGATGTTCTTTACATTCTGTATTCGACATTCTTATTTGCCTGACGATTGTATGAAGACGGTAGTTGTGCCAATAGTTAAAAATAAAACCGGGGACCCGTCTGATAAGGCTAACTACAGACCCATATCACTAGCCACTACGGTAGCCAAGGTGCTGGATGGTATGCTTGATCGACAACTTAATAAGTACCTTAAGCTGCAAGACACTCAGTTTGGTTTCCAGGCTGGGTTGTCGACGGACAAAGCGATACTTTGTCTCAAGCATACTGTTCGGTACTACACTGACCAAAAAACTCCTGTCTATGCGTGCTTCTTGGACTTATCTAAGGCTTTTGATATGGTGTCTTACGATATTCTGTGGCATAAGTTAAGAACCGAGACGAATTTACCAGAGGAGGTTGTTAATATTTTTGACTATTGGTACAGAAACCAAATCAACACAGTATGGTGGGCTGAAGCGGTTTCTGAGTCATACAGGTTGGAGTGTGGAGTGAGACAGGGGGGTTTGACGTCACCTCGACTCTTCAACCTGTATGTTAACGCCCTCATAGAGGAGCTCAGCAGCACCAGGGTTGGATGTTGTGTGGCGGGTACGATGGTCAACAACATAAGTTACGCCGACGACATGGTGCTGCTGGGGCCCTCCGCCTGTGCCGTCAGCACGTTGCTGGGTAAGTGTGAGAGGTACGCCGTGGCGCAGGGACTCAGGTACAACACGGCTAAGAGTGAAATCCTGGTTTTTCAATCGCGTGAGTACAAGGTGGAGAGGGTACCGGCGATTTCACTCAACGGGGTCCCACTTAACAGAACCACTAAGTTTAAGTACTTGGGTCACTGGGTCACGGAGTATCTTACTGATGATGTAGATATTGAGAGGGAGCGCAGGGCGTTGGCGGTCAGGGGAAATATGTTGGCCCGCAGGTTTGCACGTTGCACGAATGATGTGAAGGTGACTTTGTTTAAGGCGTACTGCCAGTCCTTCTATACGTGCAACCTGTGGACCAACTATACCCAAAAGGCAATTAACGCTCTGCGTATCCAGTACAATAACACGCTTAGGATGCTGTTGGGGCTGCCGAAGTACTGCAGTGCCTCGGGTATGTTCGCAGAGGTGAACATTGATGGCTTCCACGCTGTCCTGCGCAAGCGAGCAGCCTCAATCATGCAGCGTGTACAAAGCAGTGCCAACAGCGTCCTAAGGGTGATCTGCAGTAGGCTGGACTGTCCCTTTGCGAGGCATTGGAATAGCCTTCATGCCTTGCCATTACTTTTAAACTAACATAGGTATATAAGTTAATTTTGTTTTATAATTTACTAACACACTTGTCTTGTCTTGTTTTGTATTTGTAATATAATTAGTATTGTATGGATCTCAGTTATCTGAAATAAACGTTTATTATTATTATTATTATTATTATTATTATTATTATTATTATTATTATTATAATCTTCAACAGGTACCACGACGCTATCGCAGTATCGATATAATTTGTACAAGTACCACTATGGACCCGCGCATCGCGCCCGCTTACTATACGGCGATGAAAACTCTCGAAGCGCACAAATTCACGGAAACGTTGACATTCACGAAAATTCAGGCATTAGTGGAAACATTGGTGGAAACATTGGCGAAGGCAGTGGTGAAGGGGGTCTTGCTGCAGGGAGAAATGTTGGTCAAGGAGGCGATGGAATTGGTGAAATCATCGGTGGAGGCGGTAGTTTAAGTGGAAGCATTAATGGCGGCGGTGGTGTCGGCGGTGACTTTGGTTACGTTGGCAACGGCGGGGCCGTGAACGGGAACATCGATCTTCACGAGGGTGGAGGCAGCGGCGGTTTAAGCGGAAGCAGTGGTTTTAGTGGACACTTTGGTATTCACGGAGGCGAAAACATTGGCGGAGACGGTAGTATTAGCGGAGGCATTGGTGGCGGCGTTGATGGAGGCGGTAGTGTTGACGGAGGCGTTAGTGGAGACATTGGTGGAGGTGGTAGTATTGGTGGAAGCGGTAGTATTTTTGGAGGCGATAGTATTGGTGGAGGCGGAAGTATTGGTGGAGGTGGTAGTATTAGCGGAGGCAGTGGTATTGTATATGGTGGCGGAGGTGGTGGTATTGGCAGCGGTGGTGGTATTGGTGGAGGCAGTAGCATCGGTGGAGACGGTGGTATTGGCGCAAGCGGTGGTTGGGGCAGTGGTATTGGCGGAGGCAGTGGTATTGGAGGAGGCGGTGGTGGAGGCGGTGGTTGGGGTAGGGGTATTGGCGGCAGCGGTGGTTGGGGTAGTGGTGTGGGCGGAGGCAGTGGTATTGGTGGAGGCGGTAGTTGGGGCAGTGGTATGGGAGGAGGCAAAGGTATTGGCGGAGGCGGCGGTTGGGGCAGTGGTATGGGCGGAGGCAGTGGTATTGGTGGAGGCGGTGGTTGGGGCAGTGGTATGGGAGGAGGCAAAGGTATTGGCGGAGGCGGTGGTTGGGGCAGTGGTATGGGCGGAGGCAGTGGTATTGGTGGAGGCGGTGGTTGGGGCAGTGGTATGGGAGGAGGCAAAGGTATTGGCGGAGGCGGCGGTTGGGGCAGTGGTATGGGCGGAGGCAGTGGTATTGGTGGAGGCGGTGGTTGGGGCAGTGGTATGGGAGGAGGCAAAGGTATTGGCGGAGGCGGTGGTTGGGGCAGTGGTATGGGCGGAGGCAGTGGTATTGGAGGAAGCGATGGTGGAGGTGGAGGCAGTGTTATTGGTGAAGGCGGTGTTATTGGTGGAGCCGTTGGTTGGGGCAGTGGTATGGGCGGAGGCAGTGGTATAGAAGGAGGTGGTGGTTGGGGCAGGGGTATTGGCGGAGGCGGTGGTTGGGGCAGTGGTATGGGCGGAGGCAGTGGTATTGGAGGAAGCGATGGTGGAGGTGGAGGCAGTGTTATTGGTGAAGGCGGTGTTATTGGTGGAGCCGGTGGTTGGGGCAGTGGTATGGGCGGAGGCAGTGGTATAGAAGGAGGTGGTGGTTGGGGCAGGGGTATTGGCGGAGGCGGTGGTTGGGGCAGTGGTATGGGTGGAGGCAGTGGTATTGGAGGAGGCGGTGGTGGGGGTGGTGGCGGAGGTGGTGGTTGGGGCGGTGGTCATGGGCTTGGAGGCGATAATGTAAACAGAGGCATTTGTGAAGGTAGTAATTTTAACGGAGGCAGTAATGGAGGAGGTAATGTCAACGGAGTTGTTAATGAAGCTGGTAATTTCAACGGAGGCATTAGTGGTGGTGGTCATTACAACGGACTCGTTAATGGAGGTGGTAATTTCAACGGAGGCTTTAGTGGTGGCGGTCATTACAACGGACTCGTTAATGGAGGTGGTAATTTTGACGGAGGCATTAGTGGTGGCGGTCATTACAACGGACTCGTTAATGGAGGTGGTAATTTTGACGGAGGCATTAGTGGTGGTGGTCATTACAACGGACTCGTTAATGGAGGTGGTAATTTTGACGGAGGCATTAGTGGTGGCGGTCATTACAACGGACTCGTTAATGGAGGTGGTAATTTTGACGGAGGCATTAGTGGTGGCGGTCATTACAACGGACTCGTTAATGGAGGTGGTAATTTTGACAGAGGCATTAGTGGTGGCGGTCATTACAACCGACTCGTTAATGGAGGTGGTAATTTTGACGGAGGCATTAGTGGTGGCGGTCATTACAACGGACTCGTTAATGGAGGTGGTAATTTTGACGGAGGCACTAATGGAGGTGGTCATTTTTACGGAGGCGTTGGTGGTGGCGGTCATTACAACGGACTCGTTAATGGAGGTGGTAATTTCAACGGAGGAACTAGTGGAGGTGGTCATTTTGACGGAGGCATTAGTGGTGGCGGTCATTACAACGGACTCGTTAATGGAGGTGGTAATTTTGACGGAGGCACTAATGGAGGTGGTCATTTTGACGGAGGCGTTGGTGGTGGCGGTCATTACAACGGACTCGTTAATGGAGGTGGTAATTTCAACGGAGGAACTAGTGGAGGTGGTCATTTTGACGGAGGCGTTGGTGGTGGGGGTCATTTCGATAGAGGCGTTGGTGGAGGTGGCCAGTTTGATGGTGGCGTTAGTGGCGGCGGAGGCGTTAGTGGCAGCGGAGGCGTTAGTGAAGGAGGTAGTGTAAAGGGAGGGGTCAGTGGAGGTGTTAATGGAGGTGGTAGTTTCGCTGGAGGCATTAGTGGAGGTGTTAGTGGAGGCGGCAGTGTTAGTGGAGGTGTTGGTGGGGGTATAAAAGGTGTTAGTGGAGATGGTAGCTTTGCTGGAGGAATTAGTGGAGGTGTAAATGGAGGTGGTAGTGGAGGCGGTAGTTTTACTGGAGGCATTAATGGAGGTGTAAATGGAGGTGGTAGTGGAGGCGGTAGTTTTACTGGAGGCATTAATGGAGGTGTAAATGGAGGTGGTAGTGGAGGCGGTAGTTTTACTGGAGGCATTAGTGGAGGTGTAAATGGAGGTGGTAGTGGAGGCGGTAGTTTTACTGGAGGCATTAGTGGAGGTGTAAATGGAGGTGGTAGTGCCAGTGGAGGTATTAGTGGAGATATAAATGGAGGTGGTAGTGGAGGCGGTAGTTTTACTGGAGGCATTAGTGGAGGTGTAAATGGAGGTGGTAGTGCCAGTGGAGGTATTAGTGGAGATATAAATGGAGGTGGTAGTGGAGGCGGTAGTTTTACTGGAGGCATTAGTGGAGGTGTAAATGGAGGTGGTAGTGTTAGTGGAAGTATTAGTGGAGGTGTAAATGGAGGTGGTAGTGGAGGCGGTAGTGTTACTGGAGGCATTAGTGGAGGTGTTAGTGGAGGCGATGGTATAAATGGAGGTGGTAGTTTTGGCGGAAACTTGGATATTCACGAAGGTGCAAACAATGGCGGAGACGATGGCAATGCTCTTGTTGGTAATACAGCAAGACGAGATCGACACGGGAGATTGAGTTATAGTTATTATGACTAGTAAAAAAATCCAAATTTCCAAAATTCAAGTGGATTTTAAAAACATTTATTCACTTTATTAGAAAATGTCGCGCTTCGTCGCGCTGGCTGAACATCATGGTACATTGACTAGCCTCTTCAAGCACGTCGCGTCGCGTATCGGCATGACCTGACCCTTAGGTTTAATTATATTTTTTTCGCTAACTTTGTAAACTGATTTCTGAATTGGTTACCTCCAGGGCAGGCTCCGCCTAGTGTTGGGGTCAGTGTTAAGTCATTTTGTAATGTTTTAAGTGTATGAGTATCATCTACTAGTTCTTATTTTACGAAAAAAAACCAGTTAAGTGAGAGTTGGAATGAGGGTACCGTATTTAAGTCCGTACTTCAAACATACACCTTTTCATGTACTTTAATTCGTATACCATAAGGTCTATTTCGAGTTGCCAAAATTTAACACTGTAATAACAAAGTGGGTGAGGGCAGAGGATAGTTAAACCAACAGCTTAGGATATTATAAGAACCTTAGAACATTAAGGGCCTGTTTCACAAGTAAATTCATCTGTCAAATAAAGATAGCCCTCTCCTTGTCTCTTTTCAAGTGTAAGAAAGGGAAGGGGCTTAATTTATTTGACAGATATGCTTTACTGTCGAACAGGCGATTGTGAAACAGGCGGTTATTCAATTAAAGTATTGAATATATACATGTTGGGTTGCGCTGAGACAAGCAATATGCGTTTATATAGCAGTAAACCATTACGTTACTGCTAAACACTTAAAGTGGCCAATCGCCATACTACACCACCCCGAAAGCTCCCGTCACAGCCGGGGTGGCAGAAAAAAAAAATTCAACGCATGTTACTTGTTTACATTTTTTTGTTTTGTTTAATTCTGTAAAACAATAAGTTTAAAATGTGGACAGAGGTCTTATTTTTAAAATTTTACACAATAAAATTTGAAATAAGATAAAATCTGTCCCTCTGTGTCTGTCTGTGAATTTGGTCATGTCCTAGTGTCACTTCGAAAAAACTTGAACATATAAAACAAATAATGTGTGATTTACTTAATTATTTTTTTCTCTATAATAATTATCTATGTGATAATTCTGTAATGTTTCCCTCTTTAAATGTTTTACTTTGCCTTTTATTTAAAAATAATGTTGGCTTGCGGTATCGGTACATTCTTAATAAAATATAATGCCTTGAAAAAATCTGGTAATTCCCTTAGGATTATGATTAACGTAATAAGTAATAATATTATTTATGTTTTAAAGAAAAAAAATTACAAGCTTTTATAACAATAATGATTTGAAAATATATATTGTATAAGCTTTCTAATTAGTGTGCACCACCAGCCTTAGCCATTTTAGACGTCTATTACAAAGATTATCTAGAAGAGATCGCTATGAAGCAATAAGACTCCCTGTTGTTCACGCTTTTAATTTAATCTTTTCAATTGTAATTCTCTATTGTTAGCAATAAAATAGTATTTCTATGTATTAGAATACACAAAAAACCAATATTACGAAATTATAAATTATATTAAAGTGAATATTCAAGTGTAATCTTTTATTAACCTTTAACTGTTTTTTTGTCTTAATCAAATATTTAACCGACTTACAAAAGGAGGTTCTCAACCCCCGACAAAATTGGAGCTCATAACTGGGTGAATATCAAATTTCATATTTTGGACGTGTCCACCCATGTTTATTTCCTTTATGTTAAACTTGAAGGGTTGATTTTTTTTTTGGGTAGAGATTAATCTAAGACACAACTTTTCCATTCATAAAAATAGCAGTTTTTTATAGGGAACCTATTTAAAAAAAAAATTGAAACTCAAAAATCTAAGCTCTTTGGCGCGTCCACCACTGTGTTTTTTTTTTTGAACACTTGAAATTTTACTATTTCTTTCTAAATTTACCCCTCGTGTTATATTTCCTGTACTTATTAATGTTGATCTAATTGTTGGTATAAATATTATATTTTTAGAGTAATCTAATCAAAAGTTACAGTTAAAAGAATTTTGTCCGAGCTAATAACACCTAATTTCTTTGGCCGTTTTGTCCGATCTCGCATCGCATTGTTTACTACGTGAACCTTTCCCACCTGAGGTTCCTGCATCCATTTAGCCACCAGCTAGCCGGCGCTGTGAGTGGACATGTGCTAAAGTATACGTGTATCGCAACAGATTTTTTTTAATCGCTGTTTACGGATTTTATCGGGTAAGTGCCTAATTTCTTCGGTAACCAAATTAAAGCCTAAATATGTGTTAAATTTTTTTATTATTTTTTAGTGAATGCATGCTACAAATTACGACATTTTTATTTGTTAAATAAAAATAAAAGTTTTATACTTAAAGATAAAAAAAATATTTTGTGTGCTTTTCTAATTTCTTTGGCACTAATTTCTTCGGTTTTCTTTGGCATCTAGTGCCAAAGAAATTAGATTAGTCCAATGAAATTAGAAAAAATATTGTATTTTATTGTATTGTACTTCAATATCTACAGTGTTATTGGTAATACGACGTATTCCATTCAGGGGGGTAAAGTAGGGCTAATTTGCAGCAAAAAAGGTCATGTAGTCCCTATCCAAATACTGGTAGTTTCTTAGATATAAAACATTTAATTTTTAAAATTGGTATGAATTTTATTTTTTTGCTAAATTAACTTGATTTCCTCAAAATAAATGTATAACATGTAGCAGGCATGTAATTATAATAACTTCCTTGATTTATCATCTATCAAATATTTTTTTAAACATTAAATTAAATCAAGGACATTACAAATTATGATGCCGTAACTAAATCTGGGAAGCAAATTTTTCAAGTTTTTTTTTGGAAAATCACTTTATTACAGCTACTTTACTTCACAGCATCGACTAACCAATAACTTTATTCGATGCATAAAAAAGAGCACATTTGCAGTGAAAATTGCATGTAATAAAATCACCGAAAATTTTATCTGAAATAAAAAAAATACAGTTCCTAAGAAAATTTTCTCTACCCAAATTTAGTTACAGCACTATCATTTAATATCCTTGATTTTTAACTATTTGTATACGTCATTTGATAACTGAAAAAATATAATATTTGTTTATATTTATATGTTTTATTTTTATATTTATTTATAAGTTTGTTTATTTAACAAAAAAAAATCATACAAGTTTTAAAAATGAAAT
Source organism: Tortrix viridana (assembly GCA_963241965.1). Classification (NCBI taxonomy): domain Eukaryota; kingdom Metazoa; phylum Arthropoda; class Insecta; order Lepidoptera; family Tortricidae; genus Tortrix; species Tortrix viridana. The sequence continues at coordinate 408,535 of OY725199.1, read as the reverse complement.
GGTCAATATCCGAAAACTCCCAATATTCGGAGAGAACCATCAATATTACATGACCTTTTTTGCTTCAAATGAGCTCCATTTTACCCTCCGGAAAGGAATACGTCGATTTACTAATAACCCTGTATATATATGATGTATTTATTCGTTTACAGATTCACAAAATAAATAATGCCACGCAGAAAAAAAAGTCAGCTATGAAGCTATGAAGCCGAAACCAAAGAAACAAATTTCTAACACTGAAAAAACTAAAAATACCAGTGATTCAAAAATAAAAAAAACAGACTAAAGAAGAAAGATTGCAAAGAAGAGAATTACTGAGCGGAAACGTTTGTAGAAAATCAGAAATGAATGTACGACGCAGAATTTAAACAGAAGCAAAGACAAAGTTATCACAAACGTAAAGCGAAAAAAATATGTAATATACGTGAGAACAACCTATTGTATGCATGCATACGGATAAAAAAATAATTGTTAAGAACTTATTATAAGATAATTTTATTTTTTTCGACCATATTTGTTAGAAGACTGACATTAAGTTAGTACTTAAGTATAATTATAATAATAAAACCGCACCGCGCTAAAGCACACTGATTTTAAATTGTAAAAATATGATAAAAGTTAATCAATATAATGTTTTCAAAATACACTGTTTTTTTTTAGATTTAGCTTTTATTTATTTTTATTTTATTATTTTATTTTTTATTGTTGTTTATTTGTTTTAACACGACCAGAAGTTTTTTTTTTTATAATCAGGATTTACGTCATAATGTTTAAAAATAAAGCAAAATCTAGCTTCATTGTAAAATTCATAAAATTATTTTAAGATCTTTGGTGCAAGTATAGTATATTCCTAATTTCTTTGGCATATTTCTAATTTCTTTGGAGCTATCCTAATTTCTTTGGCTATGGTTTTTTTCAAATGCTAAAACAAGAAAAATCCTGGAGTAAAATATGGAGAATTACATACATTTACGTGGATTTGAGTCCTTAACCAGGTATGTTATTCATTATAGTGGAAATATCGAAAAAAAAAGGCGCCATAGAAATTAGTATTTTCCGGCCCAAATCTGATATTCACCCAACTCTTAAATGGCCTAAGGCAGCGTCCTCACTGAGAGCATTCTTACCCGAGCATTTGTAAAAGAGCGATAATTTCAATAATTTGTAAGCTTTGTACGCTCGGCTCAACGTCCACGCCACTCGAATATTCGACGCCGAATGCTCATTACACGCTAATGCTCTCAGTGGGAACGCTCCTTAAAGCTAGGTTTACCTTACAGAACGTCTAGAAATCTGTGAATGTCGGCCATTTTGGTGAGTTTTGTCACTGAATGAGATTCACGAATCGACCCCCAGCGCTGTTTTACCATCCTGGTGCCTAGCCAAGATGCGATACAAACTTTTATCTACACACATATCATAAGTAAGTCCTCTATAATGCGTTCAGAATCCGTTGGCAATGACCAGCATTACAACAATCAATTTTACTATGATAATTTTCTTATCTGTAGCAGTAACATAATGTTCTAATAACGATATAAAATTCGATAAGGTTATGAGTTTCAAATTTGGAACATCTTTGAAAAACAAAACAATTTTATTTGACCTCAATTCTAATAATTTAATTCGAAATGAAATGTCAATTGCATACAATTTTGACAAATCTCGCATGTTACTTGATATCGAACGATATGAACGGATTCTAAACGCATTATAGAGGGCTTATGATATGTGTGTAGATAAACTACTATTATGCAATTAAATACATTATGATGGATTTTAACCCGCGACGGGACGGAGACTGTATATGCGTTTAGGGTGAGAGGTTGTGCACTCGAATGTTGTTATTTATCTCCAAAACTACTAGTTCGATTTTGATGCGGTTTTCAGTGATGGGTTCTGGTTTGATTGGTGCATGTTATTAGATAGGTGTTACGGTGACAACTCACCAGGGCGCGCTGCAGTAAACATTTGTTTGTGCAAAACCAAAACTACTACTAAATAAGTACTTATATATTATTACGATACAATAAACTATATCGATATTTAGTAGTACAATGTATATAATACCTATGCTCTCTAAAAGTTTGAAATAAAAAGCTGAATTAACAATTTTGAAAAAACTCACGACGGTTAAAACGTGATTGAAAAAGGATTAAAAATAATCTGAAAGCCCATCAAGGGCTACCATCACTATTTTAAATTCAAACATAAATATAAATAAGTACCTATAACAATAAAATATCTCAAATTATTCACGTTACTATAAAACTACAAAACTTTTTTAGTTCATTTAATGGCAGCCATGAACTGATTTTCTTGGGTTATTAAATTATTTTATCCTTTTTCAATTACTTATTAAACGTCGTGGGTTTTTTCAAAATGTTTAATTTTGCTTTTTATACTGTAACAATGAAATAAAATGATTACTTATAACATAACTATGGTGGATATTCGATTAAATTTAACAATCTTTATAATTGGTTGACGAAATCAAATATTAAACATGTAATTTTCTTAGTAGTTACATGTACTTAGTTAAAGAATAAATTGATTATACGCTTACATTATTTCCACGTTCCGGTATTTTCAATTCCTTAGTTCCTTAAGCCGTAGAGAGCGGTTCAGGGCCCGACAATGCTGCTGCGTGGAATTGTGCTGTTGGTACTTGTTGTAACAAGTAAGTTTTTTTTTTTTAAAATAAATTATGCGCGCGCTGCTGGAAATAGAGACACTGACGAATTCGCCGAACAGCCAATTATTAAAAATAGCTTTCCGCCCGCGACTTTGTAAACTGGTCAAGAGCCCATAACATGCGGAGTCAGTATTTTTCGAAGTTCAAATATTACCTATGTCCACCTGAGAGTCCATTTTAAATGTTGATAAAATAATTTTTAAAATCGGATGTGTAGTTCCGGATTACCTGGAGTACAAACAAACAAGTGCGAGTCGGACTCGCGCACCGAGGGTTCCGCACAAAATTGTAGGCCTGTAAATAGTTCATAAATCACGGGAATACCATATAAACAAAATCCAGTATAAACTGATACGCAATCAGTATGCACTTTCATACTTATGGAGTGTCAGTTTATATTGGTCCAATTTTTTATGTGATGTAACTACAAATTTCTATTTCCTTTACTTGTGCTGTAAGTCATTGCTTCTTGCCAAATTTCATGATTCTAAGTCAACGGGAAGTACCCTATAGGTTTTGATTCCCTTGAGATTCCCTTCAATATGCGGTATAAACGGCCGTATCTTTTGATTGCGTTGACTTAGATGATTGATTTTTTCACTGATCCAAGGGATTGCAGAGTTAAGTATTTGATATTAATTTCAACTTGATACCTTTACGTGTTCCTGAGAAAAAGTGTCTTGACAGACACACAGACAGACAGACAGACAGACAGACGGACAACAAAGTGATCCTATAAGGTTTCGGTTTTTTTCCATTTGAGGTACGGAACCCTAAAAATACAAATTTTACCTTTTTAACTCAAATACATAAAATAAAACAAAGTCGGGTTAGTTACACCATTTATAACTCAAGAACGGCTCGACCGATTTTGATGAAACTTGGCACACAGATAGTTTATTACCTGGATTAACATAAAAAATACTTTTTATCCCGGAAAATTTGATATTCCCTAAAGGATAAGCGAAAATGACTAGGTACTACGCGGATGGAGTCGCGGGGAAAGGCTGGTATTAGTATATATATGATTAACTTAATGTTTATGTATTTACTAGCGACCCGCCCTCGCTTCGCTCTGGGTACTATTATATCCTTTCCCGGGACTCAAGCTATCTCCATACCAAATTTCATCTAAATCCGTTCAGCCCTATTCCCGTGATGAGCGTTCAAATAAACAGATTTACAGCTTTATTATATGGATAGATATAGATAGATAGATATCAAAAACGAATATTGATTTATTAATAAAATAAATGATTTCATGGTCAAAAGATGATTTATTATAGATATTTTAACTAAGACAGTTAATTCATTTGCAAAAAGTTTCACCTTGTGTTTTTATAAAACTATTTTTAACCCCCGACCCAAAAAAGAGGGTTGTTATAAGGTAGACGTGTGTATCTGTGTATCTGTCTGTGGCATCGTAGCTCCTAAACGGATGGACCGATTTTAATTTCGTTTTTTTTTTGTTTAGGTGACTTAATCGAGTGTCCTTAGCTTAGGTCGGAGTTCACCAACCAATTTAACGGACTGTTAAATCCTAATCGGCTGTTAGTCAATACATTTTGACAGCCGTAAGACCTCTAATCGCCTGTTTAACTATTGGTGAACTCCGACCTTAGTTTGATGAAAATCCGTTAAGCCGTTTAAAAGTCATGTCATGAGCTCTGAAAGCGCCTTTTTTGAGAGTTTTTAATCAATGAAATCTTGTAGTGTCCATCCAGTGACGTACATATACATACGTGCTCAGAGCCCGTTTATGTCTTTGTCGGAAGATTTTCCTCAGAGGTTTTATTAGGCGCTGAATAAAAACTGAGGCAAAGATCTCGTGTCTCTTTCCGGAAAGTATATCGCAACAAAAACATAAAAATGTACAAAAATGTCAAGACTCGCAATGCTTCCACTGTAAAAAGTTGTGAGATCTCATTTAAAGCCAAGCCTGCATTAATTTAGTGAATGTACTAATATAATACATTTTTTATTACTATAATAAGTGACTTGGCAATCACATCATTTCTTTTTGTAGGTAGTCCACCTGTATGACAGATTGTTTACATTATCTGTAGCCGAGTTACTGATGAAGATTGAAGGATTACTGATGAAACCATCTCCCACAGGTACCATGGCCCGGTCCTTTAACCGCTACGCGTCCCGGCACGGCGCGAGACGCGGCTCTGCAGGCTACCGGAGCCACCGGCGCGAACGAGTCAACCTATACGACAACATTGGCGATTTCGAGAGCATAGGCGGAGGCGGCGTGATTGGTGGACACTTTGAAGGAAGCAGAGGTCTTAACAAAAGCGCTGGAATTCACAAAAGGACAAATATTGTCAGATACAATGGTATAGGAGGAGTTATTGGAGGTGGCGGCAGTATTGGTGGAGGCATTAGTGGTGGTGGCAGTATTGGCGGAGGCATTTACGGTGGTGGCAGTATTGGTGGAGGCATTAATGGTGGTGGCAGTATTGGTGGAGGCATTTACGGTGGTAGCAATATTGGTGGAGGCATTAATGGTGGTGGCAGTATTGGTGGAGGCATTTACGGTGGTGGCAATATTGGTGGAGGCATTAATGGTGGTGGCAGTATTGGTGGAGGCATTAATGGAGGTGGCAGTATTGGCGGAGGCATTAGTGGTGGTGGCAGTATTGGTGGAGGCATTTATGGAAATGGAGGTATTAATGGAGACGCTGGTATCGGTGGAGGCATTAACGGTGGTGGCGCTATTGGTGGAGGCATTTATGGAAATGGAGGTATTAATGGAGGCGCTGGTATCGGTGGAGGCATTAAAGGTGGTGGCAGTATCGGTGGAGGCATTAACAGTGGTGGCAGTATCGGTGGAGGCATTAACAGTGGTGGCAGTATCGGTGAAGGCATTAACGGTGGTGGCAGTATTGGTGGAGGCATTTATGGAAGTGGAGGTATTAATGGAGGCGCTGGTATCGGTGGAGGCATTAAAGGTGGTGGCAGTATCGGTGGAGGCATTAACAGTGGTGGCAGTATCGGTGGAGGCATTAACAGTGGTGGCAGTATCGGTGAAGGCATTAACGGTGGTGGCAGTATTGGTGGAGGCATTTATGGAAGTGGAGGTATTAATGGAGGCGCTGGTATCGGTGGAGGCATGAACAGTGGCGGCAGTATTGGTGGAGGCATTAATGCTGATGGTGGTATTGGTGGAGGCATTTATGGAAATGGAGGTATTAATGGAGGCGCTGGTATCGGTGGAGGCATTAACAGTGGTGGCAGTATCGGTGAAGGCATTAACGGTGGTGGCAGTATTGGTGGAGGCATTTATGGAAGTGGAGGTATTAATGGAGGCGCTGGTATCGGTGGAGGCATGAACAGTGGCGGCAGTATTGGTGGAGGCACTAATGCTGATGGTGGTATTGGTGGAGGCATTTATGGAAATGGAGGTATTAATGGAGGCGCTGGTATCGGTGAAGGCATTAACGGTGGTGGCAGTATTGGTGGAGGCATTTATGGAAGTGGAGGTATTAATGGAGGCGCTGGTATCGGTGGAGGCATTAACAGTGGTGGCAGTATTGGTGGAGGCATTTATGGAAGTGGAGGTATTAATGGAGACGCTGGTATCGGTGAAGGCATTAACGGTGGTGGCAGTATTGGTGGAGGCATTTATGGAAATGGAGGTATTAATGGAGACGCTGGTATCGGTGAAGGCATTAACGGTGGTGGCAGTATTGGTGGAGGCATTTATGGAAGTGGAGGTATTAATGGAGGCGCTGGTATCGGTGGAGGCATTAACAGTGGTGGCAGTATTGGTGGAGGCATTTATGGAAGTGGAGGTATTAATGGAGGCGCTGGTATCGGTGGAGGCATTAACAGTGGTGGCAGTATCGGTGAAGGCATTAACGGTGGTGGCAGTATTGGTGGAGGCATTTATGGAAGTGGAGGTATTAATGGAGGCGCTGGTATCGGTGGAGGCATTAACAGTGGTGGCAGTATTGGTGGAGGCATTTATGGAAGTGGAGGTATTAATGGAGGCGCTGGTATCGGTGGAGGCATTAAAGGTGGTGGCAGTATTGGTGGAGACATTTATGGAAGTGGAGGTATTAATGGAGGCGCTGGTATCGGTGGAGGCATTAACAGTGGTGGCAGTATTGGTGGAGGCATTTATGGAAGTGGAGGTATTAATGGAGGCGCTGGTATCGGTGGAGGCATTAAAGGTGGTGGCAGTATTGGTGGAGGCATTTATGGAAGTGGAGGTATTAATGGAGGCGCTGGTATCGGTGGAGGCATTAAAGGTGGTGGCAGTATTGGTGGAGGCATTTATGGAAGTGGAGGTATTAATGGAGGCGCTGGTATCGGTGGAGGCATTAACAGTGGTGGCAGTATTGGTGGAGGCATTTATGGAAGTGGAGGTATTAATGGAGGCGCTGGTATCGGTGGAGGCATTAAAGGTGGTGGCAGTATTGGTGGAGGCATTTATGGAAGTGGAGGTATTAATGGAGGCGCTGGTATCGGTGGAGTCATTGACGCTGGTGGCAGTATCAGTGGAGGCATTTACGGAGGTGGAAGTATTGGCGCAAGTGTTGGTGCAAGTGGCGGTATTAGTGGCGGCCTTAACGCTGGTGGAAGTGTTGGTAGAAGCGCTGGTTTAGGTGGAAACGCATATGGAGGCGGCGGGTTTGGAAGAAACGCATATGGAGGCGGTGTTGGATACATTGCCAGATGCGGTGGTCATCACGGAAATATTGGCATTCACAGAAGTGCTAACATTGCCAGGTTCAATAGTATTGGTGGTGGTGGCGGTATTGAAGGAAATGCATATGGAGGCGGTGGTATTGGTGGAGGTACTGGTGGCGGTGTTGGCGGAGGCGGTGGTATTGGTGGAGGCATTGAAGGAAGCGCTAGTATTGGTGGAAATGTTTACGGGGGAGGTGGTATTAATAAGGGCTTAGGTGGAAACGGTGGTATCACTGGTTACGTTGGTAGAGGCGGTGGTAATCACGCGAACACGCATGAAAATGCTAATATTTACGGATATAATGGTGTTGGTGAGGGCGTTGGTAGAAATGCAGGTGGATACGGTGGTAACGGTCGAAAATTATACGTTGGTGGCAGCAAAAACACTGGCAGGGGACGCTCTGCTAGAACGCGTTATAATAATTACTTAATATCAACTATGAATTCCTAAATTTTACAAATTAAATTGGTTCTCTATGCCGTACCTTTATTCATATACTAGCTGTCTGCCCGCGACTCCGTCTGCGGAGAGTCAGTAATTTCGTTAAAAAGTAGGTAGGTACAAATAAAATTTTCATTAAGTACGTATCATAAAGGGACAGACTTTGCAAAAAAATAGTAATGTTTCCTAACATTTGTTCGCTTTTTAGTGTTTGTTTAATTATTATGTGATTATGTATTACACGCAGCACATATACACTACATTCATGGCATTAATGCTTATTGCCAATACTTCGTCACTCTTGACAAAATGGGGCTATCCAATATTCAGGGACATTAATCGTTGAAGAACTCTCCTATTACTTGGCGAAACTTCCATTTCACCACATTCATTAGGGGCTGTTCATTTATTACGTAAGACAATGTTAACCAATTTCTGACCCCCCCTCCCCCTACGTAAGAAAAAATAAGACATGGATGAACCCTCCCTCCTTTTTAAACTTACGTAAGATCAGTATCTACCAAAATTGCAAAGAAAAAGTAGCAAAAATATAAAAACGCTTTAATTTTTGCTAGCTTTTGTGATCTTACGTAAAAACATCCTACCCCCATGTTAGAAAAAATAAGACTTGATCAGACCCCTTTCCCCCTAAATCGTCTTACGTAATAAATAAACAGCCCCTTACAAATGATGGGCAAAAGTAGCGTGTTGTGAAATACTTATTATTAAGGAGTTCCGATGGTCATGTCTGATCATTAATTTCACTTTACCAAATGGTGCTTTTGGAATGTAAGTAAATGTTCTTACAGAAGTTTGAAAACCGCTGTATAAGCCCTTTAAATTTCTGAAGGGTTCCATCAATTTACCTGGGATTCCACTATCAGAAAACTCTTATTTTATATTTAGTAGATTAGAAACCAATTTTCATATATCTAACTTCAAAAATAACCAAACTTAGGGGTCGTGTTTCCAAAATCACCGAAAGTACTCTTGGTTTGTAAGCAGTAGCTTAAATACCAATTTCATTTACTTCAAGAATGACTTCATTCCCATTAAAACTTTCACCTTCCATTTCACCCACTTAGGGATAGTTTTTCGGAAATCACCAAATGTTTTATATTTTATTTGTTAACAGTGCCTTTTATACCAATTTCCATGTTTTTAACTTCAAGAATGACCGAACCCCCATACAAATTTTAACCCCCCATTTCAGCCCCTTAGGGGAAGTTAATCCAAAATCACTGAAAGTGTTTTTTTATTTATTTCCTAATAGTTCCACGTATCTAACTTGAAAATTGACCGAACTCCTATACAAATTTCTACCTCCCATATCACCAACTAAGGGGTAGTTGTTTCCAAAACCGCCAGAAGTTATATTTTTTATTTGTTAACAATAGCCTTTATACCAATTACCACGTTTCTTACTTCAAAATTGACCAAACTCTCATACAAATTACCACCTCCCATTTCATCTCTTTAGGGGTAGTTAATCTAAAATAGTCAAAAGTAGTATGTTTTATTTGTACACAGTTAAGTAGCCTAAATACCAACTTTCACGTTTTTAACTTGAAAAACGACCAAACTCCATCATGAACTTTAACCCCCTATTTCGTCCCCTTAGGGGTAATTTATCCAAAATCACCGAAAGTAGTGTTTTTTATTTGATAACAGTAGTTTCTATAGCAGTTTCCACGTTTCTAACTTCAAGAATGACCAAACCCCCATACAAATTTTAACCGAATGTTATTTGTTAACAGTAGCCTATATACCAATTTCCACGTGTCTTACTCTAAAATTGACTTAACTCCCATACAAATTTCCGTCCCCCATTTCACCCACTTAGGGGTTGTTTTCCAAAATCACCAGAAGTTGTATTTTTTGTTATTTAACAGTAGCCCATATACTAATTTCCACGTTTCTAACTTCAAAATTGACCAAACTCCCATACAAATTACCACCCTCCATTTCATCCTCTCAGGGGTAGTTTATCCAAAATCGCCGAACGTTATTTTTTCATTTGTTAACAGTAGCCTATATATAAGTATACCAATTTCCGCGTTTCTAACTTGAAAAACGACCAAACTCCTATACAAACTTTAACCCCCCATTTCATCCCCTTAGGGGTAGTATATCCAAAATCACTGAAAGTAGTGTTTTTTATTTGCTAACAGTAATCTCTATAGCAATTTCCACGTTTCTAATTTGAAAAACGACCAAACTCCCGTACGAACATTAACCCCCCATTTCTACCCCTAAGGGGTAGTTTATCCAAAATCGCCGAAAGTAGTTTTTTTTATTTGTTATTTTACGTATATGTAGCATGTTTCGAAGGTCAAACTTCATTGGTTTTCATTTTATAGTTGTATGAATTCCAGTAATTTTAAACATAAAACCCTCTTTTTTGCATTTTTGGATGAGATTAAAAAAAAACTATGAAATAGGTATTTCTTTATTTTTAATAATAAGTATTTATTCTGAGTTTCATGATCCTAGAACAATCTAAATTGGTTTTTCCATACAAACTTTACCCCCTCTTTTTACCCCCTTCTTCTAACATTTTAAAAAAAATTTATAGCCTTAATGTTATTCTGATGTTATTTAAATAGATTTATGAAAATTTTATCAATATCCGTTCAGTAGTTTTTACGTGATGCTCAGTCAAACAAACAAACAAACAAACAAACAAACAAGAATTTTAAAAATGGTTTTAATATGTTCAGTTACTTATTATAAATCGCCCTGATCGGTTTTTTTTTTTAATCTTCCATGTACAGACTTTTTGGTCTTAACGATTTTATTATATGTATAGATAGACGTGTGGCATACTTTGGTTATGAGATACTGCCACATATTAAAGGCCATTAAAATAAATTACAATATTTAGTAAATTTTTCTCAAGGTGGTTTATTTCAAAAATGTTAATTGTTTTATGTTTTGTAGAAGTTATATTGAAGAGCGTTCATCTCCCTAAAAGGCCGGCAACGTACCGACAACTCTTCTTGAGTTGTCGGTATTCATGGGCGGTGGTGATTACTTCCCATCAGGTAACCCGCATGCTCGTTTGCCTCCCTCTATTATATATAAAAAAAAAAAAATCCAATTATTAAATAATGATTATGATTAGTAAAGAAAACGTTTGTTCTCAATTGTATTAAAGGGAATTACAATAATATTATTATAAATAGGGTTTTTATTTACCTGTCGATCTTTTTATTATCTATGAAGGGTTCCGTACCAAAATGATTATAAAAATGAAATAGAAAAAAACCCCGATAAATTTGGGACCCCAAGCTCGTAACTCTTAAATAACCCAACGGATTTTCAGCAAACATAGCTAAGAACACTCGCGATCAATTCGCCATCCATCAAAATCTGTTAATCCGTTTGGGAGCTGCGTCGCCCCAGACAGATACACAGATACACGTTTTTAGGGTTCCGTAGTCAACAAGGAACCCTTATAGGTTCGCCATGTCCGTCTGTCCGGGTCGGTCCGCTGCTAAACTCAGAGACTCTTGGTACCTACTACAAATCAGTAATTTGGCATTGTTATCATGCATATCACGCCGACAAAGTTGTAAAAAGAAATAACAAATTGAATCTCAAGATTTGACATGGCTAGTTTTCACATACCTACAAGTTAAATCTTTTATTTGGCTAATAAACTTATCTTCTGGTTTACGCAAGTTACTGTTCTTAGAGTTACGTAGCCAAAATGGCAAAAACGGAACCCCTATGTTTCGTCATGTCCGCCCGTCCGTTCGTCCGTGTGTCACTGGCATTTTACTCAAAAACTACAAGGTGTATATTGATGAAATTTGGATTACCTATAGGGTGTCTTGTATAAGCCGCTACTTAGTTTGGTAGTTAAATAACAAAAATAAATATTTCTAGCGGGGGCACTCCATACATGTAACATATAGTATGAGTGTGCATAGGGACTTAGTGCGTGTCAGTTAAAAAAGATAAAGATAAAAGATATTTATTCAGTAAGTAGGCCGCACGGGCACTTTACACGTCAAAATCTACCAGCGCTTCCCAAGAGGAGACCACTGCTGAGAAGAAGCGCCGCAAGAAACTCAACAGTTAGTCATTTTTTTAGTAAAAATATAACAATGTCACTACTTATTCTAGCATTATATAAAACTGTAAAAATAATATTAAATATTTGCGTAGTTTTGCAGGAAAACATGTCAGAATGACTACGAGAAAATTTATATATACTACTCTGTCAAGAAAGTACCGGGAAAAGATCAATAATACACAAACTGTTTGTTAATCATCCAAATTTATTTTATCACCTTCAAAGTATGCTCCTTCAGAAACGATACACTTACGCCAACGAATAATCCAATCATCAAAACATTTTTTAAACGCTGTTTCCGGAATTGAATTCAGTTCTCGGCGCGAATTCTCCTTTATGTCTTCTACCGATTGAAAACGGGTGCCACGAAGTGGTAATTTGAGTTTAGGAAAAAGAAAGAAGTCGGCAGGAGCCATATCTGGTGAATATGGTGGTTGCTCGATGGTATTTGTTGAGTGTTTGGTCAAAAATTCTTTCACAATGATGGCCTTGTGCGAAGGCGCATTATCGTGGTGCAAAATCCAAGAATTTTCATTCCACAAATCTGGCCTTTTTCGTCGAATTTGCTCTCTTAAATGCCGCATAACGCTCAAATAATATTCTTTATTTACCGTTTGACCTTCCGGCAAGAATTCCGAGTGCACAACACCGCGATAGTCAAAGAAAACAGTCAACATGACTTTGACTTTTGATCGACTTTGGCGTGGTTTCTTCGGTTTCGGTTCAGTTGGAAGGCGCCACTCCGAAGCTTGTTGACTAGTTTGCATGTCAAACTCGTAAACCCACGTCTCGTCACCAGTAACAATGCGTTTCATGAATGTTGGGTCGGAATTGACTCGTTCTAGCATGTCCTCAGCGACTCTCATGCGATTGAGTTTTTGGAGAAAATTCAGGTCTTTTGGCACTAGCCGAGCGGTAACATGTTTCATACCCAAATGATTAGTTAAAATAGTACGGATCGACTTGTGAGATACAGAAAGTTCGGCGGCTATCTCTCTCAAAGTTGAATGAGGATTTTCAGTCACTATTTCCTTCACTTTTGCGATGTTAACTTCAGTTGCAGACGTTGATGGCCTACCAGAGCGAGGCAAATCTTCCATCACATCTCAACCGCTTTTGAACGCTTTGTACCACTCATAAACACGTGTTTTTGATAAAGTCGAATCACCGTAAGCCTTCTGTAACATTTTCAGTGACTCCGAACACGAAATTCCATTGGCGATGCAAAATTTAAGACGAACTCTTTGTTCAATGTTTTTGTCCATTATGAAATTCGCAATACACACTAGATATGATATAACTAAAAACAGCACTGTATTTAATATAAATAACAGATGCAACTCAAACTCCGCGCCAAAATAGAAAACAGTTGTGCCAATCTAACAACAACAAAAAAAACAAAAATTTGAATTTGGAACCATAAACAAATCATCCATTCCCGATACTTTGTTGACTGAATGTATATCACACAAAACAGTTTTGATATGTCTTCCTACATAAACCGTGTCCCCTAGACAAGATACAGCGTTTACATGATTTTTATATGAGGTATGTACGAGTAGTAGGTAAGCTATTGAACATTAAACATTAGTTAATTTTCTGGTTTAGGCCAAGCATTTTACAAGCAGTTTATACTGGACTTAATTTTTTGTAACAACAAATTAACGGTTTTCAGATTTTTACCTTTATTTGTGCTCTGAGACATTGCTTCTTGCTAAGTTTCATGATTCTAAGTCAACGGGAAGTACCCTATAGATTTTGATTCCCTTGAGATTCCCTTCAATATGCGGCATAAACGGCCGTATCTTTAGATTGCGTTAGCTTAGATGTTTGATTTTTTCACTGATCCAAGGGATTGCAGACTTAAGAATTTGATTGATGTACCTCCACGCATTCCTGAGAAAAAGGGTCTTGACAGACACACCGACAGACAAACAGACGGACAACAAAGTGATCCTATAAGGTACAGAACCCTTAAAAAGATATATTTTTAAGTACCTACGGATTTAAATACGGAACCCTCGGTGGGCGAGTCCGACTCGCACTTGACCGGTTTTTTTTTGCGTAGCCCACACGAGTGTTCCACTCTTGGGCAGACTAGGCCCACATGTTTGTGTGTGTCTGTAGGCCGGCTAAAAATTGGCGACCGCACCATTAGGAACAAATTAAGCGTTGCTAAGTAATTACATGTACTCGACTAAGGAAATAAATTGATTGTACACTTACATTTTTCCAATTTAAAAAATATTTAATTTATTTCGTTTAGTCACGTCGTGGACAACGGTCGTGGAGCGTTTAAAAATGTTGCTGCGTGTTTTAGTAATTGCGTTTGTTGTGACGAGTAAGCGTGTTTTTAACCGACTTCAAAAAAAAAAGGAGGTTCTCAGTTTGACCTGTATGTTTGTATGTATGTATGTATGTATGTATGTTTGTCCACGATTATCTCGCGTTTGGCTGAACCGATTTAGATGCGGTTTTCAGCAAAGTATTTGTTACATTCTGGAGAAGGTTTTGGTATACAAGAATAATGGATACCACGTGACGTCATCCGCATGGATCCGTTATTAAGCGATATATTAGTTCAATCGGCCGATTTTGTGTTGACGCGATTTTTTTAGTGATAGTTATACTCGTATCACTAAAAAGCGAAAAAAAAATGTAATAAAAAAAGACGAAAAAAATTTTTTAATAAAAAATAGAACCGTCTTCAAAAAAAACCCACTAAACAAGACTAAATAATGACCGGCTTCCTAGGAATTGCCTATTTGATGGGTGCCTAATAGGTACATGGAATATATCGAAGTCGGTGGCAAGAATCATGTGACATTGCTATTGTGTAAACCTACTTGACACCGACTTAGATATATTCCATGTACCTATTCGGCACCCATCAAATAGGCAATTCCTAGGAAGCCGGTCATTATTTAGTCTTGTTTAGTGTTTTTTTTTTGAAGACGGTTCTATTTTTTGTATTTGCAGTAATGGCGACGGAACCCTACACAGAGCGTGGCCCGACATGCTCTTGCCCGTTTTTTTTGTGATACAATAAATGTGTAACGATTTTATCTCCATCAGATACTATGGGGAGACATTACCAATACATGTACCACTCAAAGCACGGGCTCCCGGGGCTCGGCGGCCGCGGCCCGGACCGTTTCATCGTGTACGAAGATGTCGGAGATAACGAAGAGGAAAGCGTCGATGATGGTTTTGGTGGCCACATTGTCGAACTAGTTAGCGGAGGAGGAAGCGTTGGAGGACAGATTGAAGGAGGCGGTGGGATTGGTGTAGGCGGTAGCATTGGTGGACAGATTGGCGGAGGCGGACAAGTCGGTGGACAGATTGGTGCAGGCGGACAAGTCGGTGGACAGATTGGTGCAGGCGGACAAGTCGGTGGACAGATTGGTGGAGGCGGACAGTTCGGTGGACAGTTTGGTGGAGGCGGACAAGTTGGTGGAAAGATCGGTGCAGGCGGACTAGTCAGTGGACAGTTTGGAGGAGGCGGACAGGTTGGTGGACAGATTGGTGGAGGCGGACAGTTCGGTGGCCAGTTTGGTGGAGGTGGTCAAGTCGATGGACAGTTTAGCGGAGGCGGACAGGTTGGTGGACAGTTTGGTGGAAACGGACAATTTGGTGGACAGCTTGGTGGAAATGGACAAGTTGGTGGACAGCTTGGTGGAGGTGGACAGTTCGACGCACAGATTGGTGCAGGCGGACAATTCGATGGACAGATTGATGGAGGCGGACAGTTCGGTGGACAGTTTTGTGGAGGCGGACAAGTTGGTGTAGGTGGGCAAGTTGGTGGACATTTCGGCGGAGGCGGACAAGTTGGTGGACAGATTGGTGGAGGTGGACATGTTGGTGGACATTTCGGCGGAGTCGGAGAAGTTGGTGGACAGGTTGGTGCAAGCGGACAAGTTGGTGGATAAATTGGTGGAGGCGGACAGTTCGGTGGAGAGTTTAGTGAAGGCGGACAAGTTGGTGGACAGATTGGTGCAGGTGGACAAGTCGGTAGACAGATAGTGGAGGCGGACCAATCGGTGGACAGATTGGTGGAGGCGGACCGTTGGTGGTCAGTTTGGCGTAGGCGTAGTTTCGCTACTACAGTTCCGCGGCGGAGGTGTGCTACCGGCGTAAATAATGCGTTCAAAAACCGCAAATTATGACTAGCATAATGATAAACAGTTTTGTTAGAACAAATTTCTTATCTGTGAAAATGTTATTATTGCTTCATAATAACATCAAATTCGATATCATTATTAAATTCAAATTTCGAACATCTTTGAAAAACAAAACAATTTTATTTGACCTCAACTCTAATATCACTCGAGATGACATTAAATTCGAAATGAAATGTCAATTGCATACAATTTTGACAAATCTCGCATGTTACTTAATATCGAACGATATGATAGTAGAGGCCGACTCTAGATTGTCTCTGAATTTAAAAAAAAAGTACGGTTGCCGCCATATTTAACGTGCCGCTATGCCGGTCGTAACATGCGGTTCCTGAACACATCATAGTGAGCTTATAATATGTATGTAGATAAAATAGTGTATGTAACTGTACATAATTAGGCATTAAAACACTCGCCTGTCGGCTCGTTTCATAAACACACTCTCGTATTTTAATGCCTCTGATTATGCACCAGTCACATAAACTACTATTACGTGTCGGCTGCGTAATGTCAGGCATTACTCCACGAGTGTGGTTAATAAAACGAGCCGCAAGGCGAGATTTTTACGATATGGGTGTAGAAAAAAATATATACATATTACCAATACCACCATTAAAACGAACCCCCGCATGAACATGTTTATATCCTCTCTAACACGTCCTAAATGAAATATTATAAAAAGCGAAAAAAAAAATTTTTAACAAAAAATTAAAACCGTCTTCAAAAACCTACTAAAAAGCGTTAAATAAAAACCAACCTCCTAGGAGTCCTAGGAACAGCCTATTTAGTGCCCAATAGGTACATAGAATATATCCAAGCCGGTGTCAAGTAGGTATACACAGTAGCAATGACACCATGATTCTTGCCACCGACTTCGATATATTCTATGTACCTATTGGGCACTAAATAGGCTATTCCTAGGACTCCTAGGAGGCTGGTTTTTATTTAACGCTTTTTAGTAGGTTTTTGAAGACGGTTTTATTTTTTTGTTAAAAAATTTTTTTTCGCTTTTTAGTGATGCATCTAATATTATTGTGACAAACTAAAGCACATAAACATCACATTAAGAAACAATAGCCTAATACCAATCTTTCATCACCCTTAACAAAATGTCGCTGCCCAAGATGCAGGGCCGTTAATCATTGAGGAGTTCTCCCGGTACTTCACCATAAGTTGCACTTCACCATATTTCTTAAGGTCTTGCAGGTAACACCAAAATCGCTGTATGTGTGCCTTTAACTTTTGAGGAGTTCCCTCGATTTCTCATGGATTCCATCATCAGATTCTGATTTCGTGACAATGGGACCACCTTGGAAGTATACCCTTACAAACAAAAAAAGAATTTCCAAAATCGGTCCACAATTGACGGCGTAATCACGTAACAAACATACAAAAAAAAAAAAAAAGCAACATACAGACGAATTGAGAACCTCCTCCTTTTTTGAAGTCGGTTAAAAAAATACAAAATGCGAGATTGATAATTATGTTAACATTAAAACCATTTCCATACATGTGATTGTCCCCATACGTACAAGATTTAGTTTGTTTGTGAACAGCCGATTGGCGACACCTTCGTGTTCATTTTTAACCGACTTCAAAAAAGGAGGAGGTTCGCAATTCGACTGTCGCTTTTTTTTTTTTGTATGTTTGTTACGCGATTACTCCGTCAATTGTGGACCAATTTTGAAAATTATTTTTTTGTTTTAAAGGGTATACTTCCGAGGTGGTCCCATTGTCACCAAATCAGAATCTTATGATGCGATCCATGAGAAATTGAGGTAACTCCTCAAAAGTTATAGGCACACATACAGCGATTTTGGTATTACCTGCAAGACCTTAAGAAATTGCATTACAAAAGCACTTCTTGGCGAAGAGGAACTGATGATGAAGACCAGAGGTGACCACCGGAACTGCTTAGTCGTAAGACTCGTAAGTGATTGACGCCAGCAATGAGATTTCTTTATTAAGAATATGAAGCTAGTTTAAAAAAAAAAAAAAGATAAAAGATATTTATTCAGTAAGTAGGCCGCACGGGCACTTTTACACGTTAAAATCTACCAGCGCTTCCCAAGAGGAGACCACTGCTGAGAAGAAGCGCCGCAAGAAACTCAACAGTTAGTCATTTTTTAAATGAAAATATAACAATGTCACTACTTATTCTAACATTATATAAAACTGTAAAAATAATATTAAATATTAAATATCTGCGTAGTTTTGCAGGAAAACATGTCAGAATGACTACGAGAAAATTTATATATATATCACACAAAACAGTTTTGACATGTCTTCCTACATAAACCGTGTCCCCTAGACAAGATACAGCGTTTACATGATTTTTATGAGGTATGTACGAGTAGTAGGTAAGCTATTGAACATTAAACATTAGTTAATTTTCTGGTTTAGGCCAAGCATTTTTGTCCGTTAGATAGTCCTCGACCCTATAGTACGCCTTTGACATCAACGACTTTTTCAAGTAATTTTTAAGTGCTGGAAGGGGTAACTCTAAAACTACGTCGGGTAATTTATTATAAAAATGAATGCATTGACCTACAAATGATTTATATACTTTACGGACACGAAACTTTTTTATGGCAATTTTATTTTTATTCCTACCCCCTTACTAATAAACGTTGAGTAACGGCTGAGTAGTTATACAATGCTTTGTCCTTATCTGTCATTGTGACATTTGAATTCGACAGATAAGGACAAAGCATTGTATAACTACTCAGCCGTTACTCAACGTTTATTAGTAAGGGGGCTAGTATTTATATTATGTATATCAGAATTTTTAACGAAAGAGTCTAGGTTCTTAATAACATACATAATATTTTCATAAATATATTGGGATGCTACTGTTAAAATATTAATTTGTTTAAAAAGTTCTCTTAATGAATCACGGGAATTTAAGTTATATATAGAGCGAATGGCCCTTTTTTGTAACACAAATATAGTTTGTATGTCAGCTGCTTTTCCCCAAACCAGAATACCGTATGACATAACACTATGAAAATAACTATGTGTTCCGGCCCATATTAAGCGACGCGCGCCTACACAAAGTTCAGACGGCAGCTCATCAAAGTGTTTGCTATGAAGAAATTGTCAGGAGTTTTAGTATTGTATAACCTCAATCACATATGCAACTCACTTGTCATTCTAACGCCATTAGATGCACATCGCAAATTAAACTTGTTATATAAAATTATTTCTCCGAGTTTTAATAAGGCTCCATTGTGTCGGCTAAGACATAAATTGGAGGCCCATGAGGGGATCTCAGTTAATACGAGATTATAAGCAAGAAAATTACTTTAACTAAGAACAAATTCCGACTACACTACAAGGCACGTTTGAAGTTAAAAGGTTGAAGATCCTAAGGTATAAAGCAGCAAGAGTAAACCTTGTCTGGACCTCGTCAGAGTACTGGGACGTGGAACATCAAAAGTACCACCTCAGCGGCGCAGTTGCAAAAGATAAGTGCTCATCCTTTGTCCTTTGTCTTTCCTACCTAACCAATTCCGTTTTTACGTAATATTCAAAATTGCAACCAAATATTTAAAATTAAGTTAATTCTACAAAGTAATAGTATAATTAACACTAAATTGCCTATAAAATATATTTAATTACCTAAATAGCATCAAAATTTGTACAAGTGTAACTACGAGCAAGTATTTATCTACCTACATTTAAAAAAAAAATAAAGAAACTATATCTAAATTTAATGGTGGCCCATTTAGAAATATTTCTTTAATATTCACGATTAATTTTGAATTAATTTGCGATTGGTCTAAATTTCTACATTTGTGTGGTCTAATTACTAAATAGTTAATAATAATTCATACTTAAATTTTTCGAAAGGTTAACTAGCTTGAAAAACCCATATCATTTAATTAATTCGTTGCTTTAAAGTATTTTGCCGACATTTCCAGGATAGGGGTCGCGCGGCGCCGCGCAGCCTTAAGTAGCCCGTTACGTAACTTGTTTACGAGAAGCGGCGCGGCGTTATCAGTGGTGATCAGCTGATCGCGCAACCGGCTTCCCTTCGGCCGGTGCAGCCCAGTGAGGAACGTGAGATTTACCATTATATTTGTTAGCAATTCTTATAATTTCTACTGATTAACGTTTTAATATCACATTAATTAACAATGCCAAAAACAATTGATAAGCTCGGGTTGAGCCAGCTTATTACCTCGAGAATATCAATTAAAGGTCAAATTACCAAGTTTAAAAATTACTTAAATGCAGTAAACGAGAAAGAGGAGCTTACAAATATTGAACTAGCCGAGTTAAAACTTAAACTTGGTAAATTTGAAGGCTTGTCAATTAAATTTGATGACCTGCAAAATGAGATCGAGGTTCATAGTCCTGACAGACTGCCCGAGGAACTTGATGAGCGGGAAGCAATTGAGCACGACATTGTACTAAATATAGCAACAGCTAAAACTTTAATCGATCAACATAACGCTGTCGAGGAAAGCCGGCGCAACTCTGTTTTTGTCGAAGCTCAGTGTGGTAACCCTCATCAAGATCTAGGCTTCAAACTTCCACAAATACAAATAGCTAAGTTTGATGGTTCGTATTTCCGCTGGCTGGATTTCCGAGACACATTTGAGAATCTCATTCACAATAACAATCGCATTCAGTCAATTCACAAATTCCATTATCTAATATCGTACCTTGAGGGCGACGCCGCCAGAATCCTATCGAACCTCGAAGTGTCGTCAGATAATTACGCCGAGGCCTGGAAACTGCTCGGCGAGCGATACAATAATAAAAGATTGCTTATTAACCATCATCTTAGCGCTTTGTTTAACATCCATGCGTGCACCAGAGAAACTGAGAGATCGTTGCGTTTTATGGTCGATCACGTAACTAAAAACTTGCGCGCGTTAGCCAGCCTCGGTCAACCAACAGACAAATGGGATATCTTGTTGATATTTATGCTGACCTCGAAATTAGATAACCAAACCCTCACTAAATGGGAAGAGTTCCGCAATGCTCTCGAAAACGTCCCCACCTTAGAAGAATTTAATAAATTTTTAATAGATCGTGCGGATGTTCTTGAATCTTTAAATAGAAATAAATTTGAGAATGCTCCCTCTAAATTTTCACCATCGGCATCGCGACCAGTTCCGGTATCGCTGTCAAAAAATAATAATTACAACAATCACAATCATAATAAATATGAAAAAACTTCATATACAAAATCGTTTGCTAGTGTTAGCCATAATAGCAATTATAGCAAACCTGCAATTTATCAATGTATTATTTGCAACGAAAATCATAAAATATACGATTGCGCAACTTTTAAGGCGAAATCCATTCCCGAAAGAATGGCCGATGTCAATAAATACAGGTTATGTTCTAATTGTCTAAGACAAGGCCATCCTTCTAGTGAATGCCGCATGGGACCTTGTCGTGAGTGCAAAAAGAGGCACAACAGCCTTCTGCACGAAACATTGAGTTCTAGTCCTAGTAACGCGGGTATTGTGACCCAAGCCGCGACAATAGTCAACCATTGTAAACAAAATCATCAGGTGCTTTTGTCTACAGCCTTGATAGAAGTAGCCAATCCTAATACAGGCGAAAGACAGAAGGTTCGAGCCCTTCTGGACTGTGGTAGTCAGTCCTCGTTTATGACGAAGGCTCTTAGTGACAGGCTGTCATTAACTTCAATTCCTATTGATGCGCTAAATGTCATAGGTATTGGCAATAACTGCTCAAACAAAATTGAAGAGAGTTGCATTGCAAGAATAAATTCTCTAAATAGCAATTTCAATATAACACTGTCATTATTTGTACTCAATGAACTAACTAGTGAGATCCCAAAAGCTCCTATTGATTTACAAATGCTAAAATTACCGTCAGACTTACAGCTTGCAGATCCCGACTTTCATCAACCGGCTTCAATCGATGTTTTGGTTGGAGCCGATATATTTTGGGATATTTTAGGGTCTGAACAACGCTCCTTGGGTCCAAATAAACCCAAGTTACAAAGTACGAAATTTGGCTGGTTGATATCTGGCCCCTTAAACACTAAAGTTTTTAACAAGGATATTTATTGTAAACATGCAATTATTTCTAAATCAGAAAAGTCAGTGACTTGTAATACTTCACAAAGTAATATCGACAAAATGCTCACAAAGTTTTGGGAAATTGAGGACCTTCCTGAGCAAACTAATTTAAATGACAATGATAGGACTTGTGAAAAACATTTTTTAACTAACACGACTCGAACGCCTGCAGGTCAGTTCTGTGTTACTCTGCCATTGTGCGAGTCTCCAGATAAACTCGGTGATACGTATTATTTGGCTAGAAAGAGATTTTTAAATTTGGAAAGGAAATTTAAACGCAGTGATTCGTTAAAATCAGACTACATTAAATTCATTCGAGAGTACGCTGATCTCGGGCACCTATCTGAATCTGCTACAATTAAACCTAATCCGTCTTATTTTTTATGTCACCACGCTGTTTTGCGTGCAAATAGTGAATCCACCTCACTCCGTGTAGTGTTCGACGGTTCAGCTCCCTCCTCCACCGGAATTTCACTTAATGACATTTTAATGGTTGGTCCAAATATTCAGGATTCGCTTTTCTCCATACTGATCAGAGCAAGGCAGTACAAATATCTTCTAGCTGGTGACATCGAGAAGATGTACAGAATGGTACAGGTAAACGAAGAAAATCGCGACTTGCAGCTGATCTTATGGAGAGAAGACGAGTCCCAACCGATCAAGACCTTACGCTTGAATACTCTCACTTATGGTACTGCAAGTGCGAGTTATTTAAGTACACGTTGTCTGTCGCAAGTCGGGGAGGAGCAGGATGACGAACTTATTAAAACAATTATACAAAAGGACTTCTATGTAGACGATTTAATTACGGGGTCCAATTCTGAAAAAGAGTTACGGTACATCCAAAAGGCGGTTTCAGCAGCTCTAAGCACCGGATGCTTTAACTTAAGAAAATACAAAAGCAACTTACCTTCTTTGTTTCAAGACTCAGACATAAATACGCTCGAAAATTTGACAATAAGCGAGTCCTCGAGTACTCTCGGGTTGGGTTGGCATCCTTCCACTGATAGCTTGCATTTTCCTGTGAAGTTCCCGAATTTAAGTGATAAAATTACTAAAAGATATATCATGTCAAACTCATTTAAAATTTTCGATCCCTTAGGACTGCTAAGCCCGTGCATCATTCAGCCAAAAATGATGTTACAAAAACTGTGGCAACAAAAAATTGATTGGGATCAAACTGTCCCACATAACATCAAAGAGGAATGGGAGAAGTTTGCAAGAAACTTACCATTTCTAGCGAATTTGCAAATTGAAAGATCTGTCCTTTGCGATTCACCAAAATTTATAGAAATGCACGCTTTTAGTGACGCTTCCTTAAATGCATTTGGCTCATGCATATATTTAAAATCAGTGGATAAATTTAATAACATCACTGTTAGGTTATTATGTGCCAAGTCTAAAGTAGCACCCTTGAAGGCTACTACAATTCCACGCCTGGAACTCTGCGCCGCTCTGCTAGCTGCCAGGCTGTGTAAGACTGTCCTAAGTTCACTTAGGTACAAACCAGATCGAGTATTTCATTGGTGCGACTCCACTGTAGTGTTAGGTTGGCTTAACAATAATCACTCAAAATTAAAAACATTTGTCGCAAACCGTGTCAGCGAGATTAACGGAACAACTGAGCCTTCATCATGGCGTTACGTCCCCACAGCTGACAATCCCGCTGACTTAATTTCTAGAGGAGTCGATGCCGGCCAACTAGTAACCTCTAAAAAGTGGTGGTCCGGGCCTAATTTCCTTATTAAAAATGAATCGGAATGGCCAGTTTTAAAAATAAATACTCAACAGCAATTACCTGAAATCAAATCAAATCCCTGTTCTATCAATGAACCTATAATACAATTTGAAAACTATTCTAAATTAAATAAACTAAAAAGATCATTTGCCTATGTAAACAGATTCATATACAACATAAAAAACCCTAAAACGAAACGTGTTGGTAAGTTAGGGTTAGACGAAATAACTGGAGCATTTCATTCACTTTGTATAATAGCCCAAAAAATATCATTTCCGCTCGAATATACAACACTTTCTAAAAATAAATCACTAAGTTCGAAATGTAAAATTGCAACTCTATCGCCATTCATGGAAAAATATTTGATCCGAGTCGGTGGTCGTATTCACGCGGCCGACTGTGCTTACGAAAAGAAACATCCCATTTTATTACATTCTTCTCATCATCTCACAAAGCTTATCTTTGAACAAATGCATATAGAAACCATGCATGCTGGCCCTCAATTGTTATTGGCCACGGTCAGAGAAACAGTTTGGCCTATAAAGGGCAGACATCTTGCTAGACGCACGGTAAACAATTGCGTGCGCTGTAGACGTGCTAGAGGGAAGACCCTTTGTCCAAAAATGGGTAACCTGCCCCCAGAGCGCATAAATCCGGATTTTCCTTTCTTGTCTGTTGGTTTAGACTTCGCTGGTCCGTTTAATATTTTAAATCGTAAAGGACGAGGAAGTAAAACTATAAAATGCTATCTGTGCCTATTTGTATGCTTACGGTATAAGTGTATACATATGGAAGCCGTCACTGATCTATCAAAAGATGCTTTCATAATGACACTGCGACGTTTTATCGCTCGAAGAGGCAAGCCAGCACAGGTATTTTGTGACAACGGCCGAAATTTTGTGGCCGCCGCAAAGGAAATAGGTTATTTTTTAAAGTGTAATACTGAACCTCTATCTGATTTTGCACTTCAAGAAGGTATTAAGTTTATATTTACACCAACCTACGCTCCTCACTTCGGCGGCATTTGGGAAGCTGGAGTAAAGTCAGCTAAGCACCATATAAAGCGTGTAATGGGAAATAGCAATTTAACATTAGAAGAAATCACAACTTTATTTGCTCAAGTAGAGGCAATTCTTAATAGCCGGCCGTTATGTCCGTTATCGTCATCCCCTGTCGACTTCCTATCCCTCTCTCCAGGGCACTTTCTAATCGGGAGACCACTAACTGCGCTGCCGTCGCCAGCATTAGAAAATGCAAACGAAAATGGTTTACGACGTTATGAGCGGCTAGAAAAAATTACTCAGCACTTCTGGAAACGATGGCAGAAAGAGTATATAACAGAACTCCAACAAAGAACAAAATGGAAAACGAGCACGGCTAAATTGAATGTGGGTGACCTGGTTATTATTCACGAAGACTACGTTCCTCCACTATGCTGGCGCCTTGGACGAGTTACTCGCTTGTTCCCGGGTCCTGATGGAATATCAAGAGTAGCTGACATCAACACTATCAGAGGCTGTGTGCGGCGACCCCTTGTTCGCCTCTGCCCACTTCCTACGGCTGAAGATCTCAAGGGTTGAAAGAGTCCTTCTTTCAACGGCGGGGAAGATGTTCCGGCCCATATTAAGCGACGCGCGCCTACACAAAGTTCAGACGGCAGCTCATCAAAGTGTTTGCTATGAAGAAATTGTCAGGAGTTTTAGTATTGTATAACCTCAATCACATATGCAACTCACTTGTCATTCTAACGCCATTAGATGCACATCGCAAATTAAACTTGTTATATAAAATTATTTCTCCGAGTTTTAATAAGGCTCCATTGTGTCGGCTAAGACACTATGATAAACTAAGCGAGCTGTCTCAACATTGGTAAGTTGTCTAATTTTCCTAACGGCGTAAGCGGCCTTACTTAATTTGCCTGCTAGAACTGCTATATGGGGACTCCATTGCAAATTATTGTCTATAGTTATGCCTAAGAAAAGTGCCTTATCTACCATTTCTAAACACTTAATACTCATTATAACCCATATGGTGAAGTACAACTGATGGTGAAGTACCGGGAGAACTCCTCAATGATTAACGGCCCTGCATCTTGGGCAGCGACATTTTGTTAAGGGTGATGGGAGATTGGTATTAGGCTATTGTTTCTTAATGTGATGTTTATGTGCTTTAGTTTATCACATAATAATAAGAGGTGCATCACTAAAAAGCGAAAAAAAAAAATTCAAAAAAAAAATAAAACCGTCTTCAAAAACCTACTAAAAAGCGTTAAATAAAAACCAGCCTCATAGGAGTCCTAGGAATAGCCTATTTAGTGCCGAATAGGTACATAGAATATATCAAAGCCGGTGGCAAGAATCATGGTGTCATTGCTACTGTGTATACCTACTAACCTAACCGGTCAAGTGCGTGTCGACTCGCGCACTGAGGGTTCCGTACACCTTTGGCTGGTTTTGAGTATTTGTTGTTTTTCTATAGGGTTTGTTCTATAATCATACAAAATGTGACGCTTGTATGTACTAGTTGGCTGTGAGCTGTAAACCTCGTGACAAACTTAACTTTGCCGTTGTATAACTATTATCCCCATACATCGATATAGGTCGCGGTGAGTTCACCAACATCGCAAATAAATTGGTAACCGCCAAAAAAAGTGTTTGGTGAATCGCCAAAAAAAAAACCATATAATTATCGAACCGGCTCACAAGGTTTCACGAGAATCGGTTGAGAAATGCGACCTGTAGAGGAGAACAAATGGACATACAAACGCGTTTTTGTCAAAGCTGAAACGGAGACGCTCCGCTCGCTCGGTCAATAAAAGAAAACACACCATACTTAATTTATTTATTGCTTCGTTTGTATAAAATCACTATTTCGTCTATATTTCAAAACCGACTAACGTCCTTTTTTAAAAACTCGATTATTTGCTCCCACATTTTATAATCTCCATTCCATACATTAAGTTCCGATTCTAGAAGAATCCAATAACCTCAGAATAATCATACACTAGTCGGCTTCTACAAATGAACTAAATCTTATAATTAAGTACATTTAATATGGCATTCAACTTGATCTTCATACTGTATAAAAATAAGACAATAAATACAATTGATTAAAAAAAATATCTAAATTCTATAGAAAAAAATACAATTCATTTGTGATGTCTCTTTAAAATGGTCTTCTTTACATCTATATTTTTAAGTATAATGATAAAGTATTTTCTGCACGAGTACAAGAACAGTAATATCACACAACAATGGTAATTGCACAAGGAATCAGTGTATAATGATCTAAGGGCCTGTCTCACAATTACCTGTACTTAAAGATAGCCCTCTCCTTGTCTATTTTCAAGTGTGCGAAAGGGAAAGAGCTTAATTTATGTGACAGATACGCTTTACCTGACGATTGTGAGTCAGGCGGTAAGTGTTTATCTACTCGCGCACCATGAATCGCACATTTTGACATTGCTCAGGGTATCACAACTATTGGATAGATAAAAACTCCGACAGCATCGGGACCCTTATTTCGGAATGATTTAACGGATTTTCACTTCAAACTTAGCTAAGAACAAACAATAAAAAAGATACACACGTTAAACTTGCCCCTTCGTTTCGCGTCGGGGGTAAAAATGGTTACTCTCATTACGGTAATCAATAATGGCGCACCAAAATCACCAGTTAGCACGCGCGTAAAAATATGGTTATTTCACAATATCCTGTATGAGTGTATGTCCCTCGCTACGCTCACACGGCGTTGTGCAGCTCGTGCGCGTGCGCGTGCGGCAGCGCGGGCGGGTAGTAGGGCGGCGGCGGGAACGGCTCGGGCTTCTTCGCCGGCAGCGCGCGGACCTGCTGGAAACGTATCAGAGTTACATAATAACAAAATATATAAGAAAAACAATATGACGGATTGTACGGATGTTTGGATGCTTATCACGCTAATTGACCGAGCGAGCGAAGCGTCTCCGTTTCAGCTCGGGCAAAAATGCTTTTATATCAATAAAGTATCAGGGTACAATCTTACAAATCAATCAATCAATCAATTTATTTATTAGTAAAACAGTTAACAAAGATGGTATAAATATATGGCATATGTTATATGGTTTATTATGACAGATAGCATATAGCATGCATTTTTACACGAATAGTATTCATATGCAGGTATATTGGCGTAAATAACTTAATTTCAAAATGCATGACATGTGAAGGTGACGTGCGAGGCACAAGGGGCTCTTGTAGCTCCCGCTAGAGGTAAGGTGGACTAACTTGCAGCTCCCGCTAGAGGTAAGGTAGACTCAGTTGCAGCTCCCGCTAGAGGTAAGGTGGACTCAATTGCAGCTCCCGCTAGAGGTAAGGTGGACTAACTTGCAGCTTCCGCTAGAGGTAAGGTGGACTCAATTGCAGCTCCCGCTAGAGGTAAGGTGGACTAACTTGCAGCTTCCGCTAGAGGTAAGGTGGACTCACTTTGGGCCGCTTGTTGTCGTGCATCATCTTCATGTGCTTGTAGATGGAGGTCTGCCAGGTGAAGGTGGCGGGGCACAGGCGGCACTTGTAGCTCTTGGTGGCCGACCGGTTGGTGTGCATCGCCCACACGTGGCCCTTGAGGCGTTTCACCGTCTGTGGAAATTGATAAATAATTTAATTTTTTTTTAAACCCCGTGAAAAGCCGTGGTAGCCCAACAATTTGACCTGCCGACTCTTAAGCAGAGGGTCGTGGGTTCGAACCCGGGCTCGCACCTCGTAAGTTTTTCGGAATTTATGTGCGAAATATAATTTGTAAATTTACCATGAGCTTTTCGGTGAAGGAAAACATCGTGAGGAAACCTGCACACACCTGCAAAGCAATTTGACGGTGTGTGCGAAGTTCCCAATCCGCACCAGGCCCCCGTGTACGTACCCGGTAGGACTTGCCGCAGACCTCGCACAGGTGGTCGCCGTCGGGCTCGCGGCGCCGGCCCTCGTGCACGTTGCTCACGTGCGCCGCCATGATCTTCGCCGTCTTGAACGCCTGACACATTCATTCATCATTGTTAGCCCCCGACGTAAAAAGAAGAAGAAAAACGTGACATATAAAAATACAAAAAAGAAGATATGAAACAAAAAATAGTAAAGTGTTCCAGTTCAGCATAATGCTGGCATAGAAGCCATCGCTGGTCTTCCACTGGGACCATCGAGTGAAGCTAGAGCAGGTTACACTTTGGGCAGGTTACATAACAAGTGTTAAGGCAACGTATTGTAGTAAAAGATGAAAGAAATAAAAATGATGTGACAAATTTAATGTAGTAGTATAACCTAACCGAGTTAAAAACCCCCGATATCAGCGCCTAAAAACCCTCTGAGCAATGAGCAAAACCTTTAACGGGCTCCAAGCACGTACATTTTCACTGGAGAGACTTCGTCACTAGAAGATTTCAAGAATTAAAAATTCAGATCACCTCATCAACTAGAAAAGAGCTGATGATCTTCAAACGGCTGAACAGATTTTCATGAAACATGGCTAAGAACACTCGGGATAAAATTATCTATGACACAAAAAAAACTAAACGAAAATCGGTTCATCCGTTTGGGAGCTACGATACCACAGACGTTAAACTTATAACACCCCTCTCTTTTTGCGGCGGGGGTTAAAAAAGGACATAAGTACAGAACATGACATGCAATGTATATGTAAATTTACTTTAAGAAATAAATACAATACAATACAATACAAATTATATACAGCTTGTGTGTGTATATATATATATTTAACTTAATTCTAAAAGAGGGGTGCTGTAAGTTTGACGCGTGTATATGTCTATTGTGCAGCACCAGGCACGCACCTTGAAGCACACGGAGCACTGGTACTTGACGCGCTTGAGGTGGTCCCAGTCGATGTGGTCCACCATGCACAGCTTGGTCGCGAACTTCTTGCCGCAGTACGAACACTCGTGCCTGGAACATCAAAGCATCTTTCATCTGAACGTCAACTTATAATTATAAATATATCTGTTGAGTTTCTTGCGGCGCTTCTTCTCAGCAGTGGTCTCCTCTTGGGAAGCGCTGGTAGATTTTAACGTGTAAAAGTGCCCGTGCGGTACTGAATAAATATCTTTTATCTTTTTTTTTTATCTTTTGACCTTTTCAAGGCTCAGGTCAGGTCAGTCAGTCAGTAGCCTGAACGGGTCCGTGTGAACACACACTGTAGCGTCTAGAGCCCGGCCAGCGACCAGCGTGACCGCCGACCGCCGCGCCGGGCCCCCGAGCCCCCGGGCCTCCGGGCCCCCAAGCCCCCAGGCCCCCGAGCCCCCAAGCCCCCGGGCCCCCGAGCCCCCGGACACTCACGCGTACGCGTCCTCGTGCACGTGCCGCTTGCTGAGCTTCATGTGGTTGTTGTAGCAGTCGCGGCTGCTGAACGTCTTGCCGCACTCCTTGCACTCGTGCGTGGCGCCCGCGTCGCGGTCTCTGGAGCGGAGACAATTATACGTCAATTCAAGTTATAACTTGCCGACTGTACTTCTATAAACTCGCTATAAAATAAGTTACTGTAAAAAAAAAACATTTTTGGGACAAGTTTTTTTTGCCGACTGTACTTGTTTTTGCACAGTCATCATCTGCTTATCAGGACCAATCCAACGAGCCCCAACACGACGGAGCTATTTTGTTTCGTTGCAGAGTTCCTATGGCCATAGCCACCTTCCAACTGCATCATCAGACCAGCTCCGTCCGTCTGTATGTTGCCGGGCTGTATCTCATGAACCGAAATAGGTAGACAGCTGAAATTTTCACAGAATGTGTATGTCTACGTATTGCCGCTATAGCAACAAATAATAAAAATTAAATTAAATTAAAAATTAAAGAGGGGCCCCATACAAGAAACGTGATATTTTTTGTTAAATCCGGCTGTATCTCATGAACCGTAACAGGTAGACAGTTGAAATTTTCACAGAGTGTTTATTTTAATTGCCGCTATAACAGCAAATAAAAATAATAAAATAAAATTCAAAATCAAAGGGAGCTCCCATACAAAAAGCGTGATTTAATTAAATTTAGTCACTCCGCGGGCTGTATCTCATGAACCGTAATAGATAGACTGTTGAACTTTTCACAGAGTGTGTATCTCTGTTGCCACTATGACAACAAATAATAAAAATTAAATTAAATAAAAATTAAAGGGGGTCCCCATGCAAGAAACGTTTCTTTGCAACGTATTTTTTTTTGTATCGTAAACACGGTAAATCATACAAGCGTCAAATTTTGGTATGATTATAGAACAAACCCTATAGAATAACAACAAATACTAAAAACCAGCTAAATGTGTACCAGGGTGGCCGCTTTTTACAACATTTGAATTTCCCTGACTTTTCCCGGTTTTCCAGGCACTTTTTCGGTTTTTTCCCTGATCATCCAAGCAAAAAAAAAATGTCACATAAGTTTTTATATTCAATATAAAAGTACCTATACCGCACGGAAAGTATGGATTTTTTTCTCTATAAATTTTTCTATGGAAACGAAATCTAGAGATTTTTTACATAATATTTTTTTATATATATAGGATTCTGATGGCCTTCGAGGATTTTTACATTTTCATCAAGACTCGTAAAATATATTTTTTATTCAAATGAACCGATATTTTTTACTTAGTAAATTTATTGAAATTAATTTATAGTTTTTCGTAGTTTAGAATTAGTAGATGTTACAACGATAACTCATATCACGGTTGTTATTACACCGATTTTTGAATTTTGTACTTAGTGACTTTTTCCTCTCAATAAACGAAATCCGTTAAACGAAAAATATAGTTTTAGTAAGTAATGTACTATTCCCTGACATTTTCCTGATTTTTCCCTGACCAGCGAATTTCCCTGACTTTTCCCGGTTTTCCAGAAAGTGGCCACCCTGGTGTACGGACCCTCGGTGCGCGAGTCCGACTCGCTCTCGCCCGGCTGTGTCCATGTACCTGTGGTTCCTGGTGTGCCGCGCGAGGTTCCGCTTCCACTGGAACAGCTTGCCGCACACGGGGCACGGGTAGCTCAGCCCCTCGTGGATCACGCTGCCGCACACGTCACTCATCACAATTAATATATTATAGTAGTTTATGTGACTGCTGCATAATGCCTAATTATGTACAGTTACATACACTATTTTATCTACATAAATATTATAAGCTCTCTATGATGTGTTCAGGAACCGAATCCCATCATCAGATTCTGATTTCGTGACAATGGGACTACATGGGAAGTATACCCTTTCAAACAAAAAAAGAATTTTCAAAATCGGTCCACAATTGACGGAGCAATCGAGTAACAAACATAAAAAAAAAAATTGGAATTGTCCGTTTTCTTACCAAAAAATGTATTGAATTTAGGTAACAAAACGGACAATTCCATACATCTTTTTGGGGACATACCAGGAAATTCTGTTTTTCTTGTTCAGAATGGTGGTCCAAACCAGCGTACAATTTTTTTCCCAAATCTGAAGAAAAAGTGAAAGGTGTGCTATTTTTTTGAAACTCCCCATCTGTCTGTGGTATCGTAGCTCCCAAACGGATGGACTGATTTTCGTTTAGTTTTTTTTGTGTCATAGATAATTTTATCCCGAGTGTTCTTAGCCATGTTTCATGAAAATCTGTTCAGCCGTTTGAAGATCATCAGCTCTTTTCTAGTTGATGAGGGGATCTGACTAACTTCCGATCGATTCGAAATTTGGTACCGTGTTACTTCAATGATATTGAAAGTATATGGTAAGGTAACCATGACCTGATCAGCCGTTTGAAGATCATCAGCTTTTTAAGAGTTGATGAGGGGATCTGACTAACTTCCTTATGTCCTATTGATTCGAAATTTGGTACCGTGTTATTTCAATGATATTAAAACCTATTTTTTGTGTCGGGGGTTTTTAAAAATTTTAATTTTACTCTTTTTCAAGGAATGTTTACGTATATAATAGTACCGCGAGTCGCCAGTAGTAAATACAATGGTCTCACACGTGCGCGCGGTAGCTCTTCTTGGAGTGGAACACCTTGTCGCAGCCCGCGCACTTGATGTGTAGCTTCTCCTTCGGCTTCGGCTCCTTGTTCTGCGGCAGGATCCTGCGAGACAACAATAACCGTCTGCTTCACCATGGACAATAGTAGATTGTACAACAAGTGCATAAAACGCACCATTTTACGCGAGACGTTTATCCATCCAAGCGAGCTTGCGAGCGAGGATGGATATAAAGTCGAGTGTTAAATGGGTTTTATCTACACACATATCATAAGTCCTCTATAATGCGTTCAGAATCCGTTGGCAATGACCAGCACTACAACAATCAATTTTACTATGATAATTTTCTTATCTGTAGCAGTAACATAATGTTCTTATAACGATATAACATTTGATAAAGTTATAAGTTTCAAATTTCGAACATCTTTGAAAAACAAAACAATTTTATATGACCTGAATTCTAATATCACTCGAGATGACATTTAATTCGAAATGAAATGTCAATTGCATACAATTTTGACAAATCTCGTATGTTACTTGATAGTTTGATATCGAACGATATGATAGTAGAGGCCGACTCTAGATTGTCTCTGAATTAAAAAAAAAAACTACGGTTGCCGCCATTTTTGACGTTCTAATAATTGATCAATGCCGGCTATGCCGGCCGTAACATGCGGTTCCTGAACACATCATAGAGAGCTTATAATATGTATGTAGATAAAATATTGTCTGTACATAATTAGGCATTAAAACACTCGTGTGATGCTATTATGAAACTCGCCTGTCGGCTCGTTTCATAAACACACACTCGTGTTTTGATGCCTCTCATTATGCAGCAGTCGCATAAACTACTATTATGGACGAGTTGTACACTCTACTTTTCACTTCGATTGCGAGGAAATGAAACAGCATCATAAAAAAAAAAAAAAGCGACGAAATAAAAATTGGTTGGCTGTTGGTATCCTTGCCTTGGTCTTAGAATACTAACGAAACGAAATAAAAAAGAGGTTATTCTATGAAGTTAAAGTTGTTCGTGTGGTGTGGACCGATTGCCTAGGTCTTCGGCGAAGATTTTACTTTATGCACTAGAGCATAAGAAGCGACTTTATGTCGCCTACGCACGACATAAAGACGAACTTTTAGAGCATGAGAAGTGAAAATAAATTCATCTGTCAATTAAAGATCCCTCTTTGAAATGTCAATTGAAGGCCCTCTCCTTGTCTATATCAAAGTGTAAGAAAGGGAAATGGTTAAATTTTATTTGTCAGGTATCTTTTACTTGACGATTTTTAGGGTTTCATACCAAAATGATAAAAAAGGAACCCTTATGGTGAGACTTCGTCGTCTGTCTGTCTGTCTGTATGTCACAGCAGTTTTTCTCAGCAACTACAGTCTACACACGC
The DNA here is from genome assembly GCA_963241965.1 of Tortrix viridana. NCBI lineage: Eukaryota > Metazoa > Arthropoda > Insecta > Lepidoptera > Tortricidae > Tortrix > Tortrix viridana. The sequence continues at coordinate 374,270 of OY725199.1, read as the reverse complement.
TATCTACTTGAAATTTGGCATAGTTGTGTAACTTGCTTGCCCGCTTCTGAATTTAGTAAAAAAAGCCGGTCAAGTGCGAGTCGGACTCGCGCACCGAAGGTTCCGCACATCCTTGTAGGTATGTAAATAGTTCGTAAATCATGGGAATGCAATAAAAACGAAGTCCAGTATAAACTGATACGCAATAAGTATGCACTTTCGTACTTAGTGAGTGTCAGTATATACTGGACTCGTTTTATATGTGATATAACTACAAATTAACGGTTTTCGGATTTTTTCCTTTACTTGTGCTATAAGACATAGCTTCTTGCAAAATTTCATGATTCTAAGTCAACGGGAAGTACCCTATAGGTTTTGATTCCCTTGAGATTCCCTTCAATATGCGGCATAAACGGCCGTATCTTTTGATTGCGTTGACTTAGATGTTTGATTTTTACACTCATCCAAGGGATTGCAGACGTAAGTATTTGTTATGAATTTCAACTTGATACCTCTACGCGTAGCTGAGAAAAAGGGTCTTGACAGACACACAGACAGACGGACAACAAAGTGATCCTATAAGGGTTCCGTTTTGTTCCTTTGTGGTACGGAACCCTAAAAATTAAATTAATTGTATAAATAATTGAAAAGTGGTCTAGAATGGGGGATTTAAAAACGAAAATGATTTGATTATAGCAAGTGGGGTGTTATATGAAAGAGTTTAATCTGCACATTTCAAAACATTTTTTTTTATAATTGTCCGAGACGTACTTTTTGATTTATAATCAAAAATGTTCAAAAAATGACCGTTCCCCGGGGGCCCCCGTAACTCCGAAGTTTATGAACCGAAAAACCTGAAAAATTCTTAACTTATAGATAATAACTTATATTTTACGACAAAATTAAAACGAAGTGTTAAAAATTTATAGTTTTCGATAAATTGACAAAACAGTTTAAAGATCTGTACTGATATTTAGGCAAGTCAAAATTGACCTTACTGCATACGAATTAAGAAAGAAAGAAAGAAAAACAATTTATTCAGCACACACACACAGCTCAAACAACGTATATACAAATAAAGTGCTACTAAAACATAATAATAAAATTCGAACACATACAGAAAGACACGTATGGTAGGAGCCAGCAGTGTGTGGATGAAACGGGTCTGTACATAAAATGTAATGAATGTACATAAAATGGTGAAATTTTTGAAGTACGGACTTAAATGCGGAACCTTCGGTGCGCGAGTCCAACTAGTGCTTGACCGGTTTTTGGTCATGTATTTGCTAGGCACCAAACAGGCAACTCGGAGGAGGCCGGTCATGATGAATGAACCGTGTTCAGTGTGTTGCGGCGCTTACTTGAGATGGTACTTGAGCGTCATCTTGTTGGCGAACACCTTGCCGCAGCAGTCGCAGCGCGGCCGCGCCTGCTGGCACACGCCGCGGTGGTAGGCCAGCTTCGACTTGGTGCTGCAGCATACGGGAATATGTATTTTTATTTTTTTTTGCTATATTAACTAACCTAACCGAGTTAAAAACCCCCGATATCAGCGCCTAAAAACCTTCTGAGCAATGAGCAAAACCTTCAACGGGCTCCAAGCACGTACATTTTCACTGGAGGGACATCGTCACTAGAAGATTACAAGAATTAAAAAGTCAGATCCCCTCATCAACTAGAAAAGAGCTGATGATCTTCAAACGGCTGAACAGATTTTCATGAAACATGGCTAAGAACACTCGGGATAAAATTATCTATGACACAAAAAAAACTAAACGAAAATCGGTCCATCCGTTTGTGAGCTACGATACCACAGACAGATACACAGATACACAGACAGACACGTTAAACTTATAACACCTCTCTTTTTGCGTCGGGAGTTAAAAAGTCATTCATGTAAAAAATAGTAAAGAAAAAATATTTTCGATTAACTATGGTACTGGGACACGTGTCGCCCCGGGAGCCCGACCCACCTGAACTGCTCCCCGCAGGTGGCGCAGGGCGCGCCGGGCCGGTGGCGGCGCGCATGCGCGAGCGCGCGCGGCTTGAGGCCCGTGCGCGCGCCGCAGGGCCGGCAGCGGTAGGCGGCGCGGTGGCGCGCGCGGTGCGCCGCCAGGTTGTCGCGCGTCAGGAAGAACGCGCGGCACACGTCGCACTGCGGGCACGCGGGGCCTTTCTGGACATTCACACCGCACTCGCATCACTCGATCACTCTACTATTGTAAATACATAACCTCACCTCAACAACTAAAACCCGCCTGGCGACTAGTATGACGCACCTTTATAATTTCTATATAGCCTACGCCGCTCGCACGTCTTCGACGATTCATACGACCACACGACACCACATTTATTAAAATCGGTGCACTAGTTTAGGACCTAGAGTGGAACATCCGATTTTCAGTCACATACATACATATATATATATATTGATACGCCTCAGATCTTAGCGAAGATATCATTTACGGTTCCCAGACCCTGTTTTAGATCAAACAAGGATTATAAAATTTTCAAAACCCGTTTCTGTCGAACCAATCTGGGCAAGTCAGCACCTTTAGTAAGAATGATGTCAAAATATGATGTAATAAAAAAAGTAGCAAATTTAGACATATTTAACGATTCCCTGCCACAGTTTAAAAAATATTTTCTAGAGATAATGGCTAGTATAACTAAAATTGTAATCGTATACACTTTAGGAAAACAAGAAAGTTTACAATTTGCAAATATTGGTTCTGTTTTGTTTTGTTGTGTTTTTGTTTTGATTTCATGTGTTCGTTTGCATGTGTGCATGTAAATAGGTATCGCGTCATGTGGTATGCGTGTGAGAGTGCGTGTGTGTGTTTTTGTGTGTATGTGTGTAATTAACTTCTACATGCAGTTATTGTAATGTATTAGAAGCAAATAAATTATACGCACGCTGAGTTAGCCTATAAGTATGTTGTACGTAACGGTAAAATAGTATAAGAATGAAAATCTGTAACATAATACTTATGTACCACATGGAGGCTTCCTATTTTAATAAATAAAATAAAATATAGTATATATACCATATTACCTATTACATTTCGATACCTATTACCTAATAAATGGCCCATTTCAAAACCCTTAGTGGGTTTTGGAATGGGCCATTTATTAAATAATAATCGAAGCAAAAAAAAATAACACAGTGTTCAAAAACCCATTAAAAAGGGTTAAATAAAGACCGGCCTCCTAGGAGGCCTAGAAACTGCCTATTTAGTACCTAATAGGTAATAGGGTAAATAAAGACTTATTTAACCCTTTTTAGTGGGTTTTTGAAGACTTGTGTTATTTTTTTTGCTTCGCTCAATCGGTTAAAAAGCGTATATGTTGTCCGTCATGCTAAAATGGAAGGACGAATTGGAATTATATTTGAGATGGATAGCTGTTAATTCAGGGTAAATAATTGGTCAATAGCAAGTAGAAAATAATTCTAATTAACAATTAATGAATCATTAAAACCGGGCAAGAAATGTCGGGCCATGCTGTGTAGGATTCCATCGCATTTCTAAAAATACAAATAAAGTGCACCAGCAAAAGGGCGTATCTTCATGGCACTTACATATTTTTGTTGGGAAGCGCAGTTTTTCGGCAATAATTCAAAAACGGTATATCCGATCATGTTGAAATGAATTTTGGTTGACAGTATTTAATAAGCGTTACCTGTAATTTTTTGCATATTGGGACACACAATTTATGTTTGGTCAAGCTTTCACAGAAATTATATGGACCAAGCATTCAGATCGTCTAAATATGAGCATGTTCTTACTACCGTCACTAGGCTTACCTACGTAGGTAAGCAGACGCGTGTGCATAGCCAAGTGTAAATGCCACTATTTGTCTGTTAGTTATCCTGTCACACCAACACGCCTGAACGGATCTTAATGAATTTTGGCAAGGATAATAGATTGTATCCTAGACAGGGACCGGAACCACTTACCATTAAAGGGGTTTTCGATAGGGTATTTGATAGACTTGTTTTTACAAACCCCAAAGATGCGCTAAGCCTATCGTCGACTTAGTCCGATGAAAGGGCAACAAGCGATACAGTTAATACGACTATGCGCTAACCCAGTCCCAATACCCTATCATCTGTTACCCTTTTTTAACTGAATCGTACGGTTTTAATCTCTATGCGCAAGTGTTTCGACTTATTAGTGCACTGCCTAACAATTGAATGGGTAGCGGCTGGACAGAGATCGCCCGAATGCGTAAAAAAGAGAGGCCATCAATAGGGTAATACCCAGCTAATGCTAAGTGGTTAACTAGTTCAACGCGGTTCCCCTAACGTTAAGGTAACACAATCATAGGGTAACCACATCGATTGGGTAACCAAATGATAGGTTACCCTATCGATAGGGTTAATCAAATGAAGGGGTTTTCCGGTCCCTGATCCTAGGAACACACCACCTGACACAGGAAGGAGGTCTGCTCATGAGATCACTCACCGGCATGTGCTTGCCCAGCATGTGGTCCGCCATGAGCTTCTCGGAGTTGAACCCGATGACGCAGTCCTGGCAGCGGTACTTCATGCTGCAGAACTCCTTGCTGTCCACGTCCTCCGCCCTGACCTGCCACATCTCCTCCTCCGTCATGGTGTACAGCTCCACCAGGTCTAAGGGGAGGTTCTTCAGTTTTCTATAGCTGCGCTGGAGGGCTTTGTCGGGCTTTGTGTCCTGGAAAGTGTTACGCTCGGTTAAGTGTTAATAAAAAAACTTAGTTAAGTGTGAGTCGGACTCGCGCACCGAGGGTCCCATTTTTAAGTTTTTTTTGTGTCATAGATAATATTATCCCGAGTGTTCTTAGTCATGTTTCATGAAAATCTGTTCAGCCGTTTGAAGATCATCAGCTCTTTTCTAGTTGATGAGGGGATCTGATTTTTTTAATTCTTGAAATATTCTAGTGACGAAGTCCCTCCACTGAAAATGTACGTGCTTGGAGCCCGTTAAAGGTTTTCCTCATTGCTCAGAGGGTTTTTAGGCGCTGATATCGGGGGTTTTTAACTAGGTTAGTTATGACATGTAAAAATTTCAGAGTTGTATGGACAGATAGACCACGTAGATATAATAACGGGTTCATTTGGCAGCCTTTGGGTACGGAAAAGGAAATACATCTAAATTAATTCACACATTCGGGCGTTAGACAATGATAGACAAACGAAAGCTTTAAACACACTAAAAAAAAGAGTTTCTGTGTTTGACCCATATGTATGTATGTTCGTATCTTAAAGACAAAAGGTTAAAAATAATAAAGACATCTTACAACAACCGGCACCTCCTGGATCTCCTTCTCTTCTTTTTTCTTCTTCTTGCTCTTCTTTAACCTCTTCTCCTTCTTCCTCTTCAGCTTGGACAGCTGCACGTCATCCTCCGAGGATGCCTCCGGGCCCTGGGGGAAGTCGGCGTTGTCGAAGAACTCCGACTCGGATTTGACTGTTTCTGGTTCTGGAATAAAGTACTTTTGGGAACACGTATGCCGGCAAATATTCAACACGATGGTAAGGCAAAGTTACATACCATATTTGTATAATATTCTTAATCCCCGACACGAAACAGCTGTAACTTTAACGTGTGTGTCTGTCTGTGGCATCGTAGCTTCCAAACGGCTGAATTGATTTTGGTTTAGGTTTTAGGGTTCCGTACCTCAAATGAAAAAAAAACGGAACCCTTATAGGATCACTTTGTTGTCCATATGTCTGTCTGTCTGTGTCTGTCAAGACCCTTTTTCTCAGGAACGCATGAAGCACAGATAACCCCCGTGAAGGTATCAAGTTGAAATTAATGTCAGTGAAAAAATCAAACATCTATGTCAACGCAATCAATAGATACGGCCGTTTATGGGAATCTCAAGGGAATCAAAACCTATAGGGTACTTCCCGTTGACTTAGAATCATGAAATTTGGCAAGAAGCAATGTCTTATAGCACAAGTAAAGGAAAAATCCGAAAACCGTCAATTTGTAGTTACATCACATAAAAAAAAAAGCCAGTCAAGTGCGAGTCGGACTCGCGCACCGAGGTTTCCGCACAAAATTGTAGGCATGGAAATAGTTCATAAATCACGGGAATACCATATAAACAAAGTCCAGTATAAACTGATACGCAATCAGTATGCACTTTCATACTTAGTGAGTGTCAGTTTATATTGGACTCATTTTTTATATGATGTAACTACAAATTAACGGTTTTCGGACTTTTTCCTTTACTTGTGCTGTAAGTCATTGCTTCTTGCCAAATTTCATGATTCTCCGTCAACGGGAAGTACCCTATAGGTTTTGATTCCCTTGACATTCCGTTCAATATGCGGCATAAACAGCCGTATCTTTTGATTGCGTTGACTTAGATGTTTGATTTTTTCACTGATCCAAAGGATTGCAGACTGAAGTATTTGATATGAATTTCAACTTGATACCTTCACGCGTTCCTGAGAAAAAGGGTCTTGACAGACACACAGATAGACAGACGGACAACAAACTGATCCTATAAGGGTTCCGTTTTTTTTCATTTGAGGTACGGAACCCTAATAAATCCAATATAAACTGACACTCACTAAGTACGACAGTGCATACTTATCGCGTGTCAGTTTATACTGGAGCATGTTTATATTGTATTCCCGATTTACGAACTATTTACATGCCTACAAGTTTGTGCGGAACCCTCGGTGCGCGAGTCCGACTCGCACTTGACCGGCTTTTTTTGTTTGAAAGGTGCCTTGATCAAGTGTTCTTAGATAAGTTTGGGGAAAATCCGCTAGGTCATTTAAGAGTTATGCGGCTCGGGCTGCGAGACAGAGACGCTGCCCGGCGTGCTGGAAGAGGTGGCTAATGTGCTTGTATATGGGAGATGTGGCTAGTGTGCTCTCTCCCCCCCACTAGTCACTCACCCTCCGTGGCCTCTTGCTTGACCACCGTGACGTCCACCTCCACCTTCATGTCTGGCTCCTGCGGCTCGGGCAGCGAGACAGAGAGACGCTGCCTGGCATGCTGGGACAGATCTGAAGGGGCGTTGAGGAAGGTGTGCTGCAAATAGATACATTGTTCTATATAGTTTTCAATCCTAGTCATCCCCACTAATTCATTTCACGTATATTGATGCAACCGCGCCACGCTAATTCGAGTGGCACGGCGAGCTGTCGTGAATATGAGAACACTATAGATACTACCTATTTTGATAACAGTTAGACACACACACACGAACACACAGTTATAATCATTTCCCATCCATACTTCCCAACCAGCACACAAGCTGTATAAGAGCTTATACAGCTCTTAAAATGGTGAAACTAGAGTTATAATGGCTGTAAAAGCTCTTAAACAGCTTTTGTTCTACTTGGGTTATAATATTACTAGTGGTTTGCCCTGCGATTTCCACCCCAACATTGTAACTCGACCAATCCTGCTTCTCTCCGCTGATAATGCAGTAGTTCGCCCCAAACAGAGTCATTGGTGCAATGCAATGATGAGTGTGTCATGACAAGACCATACCTGCCTGGAGTAGTTGATGAGGATCTCGTACGAGCTGATAATCTGGGCGCGGAACCGGCTGACGGTCTGCACGGCCGCCAGGCACTCCCAGCACACCTGGATTGACAGGCCATCGGGCACCTGGAATTGGAGAGAAATCACTACATTATAAAACAAAGTCCCCCCTTTCTGTCTGAATGCAATAATCTCAAATACTGAACAAATTCTCATACGGTTTTCACCAAAGGACAGAGGAAGGTTCATTTAGGTTTTAGCGCATATATGCTCTGCTGATACCCGTGCAAAGCCGGGGCGGTTTGCTACTGCTAATTCCGTCTAACCCTGGTAACCCATTATCTGTCATTGTCTGTCATTTACTTGTCAAGCTTGTCTCACGAATTACGGTTTCTACCTTATGTACAAAATTTCATGTGGATCATATGAGAAGTTGAACCAAGATGATGAAACAAACAAACACACTTTCACATTTAAAATATTAGTAAAGACCCACAAGCAGCTCAAACCTGAAGTTATTATATTATTGTCCACTTGTTGTTGCACTTGATTATGTTTTTCTGAAATGTTTTTAAAACAATTCACCCACGGATTGTACCTACCACAATATTCATTCTTCAAAAATTATTTTGTATGCTTTCAAGTCTTAACTTTTAAATTAAATCAAATAAAAATACCATACTTATCTCTCGTGTTCCAAACATTCTGCTAAAACAAATGAACTTTGTGCATAAGCGCACAAAGATTTTTAAAATGGCCGATCTTTGGATTTCTGTTCCATGCTTTGTTTACATTTAAAAACTTGTAGAAATTTATTCGGATACACTGCACAAACCCATGGACACTTAGCTTTACGCATAACATAGCTGTTTAAACATAAAATGACAGTAAAATAACAACTTACATCGATGTTTCCTAGTGTTTTAAAACAATCCTTAACTTTTTCACAATAAAACATTTTGCGGTTGTAGTTTAAACAGCCGACACATATACCGTTTACATTGTAACCCTCGATGTTTATATTAATTTCCCGCATTTTCGTATCTAAATTTGTTCACTTTGTATTTGAATTAAGATTTAAAATAAAAATAATTTGAGCACGAAGTCCTCTTTATTCCTTTCTTTCGGCCATTTTGCTTATTTGTTTGACTTTGACAATCACCACTTCACTTCGGCTTCGGTCAGATTGGTTTATGGCAGTTTATGGAGCATCCACGCGATACAATTTTACGACCAGTTTGACTAGATTGACAATCAAATTGTGTAGCGTGGATAGAAATAAATGGTAGTGTGGACGGACAAAATCCGACTGTAGCCAAGTCAATTGGCCAATTGAATTGAGCAATCAAATTGTACCGTGTGGATGGCCCATTAGGTTGACAGCATCATTGTTTTGATTAGTGTTGCCATACAAAACCGAGATCCCGTTAATGGAGGAGACAAACGTAATGGTTACTTACTCAAGGTCGAACTTCTCAAACATTGTCCGAGTATATTTTACCCTCAGTTTTAGCTTAGCTTTTACTTTAGATTAGCTTTTATAAGTGTATTTTTACATGCCGTGAGCGCATATTGCGGTGTCGTGTGAAATCGCAATATGCGCTCAGCAATAAATAGTTCCATGTATTATAGACTTCTACATTGGTTGTTTTTAGGATCCCGTAGCTCAAATGAAAAAAATGGAACACTTATAGGATCACTTTGTTGTCTGTCTGTCTGCATGTGTGTCTGTCAAGACCCTTTTTCTCAGGAATGCGTGGAGGTATCAAATTGAAATTAATATCAATTACTTAGGTCTGCAATCCCTTGGATCAATGAAAAAATCAAACAATCACCTATTCTAGACCCCTTTTTAGTTATAATTTCAAATTGATAGTTTGTGTAGTTGCTGAGAAAAATTGCTGTGACATACAGACAGACAGATATGGCGAGAGTTTCCGGTTTCCGGAGACGGTTTCCTTTTTTACCATTTTGGTACGGAACCCTAAAAATGAATCCCTATTTCCCTTGGTCACGGCATCACGCGTGAACGGCTGGACTGATTTTTTAAGAGTAGGTTCTTATCAATAGAAAAATTGGATGTTTCAACTTTAAGGGGGAGAAATGGGAGGGGAAGCTTTAACCGATGCGAAGCAAGGGCGGGTTGCTAGTTAATAATACTATTGTTAGTGCGATCATAGATCGCATTTTGTATTAGCTGCCACGGGAATCACAGGGATCATCCTAAATCATAGAATAGTTACAAAGCACTTATTTTATGTTATTAATAGTCCCAGATATAGTTGCGTCTGGGATATTATAAGTGCATTCAGTATTAGCTGGCGTGTTTCCACTTGAGACCGTCATTAGCAATAACAATAGGATTAAGTCGAGGCGGGTGGATTCTTTGTAAACACTTGCAAAACACGTGCGGCAGGGGCGGTGTTTCAAACATTTTTGATACTTTTCCTATGTTATCTTCCTTCTAATAATATAAGCAAATCGAAATACTAATCAGTTGTTTTTTAAACTTCGAAGTGGTCAGTTCAATGCAAATATTACGTCTTTTGATAATAAACAATGAAACCACCGAAAATAATTCGGAATCAGAACAAAACCAGGGAGTCATCATAATTTAAAAACCACGTGTTTTGATTTATTACTTTATTATAAATAAATCTGTTAATGTATTTTATTAAACATACCTTGCACGTAATTGTTTTAAAACTATCCTATTAATATAAAAAAATATCAATACTTGTTGGTTTGCAGCAAAACAGATAAGGCCGAAACGGCTCTTTTAAAAATGAATGGGCTCTATGAGTGTTTGGTATATTACCCCTATTGTTAACGTTCAAGTGGAATGGAAACACGCCAGCTGATACTGAATGCACTATACCAATGGATTATTAACGTACGTAGGTAGGTGAAAGAAAATAATGTTGGTTGAAAAAAGTTTATTCACAAAACATTTTTAAATACAATGAAATTTCTCTCAATAGCAATAACAAATTAATAGCTAAGTTTGATATGTCGGTGAAAATTTACAAAAAAAATAATTCCTTTTTGAATTTATTAAAATTTCTAAGCGTCATAGATATTAAAACAACGTATTATGTTTATGTTTATTCTAGAAAAAATTATCGAATTTCACATAAATCTCAAAAGACTAGAGTCAGATAAGCTATGTCCACACCTGTGCGCTTTCATGTTCAACCTGCGCTTTCAAGATTTCAATTCGTCTTGCGTCAAGCGCATGCAATACGAGGGTGACACTGAATCTTCAATAAAATCCAATGTTTTGACTTTATCTACCGCCATTTTATTTGCAAAATGTTGCACGTCAACCCAACGGTAACGGATCAGCGTGCGCTACGGGTATGCGCTGATACCAAATAGCTATGTCCACACCTGTGCGCTTTCATGTACAACTAGCGCTGTCAAGATTTAAATTCGTCTTGCGTCAAGCGCATGCAATACGAGGGTGACACTGAATCTTCTATAAAATCCAATGTTTTGACTTTATCTTCCGCCATTTTATTTGCAAAATGTTGTACGTCGACCCAATGGTGACGGATCAGCGTGCGCTACGGGTATGCGCTGATATCAAACCAGTTTGAGCGCATGCGTTATTGCATGCGCTGTGGTTGCAGAGGCCTGCGTCATAGGAAAGCGCAAGTTGAACATGAAAGCGCACAAGTGTAGACATGGCTAATCAGTTTGAGCGCAGCGTTATTACATGCGCTGTGATTGCAGAGGAATGCGTCAGAGGAAAGCGCAAGTTGAACATGAAAGTGTACAGGTGTTGACATAGCTATAGACTACTACCGTTCATAAACCAGGTTTGTCTTATCCATGTTTAGCTTTACTATTCATTATCAACAACGAACTTCCACAATAATAACCGTTACTTTACATTTTTGTAATGGACCTCGTGGTCACATTCTCTTAGTTTTGCCGCAGCTTGTTCCGGCGTCAAGTCTCTCTGCGCCTGCGCCAACATCTCATAGCCTACCATGAACTTTTTAACGGTCGCTGAACGCAGCAACGGCGGCAGATACATCGCGTGTAGCAGCCAGTGGGGAGAATCTTGGGGTGATATAGACGGGCCTGTTGGCGCTCCTAGGGAAAAAAAGAAAATTATTTTGTAACATTTAATGACAGCTATCATGCGTGATACTTATTATGGGCGTTTGAGCCCTAACCTCTCGTATGCTTAGCTCACGAGAGCTCGAATTGTGAATATATTTTTGTAATCAAGAGCTAAATTGGAATATCTATTTTTTTTTTATTCATTACATATAAACATTATGTACACTCATAACCCTTCTTTTGACTTCGCACAGTCAGGTAGCTAATTTGACTTGTCAGTCCACTACCCGTCACTACCCTATTGATTCAATTTGACAGTTAGATGTTACCAGCTCGGAAAAAAAAAATCTCCCATAATTCTTCCGTCAATAAAACGAGTAATTTTTTTAACTTACCATGCCACCCCATACTATACGGGAAGCTGCATTTAAACAGGTTATCATATTTGGTGTTTAGTCCCTTCATGAGCTCCGCCAGGCCTCGTTTCTGAGCGTCGTCGAGGTCTGTCAGACGTTGCGGCCGGCCGTTTAGTGGCAGGAGCATGGTCTCAAATGGCCACGTCGCCCAGTAAGGAACGAGGGCCACCCATTCGGAGTTCTTCAGGACTATGCGTTCCTGGTACAGACAAATATAATAATTAAAAGATTTAAGATTTTTAGCTATTTACTTATTTACTGGACAGTAAAACCTAGTATAGTTGAGAACAGAATTATACTAGGTTCCTATCTACGCCAGCGCGTCCCGCAATTCAAATTGACGTTGCATGGTTTCAATGTAAGTAGTAAAATTATGTAGTGGGGCGCACTGTCGTGGATTGAAAGCATTACTCATATAACCTCAACAATATGATAACGATGTAGAAGCCAGATGGGCTAACACAAATTAGAATAGAGCTCCAGGCAGTGGTATTGTAGCGACTAGCGACATCTAGCTACAACACGCAGCAAGTAGAAGACAACTAAGGCGACTAAGAACGGGCAGCGCCACTAGCTACAAACAGCTTAACTAATGTTCTACAACGCGCTTTCGAAGTTTCCCCAGTCAAGTTGCATATAAACAACTTTCAACTTCATCCTAATGTACTTCGGTCCCCAGGCACAACACCCGCCTCGAGAGAGATCTTTCTATTGGCCTCTCTTCAACAGTATTAAGGTCGGTTTTGATTGCGAAAACCAGTTGTTAAGGCTCTACCTAGGTACTTCGTTAGTTGTTTAGAATAGTTGTGGATAAACCTTTTTCTGGAGCTCCTGTTCCATGTAATCCACCAGCAGAGCTTTCTTGTATTTTGTAAAATATTCCTTTTGACATCTGAAAAGATACTGCAAATTAGATTGAAATAAAATACATTTTTAGGGTTCCGTACATCAAATGAAAAAAACGAAACCCTTATAGGATCACTTTGTTGTCCGTCTGTCTGTCTGTGTGTCTGTCAAGACCCTGTTTCTCAGGGACGCGAGAAGGTATCAAGTTGAAATTCATATCAAATACTAAGGTCTGCAATCCCTTGGATTAGTGAAAAAATCAAATATCTAAGTCAACGCAATGAAAAGATACGGCTGTTTATGCCGCATATTGAAGGGAATCAAAAAAAAAAAAAACCTATAGGGTACTTCCCGTTGACTTAGAATCATGAAGTTTGGCAAGAAGCAATGTCTTATAACACAAGTAAAGGAAAAAATCCGAAAACCGTTAATTTGTAGTTACATCACATAAAAAGGCCAGTATAAACTGATACTCACTAAGTACGAGAGTGCATTAGTGCGTGTCAGTTTATAATATGAAATTTTAGCCAAAAAGGGTGTTAGGAAAAAATATTTTCGACCATACATCAGGTCAAACAATTTTATGCGTGTCAACGGGCGCCCAAACGAGCTTTCAAAATCCTACTAGCCCTGCAGCATCAGGACTGAGGAGGTTCTGTTACAGCCTATTACATTCCGTGCCGTTCTGTAACAGCCTATTACACATCTTGGATTAATACCAATCCAACGATGCTTCGCACTTAAAATGTCCTCAAGGCGTTTAGCCGACAGGAGGTCACAGAGAAACATGGATACATACATACGAAAAACATTACCCTCCTCCTCGGATATTCGGGTACTTGGTGATATTGATGTAGACTCACCTGTCCTTGACTCGAGGCTCGTTAGGCAGGAAGCTGGAGGCCCAGATCTGGCAGTGCGGGTGCGGGTTGGAACACCCCATCACGGCGCCCTTGTTCTCGAAGATCTGCACCCAGGGGTAGCGGCGCCCCAGCTCCGTTAGCTGGTTCACCCACCTGAAGGTTAATAGCAAGAAGTTTGAGCTACGAAATGTTATGTTTGAAACACTCTTTTGAATAAGATTGTACTTTTGCTCAGACATCATCTGCGTACGAAGATCAAACAGACGATAGTCCAAACTCAGTGGTTCTACGTAAAGTAAAACGGGGATACTTGTCACCTTCATCATCAAACCAAATATGTGTACACTTTAGTACCTTGTCCATTTAACGTCATGTTTAAACTGCCATATGAAATTGTCACAGCAATTAAAGTGACAAGGTACTAAAGTGTACACGTATTTATGAACTCGACTGTACCATTTATTGCCATGGACTTGTTAACATAGGGCTACATCGTTATATTGTTCCTATGGTCACCTTTCGTCTTCATCATCAGTTTATTTTTAACCGACTTCAAAAAAGGAGGAGGTTCTCAATTCGATTGTATGTTGCTTTTTTTGTATGTTTGTTACGCGATTACTCCGTCAATTATTTATTTCTTGTACATACCAACTAGGCACTAAATAGGCAATTCCTAGGACTCCTAGGAGCCCGGTCTTTATTGAACCCTTTTCAGTGGGTTTTTGAAGACGGTTTCTCCCTAGTTTATTTTCCTTTCATAACACCCCATTTATTAAAATCGGTCAAAAAGTTTAGACGTTAGAGAAGAACATCCGATTTTTGATCAGTGATCACATACATACAGACATTTGCATTATGTCCTACAAGCTAGCTTGCAAAATACGATTTAGGTACATTCGTATAGGCGTCCATATATTTCTGTTATCATTGTATTACTTATTTTGTTGTTGATTTCAATAATATATATATAGATAATTGAATTCATTATAAATTCTAAATAACTAACTACATTTTGCATGTAATTGTTTTAAGTTAGTCTAAGTCCTTTTACGCCTGAGATACAGGAGCATCCTAGTTCAGGCATGTAATTTATAAGTTCTTATGTTTTTGTTTAGTACATAGTTAAACATTGTAAAAAAGTGCTTTGAAAAAGATTTATTATTATTTATTATTATTATACATAGTCTGTTACACTTATAACCTTTCTTTTGAATTTGCGCAGTCGGGTAAAAATAGGGGGAATTATTTCTTCCAACCTGGTAACATTTAAGATAACTGTCAAAATGAAATAATGGTGGCTGCCAGGTCGAATGATTGTTTGTTTGTTTGTATGAAGGTTTGAAGTTCATACATAACCCTTATTTTGGTTTCGCGCAGTCGGTTAAAAATAATTAGTAGATATTTTTAAACCCCCAAAATTTTTGCGACTTATTATCAGACCTGATAACTTCAAACCAGATTATCATGAAACCTAGCAAGATTGAAGTCTACCGTGACCGTGGCTTTTAATACGGTGGTGTGTCCACTTACTCATCGATGACGGCCATGATCTCGTCGACGGTCATCAGCGGGATGGTGGCGCTGGAGTCGGGGTGGAAGCACATCACTCTGGAATCAATCATGACGTCATTAATGTCATTATAACATACCATGTAAAAAGTCGCCCTGACATAAAATTTACTTTTTAGGGTTCCGTACCCGAAGGGTGCCAAACGGGACCTTATTACATCAAAGAGTAAAATAACAAATAAAAATTAAATTAAATTAAAGAGTTGTCCGTCTGTCTGTCTGTCTGTCTGTGTGTCTGTCAAGACCCTTTTTCTCAGGAACGCGTGGAGGTATCAAGTTGAAATTAATATCAAATACATAAATCTGCAGTCCCTTGGATCAGTGAAAAAATCAAACATCTAAGTCAACGCAATCAAAAGATACGGCCGTTTATGACGCATATTGAAGGTGATCTCATGGGAATCAAAACCTATAGGGTACTTCCCATTGACTTAGAATCATGAAATTTGGCAAGAAGCAATGTCTTATAGCACAAATAACTTGACTGGTATTTTTTTTTGTTAAATCCGGCTGTATCTCATGAACCGTAACATGTAGACAGTTGAAATTTTCACAGAGTGTTTATTTTAATTGCCGCTATAACAGCAAATAATAAAAATAAAATAAAATTTAAAATTAAATGGGGCTTCCGTACAAAAAGCGTGATTTTATTAAATTTTCTCTCAAGGCCTCAACAACTGTAATTTCTACAAACTTACTAAGGCCCGGTTCGACCAAACTTTTTACACGGGGGTGACGCTTACTCTGGGGTTTAAATGTCAAAATGCCATAGTAATCTGTCATGAATCTCTCATTTTAATCTCAGAGTAAGCGTTATACCCGGTATAAGACGTTTGGTCGAATTCGGCCTAAATGGTAATAAAGACTTTTTTTTTTTTTTTTTAACTCTGGTGCCGATATCTGTACCAGCCCTCACCTGCACGTGCCCCTGGCCGGCGCCGCCCGGAACAGCGGGTGCTCCGGCGCCGGGGGCTCCGGGACGCGCTCCAGCAGCGCCGGGAAGTCGTTCGGGAACACGTACGTCGACGTGTAGGGGGGGTTGCGCTGGATAGGGGGTGGTTTGTTAGCTTTAACAAAGTTTTATTGATCATATAAAATAATTTAATAACCTAACCGAGTTAAAAACCCCCGATATCAGCGCCTAAAAAGCTTCTGAGCAATGAGCAAAACCTTTAACGGGCTCCAAGCACGTACATTTTCACTGGAGGGACTTCGTCACTAGAAGATGTCAAGAATTAAAAAATCAGATCCCCTCATCAACTAGAAAAGAGCTGATGATCTTCAAACGGCTGAACAGATTTTCATGAAACATGGCTAAGAACACTCGAGATAAAATTATCTATGACACAAAAAAAACTAAACGAAAATCGGTCCACCCGTTTGGGAGCTACGATACCACAGACAGATACACAGATACACATACAGACACGTTAAACTTATAACACCGGAACACCCCTCTCTTTTTGCGTCGGGGGTTAAAAAATAATTGGTAGTTTAAAAAGTCTAGAATGACTGACTGTTTCCTGCGGCGCTTCTTCTCAGCAGCAGTCTCCTCTTGGAAAGCGCTGGTAGATTTTTGACGTGTAAAAGTGCCCGTGCCACTGCCACTTTAGCATGGTTATTCTTCGAGCTAAGCTTACTGTTCATCATGTTCCTGCAAGGAACTGAAAGACCACGTTTATCATATCAAACGTGGACGTGCTTCTGTTGATGATGATGGATGATGGAGATGGTGATGAACGCACCTGTCCATTAGCCCTGACAGCGCCGGCCTTCAGCGGGTTGTAGGGGTCCGGAGCGCCTTCCTCGGCGGGCTCCTCGGTCTGGCCGCTCCAGGGCCGGCGGCAGCGGTGCGGGGACACCAGCACCCACTCGTCCGTCAGCGGGTTGTGGCGGATGTGTTGGTGCTCTGGAGAACGAGATGGCTGTCAAGTCAACAGAAATAAACTGATCTTTACTTCAGCACCATCATGACTGAGTTGGAACTTGAAAGTTAGGAGTAGTCTGATATATTCACCAAACTCCTCGTTAAGGCCAGTAAGTAGCTCTACAGCATCATAATTTGAGATTTAAAGGTTCAATGATGCTTGATGACTTCTTGGATAAACGATACGTACCTCGCATTTAAAATTCTGTCAAGCCGTTTAGTTCCATATTCTAACGTAAGACGCTTAAGGTTTAAAATTAATAAAAAATAGAACCGTCTTCAAAAAAACCCACTAAACAAGACTAAATAATGACCGGCTTCCTAGGAATTGCCTATTTGATGGGTGCCTAATAGGTACATGGAATATATCGAAGTCGGTGGCAAGAATCATGTGACATTGCTATTGTGTAAACCTACTTGACACCGGCTTAGATATATTCCAAGTACCTATTAAGCACCTCCTTCAAATTGGCAATTCCTAGGAAGCCGGTCATAATTTAGTCTTGTTTAGTGGGTTTCTTTTGAAGACGGTTCTATTTTTTATTATAGCGATTTTTAACCGACTTCAAAAAAGGAGGAGGTTCTCAATTCGTCTGTATGTTGCTTTTTTTTTTTTGTATGTTTGTTACGCGATTACTCCGTCAATTGTGAACTGATTTTGAAAATTCTTTTTTTGTTTGAAAGGGTATACTTCCGAGGTAGTACCATTGTCACGAAATCAGAATCTGATGATGGGATCCATGAGAAATCGAGGGAACTCCTCAAAAGTTATAGGCACACATACAGCGATTTTGGTATTACCTGCAAGACCTTAAAAAATTGCATTACAAAAGCACCTCTTGGCGACGAGGAACTGATGATGAAGACCAGAGGTGACCACCGGAACTGGCTTAGTCGTAAGTGATTGACGCCAGCAATGAGAGTTCTTTATTAAGACTATGAAGCTAGTTTTATACTCATTATAACACATATGGTGAAGTGCAACTGATGGTGAAGTACCGGGAGAACTCCTCAATGATTAACGGCCCTGCATCTTGAGCAGCGACATTTTGTTAAGGGTGATGAGAGGTTGGTATTAGGCTATTGTTTCTTAATGTGATGTTTATGTGCTTTAGTTCATCACATAATAATAAGAGGTGCATCACTAAAAAGCAAAAAAAAATTTTAACAAAAAAATAAAACAGTCTTCAAAAACCTACTAAAAAGCGTTAAATAAAAACCAGCCTCCTAGGAGTCCTAGGAATAGCCTATTTAGTGCCGAATAGGTACATAGAATATATCGAAGTCGGTGGCAAGAATCATGGTGTCATTGCTACTGTGTATACCTACTTGACACCGGCTTGGATATATTATATTTACCTATTCGGCACTAAATAGGCTATTCCTAGGACTCCTATGAGGCTGGTTTTTATTTAACGCTTTTTAGTAGGTTTTTGAAGACGGTTTTATTATTTTGTTAAAAATTTTTTTTCGCTAACGAAAGCACGCGCAAGTTCACAAATCAATTGCTTGGAGCTCTCACATACAATATTAAGTACCAATGTCATCGCTATCGGTAGGTCAGCTTATGTTTATTGGCTGTAAGATAATAATATTGCAATAACTGATAGTAGCGTCTCTATTACACCCACGCGGAAGTATTGTAACTTAACTAGTATATTCCGTGCCTGTGCCTGCAAATCTTAGACCATTTATACTGACGGGCCTTACCCAGACTTTCCCCTCTGCCAAGGTATAAGATCAAATAATATTGCACATTTAGAAAAAGCGGCTAAGTGCGAGTCTGAATCGCACACGAAGGGTTCCGTACCATCGTACAAGATTTAATACTATGTAGTTTTTAATATTTGTTGTCATAGCGGCAACAGAGATACACACTCGATGTGAAAAGTTCAACAGCCTATCTATTACGGTTCATGAGAGCTCGTGGTCAGTTCACCAACACCGCAAATATGGTAAATCGCTAAAAACCCCATATATTACGCCATTTTGAATTTTTTTTAAAAACTGTATCGACAAAAAATTCCATATAATTATCGAACCTGCTCACAAGATTTCACGAGAATCTGATGAGAAATGCGGCCTGGAGAGGAAAAGAGCCGGACGGACGGACAGACATACATAAGCATTTTTGGCCAAGCGGAAACGAGAACCTTCGCTCGCTCGGTCAGTCGAAGTCATAAATATGTTTACACTTTAGTACCTTGTCACTTTAATCGCTGTGACAATTTCATATGACAGTTTAAACACGACGTTGAATAGACAAGGTACTAAAGTGTAAACATATTTATGACTTCGACTGGTTTAGTAGATAAGTCGATTAACATTTTCCTCGGTTATTTATTCGAAAACAACCACATGACAAACCACAATCAACTTTTCGACACATCGAATTAAATAAATATTCAATAAACAGAAAATGTTGCAATGCATATTGGGTTTTATAAACCTATTCAAGTTTTTAAGTAAACCTAACCTCAAAAGCAAAATAAAAAAAAAACAATTCATACCGGCAGCGTTGAACGCCATCTTGGATCTGTTGGCGCGTGCGGCCGGGGAGGGCGCGCGGCGGGGACTGATTACCTACAGTGATCACTGAATGTCTGATTACCTCGTCGACGAGATACGAGGCACTGATAACGCTAGTTCGGTCGAGGTTAGTATTTTAATCGAGTAGCGAGTACATTGACGAGATTGGTTTTCACGTTTGAGGCGTGAAAACGAAACTCAAAACAAACTCGTCAGTGTACTCATTATTCGACTAAGATACTAATGTAAACAAGGCTGTAAACAAGTAGGGTGATTGTGCCAGTTGCTGGCTCCCTAGCATGCATACACGAGATAAAATTTGACAGGTGCTAGGGAAATGAAAACATCTGTTCCATATTGTAACGTAAGACTTAACGCTTAAGGTATGAAAGTTCTGATACACGAATAAATTATAAAAAAAAAAAGTAAGTTATAAGTTTTCAACTGTGATATTTATTTAGGTGCAGAGTAATATAACTTACTAGCGACCCGCCTCGGCTTCGCACAAGTATTAGGCACTTGTTAATAAACTAGGTTCTGCTCGCGACTCCGTCCGCGTAGAAGTCGCTTATCGCTGCTCCCTCGCGAACTGTCGTCCATTTTTTCGGGATAAAATTTTGCGAGTTGCGCATGGTTACGCTAATGTTTACCAGCATTTATAAAATAGCGCCATCTACTGAAACTTAACGTCACTACCAACTCAGCTTTCAGTCTTACAGCTAAGCTACATTTGCATTCTGTAGCAGTAACTTTTCTTAACTAGCTCGCTAATAAACCTTCAGTTAGTACACGCGTACACCACTAGGTAGCGCTAAAATCAATGCAACCAGCGCCATCTCTACTAATTTTCCGGAACCACGTTCTGAAGAACCTGAAGTTTTATTCAGGAAAAGTTATGGATTGGAAGCCATTGTTATGGTGTTTGTTACTTTTTGGTTTCGACGCAACATTGACACACTGACTTACTTAATTCGTACACAAAGTTGGCGTAAACCTTATGCGGTAATTTGGTAATTTATCGACATTTTCTGTTTTTAAAAGCGACGATAATTCATTTTAATGGAGTAAATGTACTAATGGCTGGTTATTGGCGTTTTATGAATTGTTATCTAAGATTTTTAACACGCGCGTGAAGGTAAATTAATGACCAATATCATGTACGAAAGGAAAATTGCTTTTGATGGCGATAATGTATTATATTTTAAGTAATTTGGAACAATTGGAAATTAGAAAAATGAGAACTTTAAATTTTAAAGCAATGATTTTAATAATTTTTTATCCAAAAAGGGGTTAGGTTAGTTTAGATATTAATTATACTATTAAGCGATGTAAGCTTCCACCTGAGGCCCAAAGTCCTACCTATATTTAGGACAATTGTCAAAATTACTTTTAACTTTTACATAAGACCTTAACTAACAAAAGATAAGATAAAAAAAGATATTTATTCAGTAAGTAGGCCGCACGGGCACTTTTACACGTCAAAATCTACCAGCGCTTCCCAAGAGGAGACCACTGCTGAGAAGAAGCGCCGCAAGAAACCCAACAGTTAGTCATTTTTTTAATAAAAAATATAAAATGTCACTACTTATTCTAGCATTATATAAAACTGTAAAAATAATATTAAATATCTGCGTAGTTTTGCAGGAAAACATGTCAGAATGACTACGAGAAAATGTATATATATATATCACACAAAACAGTTTTGACATGTCTTCCTACATAAACTAACTTTGACATAAGCCTCATACAGGTTACCTAGATTTTAAAGGTTCTCATTCGACATTTGAGATGTCTAAAAAAACACTGATTTTACCAAATCATAGCAATCTGAGTATATATTGTACAGTTCTTTTAATTACGTTTTTTATTTACCCAACAATAATGTACTTGTTTCGGAAGTACATAATATACTAACATTACACAGTAATAAAATCAATTTTTCAGATTTATACATACCATTTTATACGTCATTCTAAAACATAGTTAACTTACGTGGCCTCCACGTTACAGTGTTTTACATCAGTTGCGAAATGTCGTAAGTGCATGTCCATGCTGAATGCCTTTACGTCTTTTTACACACAGCTGATAACGTGTCACTAACAATTCGACTCTAAAATCAATAACAACGAAGGTCCAAAATTCGTTGCAGCGGTTATATTGACGTTTTCAAAGAAGCAAACAGCTGAAAAAATCTTTAGTCACTGAGTAATGTCGGCTTGTATTTGATATTAAACTGATATTGCCTGTAATTTGTGACGCATTTTAAATGTGCGAAAGTGTTTCGAATTGTTATGGACTTACGTCATTTTAATTCACGATATAGCGCAAGAAAGAGAGGCACGAACGAGACACTTCATACTTTAGTGGTTTCAATATTTTTGCCACGTCAAATAGCAACAAAATAGAGCATTTTCAAGTAACTGAAGAGCGTTGCAGACTGAAAACACAATGAACTGAAATTAACATTTGTAGTATTTGACATTATTTCTATTCAAAATCATTTGGCATAACCTGGTATCGCAGTGCGGATTGCTGCAGCGAATGCCACTATCCACAAACGTCGCAACTTCCACCGCTGTACAGTCGTTTACGCCCTTAAATCGTCGCATAATCAATGCCATTTTCAGTAGCAAAAAGTCGTAAAGTATAAAGCGGTAATGGCGTTTACGACTTTGTAGTTTTTGGTGGATTTTACATATTGCGCGCGCAATATCGACCGCTGTTCTTGACAAGTTAGTCTCCGCGCGGTCCCCGCGCGGTCCACACGTGTGATGGGGGAGCTTCAGTATCCAGGGGCGCCGGGAGTCGACGACGAGAGACAGTATAGGGCTCCTTTCCGCCGCGCCCCGCAGTACCGGTGGCCGTCTCCGCAGGCCCCGCAGCCCTCGGCCTTCGCGCCGTGGCGTAGGGCTCCTGCGCCCCCTAGGCCTCCAGACTACAGGCGGAGCGCTAGCTATCCCGGAAAGCCAGATGAAACGTTCCAGGTATGATTTGAAGTACTAGGGTGATATGAGTTTGATAGAGTTTACAGCTATATCTGTGGTTTACAGCCACGGGATGACTGTGACAGCAACGTTACCACGTAAGCGACACTACAGCGGGCATTTTAAACATTTTTCATGACTGCCCAAACATTAGTGAAATGTTTTCAGGATTCAAGAAGTGTCCGTTCTTTTGTTCCGCCATTACTTCGGAATGCTTGAATTGATTTAGAAGTGACGGACGATATAGTTTAGGGAATGTAAACTGAAAAATGTCAAAAGTGAACACGAGATGACATTTACGTAGTTAATATTACTGGGTGTTGTTTTTACACAACAGCTCCAGAGGGAGTTTTTGTTGGTTAAAAACCAATCATGTCGTGCCATGTCATGTATGCACAAGGCTGATTCTTTTTGAGCTCCTATACATACTATGTAGACGGCTTCACGAGCTGAGTCCGAGGTATAGTTATCCTCTAGAAGTGTCATAATGTCATAAATTCCAATTTTCGCTATCAATACATTCAAACTCTACCGACCCGCCTCTGTTTTGCATGGGTAGCACAAATGTGAGGTGCTCAATATAAAGGGACCTCATGGAGGAAGGCAGTTACGCTCTTCTTATTCTTGTAACTATACAAATACTATGGTAACAGTTCTAAAAATGGCGTAACCGCCTGCCTCCATAAGGTCCCTTTATGTTGAGAACGTCACAAATTATTATCACTAC
This sequence comes from Tortrix viridana, assembly GCA_963241965.1. NCBI lineage: Eukaryota > Metazoa > Arthropoda > Insecta > Lepidoptera > Tortricidae > Tortrix > Tortrix viridana. The sequence goes on along the minus strand of OY725199.1, from coordinate 350,866 downwards.
ATAAGGTAAAGTCATCGAATTCAGTGACTCGCTCAATTCTGTGGTAGCTGTTCTATAATCCGCCATAGAACCCTGCTAATAGAATCTAGGAACTGAAATACGACCTTAGACTTTTAAATAGGCTAAGACAAATAAATAAAGAGTGTATTTTAGGTCCCAGATTCGACCTGCAGGGTTGTAGAATTGCTACCACGGAATTGAGCGAGTCACGGAATTCAATGAGTTTAATATATTATTAAAAAAAATAACAAAAAAACCGTCTTCAGAAATCCACTGAAAAGAGTTGAAATAATGACAAGTAGGATACCACAATAGCAATTAAATAATGTCACATGATTCTTGCCACCGACTTCGATATATTTCATGAACAGTCGAGTTCATAAATATGTGTACACTTTAGTACCTTGTCACTTTAATTGCTGTGACAATTTCATATGGCAGTTTAAACATGACGTTAAATGGACAAGGTACTAAAATGTACACATATTTATGAACTCGATTGTACCATATAGGTAATTCCTAGGAGGCTGGTCATTATTTAACCCTTTTCAGTGGGTTTTTGTCGACGGCTATTTTTTTTTTTTTTTTGTTTATGTGATTAACTAAATCACATATTCAACACATCTATACATAGTTAGTACATACACATAAGGTCGCTTCCCGCCGTCTATCCCTGTCCCCTTGTAATGTACGCTTACATTTTTCAAACTGCGCAACTGATTTTCAAAATGTCACTGTCCAAGATACAGGGCCGTTAATCATTGAGGAGTTCTTCCGGTACTTCAACATCAGTCGCACTTACCACATGCGTTATGATAAGTAAAAGTAGCTTCATATTCTGAATAAAGAAATCTCATTGCTGCCGGTGACTCGCTTACAACTAAGGAGTTCCGGGGTCATCTCTGGTCTTCATCATTAGGTCTTCTTCACCAAAAGGTGTTTTTAGAATGCAATTTTTTAAGGTATTACAGGAAATACTAAAATCGCTGTATGTGTGCCTGTAACTTTTGAGGAATTTCCTTGATTTCTCCAAGATCCCACCATCAGATCCCTAACCTGATAAAAAAAATCGATATCGGTTCATAAATGATGGAGCTCTGAGGTAACCAACATTTAAAAAACATCAACCGAATTGAGAACCTCCTCCTTCTTTTGAAGTCGGTTAAAAACAAAGTCTTTTTGTATTTTTGTTATTTAACTATCAAACTAAGTACAATAGCGGCTTATACAAGACACCTATACCTACTCCAAATTTCATCAATATACATCTTGTAGTTTTTCAGTAAAATGTCTGCGACACGCGGACGGACATGACGAAACTATAAGGGTTCTATTTTGCCATTGTGGCTACGGAACCTTAAAAAAGCCGATCAAGTGCGAGTTGGACCGCACCGAGGGTTCCGCACAAACTTGTAGGCATGTAAATAGTTCGTTAATCACGGGAATACCATATGAACAAAGTCCAGTATAAACTGACACGCAATCAGTTTGCACTGTCGTACTTAGTGAGTGTCAGATTATATTGGACTTTTTTTATATGTGATGTATCTACAAATTAACGGTTTTCGAATTTTTTCCCTTACTTGTGCTATAAGTAAGACATTGCTTCTTGCCAAATTTCATGATTCTAAGTCAACGGGAAGTACACTATAGGTTTTGATTCCCTTGAGATTCCCTTCAATATGCGGCATAAACGGCCGTATCTTTTGATTGCGTTGACTTAGATGTTAGATTTTTTCACTGATCCAAGGAATTGCAGACTTGAGTGTTTGATATGAATTTCAACTTGATACCTTCACGCGTTCCTGAGAAAAAGGGTCTTGACAGACACACAGACAGACAGACAGACGGACAACAAAGTGATCCTATAAGGGTTCCGTTTTTTTCATACGAGGTACGGAACCCTAAAAATCAACCCGCTATGTATTACGGTTCAAAAGATACAGCTCTTTATAGTTAGGACAGACAGACAGACAGACGGACGGACAGCGTAGGCATATTAATAGGGTCCCGTTGGGCACCCTTCGGGTACGGAACCCTAAAAATGTGCGTAAATTAGATCTAGAAATCGGTAAATCTAGATAATCCCTCTTTCTATCGATGAAAACCATATGAAAATCCGTACAGTAGTTTCTGAGATAAGTGCGAACAGAAACACTCGGCGCGGCGGGACTTCACTTTAATAACGCGGCGATGATAAGCTGAAGGACTTTCGCTCGATTGTTACATTTGTTAAATTTTAATTCAAATAATTTATTTCAAACTAGCTTTGCCTACGACAGGAGCTTATCGCTATGCCCTGGGGAACTGTCTTATTTTCCGGGATAAATGTACACTTGGTCCATCTCCGGGTTATAAAACTATAATAATATATAATAATCCAGCCTAAATACGTCCCACTGCTGGGCACAGGCCTCCACTCACAATGAGAGGGTTTGGGCTATAGTTCCCACGCGGGCCCAGTGCGGATTTGTAACTTCGCACACACGGAAATAAAACTATGCCTGTACCAAAATTCACATCAATCGGTATAGGCGTCGACTCATCGATCATCAAAATTCTAAGGTACTTCTAGCAGACACACAAACTTCATTGCATTTAGTGTTTAGTCCACATAGAAAGGAAAAACTGAAACATCCTGAAATTTCAGCCCCGTTTTCTTTGTGGCTGGTAAATTCACATCTCCATATAAAGTCTATGACAAATAAACTTCGTAATTGTATTTGTAAGACGTAGTGGATATAGTTAGGTACAGTCAGCCACAGATAGATGTAAACAATATCAAGGTAGTCCACCTTTATGACGACACTACCGTACCTACCCCCAGATTTCTTGTTTTATATTCGCCGTATAAAAGTGTTACAATGAGCGTTTGTTGACTCAGTTGCACGTCTCTATTTTTACTGTTGTTCAAAACAATTATGGACTAGTTAATATTGTTCATGCCTTGATCACGCACTATACTTGAGGGTCGGTAATTTGTATAATATCATCATTAGCCCACTTCCGTCCACTGTTGGGTATGGCCTCTCCCATGGCGCACCACTGAGCTCGGTCTAGAGTTTTTAGTTTCCAACCGCTCCCAGCCACCTCATGTACAGTCACCACACGAGATTGTTGAGCCACTATAGAACCTTCTCACAGAAAGTCGAGGGAAAATTTTGACGTAATTTCTTTTGAGTGACTTGACGTTGTCATTATGACAGGGTTCTATGGTGGCTCAACAATCCCGTGTGGTGACTGTACAGTCACGAACGTTAATTCCAGACCCATTTCAAACTAACCTAACCGAGTTAAAAACCCCCGATATCAGCGCCTAAAAACCCTCTGAGCAATGAGCAACACCTTTAACGGGCTCCAAGCACGCACATTTTCACTGGAGGGACTTCGTCACTAGAAGATTTAAAGAATTAAAAAATCAGATCCCCTCATCAACTAGAAAAGAGCTGACAATCTTCAAACGGCTGAACAGATTTTCATGAAACATGACTAAGAACACTCGGAATAAAATGATCTATGACACAAAAAAAACTAAACGAAAATCGATCCATCCGTTTGGGAGCTACGATACCACAGACAGATACACAGATACACAGACAGACACGTTAAACTTATAACACCCCTCTCTTTTTGCGTCTGGGGTTAATAATCGTCAATTGTGTGTGACACCGGAACCCTCAGTGCGTGTGCTCTTGACTGTTTATGGCATTATAGGCATTATAGCCGTGTAACTAGGGCACCGCTCGGCCGGGTGTTTGGTGCGTGGCGAACTTGCAGACGTGACCCAGATCACGCGATCGATACCCCGCCCGGCCCGGCTGGCTGCTGCAGCTCACGGTCTCCTCGTCCCCAGACTCAGAAACTGAGTCTGTTTTATGAGTGCTAGATATAATCAGGTTACACTCTGTATTGGCGAGAACTTTCTAGTCCCTGAGCCCGCTCCAAAATTGCCTACGTCATATGACATCACGATAAAATGCATGGCATACGGTCGGAAAAGTTGTGCTGAGCGAGGATCAAAAGATTATCGCACCTAAAATTGGCCGGAAGTTTGAGAAAATCCTTCACTTCCGGTCAAAATTTCAAGGATATATTTACGTCATGTGACATCACTATGACACACCTGGCATCATTTAGCCCTTTACATAAGTCTGTCAGTTCTGAAATGGCTGAAAGTACTTGACAGACGGTGCCAAAGATAGCCACTGGATACGTTCTCCTACGTCATGTGACATCTTGATGAAAATTACTATAAACGTTTTGAAATAATAGTACCTTTAAGAATAAATAAGTCTGCCAATCAATATCTGGCCAGAAGTCCTTTAAAAGTGATTTTTTAAACTGCCAAGGTAAGGTAGAAGTGAATTAATCATGTTAAATGCGCATGATTTAACAAATTATGAAATTTTGATCGATTGATAAGGATTATCGACTCATCCGTGGTGGGTATAGATTGTAAGAAAGAAAATTTTATTCTCAATAAATTATTAATGACGATTGCACGTTTTTGACGAATCGTATGACATCCCATTTGTTTAAGTCGGCCATTTAGTTTAGGAGCTAGAGTGGAAGATCCGATTCTTGGTACATACAGACATACTGTTAAAGTCATTACCATTATTTTGGCTTCGCGCAGTCGGATAATAGTACATTTCGATGCTAGTGCGGAAAGTATGTCATTACTTCACGAGTACCGAGATATCTTGCCACGAGCCGTAGGCGAGTGGCAAGACTCGGGACGAGTGAAGAATGACATTTCCGCACGTGTATCGAACGACGTTTTTTAACACAGTTGCGAAAAAATAAATAAATTCCAAACTCTGATTCACTCATTTTATAAGCAACTTTTTGAAAACTTAAGATTGGTAAACCAATTCGTTATAAGTTCGATCTTTCGCAGTGAACATTTTTGACATTATGAAGAGGTGTTTTTTTAGCTTTTATTCGACAAGAATGGATTTTGTTATTATTATTGTACCCACTTCAATGAAAGTGTTTTTTTTCAAATGCATGTTCTATAAGACAAACAATTGTAAATATAAAACATTGTACTATTACTTATTACCTAAGTATCGTTATTTACGGTTATTTGTGTATCGTATATTTATAAAAACAATATCGAATGTTGCCTTTGGAAACTTGAAAAATGCTTGCAGTAAGAAAAAACGCATGGCTTAAAGGACTTAGTATCCAGGCCATAATCATTAAAAAAAAAAAAACGCCACTTCATAATGTCAAAAATTTTGACAGGCGTTTCGGCAGCTATTCCATTCCATTCAGACTTATTAAGAACAGAACTTATTAAGAACGGTTTGTCAATATTCAATATTAAAAAATAAACGTGTTATAATGATGAAAAGATAAGTAATAAAATATGAAATATGTATATTTTTCGTATTCTTACATTAACAGTAGGTTTTTATGTTGATTACGATGTTTAAAGAAAACTAATATTAACACTCATCAATAAGTAGTCATGAATTGGAACAAGTATAAATTTAAAAAAATTGGAAAAGTAAAAAGCACTAGTTCGCGAAAACCAACTTTCCGCACGATGTACAGCTACGAAAAGTACCACATTTTGAACAACTGTGTTAAAAAAGAGTTATCCGGTATGTAGCGAGCTCCTGACACTTAACATGCATGAACATGATAAAATTTGACAGGTGCGAGGGAAATAAATTACATCTATTCCATATTCTAACGTAACACTTAAAGCTTAAGGTTTAAAATAAAAGGGTCTCGTTCTGATTTTTATTACCTTTTATTACGTGTACGTGTAAGTCTAAGAGACTACTGCGATTTTCACTATTTTATTAACCGACTCCAAAAAAAGGAGGAGGGTTAACCTTTCAGCACCATTGACGGATATACCCACACCACTGGTTCAACGCCAACGACGGAAATATCCGTCATGGTTGACAGCGAAAAATAGACCTGAATGTCTATGACGTAAGGTTGAAATTAGCTCTGGTTTTCAGCTGTCATTGGTGTGTGAGTGACGACTTTTGTATTTGACATGGCGTGAATGAATACAACTATTCCATATTCTTACGTTAGAATATGGAATAGATGTATTCATTTCCCTAGCACCTGTCAAATTTTATCTCGTGTATGCATGGCAAGCCCGCCGACCTCGTTAAAAACCCCGACAGAATCGAGACCCCACTCTCAGAGCTCGTAACTCTTTAACGGCTTAACTGATTTTCATCAAACCAAGCTAAGAACACTCTCGATTAAGTCACCTTCCTAACAAAAAACCAGGCAAGTGCGTGTCGGACTCGCGCACTGAGGGTTCCTACACATTTGGCTGGGTTTTAGGGTTCCGTACCTCAAATTAAAAAACGGAACCCTTACAGACCCTTTTTCTCAAGAACGCGTGGAGGTATCAAGTTAAAATTAATATCAAATACTAAGGTTTGCAATCCCTTAGATCAGTGAAAAAAATCACATATCTAAGTCAACGCAATCAAAAGATACAGCCGTTTATGCCGCATATTGAAGGGAATCTCAAGGGAATCAAAACCTGTAGGGTACTTCCCGTTGACTTAGAATCATGAAATTTGGCAAGAAGCAATATCTTACAGCACAAGTACAGGAAAAAATTCAAAAACATAAAATAAATGTCCAGTATAAACTGACACTCAATAAGTACGAAAGTACATACTTAGTGCGTGTCAGTTTATACTAGACTTTATTTATATTGTATTCCCGTTATTTACGGACTATTTACATGCCTACAAGTTTGTGCGGAACCCTCGGTGCGCGAGTCCGACTCGCACTTGACAGGCTTTTTTAGTATTTGTTGTTATTCTATAGGGTTTGTTCTATAATCATAAAAGTCCACTTTAACCGCTAGCGTGGAAAGTAATGTTGGTGCTGTGTGACGGATCTGACTTTAAGTCTTGTCTCCCAGTGGGGTGACAAAAATGTAGTCAGTTTTAACGCCACCAAAACACAGGCGTGTCTATTCTCTGCCAAAAGGAGTCAGTTCACTTTGACCCCTTCTTTCCGAAGTAGGTACATCTATGTGCCTATTACCGACCGTCTCGAGCTTCTCGGCGTGGAGACGTCCAATCTCAACTTTGGTGCCACCATTGAGTACAAAAAGCTGGGCATCCTACATAAGGTGAAGCGGTTCTTCACGCCTGGACAGCTTTTATCTCTCTACAAAGCTCAGGTCAGATCAGGCAAGGAGTATTGCAGTCACCTTTGGGATGGTTCAGCTAAATACCAACTAGCCATACTTGACTCGGTGGAACGCAGAGCTAAGAGACTCATCGGCCACGACTTTCTTGAAAAAGCTAAGCTTCACAGTCTAGCTCACCGCCGGAAAGTTGCCTGCTTGTCGATGTTCTACAGACTACTTCGGGGAGTGTGCACTGGAGCTCCACGAGCTAATACCGCCGTCTCCTTTCTACCATCGGACTTCCAGACGCACCGCGGGATGCCATCCATACCTGGTTCAAATTCCGCCTTTTCGAACGAAGCGCTTTACATCATCTTTCATAATGCGTACTGCAAAAGAGTGGAATGCGCTTCCGGCGTCTGTATTTCCGAGTGCATACAATACCTATGAACCTATTTAAAGCTAGGGTGAATAGGCATCTTCGTCCTCCAAGGGCAAGAGTTAGTCAAGAGCAAACCCATTATCAATAAAATAATTAAAAAAAAACGCTCGTGCAATTGTGTTTTCAACACGTGTTTTCTTCCCTACATTGAAGTGAAAAATTGTGTGTTTCGGCAGTCAAGTTGTTTGGGTCCTCGAGGCCTTGAATTCGTTACGCTCAGGTTCAATTTTAGCATCCTCGCTAACTCGAGTATCAATGCAACTTTGCAGGCTTGCATAACAAATGACTATTTCCGCGACGCGCTCGGGTTGTTTGTGTTGGGCGGCGGTTTTTCAAGAATGTCGCATTGTCGGCCGGACGTAGCGGGAAAACAGTCGCAGGCGCAACGCAGCGGGTGTCTGGTTACGGGCGACGCGCGAGTGGTCCGTCCGTCGCACACGCATCATATACGGCGAATTTTCTACCCGATCGAAGCCAAAACAAAAAAGAATTTTAACAGTCTATGAACAGTCGAACTCATAGGTAGCTGTACATTTTAGTACCTTGTCGCAGTATTGACTTACTAAATTAAAGCTATTGACACTTATAACTTACTAGCGACCCTTCGCTTCGCTTCGATTACATAAGTTAAAATATAGCCTATAGCGATCCGCCCTCGCTTCGCTCCGGGTTCTATTATATACATAAACCTTCCGTGAAGAATTATCTAACCGTTGGTGAAAACTACGTTTTAAACATCTAAGCATACATATGGACAGACAGACGCGGAGGGCGACTTCATTTTATATGATGTATGTATGTAAACTCTTTATTGCACTATGTATAGGCGAGTTACTTTTTAGTCTAGATGCAATTTCGTCGAGATGATTTTAGGACGAGTTGATGCCGTAGACCAGTTGCGTTTACGACCGTCTGATACTAACCCTTAGAATCGAGGTCAAACAAAATTGTTTTGTTTTTCAAAGATGTTCGAAATTTGAATCTCATAACTTTATCAAATTTTATATCGTTATAAGAACATTATGTTACTGCTACAGATAAGAAAATTATCATAGTAAAATTGATTGTTGTAGTGCTGGTCATTGCCAACGGATTCTGAACGCATCATAGAGGACTTATGATATGTGTGTAGATAAAGCTACTTATGAGTTCGACTGTACCTATGTATGTGACCAAAAATAGGATGTCCCACTTTAGCTGCTAAACTATCGCATCGATTTTAATAAACTGATTGATATACATATAATAGTAGATTGTTCAACTACTTTCGTAGTAAGCCATTATGACACGAGATGTATTGAGGGTGGATGAAGTTCGAGTGCCATTATGACTTTTTAGTCTCGAGTTAAACTCTCTACTTTTCACTTCGATTGCGAGAAAATAAATCTAAAATTAAAAATTACTACAAATTACAACTTAATAGCGCTATCTTTTTTACTCTCAACCCGTCACTATTATGCAGAAAGAGACGACCACAAGGTTGATTTTGGGGTTAGAATAGAACAAATAGTCCATAGACAATATTTCTGAAACGACTGAGGCGGTGGAGGTTGTATGCCGAGCCCGCTCTCCACCGCGCACTCCGACGACAAGGGCCTACATCATCAAAATGGCAACATGTATCTGGCTGTTTGTGGTTTTCCAAGGCTTTTATACAATTACAAATTCATTTATTTCGGACTATACATTCATAATTATTCATTCATTAGTAGTAAATACAGAATCTTAATATTAGGGTTAGTGGGTTTTTGAAGATGGTTTTTTTTTTTTTTATATTAAGTTAAACGTATACGTACCAAAAAAGAACCCAACGTTCCATTCATATTTTCCCTAGGGACTAAATGTACTACTTTAGTCCGGCTTGATAAGCCTAATAGACACACTTTTTTAGGCATGAGAAGTGAAAAAAATGTAAGGGTGCGTCATACTATATCCAATTTTTGGTCCCATACATACATAAATAGGCTATTAAAACCATTACCCTTATTTTGGCTTCGCTTAGTCGGGTAAAACATCTGATAGCCTATCCTCTCTCTCCTTGGCAACTATTAATCCCATGAGCGGGCTTAACATGCATGTACGGTCACGAACGTTAATGAGACACATTCAAAAAAATATTGCTTAAAGTTGTCAATGTCATTAGAGATGCCAAGTCATTTGTAACTTACAGGAAACTCCACCTTATTGCTGTAGAATGTCAGATTGACTTTGGACCTAAAGTAGGTCCCAAATTAAAGTTCGTGACTGTACGAGATAAAATTTGTCAGGTCCTAGGGAAATGAATACATCTATTCCATATTCCAACGTAAGCCTTAACGCTTAAGGCTTAAAATAAATGTGTCTCATCCTGACTTTTATTAACTTTTATTATTTTCAAATTTTTATAGCGATTTTATCAAAACGGGACACTATTCAAAAAATCAAAATCAAAATCAAAATATTTATTCAGTAAATTGGCCACATACGGGCTCTTTTACACGTCGGTAATATAGAGTGAATCTACCAGCGCTTCGGACAAGACCATCATTGCGGAGAAGAAGCTCCGCAAGAAACTCCAGCAGAAGATAATTTTTTCAAACATAAAATACAACAATATATTTTAAATATAAGTATTATTAAAATATATTATTTTAAACCTTAAGCGTTAAGTCTTACGTTAGAATATGGAATAGATGTATTAATTTCCCCTGCACCTGTTAGGGGGCCTGATGGTGAGGTCTGCCTTCCCTATTTTCAGAGCCTGCAATGCGTCAAATAACAGACACAGGTCTTTGTTAGTTATTCTTGGTACGAAAGTGATCACATCCTCACGACGCCGACTGTTCCATGTTTCTGGCAGGCCAGGATACGACACTCCCGTGTGTTAGTTCGTCACACTTGGCAGCCAGAACTCGGCTCCAGGAATACGTGGACTGGATGAGCCAACGTCTTCTCCTCAAACACTTCACTTGTGCATCTGTCGGTGACGTCGTAGCTCCAAAACGGATCAAGTGATTTTGATTTAGTTTCATTTGTAACCCCCGACGCAAAAAGAGAGGGGTGTTATAAGTTTAACGTGTCTGTCTGTGTATCTGTGTATCTGACTGTGGTATCGTAGCTCCTAACCGGATGAACCGATTTTCGTTTAGTTTTTTTGTGTCATAGATAATTTTATCACGAGTGTCCTTAGCCATGTTTTATGAAAATCTGTTGTGCCGTTTGAAGATCATCAGCTCTTTTCTAGTTGATGAGGGGATCTGATTTTTCAATTCTTGAAATCTTCTAGTGACGAAGTCCCTCCAGTGAAAATGTACGTGCTTGGAGCCCGTTAAAGGTTTTGCTCATTGCTCAGAGGGTTTTTAGGCGCTGATATCGGGGGTTTTTAACTCGGTTAGGTTATTTTGTTTGAAAAGTTACTTGTGTTGCTAAGTTTGGTGGAAGCCGTTAAGCCATTTAAGAAATGCGAGCTCTGAAGGTAGAGGTCCCGACTTTGTGCGGGTTTGGTCTAATTAATTAATAAGAGCTACTCGTATTGCACTGGACAAACATGGATACCTTATAGGCTATTAAAGTTAGAATAAACTTTAATTAACTAGCTTTTCCCCGCGACTCCGCTTTATCCCTCGGGAACTGTCAAATTTTCCGGGATAAAAAGTATTTTTTATGTTAATCCAGGTAATAAACTATTTGTGTGCCAAATTTCATGAAAATCGGTCGAGCCGTTCTTGAGTTATATATGGTGTAACTAACCCGACTTTGTTTTATATATTTAAATTTAGATTTAAAAGTTAAAACTAAAACCCGACCGAATATCACCCATGCTAATATCCATACTCCATACTTACTCCATCATCATCATATCAGCCGAAAGACGTTCACTGCTGGACATAAGCCTTCCCCAAGGATCTCCACGATGGCCGGTTTTGTGCTACTCGCATCCATCAGCTTCGCGCGACCTTCACCAGATTATATGTACTCCATAATATATATTATTATAAATGCAAACGTAACTCTGCCTGTCTGTCTGTCATGTTTTCACGGCTAAACCGCTGAACTGATTTCGATAAAATTTGGTATAAAGGTAGCCTTAGTTCCGGGGAAGGACATAGGCTACTTTTTATTCCGGAGAATTGGACTATTCCCGAGGGAGCAGCGATAAACGTTTTCTATGCGGACGGAGTCGCGGGCAAAAGTCAGCCATTTATAAGCCTATGAAACACAAGTTTGTAACGATTCATATGACACCCCATTCATTAAAATCGGTCCATTCATTAGTTCAGGAGCTGGAGAGGGCAAGTTATGTACATTTAAACTCATTACTCTTCTTTTGACTTCCCGCAGTCGGGTAAAATGACATGTGCATACTTCAACTTAGGCAATATAAAATATTCTCCAAAAATCTCCCAAATCGCATTAGCCCAAAACTGGCAACACTGCAGTCGACCAATCAGAGTGGCGCAGTGCGGCGGAACTGGGTCGCGGCATGTGGACTTACACAGATTAAGTAGGCGCAGGCACTTTTGTAGGTTGGCATGACCTGAATAATAGGGTTTGGTGTTGCAAGGATTTAAATTATAATTTCGACTATTACTTATTAGATGTTTACTGAGAGATATACAAATTAAGTAGATTGAATTAAGTGTAATATTTATTTATTTATTTTGTAATGTTGACCTGAATACAGGGTGTCCAGTATTCCAACATTAAAAACTTCGACTCTATTCCAAGTTGTGTTAGCCCATCTTGCCTCTATATTCCAAACATATTATTGACGTAAAGTAGGTCTTACTGTTTAGTGAATAAGGGCTGTAATAATGTAAATAGAGCCTAATTTCTACGTATTTGTTAAACGTATTTTAGTGTTTAACCATATATAACATAGATTGCTCTATATATTTTTAACTGAGTTCAAAAGAAGGAGGAGGTAATAATTTATTTCTTTTGCGAATTCTTGATTCTGCTGAGGAAACTTGTCCCTCTACGACGCGTAGACGCGTAGCCGCGTAGCGCTACGCACTTAGCGACTTATTAAAATCAATTACAGGATATCGGCGATTTAAAATTATATAAGAATTGGAGTTAGGACTTCATTGGATTTTAGTTAACTCCCTTATAGGTTGATCTGGGGGGCAGTTACATGATTAAAATTCTGATACAGTAGCCAAAGAGACAAAGACAAAGACATTTATTGCAAGAACACAGTATAGGACAGTTGTTAGTGGTACAGGATGAACTTGTGATCTACCTAATTTAGGCGTGCAATATTTAGTATATTCACTATTAAAATTATCTTATATAATCATATTTAGTCACTTACTTTTACAGGTCTAATACACGTAAAGCTATTTAAAATGTCAATCTATTAATTATGTCGTTGATTGAGGAATTCCTGAACAGAGTAAAACATTTATCATGAAGCCACCCTGTTATCAATTTATTTAATTGATTTGGCGGGCATTCCTGTATATATTTTGGTATATGGTTATAAATTTTAACTGCCATATGGAATGAATGCAAGAGGTAGGTACAACTTATTCTTATGTCTAGTTGATCGGTTAAAGACTTGAGCATGTGTCGCAAAAAAATGGGGATGCTCTCGAACAAACAAAGTGATCTGCCTAATGTACAGTTACCACACGGGATTGTTGAGCCACCATAGAACCCTGTCATAATGACAACGTCAAGTCACTCAAAAGAAATTACGTCAAAATTTTCCGTCGACTCTTTGTGAGAGGGTTCTATAGTGGCTCAACAATCCCGTGTGGTGACTGTACATGCACGGCAGAGGCAGGACCCTTGTGTTCTGGAATAGAGGTCTGCAAGGAGCCAGAAAATGGGTATTGCACACAGCTCTTATGCATTTCTTTTGCGCCAAAAATGCTTTTTTACTATCTACGGCCGTTAATGGAATGGGCTGAATCTTGGAATACTTATTATTCGAGTATTTATACGCGGCGGCATCAATGCAAATAGGTATTATCCTACTAATCCTCCTAATATTATAAACTAGCTTTTGCCCGCGACTCCGTCCGCGTAGTAGTGATTTTTCGCATATCCCTCGGGAACTATCAACATAGAAAATTTAAAAAAAAATGCAAACTATATCGTGTGATATACTAAAAAATCGAGCAAGAGCATGTCGGATCATGCTCAGTGTAGGGTTCCGTCACCATTCTTAAAAACAAAAAACAATCTCCAAAAATACGATATGTAAAAAAGTGCACCAGCAAAAGAGCGTATCTTCATGGCACTAACGTCCTTTTGTTGAGAAGCGCAGTTTTTCAGCAATAACTCAAAAATTGTATATCCGATAATGTTGAAAACAATTTTCGTTGAAAGTGTTTATGATGTTTATGAACCTTTGTAATTTTTTCTTATTTTTTAGACTTACATTTTAAAAGATAGAGGAGGGGGGGACACAATTTTAGCAAATTTCGGAGCGATTATTAATGAAAATATACACGTAATTAAAAAAATTGCTAAAAAACTCAAATGTTTTTAAAAGAACTGTAGAAAAAAGTGCCACACGTTGATGTTGGCTGAAAAATATTTTTTTTTAGTTTCTGTTACATGTATATAGTGCCCCCCATAAAAATATTTATTTATATTATTTAACAACAAAACTAAGTAGTGGCTTATACGAGACACCTATACTCCAAATTTCATCAATATACATCTTGTAGTTTTTGAGTAAAATGCCTGCGACACACGGACGGACGGACATGACGAAACTATAAGGGTTCCGTTTTAGCCATTTTGGCTACGGAACCCTAAAAATCAGCTTCTGTTACTGTAACACACCATGTAACATGTATGGACACTCCGTTACATAACTTGTATGGAGTGCCCTCCTACAAATATTTATTATTGTTATTTAACTACCAAACTATGTAGCGGCTTATACACCTATAGGTACTCCGATCAATATACGTCTTGTAGTTTTTGTGTAAAATGACTGTGACACACGGACGGACGGACGGACGTGACGAAACTTCGGGTTCCGTTTTTGCAATTTTGGCTTCTTCTTCTTCTTCTTAAAGTGCCTCTCCAACTAGTGAAGGTTGGCTATCAGTTGCTGGAATCTGTCCCTATCCTTTGCGAGACGGAATAGCTCGGACGCGCTCGTAATTCCAGTCCACTCCCGGATGTTGCGAAGTCACGACTTCTTTCTTCGCCCAACTCTTCTCTTGCCAGAAACTTTGCCCATCATTATCAAATTTTGGCTAAGGAACCCTAAAAATGAATAGCTCTCTCCTTACTTGGGTTTAGTTCATCTTGCTCCTATATTGTAACTATCTTTAACCCGCGACTTCGTTCGCGTAGAAGCCGTTTGTCGCTGCTCCCGCTTAATTTTTTTGTCTGTCTAATTTTTTTGGATAAAAAAAAATTCTAACAAAAAAATAAACCGTTTTCAAAAACCGACTAAAAAGGGTTAAATAAAGATGGGCCTCCTAAGAGTCCTAGGAATTGCCTATTTAGTCCCTAATAGGTACATGAAATATCCCTCGATTCCTCATGGATCCCATCATCAGATTCTGATTTCGTGACAAGGGACCACCTCGAAAGTATACCCATTCAAACAAAAAATAGTTTTCAAAATCGGTCCACAATTGACGGAGTAATCGCGTAACAAACATACAAAAAAAACAGTCGAATTGAGAACCTCCTCCTTTTTTGAAGTCGGTTAAAAAGTATTCTATGTCCTTCTCCGGGACTCAAACTATACTAAATTTAATCGAACTTGGTTCAGTGGCTTAGCCGTGCAAGCGAAACAAACAAACAAACTCACCGTCGCATTTATCGATCGAGCGAGTATTTTGTATGTCTGTCTGTGTGTTCTCCTCTAACAGGTCGCATTTCTCAACCGATTCTCGTGAAATTTTGTGAGCAGGTTCGATAATTATATGGATTGGCGGAGATATGGGGGTTTTTGCGATTGCAAACTTATTTGCGGTGTTGGTGAACTCACCGCGACCTATGTCGGTGTATGGGGATAACAGTTGTCCAACGGCAAAGTTTGTCGCGAGGTGTACAGCTATGTTATTCTGTTAACACAAACGTCAACCAGTTCTACTCAGTCGATGAATAGCCGGCGAATTTAAGTTGTCCGTCATGGTGGGTAAATGACATTCAACTGCCTGCATATTCATTTAGTCGCTGGTTTCACAGACGACCAGCTGTCAAACTAGCGACTAAGTGAAAGTGCAGGCAGTTGAATGTTACTTACTCGCGCTCATCACACAAATATTTGCTGTAACCGGAAAATGAACCCAAGCCCGCTAGCTCCACAGGCGGTCACTACCAACCGAGCTAACCACGTCGTCGATACACTCATGTAACATTTCAAAACCTTAAAACAATACTCGTGCGCAGTTCAGTCGTGATCTTACATTGTTTACACCTGCTCTCTTTCCTCGCGCACGCGCGAGCGGGACGGCGGCTGCATTGTTTTCTCATGTAACGAAACCTTGGGCTCTGATAAGAGTTGTTTGGAGCCAACGTTTCATTTATCAAACCAAAATGGCGGATTTGTTGGTTTTTAAAGTTTGAGGTCGTTGCTCGAGTGTTATCAATAACTAGGTATACCCTAGCTACTTCTGGATAACGTAGCTTTATAATGGTGGAATAATTATTAAAATCGTTTCAGTAGTTTCAGAGCTATAGTGATCACAAACAAATAAACAAATCTTTCCTCTTTAAAAACACAGCTTCACTTGTAACTAACTAATTATCGGATCGACATGAATTTTGGCATTCCGATGACAATACAATGGTTTACCCTTGAATCATCGACACTCATTTCATAGAACGTTTTACTTCGCCGAATTTTCATTTCATCGACAGGCATTTTCACGTGCAGGAGTTATTATTTTTTGGTGATCACAGGTCTAACCTAACCTTACCTACGTAACCCATGCTTAAGATAATATAAATAAAAATAATAATAATCCAGCCTATATACGTCCCACTGCTGGGCACAGGCCTCCACTCACAATGAGAGGGTTTGGGCTATAGTTCCCACGCGGGCCCAGTGCGGATTGGGAACTTCGCACACACCGTCAAATTGCTTTGCAGGTGTGTGCAGGTTTCCTCACGATGGTTTCCTTCACCGAAAAGCTTATGGTAAATTTACAAATTGTATTTCACACATAAATTCCGAAAAACATACAGGTGCGAGCCCGGGTTCGAACCCACGTCCCTCTGCTTAAGAGTCGGCAGTTCAAACCATTAGGCTTCCATTAGGGTCTGTTCACGTCTGCAAGGATTGTTCAGTTAATTATTCCAGTTAAGGCTTTTGACGAAGAGACCTCGTCGTGTTGTTCTCCTAGTCATTACATTTAGTGTAACGTATTTGACCTTACATTTGTAATGTTTTCATTTGTGCTAGTTCTAATAATTAATATTTGTTACTTTATTACCTTGTAATGTAACTTACTTTTAAGTATTATTGTATTGTATATTGGAAAAAATGACCTTCTGCTGGAGTTTCTTGCGGCGCTTCTTCTCCGCAATGATGGTCTTGTCCGAAGCGCTGGTAGATTCACTCTATATTACTGACGTGTAAAAGAGCCCGTATGTGGCCAATTTACTGAATAAATATTTGACTTTGACTTTGACTTCCACGGCTTTCGGCTTTAATACAAATAATAATATATTTTATTTTTTATTTGTATATTTAAATTTCTTCGAGACCGCCAACGCATTAGTGACGCCTCTGGTGTTGCAAATGTCCAGGCGGCGGTGACCACTTCCCAGAAGGTGGGCCGTCTGTCTGTTTGTCTAAGGCAATAAAAAAAATGTTTCGACTGTTTGCCTGTAAAGGCTGTTCCCTGTAACGGCGTTTTCGGGAAACATAAATGACATAACTTTTAATTACGGCCGTCTCGTAATTTTTTATGTGCCCACGTCGAGTTGATTCGCGTTAACGGCGCATGGAATTGTGTGAACTATACTATTTATTAAAGAACTAGCGACCCGCTCGCTTCTCTTAATAACCTAACCGAGTTAAAACCCCCGATATCAGCGCCTAAAAACCCTCTGAGCAATGAGCAAAACCTTTAACGGGCTCCAAGCACGTACATTTACACTGGGGGACTTCGTCACTAGAAGATTTAAGACAGACAGACAGACGGACAACAAAGTGATCCTATAAGGGTTCCGTTTTTTTTCTTTGAGGTACGGAACCCTAAAAACTAAACGAAAATCGGTCCATCCAGACACGTTAAACTTATAACACCCGTCTCTTTTTGCGTCGGGGGTTAAAAATATAGACAGTTAAAATTACACAGTTCTAAGCATAATGAACATTTTAATGGCCGAATGTATGTATTGTGATCAAAAATTTGACGTTCCTCTCTAGCTCCTGAACTATACGTCATATAATTTTTTTTTTTTTTTTTTTTTTAATAGCCTGTTTGAGTGTCCCACTGCTGGGCAAAGGCCTCTCCTCTTGATCTCCACGAGTCCCTATTCGGTGCTTCTTCCGGCCAGTTCCCAAGATCAAGATCAAAATCATAAATGTCAAAAATTCGCCAAGTTCTCAAGAGCCGGATAAAGTAGTGATATCTATAAAAGTTCCAAGTTTGTCACTAGATTGTTGATATTCAAAGCAATTTATTGCGAGCTCTAACTAAGCAGTTAAATACAAAATCCCATCAAGAACGTATAATGTAAGAATGATTGAAATCGCATGAGATTGTATGCTCACAACATTTCACGAGAATCGGTTGAGAAATGCAGCCTATAGGAGAACAGCCGGACACACGAAAGCATTTATGCCCCAAGCTGAAACAGAGACGCTTCGCTCGCTCGGTCAATAATGACCGGTCTCCTAGAAATTGCCTATTTGGTGCCTAATAGGTACATTAAATATATCGAAGTCGGTGGCAAGAATCACGTGTCATTGCTATTGTTACCTACTTGACACCGGCTTGGATATATAAGGCAATTTCTAGGAGACCGGTCATTATTTAACCCTTTTCAGTAGGTTTTTGAAGACTTTTTTTGTTAATTTTTAGGGTTCCGTACCCGAAGGGCGCCCAACGGGACCCTATTAATATGCCTACACTGTCCGTCCGTCCGTCTGTCTGTCTGTCTGTCCTAACTATAAAAAGCTGTATCTTTTGAACCTTAATAGATAACAGGTTGATTTTTTTCAGAATATGTGTTATGACGGCGGATTTACTAATAAATAAAAAAAAGTGAAATAACAAAGGGGGTCCCTAAAGTCCCTATACAAGAAACGTTTTTGTTCAACGTATTTTTATATTTGTTGTGTCGTATAAACGGTAAAACATACAAACGTCAAATTTGATATGATTATAGAACAAACCCTATAGAATAACAACAAATACTAAAAACCAGCCAAATATGTACGGAACCCTCAGTGGTGAGTCCGACTTATTTACTACATATATATAAAACTGGTAATTCAGGGCTTATCTTTTGGCTAATGAAACACATCCTCGCTCCTTATCACCTGTGATCGCCCCAATTTCCACGTTGTATTGGTGGTCGTTATCTCCACCTGTCCCAACCCAACACGATGCCGCGCCGGCGCAGCAAGAGCGCCCGCGCAGATAGCCAACCTAAAAAAAAATTGCCTTGTGAGACATCATTTTAATCCTGTCAAGTTATGAACAATAAAATACCTAACCATTTTTAGGGTTCCGTAGCCAAAATGGCAAAAACGGAACCCTTATAGTTTCGTCATGTCCGTCCGTCCGCGTGTCGCAGGCATTTTACTCAAAAACTACAAGATGTATATTGATGAAATTTGAAGTATAGGTGTCTCGTATAAGCCGCTACTTAAGTAGTTTGGTAGTTAAATAACAAAATAAATATTTCTAGCGGGGCACTCCATACACGTAACAGAAGCTGAATTTTTTTTTCAGCAAACCTCAACGTGTGGCTCTCCGACAGTTCTTTTAAAAACACTTAAAGGTTTTTAAGCAATTTATTTGATTAAGTGAATATTTTCGGAAATAATCGCTCCGAAACTTACATAAATTGTGTCCCCCCTGTATCTTTACAACTGCATGTCCAAAAAATATGAAAAAAATTACAAAGGCTTAATAAATTCTTACAACCAAAATTGCGCTTCTCAACAAAAAGACGTAAGTGCCATGAAGATACGCTCAAAGCCTTCAGCTTCAGCCTGTGAGAGGAACAAGGAACGATAAATACATACATACACCAAACTATACCTTCTTTCTTCAGCAGTTGGTTACTTTAATCATGGAATGAGTCGGTAAAGAACCAATATGGCCGCCCGTGCCTCAACCGGGTCGGAACCGGCTCTTATCATGCGATAAGCTTGCAAATTGAGCAGTCAGGTGCTTGACACCTCCCGTACACTCGGCGACACAAACATGTACACGATTAGATTCTTTTAGTGGCTTCACATGGCCTTGTTTGCCAAATAGATCTTACGTCTCTCTCTGACATACCGAATGAAAGAGCAAGTAAGATATTTGATAGGTAACTTTAAAGGGCGCTGCAGATTTTCCTATTCCTATTCTTCTCAGCGTGTCCCCATTATCTTGTTTGTCCCGATACGGCCTCGTTATCACTGTTATCAATGTTTCCACTGTTATCAGTTATCGCCAGATGATCGCTCACCTGATCTCCGAGCCGCGGTTAAAAGGCGAGTTCAACTATTTATACAGTTTTTAGGGTTCCGTAGCCGAAATGGCAAAAACGGAACCCTTATGGTTTCGTCATGTCCGTCCGTCCGTGTGTCATAGGCATTTTACTATTTGTGACTTTCTCAATATAAAGGGACCTTATGGAAGAAGGCAGTTACGCTCTTCTTATTCTTGTAACTATACGAATACTATGGTAACAGTTCTAAATACGGCGTAACCACCTGCTTCCATAAGGTCCCTTTATATTGAGAACGTCTCATTTGTACTATTGACTAGTTGTCCCGACGTTGTCCTGCCCGAACGTTTGGCTTCGCAGCGCCATCTATCGGGTCCAATTGTGAATCTAGCCTTAGCCAACTTAACGAGTTTTTAAAATCGACGAAATGTTTGGAATTGATATAAGCGGCCGACACCATTCCTGTAGATTTCGACAAGCGCTAAAGTTAGCGCTACGCATCTTCGCTAGGCCACCTGCGGGCTGAGCATGCGTAATAGATAATATAAGACATAGATAACTAACCTAACCGAGTTAAAAACCCCCCGATATCAGCGCCTAAAAACCCTCTGAGCAATGAGTAAAACCTTTAACGGGCTCCAAGGACGTACACTTTCACTGGAGGGACTTCGTCACTAGAAGATTACAAGAATTAAAAAATCAGATCCCCACATCAACTAGAAAAGAGCTGATGATCTTCAAACGGCTGAACAGATTTGCATGAAACATAGCTAAGAACACTCGGGATAAAATTATCTATGACACAAAAAAAACTAAACGAAAATCGGTCCATCCGTTTGGGAGCTACGATACCACAAACCGATACACAGATACACAGACAGACACGTTCAACTTATAACACCCCTCTCTTTTTGCGTCGGGGGTTAAAAATTGACAGGTGCTAGAGAAATTAATACATCTATTCAATATTCTAACGAAAGTCTTACCTACTCATACCGATTAAGGTTTAAAATAAAAGTGTCTCGTCTAGACTTTTATTACTAAGCGATTTTATCCGGTATTGCTAGAGTAATGAAATAAATCGTTCAAATCTATTAAGAGCCTGTGCACACTAGCGTTTTTGACCGTTTAGGCTCAAGCATTTCAAGCTATTTAATTACTCTAGCATCTTTTTATTCGTGCTGTCACATTATTCTTGTTGCATGCATATGTTGGGCTCGCTGGCAGTACATTGTACAGACGGACGGTTTCAGCAATTGTTATTAGTTATTACAGATAGCATCATTGGCCGCAGTAATCATACTAATCATACCGTATCATGAGACGTTGACAGCACTTCGACAGATCAGAGTAACCTACATTTATTGATTTGTTTGTACACTCGAACAAGAAATATTTATATCAAATCAGCCATTTAAAATGTAGTTTTTTAGTTATCCTATTATCTAGTACAGTCACGTATAATAAAATCGAACACAGTGCTCAAACGTGCTTAAAGTGTTCTATTTACAGGCGGACGACTGATATGGACAAAAAATGGCTTCCCCGGAAATTAGGTTATCCCAGAATAGCCGCCATGTTGCATTTCTCTGACTTTATAGCCGTTGCATCGCCGCGCGGCTAGACGGTTCGTTTTAAATATATATATTCCAGTGCGCCATTTGTGACTTTGTTTGCATAAGTTATGTGTAATGTACATAAGAAACCGGGCAAGTGCGAGTCGGACTCGCGCACTGAGGGTTCCGTACACATTCGGCTGGGTTTTAATATTTGTTGTTATTCTATAGGGTTTGTTCTATAATCATACAGTCGAAGTCATAGATATGTTTACACTTTAGTACCTTGTCACTTTAATCGCTGTGACAATTTCATATGACAGTTTAAACACGACGTTGAATAGACAAGGTACTAAAGTGTAAACATATTTATTACTTCGACTGTACGCTTTGACGCTTGTATGTTTTACCGTTTTTACGATACAACAAAAATAAAAATACGTTGAAAAAAAAGTTTCTTGTATGGGAACCCTCTTTATTATTAAAAAAAAACGCTATCTATTACGGTTCAAAAGATACAGCTCTTTATAGTTAGGACATACAGACAGAAAGACAGACAGACAGACAGACGGACGGACGGACAGCGTAGGCATATTAATAGGGTCCCGTTGGGCGCCCTTCGGGTACGGAACCGCGCAAAAGCGATCTTTAAAAACCCGACTGCGTTACGTTTTACTATTTTAGGAGTCAGCCCATTGTTTTTAAAATATTTGATTTTTTATTTTTAACCCCCGACACAAAGCAGAGGGGTGTTATAAGTCTGACGTGTGTATTTGTGTATCTGTCCGTGGCATCATAGCTCCTAAACGGATAGACCGATTTTAATTTAGTTTTTGCTAGAAAGGTGACTTAATCGAGAGCGTTCTTAGCTTGGTTTGAAGAAAATCCGTTAAGCCGTTAAAAAGTTACGAGCTCTGAAAGTAGGGGTTTATCGGGGGTTTTTAACTCGATTGGGTTAGGTTACTAACTTGTGAAATATTAGGTATAAGTTTAATTTGTAGTTACCTGGCTATGTTCTATATAAATAATATAACTTTAAAACTAAGTAGACCCAATCACGACACACGTCAAGTGATGCTCTAAAGGCTACGTCAAACAGCCGGCTTGGCGCGGCGCGACAGTAGCGTGGCGTGTTCTTAGCGCGACGCGTTCTCGCAATCTAAATCCAGGTTAACAAAAGGATTTTTTTTGTAGTTTTTATGGCCCAAATCATATAGAACTGGACATTCTCTAATACAATCTATCAATTTTTTCTACATCCATTGTCACAAATACACTATATATGTAAACAAATACAACGTGAAAATCCTTTGAGTAGGTATAGTCTGGCAAAACAACCGAGTGTGTGGTGACAGCTGAAACTACAATATTTTCAAATGGCAACCAGCACATGTTAAAGTAAACCTTGGATCATGTTGCCAATTTCATTCCGAACAGCGGCCTCATTTTTTTACAAGGCAGTTTGATTTCAAATCTTAAGGGGTTCTAATTATGGTTGAAAATGGAATATAGGTTTATTTCGACTTGAGCCGGTCTATTACTAAGCGTGCTACATCGCACGTTCCACAATGCTTAGCGTGGCGCGATCGCGCCGCGCTCTCTATGTGACGACTGTCTGGCGACAGCGCACGCGTCGCGCCGCACCTGGCAGAAAAATCACGTCACGCCGCGGTGAGCGTGGCGTGATCGCGACCGAGTTGTACTGGCGCGGCGCGACGTGATTCTGTGTGACGGCCTGCATACAACTCCTTGTTAATTTCCACGCTAAGAACGCGCCAAGTCACTGTCGCGCCGCGTCAGGTCAGCTGTTTGATAAAGCCTTAACATTTCGATATATTCTGTCAGCTACGTTGACACATTCAAATGACTATAATGTCTTCCAATTAAAACTGTTACTCTCTTTCACACGCTATCCCGCGAGCGAGAGAGTGCGAGCGTTAGTGTACACAAAGTGGCTGTTACCGCAAAATTAACTCTATTATATATGCATATATGAATTATGTTTCATGCCCCCGGGACGCGCGGGCCCCGGTCTACGTATACTTGGCGGGTGTCCCGGGGGGGGGCATCAAGATGAAGTACTTAATATTAAATGGAATAGTAATATGTGTCGTTTTTAACCCCCGACGCAAAAAGAGAGGGGTGTTATAAGTTTAACGTGTCTGTCTGTGTATCTGTCTGTGGTATCGTAGCTCCCAAACGGATGGACCGATTTTCGTTTAGTTTTTTTTGTGTCATAGACAATTTTATCTGGAGTGTTCTTAGCCATGTTTCATGAAAATCTGTTCAGCCGTTTGAAGATCATCAGCTCTTTTCTAGTTGATGAGGGGATCTGATTTTTTAATTCTTGAAATCTTCTAGTGACAAAGTCCCTCCAGTGAAAATGTACGTGCTTGGAGCCCGTTAAAGGTTTTGCTCATTGCTCAGAGGGTTTTTAGGCGCTGGTATCGGGGGTTTTTAACTCGGTTAGGTTATAAAGCAAAAGTTACCACTTTGTTGGTTGCCAACAAGAGAACAAGAGCCTGGCTACTGGTTATAGAGATACAAATAATAATCTAACCTAAAAACAATTTTTTTGGGACATAATTTTGCTGCCGAATGTATTTATTTTGCACAGTCCTCGTCTGCTTATCAAGACAAATCCAACGAGCCCAATCACGACGGGTTTATCATGTGCAGTTTAGTAGTTCCTATGACCACCTTTCGTCTCCATCATCAGACCAGCTCATTGACACCCTACACCCTTGTCATTAGGTTTACATACGTATTCCAAATTTCACCCCATTCCATTAACGGGAACTGGTTCAAAATTGACTTGCAAGATTTGACCTAAACAACACACACACACGCACAAGCTTTGTAAAAATCAACTATATTGACAACCGCCAAAGCGGTACCTTTTACTTGAAAACGACTCAAACAGTCACCACCAAGCAGCAGTGTTGGCACTGTTGTGTTTCGGGGATAAGAAAACCGCTGAAAATACTAGCAAAGAGGCAGACATTAGAAACTAGCTTTGCCCGTGACTCCGTCCGCATAGAAGTCGCTTATCGCAGCTCCCTCGGGAACTGTCGAATTTTCCGGGATAATAAATCTTAATGTCTTTCCCGGGATTCAAACTATCTCCATACCAAATTTGATCCAAATCATTTCACTGGTTTAGCCGTGAAAGCGTAACAAACAGACAAGCAGAGTTCTTTCACATTTATAATATTATAGCGACCCGCCCTCGCTTCGCTCCCGGTACTATTATATATATAAACCTTCCGTGTAAAAATATCTAATTGATGCTGCGTAGTTTGAAGCTTACATACAGTTAATGATAGGTATAGATTAATAAGATTTTTATAGTTTAACGGGACTCGAAAAATCGGACGCGTCCCCAAGGAATAATTATCAAGTTCTACGCTGGCGAATTAGTGGGAAAAAATGTTTTAGTATTAGGATGGTGTTACAAAAGCAATGTTTTCTAATCAAGAGTACTTAATTAAAAACTTTCTACAGGCGCTTTCGGAAACGAGGCGAGGCGAGGCGAAGCGTTATCCGCGGATGTATTGTAGGGGTATACCTACTGAGTATAGTTAGTACCTACTAGCGACCCGCCCTCGCTTCGCTCCGGGTACTATACATAAACCTCCCGTGATAAATTATCTAACTGATGGTGAAAACCGCATTAAAATTCGTTGCGTAGTTTGAAAGATCTAAGAGTACATACAGAGGGACAGATGGCGGGAAGCGACTTTGTTTTATACTAGGTAGTGATAAATAGATTTGGCGGCGACTATACACTGTCGAGCGATGATATCTCACTGTATTAAGAGTATTAGAACAAAAAGACATTAGTTTTGCCAGTAGGTACGTATATTTCGTAAGCCGTGGTCGCCTAATGGTTTGACCTGCCGACTCTTAAGCAGAGGGTCGTGGGTTCGAACCCGGGCCCGCACCTCTAAGTTTTTCAGAGTTTATGTGCGAAATATAATTTGTAAATTTACCATGAGCTTTTCGGTGAAGGAAAACATCGTGAGGAAACCTGCACACACCTGCAAAGCAATTTGACGGTGTGTGCGAAGTTCCCAATCCGCACTGGGCCCGCGTGGGAATAGCCCAAACCCTCTCATTGTGAGTGGAGGCCTGTGCCCAGCAGTGGGACGTATATAGGCTGGTTTATTACTATATTTGGTGTCGCAGACTGCTCGGCGCTCGTTCCTTCAAAGGCCGTGCCCTCAATTTCGTGACTTAACGCGCCCTATTCCTGCACACGTTTTATTGTATTATACAGTTTCCTGCAAAAGGATATGCAAGGTTTTGTGCTCAAAATACAGGAGGATACAATTTTACAATCTAGTAAACTATCACGACACGTCTGTGTGTGTTACCTCTTCACGCTTTAGGGCGGCCGCACATTGAGCCACTAGTGGCCGCCACTAAAACGCGACCACTAGTGGTGCGGCTAAGGCACTAGACGCAGCCACCAATCGTGGCCACCGGTGGCTGCCACCATTGGCTATTGTTTATTGGAGAAGCCGTAGTGTGCGCGCAAGGCGAGCGACATAACGCGGCCACTAGTAGCGAGCGCGGGCGACTACCGCAGCTTGTGGCTCAGACGCGGCCACTCGAACGCCCGGTGTGCGCCGATGCTATACAAAATGTATGAAAAAACTCGTCCGCAGCTTGTGGCGGCCACTAGTGGCTACGCTGTGGCCGCGATTAGTGGCCAAATGTGCGGCAGCTCTTAAACCGCTGGACCAATTTAAATGAAATTTGGCGGAGCAGTGACATACGACTTCTGCGTGGACGGAGCTGCAAAAAGCCAGTTACTCATATATACGCACTGAAAAAAATACCTCGTACTAGGAACCAGAATCTGGTTATCAGTACAGTATTGTCTTGCTGTATATGTGACGACAAAACTCTTTGTATACATAACCAGACTGCTCTAGTTATAATACACGATAAAACATAATACCCGCAACTAGTTGATGTGTTCACATTACAATGCGCACAATACAAATAACAGACATTTTGTATCAATTACACTTGCATCTTTATTAATACATTGCAATTGTTCGTATTACGATGCATAATCATAAAAATACAAAACATTTTGTATTTATTACACTTGGATCTTTATTAAAGCAATGCAATTGTTAATTACTACAAAACTGCGTTTAACTAGACTCGTGTAGTGGCGTTTACAAACAACATAATACACGATACAACATTTTTGATGAACGCTACCAGATTTTAGTTGAGATAACTACATATTTCACAACTACACGTTCTTGTAGTATTGTAGAAAAATATTTTTTTCGGTGCGGCCTTTAAAACTGTTACCCCCTTATGCACAAATGCATAACACACCTATTTTAGTAAAAGTATGCTTTGTCACTTTCGGTCAGATTCTAATGTTACAATGAAAGCTAAGGACAAACCATACTTCAAGCATACTCTAGTTATTGTGCGATTATGAATAAGAGGGCTACTTTTCACACTTTAGCAGTTTTCGTTTGAAAATTTGACAGTTTGCAGCAGATATAAACGAGATGAAACCCCCCACGAAACTGGGACCCCTGGTCAGAGCATAACTCATGGCACAACTTTCACTGGACCCAGTTAAGCACGCTCAACATCAAGTCACCTTTCAAACAAAAAAAACTAAATCGAAATCGGTTCATCCGTTTGAGAGCTACGACGCCAGTGATGCCACAGACAGATACACAGACACACAGATACAAAGATACACATGTTAAACTTATAACACTCCTCTGATTTGCGTCGAGGGTTAAAAAGCCTACGCGGATAAATTCGCGTGCATAGATTTTAGTATTTAAATACTTACGAGTACATACCTTCAAACTGCTACAGTGTGTTATGTAAGGGAGGTCGCACACCGCGACCTTTTGTAGCGATTCAGTAGCGATGCAATCGCGATGCAGTACTTATCAACACAGTCGCGATGCTGTCGCTGGTTGTATAAATAAATAAATAAATAAAAATAAAAATAAAAAATATTTATTTTCAGATTTCTCAGATCCATAGTTTGTTAGTTACAGAAAAACATTTATAAAACTACGTTAGTATATTAATATTAAAAAGTTTAAGGTCGTAGGACATGAAGGTCGGTGTACCGGCGGAGAATATCCGAGTCCTACCTTCCTGCTATCATTTTCAGGATGCTATTTGTGCTCCCCCTCACCTGCAACACCACAGAGGCCGTTTTCTTCCGTACTATGGCATAAAAGTCTTCTACGTGAGCTTCGGCAAACATCCCAGAGGCGCTGCAGAATCGAGGAAGCCAAAACAGCCTCCTGAAAATGTTATTATATTGGATTCGCAGGGTATTGTAGGGCTTCAGCCTGAAACTAGCCCACAGGCTGCACGTATAGAAACTTTGACAGTAAGCTCTAAATAAAGTCAGCTTCACTTGAGCGCTGCAACGCGCGAACCTGTGCGCCAGCATCCTGCCTCTGACCGACAACGCCCTGCGCTCCCGCTCGATATCGAGATCGTCTTTCAAGTCCTCGGTCACAATATGACCTAGGTATTTGAAATGTGTGACACAATTCAGAGGAACTCCGTTTAACATTATTTTTGGCGAGTAGGCTGGACACTTAATTTTACCTTTGAAAATCATGAACTCACTTTTGGTAGCGTTGTACTTCAAACCGTGCCGTTCTGCATACACCTCGCATGTACCTATTAGCTTTTTAAGCCCTGATACTGAAGGACTCAGCAGCAACATATCGTCCGCATAACTAATATTATTTACACAAACATTATCAATCCTACAGCCGGCACGAATGCTGCTGTATACCCTCGCACACGTAAACACGGCGTCCATACGGCGACTTTGTGTAGTGATGCAGTCGCGCGTTTGTATCGATACAAAGCGACTGTATCGCCACTGCATCGCTTCTGCAGCGCGTTGCAAATGCGACAAGCGGCCACATGTCGCGATGCGTTGACGAAACGCGCGATTGCATCGCTACAAAAAGTCGCCGTGTACGACCTCCCTAACCAATAACGATGTTTTATTACATGTTATATTACTCTATATATTAGTTTGGACCCACGATCGTAATGGCCGCCCGGCGTGTATCGGTGATACAGCGTGTTTAATTTTTGCGTGCTCTAACGTGCTCAATCATATTTTAATCATATCAGTGTTCAACTTTATGGCCTTGAAATATACAGTTGATGAAACAAGCGGTAGTTGAGTTTCATTCATTTTGTGTCAACTTAAGCGACATTTTCATTTCATAGGAAGTTGAGTCTTAATTGTATCATAAATTAGTCTTCTTTTCTCGCCTCTTCAGATAATTCTTGGCATTATTCGTACAGCGCAGAATTATGTTTGAGTTTACTTAGCAAGTCTCATAACACGAGCCCCAGAAATGGTTTTGAGCGCGTGGTGGCGCAATGGTTTAAGGCAATTGTGCTGGAAAATCATAATTTTCTCGATGATAACAAGCGCCCGAAAATTGTTTGAATTATAAAACAACACAAAGGCCACAGGCGTAAATCAACTGGGCTTATAAGTAATTTCCAAACATAATTACTTTACCGAAATGAGCTTACAGCGTCCGAAGCTAATCTAACCCAGCTTTCTCTTTACTACAGAACCCTTCGCGCCGCTAATCTGACCACCGAAAAGCATTTCATAATAGATTTAGGTCCCTAAATACAAACAAAACGCAGCTTTAATCTCCAAAAAACATCAACCATTTTTTATCACCCTGTTTCTGAATTATCTACACTTACAATCAATTTTGTACTGTATTCTGTGCCAGTTAAGACACAAATTAGTCCGTGTAAGTTCCTTACGTCATAGCGCAATGCCGTAGTGACGTCACACTGCGTAGAGGAATATAGGTCAGTGGGCAAACCCGACCAAGTAAGGGAGGCCTCTGGGTCAAAGTGATAAGTGTGGGAGGCGTGGCCTACTTACATCGGTCGTTTAGTACGGCGTTTTTGTAATGGCGGTCCCGTTTTGATTTATTTATCGGGGATTTTATGGGCGAATGGAATTTGCCATTTTGATTGATTTTTTGGGTGTTTAGGTCTGTTATTGGGAAGCAATATAGGAATATTTTCCATCATACATCGCGTTTGGATATATTTTATTTTGTCTTACAAATACACAACCTTATAAATATTGCTAACGCATAGGTACATTCTTTACACGATAATTGATCTCCGTAATTATGTAGTTTTTGTACTTACGCGATTTTGTGTATAAGTGCTTAAGAAACTACATTTGGAGCATCCTGTTGGTTGCATTATTTTAAAGGTAGCAAAGAATACTTACCTAAAAATAAATTAATTTAAAAAGTCAAAAAACGCAACTGAAAAGCTATAAAGCCAGCTTTTCAGTTGATACTTTTTAAAGCAGTCGGGTTTTTTGATTTTTTTATACTATGTAGTGATGTAATTATCTACATATGTATGTTTATCGTTGTCTAATTCCTTACAAGCAGAACTTAGTTTGTAACTAGGTCAATTGTGTAAGTCCCCAACACTGTACATGGTTCATGTATTGTATGTTGACCTGTCGGTTCGTCCGCAGGAGCGCAGCGGGCTGGACAACATGCGCTCGCTGGAGCACTACCTCACCGACATCATGCGCGCCGACACCTCCGACCACATGAAAGGTAAGCCATTATTCGGCGGACCAACTTATGAGATGATTGCCAACTTACAAACTACTATTATCTACATACATATTATATTTATAAGCAGGAACCGCATGTTACGAGCGGCATAGCCGGCATTGATCAATTACTAGAACGTCAAAAAAATAGAACCGTCTTCAAAAAAAACCCACTAAACAAGACTAAATAATGACCGGCTTCCTAGGAATTGCCTATTTGATGGGTGCCTAATAGGTACATGGAATATATCTAAGCCGGTGTCAAGTAGGTTTACACGATAGCAATGTCACATGATTCTTGCCACCGACTTCGATATATTCCATGTACCTATTAGGCACCCATCAAATAGGCAATTCCTAGGAAGCCGGTCATTATTTAGTCTTGTTTAGTGGGTTTTTTTTGAAGACGGTTCTATTTTTTATTAAAAATTTTTTTTCGTCTTTTTTTATTACATTATTTTTTCGCTTTTTAGTGATACTTTATAACTATCACTAAAAAAATCGCGTCAACACAAAATCGGTCGAGTTGAACTAATATATCGCTTAATAACGGATCCATGCGGATGACGTCACGTGGTATCCATTATTCTTGTATACCAAAACCTTCTCCAGAATATAACAAATACTTTGCTGAAAACGGCATCTAAATCGGTTCAGCCAAACGCGAGATAATCGTGGACAAACATACATACATACATACATACATACATACATACATACATACATAGAAACATACAGGTCAAACTGAGAACCTCCTTTTTTTTTGAAGTCGGTTAAAAATGGCGGCAACCGTACTTTTTTTTTAATTCAGAGACAATCTAGAGTCGGCCTCTACTATCATATCGTTCTATATCAAGTAACATACGAGATTTGTCAAAATTGTATGCAATTGACATTTCATTTCGAATTAAATGTCATCTCGAGTGATATTAGAATTGAGGTCCAATAAAATTGTTTTGTTTTTCAAAGATTTTCGAAATTTGAAACTCATAACTTTATCAAATTTTATATCGTAATAAGAACATTATGTTACTGCTACAGATAAGAAAATTATCATAGTAAAATTGATTGTTGTAATGCTGGTCATTGCCAACGGATTCTGAACGCATTATAGAGGACTTATGATATGTGTGTAGAAAAATACATAAATAACGGCCGCGATACATCAAGTGGAGGGAGATAATGTTGTAATTTTAATATATTTTTAAAACATCAACACGGACAAAATTAACGACACGAAAGTGATCAGTATCATTCAAATTAGTAACCCGCAAAAAAGTGTCATGTTTTTTACAACCTGTATAAAGCCACGTGAACATTTTCAACAACTGTTTTTTCGGCATGTGTCTGTGCTCCCCGCTGGCGGTGGCATGCGAAACAATTCAATTTCGCAACCGTTCCGTCCACACCGTGTAGGCTGAAACCTTGTTTCTATAAACATCTAAGTGGTGCTCCGAAATAATGGTTTAAGGGTTAAACACACTTCGTTTTTCCCCTTATGGAGGCAGGCGGTTACGCTGTTTTTAGAACTGTTACCATAGTATTCGTATAGTTACAAGAATAAGAAGAGCGTAAGTACCTTCCACCATAAGGTCCCTTTATATTGAGAACGTCACAATTCTACGGTTGGCTTGCCGTTCAAATATTCAGCGAGTGACGAACAAACCTTACGCGGGGTTTTCAATTTAAGGATTTCAATATAAACCAAATTCTTAACATAATAAAATTAGCGTACCTCGCTACGCATAGGATCGTATTTTGAAATTCGAAATAAAAAAAAATCAAGAACCTGACTACTTTAAAAAAAAATAACTAAAAAGCTAAAAACAAGCCCTGTAATCTAAAGAACTATAACTTAAAAAAATGTTGGAATAGGTATTGCAGGCGGGGATAAGCAAACATGTAGTCCAATAGTGGTGCACCTTAAGTGAAACTATTTAGATGTGTACAACAAAATATATTTTCCAATTAATTGCTCCAAAGACATAACCCTCCTTCGGGAAGTCGGGTAAAAACACGCCGCATCACTATTTCAACTACACAATTATTGTTTGAAATAGTGATGTGCTGTGCATGTTTATGGAAATATCGATACGATCAAAATGATTGGCTCACGTCAAATGGAGTTCGGCGCTTCGATATTCAATTGATTTATTTTACAAAATCGTCATTTGAGTATACGTCCTTTCTTTTTAACAGGTTTAAGTGAAAATATTCTCAGAATTCATACAAATATTATACCTACCTATCTAGTGTAGACAAAATGTATTTTATTACAGTGAAACACGAATATTTGTTTAATTTTGGTATCGTAATTTTACCAAAAAAACGTTTCACAAACTGATTCATTTCACAAATATCATTTGGCAAACCGTTTTTTTTTCGATATTGTAAATATTTCATGATTTATTTCAGGACCATCATGTAGAACCATGTAGGTTAGGTTAGGTGTGTTTTATAAAATCCTGAAATATTTCGTTTTAGAAAAAAGCAGTTTGCCAAATGATGTTTGTGAAACTTTTTTTGGTAAAAATATTAAATTAGTGAATCATTTAATTAATTTTATTTAATTTTGTTTACCTGATAAAATGATTAAAATGTCAATACATATAGAAAGAAAAGAGTAGGTATCTTTATAGGTAGGTATGTTTATTTAAAACAAAAGTTAAAAATAATATACTTTGCATAACAAAAAATCCGGTCAAGTGCGAGTAGGATCGTGCACCGAGGGTCCATATTTAAGTCCGTATTCAAAAATATACCTTTATATGTACTTATATTTTTGTGCAATAAGGTCTATTTTGAGTTGCCTAAATTTAACACAACATTTCAAAGATTTTTAGTTATTTCTCAAAAACTGTACCTTTTGAAAACTTCATTTTATTTTTACCGTAAAATATAAATAATTAACTATACGCCAATAATTTTTCTGATTTTTCGGTACATAAACTTCGGAGATAAGGGGGGAACGGTAATTTTTTGTACATTTTTGGCTATAAATCAAAAAGTACGTTATGTAAAATACTAAAAAAATTGTGTTAAAATGTGCGGATTAAGTCCTTTCATATCCATTTGCTATAATCAAACCACTTTAATTGTTCAACACCCCCCGTTCTAGACCCCTTTTAATTTATTTATAAAACTATTTTTTTTTTACTAAGAACAGATGCGGGCAAGCAAGTTTTACAACTATGTCAAATTTCAAGTTGGTAGCATCTGTAGTTGCTGAGAAAATCAAAAAGTACGTCATGGAAAATTATAAAAAAACTGTTTTGAAATGTGCAACATAAGCCCTTCCATATGACATTCCATTTTCTTTAATCATATCACTTTCATTTTTCAACCCCCATTCTAGACCCCTTTTTAATTATTTATAAAATTAATTTCATGTTTTTTTTGATAAAAACAGATGCGGGCAAGCAAGTTATACCTACAACTATTGACATAATTTCAAGTTGATAGCATCTGTTGAGAAAAACTGCTGTGACATACTGACGGACGGACGGACAGACAGATAACGAAGTCTTACCATAAGGGTTCCTTTTTACCCAACTGCCCGAAGGATTGTTATGTTACTATTCTGGTACGGAACCCTAAAAATGGTAACACGTGTCTTTTCCACTTTATAAAATATACACAAAAAATCAATTTACATTACAATACCGTGTCATTCACGTACTTCCAATGAAAAACAATTTTATGTCTTAACAAATACGGTTGATAATCAAGCAACACGCGTGTTACAACATTTTCTATGTCACAACTATTATAGTGTTGTTAATATGAAGTCAGGACTTCCTCTTTAGCAAGGCGACACAAACCTGACAATGCAGTCGATGGTGGCGCCACTATCAAACAAATATGTTTAATATGTATGAGATTTTATTAGTTCTGTATTTTTCCACGTGCATTCATACGTTGACGTTGGTTTTACATTTAGTATCGAATATAGTTTGCGGGTTTATAATGTGTATGATTTAGTGGCAGATATTGCTTTAGGTAATAAGTCTAACTTTACTTTCAACTTTGGCCTTGGTACTTACATAGGCACATAAAAAATGTGGTGAAAATATTTAAATAACTTTCTTGTACAACTTATCAATGATGATCACTATGATCAGCCATTTTAACGTAGGTATCTCACTAATATTATTGACTAGCATGACCCGCGACTTTTACGTATTCGGAGATTCGATTCGGTTTTTACGTATAGTTAAGCAACACAACAATAAATGAACCTAACGGAGTTAAAAAAAAACCGACAAAATCGGGACCCCTTTCAGAGCTCATAGCTCTTAAAGAAGAGACTGAAAAATGCGTGAATAAAGTAGAACTTCCTGGACGCCGTGAGTTCCTTAGCCCTACCATCCACCGCCTCAAATCACGACGTCCGCCCTATAAGCTGGCAAAGTCACTCACTGAATTTGGACATAATCTCAAAGAAAAATGGAGTTCTGAGTGGCTGTCAAAAACGAAAGGAACTGTGAGTAGTCTTGCTTCGCCGGGCACTAAACTGAAGGGCTTCAGTCTCCCTCGTCACGAATGGTGCAAACTTAACAGGCTGCGCACAGGGTTCGGACGAAGCGCGCATTTTAAACACCTCTGTGGTTGGACTGACTCCCCCCGTTGTGACTGTGGCGCCAAGTGTCAAACTGTCCAGCATATCATACAGGATTGCCCACTAAGAGCCTACCCTGGGAACCCGAAAGACCTGATCTCCCTTACTGATGATGCGGCTGAATAGCTAAGAAACTTGGATATCAATTTGTGAAATATTGTGTATATTTCGATTAGGTATTTTAATTTGTGATTGTCCATGCCATACGAATAAAAAAATAAATAAGCTCTTAAATAGCTTAACGGATTTTCACCAAACTTAGCTAAGAACACTCTCGATTAAGTCACCTTTCTAATAAAAGAAACTAAATCAAAATCAGTTCATCCGTTTAGGAGCTACGATGCCACAGACGCATACACAGATACAAGTTAAACTTATAACACCCCTCTTTTTACGACGGGGGTTAAAAATGGGCATACACACGTCATGGTGTGCTTATGTCACATAGAATGTCAATCGCGATTGTCATTTGCTTGTACTTACGCATAGATTCAGATATAGGTACTATAGACCGCGTAACAAATAGGTTTTTTTAAAGAGTAATTACAAAACAACGAGCAAGGCCGTCGCACAAAGCGTCGCTTGCGCAACCGGCCGCGCGACGACTCCGATGGTTTGCGAGGTAGCTGTGATAAACATAAATGCAAAAAAAAAACTTTAGTACGCAATAATTTTTTTTTTCCAACAAAATCAATTCTTTCGTCACGCTTTATTCTTCCCGACTTTACTAGTATCAATGATTACTTATTAAAAGACTGGTCAAACGAGTCCAACTCGACGGACCTACTGTTACCCATTGAGGAGTTCCTATGGCAACCTTCCGCCTTCATCATCATACCAGTTTGATGATACTATATTTTACTGATGGAATTACATATAAACGCAAAATTTCCTGACAATCCGACTTTTACAAGTATTTTTTAATTCACCTTCCAAGATTCAGGTGAAATAGAATGACCAGCTTCTGCCCGCGAGTCCGTCCGCGTGGAAGCCAGAACTCAGGAACTGTATTTTTCCGGGATAAAAAGTAAAGCGCAAGGACTGTGAAGTTTTTATACATAGTTGACAATTTTCCAACTTGAGCACACTTGAACCAGGTTTTTCGGAATAGTGTTCAACCATTTAGTTTTAATAAAGCTACAACAAAAAATCAAATACAGTGGGATACTTAAATTAATGGATTTTTATTTAAATGAAATGATATTTATTTGGCACTTAAAGCACTTAAAACCATACAATTTGCTTAACTAAAACAACTTAATCTAATCAACTTAATAAATAGCGTTTCGTTTCATGTTACTTTAATAATAACGGTAGAAGCTGATTTTTAAATGTCATATGTGATAATATGATTAATTAGTAAACGCTATATCTGAAATCTAGTTGATATTGAGATATTTAATGAAATACTAATTCAATTGTGACCCATTAATTCATAAAAAAAAATACTGCTACGGTCTACTGACGTTTCAGTTAGGAAACGGCCCGACATAACCGATTATTTTATAGCTGTATCTATTACTGCTATGTAGTCACCAAATTAAGAATAGTATTCTCTCATAGCAAACGTCACGTGCTTTTGCGACGTTTTATCAATTTTATTTCGTTTCAAAAGGGGTGTGTTAGGAAAATCATTTATCGATAAACCGCAACACATGGCCGCTGTTATCGAAAATATAATTACACACAATCAGGTGACCGATAACACTCCGATAAATTACGACGTGGCTATATTTGGAATTGCTAATAAGCAAAGTAATGAGCTATTTTAATTTTTACATCAATTTAGTGATTTAGCACGATTAGCGCTGTGTTCTGAGATTATTTTTACTGTTAATCAAATACAAGTATTTTTAGGGTTCCGTACCAAAATGCTAAAAAAAGGAACCCTTATCGTGAGACTTCGTTGTCTGTCTGTCCGTCCGTCTGTCCGTCTAGAATGGGGTCTAGAACGGGGGGTTGAAAAATTAAAGTGGTTTGATTACAGCAAATGGATATGAAAGGACTTAATCCGCACATTTTAACAAAAAAAAAATATAATTTACCATAACGTACTTTTTGATTTATAGTCAAAAATGTACAATAAATGACCGTTCCCCCCTATCTCCGAAGTTTATGAACCAAAAAATCTGAAAAAATCCTGACATAAAGCTAATTATTTATTTTTACGGTAAAAATAAAATGAAGTTTTCAAAATTTACAGTTTTTGAGAAGTAACTAAAAATCTTTGAAAAAATGTGTTAAATTTTGGCAATTCAAAAGACCTGGATAGGAACGGAACCCTCGGTGCGCAAGTCCGACTCACACTTGACCGGTTTTTTTCCATTAGCGCTGGATTACTGAGCAGTGAGATTGAAACTCTTTATTCTAGAAAAGCCCACGTTAACATACTAGGACAACTATGAATCTACAACTAGTACAATTAATGTGAGTAATATGAATCTCATAACATTGTGAAACCAATTTAAATGTTTACAGGTAGCTCAATTGGCTATGACCCCCTCTGAGAGCCGTGATTAATACGATTACCATAGAAATATTTAATTATCTTTTATCAAATTGATACATATCTACCATAAACGTTACTGAAATACACTTAGGTAATAAATACTTATATCT
Organism: Tortrix viridana; assembly: GCA_963241965.1. Classification (NCBI taxonomy): domain Eukaryota; kingdom Metazoa; phylum Arthropoda; class Insecta; order Lepidoptera; family Tortricidae; genus Tortrix; species Tortrix viridana. Next base: position 313,270 of record OY725199.1, on the reverse strand, counting down.
AATGCGACTTGCTATATTCAAAAGTTTTTTATACAAACAAAACTTTCGTCAGCGATCTCTACCCTTTTAGAGATATTTCACCAAATAAATAGTTAAAACAACAACAAAATCTAACCGATGCAAAACAACGGCTGACATTTTCAGTTTGGCTGCTAGACAACTGGTAAAAATAACTCGCGTCTAAAACTGTCTTTAAAATTTACCTCGTGACTGTAACTCACAGCATTTTCGTACTATCCCACCAAATCAAACATTACCTAACACTACTAACAGCGTATCATAAAGCATTATCTTGAAAATATTCGGGTTATACCAAGTAAGCTACGCGATTAAATACGCGAGTCGAATGCTCTCATACATTTCAAACGGTACAGACGTGTTTTTAAACTTGGTCGAATATCGACACAGAGATTGCACATCTCTACGGCTGACAGTTTGGAAAACGCGCGCGAACAGAACGCATGCTTCGGGCGTTAGTGTTTTTTTTTTCATTTATTTTTTACGTGTTTGGAGTGCAGTGATTTTAGCCAACGGAAAAGTGGAAATACTTTTAAAAGTGTTGCTTCTTATTATTAGGTAATTAATAGCTAATTTAGTTTTAATTGTTATTTTCTATAACATATGTGATTGGTTTGAGGAAGAGGTTTTAATATTTTAAAGCGATAAGAAATGCATTAGGCAAATAACTCTGTTACATAAAACATATTAAACAACCGATCTCGCAATTGATCGGTCGGACCGAGGGTTCCATATTTAAAAAATATTCCTTTTTATGTACTTAATACGTATGCAATGAAGTCTGTTTTGAGTTGCCTAAATTTAACACAAATTTTCAAAGGATTTTACAGTAGTTATTTCTCGAAAACTGTACATTTTTAACACTATTTTATTTTTTCCGTAAAATATACCTAAATAATTAGCTATATATTAGAAATTTTTCAGATTTTTTAGTTTTTAAACTTCGGAGATAAGGAGGGGGCACGGTAATTTTTTGTAAAATTTTGGCTATAAATCAAAAAGTACATACCGAAAATTATAAAAAATTGTTTTGAAATTTGCAGATTAAGCCCTTTCATATGACATAATGAAATCACTTTAATCACTATAATCAGTTGCTATAATCAAATCACTTTAATTTTTCAACCCCTCATTCTATTTTGGTACAGAACCCTAAAAATCATTGGAATTTTTACGGTTTTGATATTATTCAGGGCCTTAATTTCTCTTGATCAAATTTAAAATTTGAAATCTGGTGTTGATTTAAGTATTAAATTAGTCTAAAATAAGTTTATAGTTTGAAACCGATAACTGTACAGTGTGCATCGTAAACCGCTTAAAAATAAACACTGAATACAGGTTAAACACGAAGAATATAGAGACACAAGCATAACACGAGTGCCACTCATTATTGGACTAGGTTCACCCGCGTGTCTCCGCTTAGACCTCTATAAATCTATAGTAATATTATAAAGAGGAAAGATTTGTATTTTTGTATGTTTATAACGAATAAACTCAAAAACTACTGGACCGATTTCAAAGATTCATTCAACTACATTTAGAATGGACTTTCAGGGGAGACATAGGCTATATTTTAACTTACGAAAGTACCTACTGACTCTCCGCAGACAAAGTCGCGCGCGGAAAGCTAGTAGATTATATTTAAGGACATAATAGTTGGCTCGATTCCCGAAATGAGCAAATATTTCAAAGATGTGCACGGGTATTTGTTTCCGACTCGTTATTTTCTATGTATTTAAGTATGTAAGTATCATTGCCTAGTACCCATAATTACAAGGCTAGAACTTTGTTTGGGACTAAGTCAATTTGTGTGACATTAACCTGCGACTTTTTTTTTTAATAGTAGTATTCTGGTATTTATATAAAATAGGCGCGGCACGAAAATAAGTTTATGTAGCGTCAAAAAATGAACTTCGCCCTAGTTCTGAAAACCTTCAATGCTGTTTTTGTTAGCGTCCATAGTGTCAAGGCAGCGGTGAGCAGCCGCCGCCAGTTACCTCGCTCCTAACTGATTGTTTGATTAAATATTATTTACATTATTGCTTGGTATTTTTATTACTTTGACATTTTGTCATTCAAACATGAATTTGATCATTTAGCTAAATGTAAATATATAAATACTAGCGACCCGCCATCGCTTCACTCCGGGTTCTATTATATATATATAAACCTTTCGTGAAAAATTATCTAACTGATTGAAATCCGTTGCGTAGTTTGAAAGATCTAAGCGTACATACAAAGGGACAGACGGCGGGAAGCGACTTTGTTTTATACTATGTAGTGATATAAATCGGATCATAGGCATTGTTACTATATTATGTATTTTTCTACTGCCTTTGCTATATATTATTTAATATTATTTTTAATTTTAAGGTTTTTATTCGACAAGTATGTTAAAGCGACATTGTCGTTTAAATGGACGATACATCATTTTAATAAATTAAATAAATGTCACACAAATTGACCTGTTCCCAAACTAAGCGACGATAAACATACTCATACAGAGTAATACATACTTAAATTGACGACGCGTTTAGCCTAGCCTACGCAGCTAGCGGTCCCGGGTTCGAATCCCGGCATGGGCAAATATTTGTGTGATGAGCGCGAGTATTTGTACCTGAGTCATGGATGTTTTCTATGTATTTAAGTATGTATTTCTCTATATAAGTATGTTTATACGGGTCCAACTGAGAACCTCCTTTTTTTTTGAAGTCGGTTAAATATTTTTCCTTTGCTTTACATGTATGGGAAGTACCCTAAAATATATATTTTTTAATATTATTATTGGGCTTTGTGACAGTAATATTTTTTTAAGAAAATGGGAGTGAGACATACAGACAGACGGACAGACGGACGGACAAGGCGAAACTATAAGGGTTCCTAGTTTGACTACGGAACCCTAAAAATGGATAAGGACAATCTTATAGTCGGCCGACAGAAAGCCGGCAACATGTAGAGTGTGAAGTACATATGCGCTTACTACCTTTTGGCTCCGGTCGGCAGCGAGCACCGTATTACGGCTGTTGTACAACGCAGGCGCAGTGACAATTGCGCGCGACCTTGCGTCTTGCGACACTAGGGACGCGCCGCGGCGAGGTCGCGCGCGCTGCCAAAACGGTTGTCGATTGTCGATGTGCAATCCAATTAATACGGGGCTGCACTTGGTCAGTGAATTTCACAGAATATTTCATTATTCATACTTTAACCCGACGCGACCCGCCCGCTTCGCTCCGGGTACTATTATCTACATAAACCTTCCGTGAAAAATTATCTAACTGATGGTGAAAACTGCATTAAAATCCGTTGCGTAGTTTGAAAGCGTACATTTAAAGAGAGAGACGGCGGGAAGCGACTGTTTTATACTATGTATGTAGTGATATAATATTAAACACGACGGTTTAGGCAGTCATCCATTCTGTTTATTTATGTCTTTTGGATTATTCAGTGGTTTTTTTCCACATCAACAATTAATAACCAATAACTTCGGTTCCCGGTGGCGAACTAATGGAGATATCCATTAGGTATCACATCCATTTAATTTTACTTTTAATTTAATGTGCAATATACCTATAAAAACACAACAACATTCTCTTAAACATTGTTTATAGATTTCTCTAAAGATAATTTAACTTACATTAATGCTAATTCCGAGCTGAAACCTCAACTATAATCCCCAAAACTATCCAAGATACCGAATACCCATATAATACCGAAACTTGAACAATACCCACAACTTTAATTCTAAGCCTTAATGCATAAACTTCACGGTTTATATTGCGTTGTAGTTGAAACTAGGTAAATAGGGTATCCGTAAAGTTTCTAAGCGGGATTAGGCTGGTAAAGGATATGTTAATATACGGAATTGTAATGAAATAAAATTAGTTATTCAATGAATTATTAACCGGCCAGCTTGAGTTGTCCTGATAGAGCGTATTAATAACTATTAGTGCGTGTATTTTTACTTTCAACCAAAGTCGGTTTCGACGAAGCAGCTTGACTAATGTGGTAGATGGCTACTCTGCATAATATTGTATTTTCATCGGATTTACATTATTAACCAAAAATTTAGCCCGAGAATTGGTACGTGTACAATATTGACCTTCCGGATTTGTATGTAACATAATTTATTACCAACAAAGCAACAAACAAAAAAAAATGGGTAATAAAATTGTAGCTTGTAAAAAAAATTATGTACTTGAGATGGATAACAGCGTAACGTATTTAACACTTTGTTGTATTTATAATACTACAATTAGTATGGTAGAATTAAAGTAGGTATTTTAAACTTCCCAATACAGACATCTAATATACTTATTTACTGTTTTTCTAATTTTGTTTGTAAAAAACGACTTAGCAAAAATTTAAATTGACCTAAACTATCAACTAAAACAAATCATCGATAATTTTTCATCTCGACACCGCCCCATCACTGGCCTATTGTAATTTCCACAAAATGGCTGACCTGTCCATTACCACAATTGCCTGTTTTCGTGCGATCACCGTCGTTTCTATTAGCATAAAATTAATGTTTATAATGGCTTGACGGGCGTGTTATGTAAAGATGTAATTGTAGAGTAGTTCCAATGAATGAAGTGGAAGAAAACGAATTATGATTCAACTGTTTTTACGAGCCTCGTTTATATTACTCCGACAAACATAGAATCCTAAATTAGGATAGGGATGTGTTTATAGCTAAATCGATCTAGCGTTGCGTTTGCATAGGTACAGTCGAACTCATACACGTCACTAAAATGTCAAAAATTAATAAGTAAAGTAAATTAAATTACAAATTGGTACAGTCAAGGTCATAAATATGCATACACTTTAGTACCTTGTCTATTTAATGTCATGGTTTAATTGGCATACATATATGAATGTCACAGCATTAAAGTGACAAGGTACTAAAGTGTATTATATATTTATGACCTTGACTGTACCTATTAGCAAAGTCTCTTTTTAACCTCCGACGCCAAACAGAGGGGTGTTATGAGTTTAACGTGTGTATCTGCGTGTCTGTCTGTGGCGTCGTAGCTCCCAAACATACACACGCACATAAACACAAACACAGCAGTTGGGTAAATACACAAATACACACGTCAAACTTATAACACCCCTCTTTTTTGAGTCGGGGGTCAAAAAAAACCCACTAAACAAGACTGAATAATGACCGGCTTCCTAGGAATTGCCTATTTGATGGGTGCCTAATAGGTACATGGAATATATCTAAGCCGGTGTCAAGTAGGTTTACACAATAGCAATGTCACATGATTCTTGCCACCGACTTCGATATATTCCATGTACCTATTAGGCACCCATCAAATAGGCAATTCCTAAGAAGCCGGTCATTATTTAGTCTTGTTTAGTGGGTTTTTTTGAAGACGGTTCTATTTTTTATTAAAATTTTTTTTTCGTCTTTTTTTATTACATTTTTTTTTTCGCTTTTTAGTGATACGAGTATAACTATCACTAAAAAAATCGCGTCAACACAAAATCGGTCGAGTTGAACTAATATATCGCTTAATAACGGATCCATGCGGATGACGTCACGTGGTATCCATTATTCTTGTATACCAAAACCTTCTCCAGAATGTAACAAATACTTTGCTGAAAACCCCATCTAAATCGGTTCAGCCAAACGCGAGATAATCGTGGACAAACATACATACATACATACATACAAACATACAGGTCAAACTGAGAACCTCCTTTTTTTTTTGAAGTCGGTTAAAAACAAAGTCGCTTCCCGTCTGTCCCTCTGTATGTATGTACGCTTAGATCTTTTAAACTACGCAAAGGATTTTAATGCGGCTTTCATCTTCAGTTAGATAATTTTTCACGGAAGGTTTATGTATATAATAGTACCCGGAGCGAAGCGAGGGCGGGTCGCTAGTTCATAATAAAACTTTTGCCGAGGGTATAATATAACTATCCACAAGTTAAGTCGCGGTTAAACACGAGTACGAATGTTGAAATACATAGTTCATATACCAATCTGACTATACACTTCTTATCAGCACGTTGTTATCTTCGGACTGACTGTACTTATCTGTCGATGTCACAATTCAAAGATAAGCCAAGATAACTCACGTGGGAAGTGAATCACAGATTTAAAATCACAACGTATTATAAAACAAAGTCCCCGCCGCGTCTGTCTGTCTGTCTGTCTGTTTGCGATAAACTCAAAAACTACAGAACGGATGTTCACGCGGTTTTCATCAATGGACGACGTGATTCATGAGATTATATTAGATAAAATTCAATGTTTTCCAATCAAGTCCTCAAAAAATCAGTTTATACTGGGCCTTTTTTTATGTGATGTAACTACAAATTAACGGTTTTCGGATTTTTTCCTTTACTTGTGCTATAAAACAAAGCTTCTTGCAAAATTTCATGATTCTAACTCAACGGGAAGTACCCTATAGGTTTTGATTCCCTTGAGATTCCCTTGAATATGCGGCATAAACGACCGTATCTTTTGATTGCGTTGACTTAGATGTTTGATTTTTTCACTGATCCAAGGGATTGCAGACCTTAGTATTTGATATGAATTTGAACTTGATAACTTCTCGCGTTCCTGAGAAAAAGAGTCCCGGTTTTTATTTGAGGTACGGAACCCTAAAAAGTTAATTATGAAGACAAACAAAAATGTCTGTTTGGCCTTGCCCTTGACTACTGGCAGAATACCAACGCAGCAATAACGAGCCGTAGTAAGCACTCGCCGAGTCAGCACCAGCACATGCACGCAATAACATACACTACGTAGAAACAGCATTTTAATAGTAACTGTAGGGCTAGACAAGTTGTATATGGTGAATTTTACCAAGTCACGTTAATAATGTTTCTGTCAAAAACTAACCGAGTTAAAAACCTCCGATATCAGCGCCTAAAAACCCTCTGAGCAATGAACAAAACCTTTAACGGGCTCCAAGCACGTACATTTTCACTGGAGGGACTTCGTCACTAGAAGATTTCAAGAATTAATAAATCAGATCCCCTCATTAACTAGAAAAGAGCTGATGATCTTCAAACGGCTGAACAGATTTTCATGAAACATGGCTAAGAACACTCGGGATAAAATTATCTATGACACAAAAAACTAAACGAAAATCGGTCCATCCGTTTGGGAGCTACGATACCACAGACAGATACACAGATACACAGACAGACACGTTAAACTTATAACACCCCTCTCTTTTTGCGTTGGGGGTTAAAAATGCTTGGAGCCCGTTAAAGGTTTTGCTCATTGCTCAGAGGGTTTTTAGGCGCTGATATCGGGGGTTTTTAACTCGGTTAGGTTATTATGCAACTGGTTGTTAGACATTATATAAATAATAAATTAATATCAGGGGACAATCTCGCACAAATTGGCCTAGACCGAAACTTAGCTCTAGGCTTGTACTATGGGTACTACACAACGATATAGGTACATACTTAACGTATATAGAGAAATACATTCTTAAATATAAAGAAAACATCCATGACTCAGGAACAAATACTCGCGCTCATCACAAAAATTTGCCCATACCGGGATTCGAACCCGGGACCGCTAGCTTCATAGGCAGGGTCACGACCAAGTAGGCTAACCGCGTCGTCAAATTTTAAAGTATTTCCACTTTTGTCAATCGTAACTTAATTCTAGTGATACCAGAGTGATAAGTGCGATGTGTCTTTAAGTTCGGTGTTGGGTTAATTCAGGAAAATGATCAACCAGCACCTGGTGAGCAGTATGGCGTACTACGGTAAGATTTGTTTATGTTGAATGGATCGTGAGTTGACGGCTTTCCATACAAACGGCGATAACGTTTTCACTCTCTAAATGTTAACCGATTTCGACGAATTTTTGATATGTGGTCAGTCGAAACAAAAACTATGTCCGTACATTGCGTTTTTAAATATATTTATTAACTAGGGACTCGCCCTCGCTTCGCTCCGGGTACTATTATATACATAAACCTTCCGTGAAAAATTATCTAACTGATGGTGAAAACCGCGTTAAAATCTGTTGCGTTGTTTGAAAGATATAAGCGTACATACATACAGAGGGACAGACGGCGAGAAGCGACTTGTTTTATACTACGAAACGTACGGACATAGTTTTTGTTCCGACTGACCACATATCAAAAATTGGTCGAAATCGGTTAACATTTAGGAGGAGGAAAACATTATCGCCGTTTGTATGGAAAGCCGTCAACTCACGATACTCCTATGTATCTTATATTAACAGACTTTTTTTAAGCTAACTACTTACTTTGAAACCGCAGTTCAAAGTATCTTCATCCTTCTTTTTAATTATTTCTGACATAAATTTCATTTTTCGACAAGCTTTATTGCTGAGGTAGGTCTACAGGGCACAGCTGAGATCCTGTTGCCATTTTCCGGTTCCATCATCAGATCAGCTAACCTTGACACCATAATATAATATTGCATCCGGTTTGCATATTGTATATGCACTCGTATTGCAAATTTCTGCTCAATCGGACACCAAGTTACTTTATTTTTAAACGTTGCATCACGAAAACTAACGATATGATATACATTTAAGGCAAATTACAAAAATCATAGATATAAATTACTTTGTTTTTTGTTTACGATTTTTTTATCACGAGACGTGTTAACGCTATGAAAAAACTGCAAGCGACGTATTCCTGCGCTTGATTTTTGCTTTAATGAAGACAATAGTCTCAAAATATACTAACTAACCTTTTAATTTTTCCAATATAAATATAACAAAACGTGTGGTTTATCAGTCCTATTTTAAACATTCAATATTAGAAAATGGAGTAAACATGTCTTGATTGAAGACATGTCTAAATTAAGTGACTTTCAATAAAAACATTTTGTGCAGTACCATATTTGGGAACAAAGTAAAACAAGCTGCTCAAATATACAAAAAATACTGACGATTCCATCAAGGGTAATAATATCATCAGAATCGGACGACCCTTTAAATTTTAGTCAGGTTTTTAATACCAAAAAAGCGGTTTTTTCCACCAAAAATTAAAATTTCATAGAAATCAACTCTATAGTCATAGTCATAGTCATAGTCATATATTTTATTGCCTTATGTTGTTGTTACAAAGATCTTAAATTCTATTACATGGATCAACATAAACCCTGTAAGGGCACTGCAATTACTCAGCTTAATTAAATTGCCTAATTAACTTATTATAATATGTTTTAAGTTTAATACTAACTTTCTTACTACTCTGTCAAGAAAGTACCGGGAAAAGATCAATAATACACAAACTGTTTGTTAATCATCCAAATTTATTTTATCACCTTCAAAGTATGCTCCTTCAGAAACGATACACTTACGCCAACGAATAATCCAATCATCAAAACATTTTTTAAACGCTGTTTCCGGAATTGAATTCAGTTCTCGGCGCGAATTCTCCTTTATGTCTTCTACCGATTGAAAATGGGTGCCACGAAGCGCCACTCCGAAGCTTGTTGACTAGTTTGCATGTCAAACTCGTAAACCCACGTCTCGTCACCAGTAACAATGCGTTTCATGAATGTTGGGTCGGAATTGACTCGTTCTAGCATGTCCTCAGCGACTCTCATGCGATTGAGTTTTTGGAGAAAATTCAGGTCTTTTGGGACTAGCCGAGCGGTAACATGTTTCATACCCAAATGATTAGTTAAAATAGTACGGATCGACTCGTGAGATACAGAAAGTTCGGCGGCTATCTCTCTCAAAGTTGAATGAGGATTTTCAGTCGCTATTTCCTTCACTTTTGCGATGTTAACTTCAGTTGCAGACGTTGATGGCCTACCAGAGCGAGGCAAATCTTCCATCACATCTCGACCGCTTTTGAACGCTTTGTACCACTCATAAACACGTGTTTTTGATAAAGTCGAATCACCGTAAGCCTTCTGTAACATTTTCAGTGACTCCGAACACGAAATTCCATTGGCGATGCAAAATTTAAGACAAACTCTTTGTTCAATGTTTTTGTCCATTATGAAATTCGCAATACACACTAGATATGATATAACTAAAAACAGCACTGTATTTAATATAAATAACAGATGCAACTCAAACTCCGCGCCAAAATAGAAAACAGTTGTGCCAATCTAACAACAACAAAAAAAACAAAAATTTGAATTTGGAACCATAAACAAATCATCCATTCCCGATACTTTGTTGACTGAATGTATATTGTCAAGTTACAAATACATACCTACATAGCTACAAATATATATATAATATGTATTATTATTTATTATTCTTATTCAATGTCAAAGTACTCTTGTAAATTATATAAGCATTTGGAAATTAGAAAATTTTTCAGCTTAATATTAAATAATGATTCTTTCACAATATTTTTAATTGTTAGAGGTAACTTATTATATATTCTCACAGCCATATGTTGTGTTCCAGAACTAACTATTTTAAGTTTAGTGAAAGAACTAACTAATTTATTGCGTTTTCTAAGGTTGATTCCGCTATTGCTACAATGAATATCTCTATCCTTTGCAAATTGGGCTTTATTTGTTCTCACAAGTCTACAGATTTCATAGATGTATGTGTATATGTGAAAATTAAATTTCAAAAAATATGGAACCTTTTTTTACCACTATTTTTGGCAAAGTTGTTCGTAATAATAGTACATTTCGATGCTAGTGCGGAAAGTATGTCATCACTCCACGAGTACCGAGATATCTTGCCACGAGCCGCAGGCGAGGCAAGACTCGGGACGAGTGAAGAATGACATTTCCGCACGTGTATCGAACGACGTTTTTTAACACAGTTGCGAAAAAATAAATAAATTTCAAACTCTGATTCACTCATTTTATAAGCAACTTTTTGAAAACTTAAGATTGGTAAACAAATTCGTTGTAAGATCGATCTTTCGCAGTGAACATTTTTGACATTATTTAGAGGTGTTTTTTTTAGCTTTTATTCGACTAGAATGGATTTTGTTATTATTATTGAACCTACTTCAATGAAAGTTTTTTTTTCAAATGCATAAGACATAAACAATTGTAAATATAAAACATTGTACTATTATTTACGATTATTATTTACGATTATTTGTGTATCGTATATTTATAAAAACAATATCGAATGTTGCCTTTGGAAACTTAAAAAATGCTTGCAGTAAGAAAAAACGCATGGCTTAAAGGACTTGGCATCCAGGCCATAATCATTAAAAAAAAAAGAAAAAACGCCTCTTCATAATGTCAAAAATTTTGACAGGCGTTTCGGCAGCTATTCCATTCCATTCAGACAATTTATTAAGAACGGTTTTTCAATATTCAATATTAAAAAATAAACGTGTTATATTGATGAAGAGGTAATAAAATATGAAATATGTATATTTTTCGTATTCTTACATTAACAGGTGGTTTTTATGTTGATTACGATGTTTAAAGGAAACTAACATTAACACTCATGAATAAGAAGTCATGAATTGGAACAAGTATAAATTTAAAAAAATTGGAAAAGTAAAAAGCACTAGTTCGCGAAAACCAACTTTCCGCACGATATACAGCTACGAAAAGTACCACTTTTTGAGCAACTTGTGTTAAAAAATTTGTTTTATGTGAATGTTTCAACAATAAATTTAAATTACGATAAATACTGGCACAGCTAAAAACTTTCGGACCGGCCCTTAATGACTAATTTTCGTGAAGCAATGCAAAAGTTAAATTTTCTTAATATTTTTCTTTAACGATCGATGTACCTACACTTTTTTTGACAACCGCCCGCATGCCCTTAGTTAGTTCCTAATGATTCTCCTCCCCGAAACCTCTACCCCTGCATAATGCTATTCGGACATGTACAGGCTAGCGCCAGCGACATTGAACATCAGTGACGTCCGCCATATCTATACATATAATAAAATCGTTAAGACCAAAAAGTCTGTACATTGAAGATTTAAAAAAAAAAACCGATCAGGGCGATTTATAATAAGTAACTGAACATATTAAAACCATTTTTAAAATTCTTGTTTGTTTGTTTGTTTGTTTGTTTGTTTGTTTGTTTGTTTGACTGAGCATCACGTAAAAAGTACTGAACGGATATTGATGAAATGTTCATAAATCTATTTAAATAACATCAGAATAACATTTAGGCTATAAAAATTTTGGAAAATGTTAGAAGAAGGGGGTAAAAAGAGGGGGTAAAGTTTGTATGAAAAAACAAATTTAGATTGTTCTAGGATCATGAAACTCAAAATAAATACTTATTAATAAAAATAAAGAAATACCTGTTTCAGTGTTTATTTTTAATCTCATCCAAAAACGCAAAAAAGAGGGTTTTATGTTTAAAATTACTGGAATTCATACAACTATAAAATGAAAACCAATGAAGTTTGACCTTCGAAACTTGCTACATATACGTAAAATAACAAATAAAAAAAAACTACTTTCGGCGATTTTGGATAAACTACCCCTTAGGGGTAGAAATGGGGGGTTAAAGTTTGTATGGGAGTTTGTCCGTTTTTCAAATTAGAAACGTGGAAAATGCTATAGAGATTACTGTTAGCAAATAAAAAACACTACTTTCAGTGATTTTGGATAAACTACCCCTAAGGGGATGAAATGGGGGGTTAAAGTTTGTATAGGAGTTTGGTCGTTTTTCAAGTTAGGAACGCGGAAATTGGTATACTTATAGGCTACTGTAAACAAATGAAAAAATAACGTTCGGCGATTTTGGATAAACTACCCCTGAGAGGATGAAATGGAGGGTGGTAATTTGTATGGGAGTTTGGTCAATTTTGAAGTTAGAAACGTGGAAATTAGTATATAGGCTACTGTTAAATAACAAAAAATACAACTTCTGGTGATTTTGGAAAACAACCCCTAAGTGGGTGAAATGGGGGATGGAAATTTGTATGGGAGTTAAGTCAATTTTAAAGTAAGAAACGTGGAAATTGGTATATAGGCTACTGTTAACAAATAACTTCCAGTGATTTTGGATTAACTTCCCCTAAGGGGCTGAAATGGGGGGTTCAAATTTGTATGGGGGTTTGGTCATTCTTGAAGTTAGAAACGTGGAAACTGCTCTAGAGACTACTGTTATCAAATAAAAAACACTACTTTCGGTGATTTTGGATAAATTACCCCTAAGGGGACGAAATAGGGGGTTAAAGTTTATGATGGAGTTTGGTCGTTTTTCAAGTTAAAAACGTGAAAGTTGGTATTTAGGCTACTTAACTGTGTACAAATAAAACATACTACTTTTGACTATTTTAGATTAACTACCCCTAAAGAGATGAAATGGGAGGTGGTAATTTGTATGAGAGTTTGGTCAATTTTGAAGTTAGATACGTGGTAATTTGTATAAAGGCTATTCTTAACAAATAAAAAATATAACTTCTGGCGGTTTTGGAAACAACTACCCCTAAGTAGGTGATATGGGAGGTAGAAATTTGTATAGGAGTTCGGTCAATTTTCAAGTTAGATACGTGGAACTTGGTATATTCGCTACTATTAGGAAATAAAAAAAACACTTTCAGTGATTTTGGATTAACTTCCCCTAAGGGGCTGAAATGGGGGGTTAAAATTTGTATGGTGGTTCGGTCATTCTTGAAGTCAAAAACGTGGAAATTGGTATAAAAGGCACTGTTAACAAATAAAATATAAAACATTTGGTGATTTCCGAAAAACTATCCCTAAGTGGGTGAAATGGAAGGTGAAAGTTTTAATGGGAATGAAGTAATTCTTGAAGTTAACGAAATTGGTATTTAAGCTACTGCTTACAAACCAAGAGTACTTTCGGTGATTTTGGAAACACGACCCCTAAGTTTGGTTATTTTTGAAGTTAGATATATGAAAATTGGTTTCTAATCTACTAAATAAAAAATACGAGTTTTCTGATAATGGAATCCCAGGTAAATTGATGGAACCCTTCAAACATTTAAAGGACTTATACAGCGATTTTCATACTTCTGTAAGAACATTTACTTACATTCCAAAAGCACCATTTGGTAAAGTGAAATTAATGACCAGACGTGACCATCGGAACTCCTTAATAATAAGTATTTCACAACACGCTACTTTTGCCCATCATTTGTAAGGGGCTGTTTATTTATTACGTAAGACGATTTAGGGGGGAAGGGGTCTGAACAAGTCTTATTTTTTCTAACATGGGGGTAGGATGTTTTTACGTAAGATCACAAAAACAAGCAAAAATTAAAGCGTTTTTATATTTTGCTACTTTTTCTTTGCAATTTTGGTAGATACTTAGGTAGATCTTACGTAAGATTAAAAAGGAGGGAGGGTTCATCCATGTCTTATTTTTTCTTACGTAGGGGGAGGGGGGGTCAGAAATTGGTTAACATTGTCTTACGTAATAAATGAACAGCCCCTAATGAATGTGGTGAAATGGAAGTTTCGCCAAGTAATAGGAGACTTCTTCAACGATTAATGTCCCTGCATATTGGATAGCCCCATTTTGTCAAGAGTGATGAAGTATTGGCAATAAGCATTAATGCCATGAATGTAGTGTATATGTGCTGCATGTAATACATAATCACATAATAATTAAACAAACACTAAAAAGCGAACAAATGTTAGGAAACATTACTATTTTTTTGGAAAGTCTGTCCCTTTATGATACGTACTTAATGAAAATTTTATTTGTACCTACCTACTTTTTAACGAAATTACTGACACTCCGCAGACGGAGTCGCGGGCAGACAGCTAGTTTGTTCAATAAATCTGCCCCGGTATATCACGTAAACGCCCTGGATTCCTAGAATCATCTGTTCCCCAGGTTGGCAGTATGTAGGTCGCCCAGGGCGGCCTACATCCGCCATCTTGCCGTTGCCATGGCGACGCGCAAGCGCTGTATTGACAGTGATAAGCTTTTGATAACACTGATGCGTAACATGGAAGTTTGGTTTTGCTGCTTGGTGAACGATTGTGCAGGCGGTATGAAGCGGTCCCGGGTTCGAAACTCGGTACGGCCGGATATTTGCGTGAGGAACTCTTGCGATTTCCATTAATTGAAGTATTTATTTCTTTATATAGGTACGCTTAGTGACGACCCGCCCTCCCTTCGCTTCGGTAAAATAAGTTAAAGTTTAGCCTATGGAAGTATCAATTAATGTAAATCAATAAATGCTAACGCGTTGCTATTTTGCTCGATTTGGCGGGGTCACTCCCGTGCCCCCAGATTTATTGCTTTTTATGTTTCAATGTAATTAAATTACTATGTGACATTAAATATCTTCGCAAAATAGTTTCTCTTGATTTGGCTGAATGGCCACAACCATAGCCATTTTGAAAAAAGACAGTCAATTAAAAGTTTAACATAAAACCATCTTTTAAGGGTTCCGTACCACAAATTGAAAAAAACGAAACCCTTAATGACCATGGGGTTTAGTAGATTACAGGAAAACCTATAAGAAGTCTATGGTATTTAGTTACCACAAACAAATTTGAGTCAGATTAAAAAAAAACTTATGGAACTTAGACAATCATGTACGGAACCCTCTCTACGCGAGTTTAACTCGCACTTGACCGGCTTTTTTACTCACGATTTTATTTTGTAATTGACTCTTTTCAAAAATGTATTGATTAAAGTCGTGTGATACACGTGCGGAAATGTCATTTTACCTCATCCCAAGTCTTGTCCCTCGCCTGCAGCTCGGGCCAAGACACCCCGGCACTCGTGTAAGATGGCACTTTCCACAGTTGCATCAAAATGTACTATTTAGCTTTATAACGTTTACTAGTAATCGGAGAAAGTGGTAATTTTCCGTCTGAATGCAGATTTCGATTTGTTTTACGTAACCAAATAATTGTTTTGTTTGCCAGGTGGACTCTGTAAGATATAGAGAATTTATTTTACTTTGTTATCCCCGCAGCGGAACAAATGCAATGCGATTGCTAGTAGCCTACATGCACCACAAGAATAAAGTGACAACACGAATAGAAAAACCGGGCAAGTGCGAATAGGACTCGCGCACTGAGGGTTCCGTACACATTTGGCTGGTTTTTAGTATTTGCTGTTATTCTATAGGGTTTGTTCTATAATCATACCAAATTTGACGCTTGTACGTTTTACCGTTTTTACGATACAACAAAATTAAAAATACGTTGAAAAAAAAACGTTTCTGATATGGAGACCCTCTGTATTATTTCACTTTATTTATTTTTTTATTTGTTAGTAAATCCGCCGTAATACCACTTATTCTGAAAAATAAAATCAACCCGCTATCTATTACGGTTCAAAAGATACAGCTCTTTATAGTTAAGACGGACGGACAGACAGCGTAGGCATATTAATAGGGTCCGGATACGGAACCCTGGGGCCTTAGCAAGCTAGAGCCAGATAAAATTTGACAGGTGTTAGGAAAATTAATACATCTCTTCCTTATTCTAACGTAAGACTTAACGCTTAAGGTCTAGATAAAAGTGTCCCGTTCTGACTTTTGTTTACCTTTTATTACTAAGCGGTTTTATCCGGTGTGGCTACTGGCTAGAGTAATGAAATAAATCGTTCAAATCTATTAAGCTGTTCGGAGAAGATCACGCAACCATAGAGAGTAAACACATGGCCATTATAAGCCTTAATACAAAATAAGAATACGTACCCTGCATAGAAACCGGACTATAAGAAACAGCAAAAGACATATATTTGACCTTTTTCTATTTATGGCATTCATAACGAGTTAGAAAGAGATGTCCTAATAGGTATTCATTCGTTTTCCTTCGTGTTGTCACGAAGATCTGTCGATGCTAGTGTTATTGCTGAGTTAACAATATTATCGATATCGATTCAATTTTGCAGTTGTAATTTGTTCTAAAGGCAAATTTTTCTAATTGCCAAATCAATCTTTTGTACCACATTTTTTGCAAAATAAAGATATTTGTATTTGTATTTGTAAGCATGTGGCAGTAAAAATTACCTACTTTCCTTTTTTTACAAGTGTTCATTTAACTTGCAACGTTCCAATGTAAATAACTTAATAAGTAACTTGTCCATTTCAAAATTTGCAGACCATTTTTCATCTACTTCCCTGTGTTTAATTGAACTGAAGTTTGGAACACTTATGTAAAATCGATGACAATGTAATACTATTGTGTCAATGAACAGATCTGATGATAGAACCAGAAGGTGGCAACATGATCCTCAGCTGTACTTAACGTAGACCCACCGAGATGGGGCTCTTTAGTTTGGTGTTGATAATTTGATAATTCCCTTGAAAAAAAATACAGTCGTCAATAAAAACTTGGATCATTGTATATTCATTTGCTGACGTAGTTTGTAAATTATGTATAAAAAACGCAAGTGTAGAATCAAGTTCAATTCTTTGTTTACTTTCTCCGTTTCTCGAGGAACAATAAACTGACAGTGACATTAGTTCTCTATGGTTATTTGCTCACTTTAAGTGCGTCACACACGGAGCTATAATTTATATTTTGGTATATTAATATATATTATAGCCAGGCATCTTACGATATATTTTCGTATAGTTTAGGTGTATTTTCCCGACATTATAGCTCCGTGTGAGACGCGCTTTACGCGATCCGCCTGATCGTCTCCGAACATCATAATAAGTCTGAAGAAAAATAATATTTAATTACTCTAGCAACGTTTTATTCGTGCTGTCATTTTATCTGTGACCAAGCATGCTACAGCCCCTGGTAGATTTTTACGTGTAAAAGTGCCCGTGCGGCCTACTTACTGAATAAATATCTTTTATCTTTATCTTAAAAAGTTGCTAGAGTAATTAAATCCCACTAAAAACATTTCATGTAAATTTAGGCAACTGAAGCCGTTGCCACTACGTCCACGCGTCAACCGCATTTTAGCGTCAACGACGCGGCGCGGCGCGGCGCGGCGCGTTGTTGCGCGATGTATTTATCTACATACCTCGCTCCTCACACCTCTAAGTTTTTCAGAATTTATGTGCGAAATATAATTTGTAAATTTACAAAAAATATAGTTTTTCGGTGAAGGAAAACATCATGAGGAAACCTGCACACACCTGCAAATAAATTTGACGGTGTGTGCGAAGTTCCCAATCCGCACTGGGCCCGCGTGGGAACTATAGCCCAAACCCTCTCATTGTGAGTGGAGGCCTGTGCCCAGCAGTGGGACGTATATAGGCTGGGTTATTATTATTCTTATTATTATCTATAATATAAGTATGTTTATCGTTAGTACCCAGATACAAGGCTAGAGCTTATAGTTTGGGACTAAGTGTTGCCCGCTGATATTTATTTTTTATTTTATTTAACTGCAAGCGTCGTTTTTGGTCGACGGCTGCAGCTGCCTCTGCCGCTGGCGGCGTGCCGCCCGGAGTTAGAACTAGCGGCGGGTTAAAGGATACAAAGAAATACTCACATCATAGAAATGAGTACAAAATAGAAGGCCATAGAGATCACCGATGACACCGTCCGCGTCGGCGCAACGAGGCGCATCCTGCCGCCTGACCCGGAGGCGGTCGGTGGCGTAATATAACAGGCATAACACAGCAGGGCCCTTAGCCAAGATGCCCATCGATAACTAGCGTTTCTATTCGTTTCGTTTTTAAACCAATCGCGTCATTGGTTAACGAAGAGTCACGTGATCTACCAGTGACGCGATTGGTTTAATAACGATACGAATAGAAACTCTAGTTAGCGTAAAGCGTCTTGGCTAAGGGCCCAGCTCTTTAGCCTGCCCGCACATTGGGCCACTAGTCACGGCCACAGCGTAGCCACTAGTGGCCGCCACAAGCTGCGGACGAGTTTTTTAATACATTTTGTATAGCATCGGCGCACACCGGGCGTTCGAGTGGCCGCGTCTGAGCCACAAGCTGCTGTAGTCGCCCACGCTCGCTACTAGTGGCCGCGTTTAGTGGCTCGCTTCGCGCGCACACTCGGCCACAGTCGCCGGCTTCTCAGATAAACAATAGCCAATAGTGGCAGCCACTAGTGGCCGCCACTCAGCCACCGGTGGCCGCTAGCTCCCAAACGGATGAACCGATTTTCGTTTAGTTTTTTTTTGAGTCATAGATAATTTTATCCCGAGTGTCCTTAGCCATGTTTCATGAAAATCTGTTCAGCCGTTTGAAGATCATCAGCTCTTTTCTAGTTGATGAGGGGATCTGATTTTTTAATTCTTGAAATCTTCTAGTGACGAAGTCCTCCAGTGAAAATGTACGTGCTTGGAGCCCGTTAAAGGTTTTGCTAATTGCTCAGAAGGTTTTTAGGCGCTGATATCGGGGGTTTTTAACTCGCTTAGGTTATATATCGTAATAAGAACATTATGTTACTGCTGCAGATAAGAAAATTATCATAGTAATATTGACTGTTGTAATTGCCAACGGATTTATGTGTGTAGATATTAAGACAAAGTAAAAATTATAGACAAGCTCTAGAAAACTCTAAGTCGTGGACATTATAGTGAACTGTTTATTTAGCGTAGCTGTTAGACACGCCAGCTTATCTGGGGCAAGAACACATTGGAAAATAGCTTCGTGGGCTTCGACGGTTACGGTTTATGACCGAGTCGCTTGCGGGACGCATTCTGAGGGCCTAGTGTAAGTTTTGCAACGTTGTTTACGTCTCGATCGCGTCTGCGTAAAAGTGTCACCTTGTATAGAACTGTCAAATGTCTAGAATACGCGCCGCAAGGGGCGCTGTCACACTTCCATACTAATTGAGACTAAACGCAAACGTGATCGAGCCGAGACGTAAAAAACGTTGCAAATCTTACACTAGGCCCTCTGAGGGCTCCTATAAGGGTTCCGTTTTTTTCATTTGAGGTACGGAACCCTAAAAATGTTAGGCATTCTGGGATTTAGGTATTTTGACACTAAGTCCTTTTGCGATCTAGGAGTATTGGTAAACGGGTAAAATGAAATTTACACGTAATGAACCCAAAGCTCAATAATTAATTTTTATGTTTCTTAGTTATTTAATTCACAAAAATTGTAAACATTCACAAATATTTCAAAAAATATCCAAAACTTGGCCGCCACCCTACCGTGCACCCTCACGGGTGACCTTATCATTCAGTTACACGACCGTTTTATCAAATAAGTGGGTTATACGTAAGCCTTCAGATAAATAGGCTCAGTCAAGACTCTGCTATGAATAGACGCCGGCGCAAAACGGATTACACCTTCAGATTAGGGTCACTGCATACTCGTGACTGCTTATGTGTTAAGGGTACTATGTATCCTCGCCACTTCTTATGTGTTTTTATTTTTGTATTTATGTATGTGACCAAAAATCGGATATTCCATTTCATTCTAGTTCTTAAATTATAAGACCGATTTTAATAAAGATGTCATATGATTTGTCAAAAACCTACGAGTGTCGTAGGTTGTATAAAAATTGTAAGGGTGCGTCATACTGGTCGCCGGTCGGGTTTGAGTATGCAGCTTTTGAATTATTGCCGACTGTACTATAATTTGCAGTCATCTGATCTAGTTTAAACCGGCCTAATCTCGAAGCAGTATACATATACTCCTGAGGCCCAACGTCCTACATATAGGACAATTGTCAAAATGACTTTTAACTTTTGTCGTCTGACATAAGGTTCTGTTTCGAACTAGCGAAATTTTGACGTAGGCCTCAGGAGGGTATAGCAGGATACAATTCAGAGCGCGCGTCAAAGCACTTACGCCGTTGACCAAGAGTCTATTATTGCTTAATCCGCGCGCCATATTGTTGTGTCCAGGACGGCTAGCACGAGTGGTCCGCGATTTGTTTGTCGCTCGGATCTCTCTTCCTAACTACTATGTAACGATAGAGACACACTGAGCGACAAGCGAGAAAATACAAGTGCTAGCCGCTTTGACGTTTTAAACACATTAGAAACTGTTGCCTTCCGACTCAATCATCACATCAGCGTGGACCATATTGTATTGTCATCGGGTACATATTTCAAGTTTCCGCCCGTTTATACAAGACTTACAATCTAACAAACAAACTACTTGTAATTGTCAAATTCAGTACTAATCCTTCAGATTATTTTCTGAACTTGGCTCTGACACTCCCGTAGTATTTTCCTTCCCCCAACAATTGTACAAAGCTCGTAAGACTTTTTCCAATTCTTTAAATGAAACAATTACTCCGCATAGCTTTTGGTTATAGCAGTTTAGGTGGGGGAGGGGGAGGGGGAATTATCTGTACCGAAAACACAACAATAAGTCTAACAAACAATACAGCACTGTATTATTGGCATCTTGGCATATATCTGTGGCATCGTAGCTCCTAAATGGATGAACCGATTTTGATTTAGTATTTTTTTGTTTGACTTGTGACTTGATATTGGACAGTTCCCGAGGGAGCAGCCATAAACGACTTCTACGCGGCCAAAGTCGCCGCAAAAATCTAGTATAAAATAAATCTACACATGTTATATAGAAGACCCAAGCAAAACGAAGGTGGATGAAGTTAGAGTGCCATTACGGCTTTTAGTCTCGAGTTAAACACTCTACTTTTCACTTCGATTGCGAGAAAACAAATTTTGAATTTAAAAACCTAATAATTATAGCGAATTTTACGAGTGTAAAAAATTTACAACTTAATAGCGCTATCTTTTTTACTGTCAACCCGTCACTGTTATGCAGAAAGAGACAACACGAGGTTGATTTTGGGGTTAGGACATAACAAATAGTCCATAGACAACATTTCCGAAACGAAGACTGAGGCGGTGGAGGTTGTATGCCCAGCCCGCTCTCCACCGCGCACTTGACGACAAGGGCAGCATCATCAAATGGCAACATGTATCTGGCGGTTTGTGATTTTCCAAGACTTTTATAAGGAAATTAAAGCAAAAAATTAATGATTGTGAAATAGGGACCTAAAAACACCTGTTGTTTTGATAAATGAATTCTGTTTACTGATTGGTCAATTTTAATATAGCTGTATTCTGGTTGGTTGATACCAAATACAACGTTTTTTTAAAGAGTTAAATTAGCTAAACAGTATACGTACCAAAAGAGAACCCAACGTTCCATTCATATTTTCTCTAGGGAGTAAATGTACTACTTTAGTCCGGCTTGATAAGCCTAATGTGACACACTTTTTAACCCCCGACGCAAAAAGAGAGGGGTGTTATAAGTTTAACGTGTCTGTCTGTGTATCTGTGTATCTGTCTGTGGTATCGTAGCTCACAAACGGATAAACCGATTTTCGTTTGGTTTTTTTTGTGTCATAGATAATTTTATCCCGAGTGTTCTTAGCCATGTTTCATGAAAATCTGTTCAGCCGTTTGAAGATCATCAGCTCTTTTCTAGTTGATCAGGGCCTCTGATTTTTTAATTCTTGAAATCTTCTAGTGACGAAGTCCCTCCAGTGAAAAAGTACGTACTTGGAGCCCGTTAAAGGTTTTGCTCATTGCTCAGAGGGTTTTTAGGCGCTGATATCGGGGGTTTTTAACTCGGTTAGGTTATTATAGCGATTCTATCAAGACGGGACACTTTTATATTAAGCGTTAAGCGTTTAGTCTTACGTTAGAACATAGAATAGATTATTTCCCTAGCACCTGTCAAACTGCTCGTGCATGCACGTTAAGCCCGCAGCCACGCCTTGTTAGCTTAGCGGCGAGCGGTGAAATGAAATACGTGGCAATGTATGAACCACGACACGTCGCGGTTTACTTTCGGGTTCCGTTACGTTAGGGTTCCGTAGTCAAACTAGAACTAGTCTATCCGTCTGTCCGCATCTTAGCTCAGATACTCTTAGTAGAAAGCTGTTATTTGGCATGTAATCTTAAATATTTTTTTTTAGTGTACCGCCCCTACACGTAAACCCCGACTGCAACACTTTTTCCATCATTTTGTTATATTCTTTGGATTATGGCTTGTTTGATTTTTTTTAATTAATTTATTTTATTTCATACTTTTTTAGTTTTTGACTCCATATTGAAATTTATATACCTACCTATGTCACTCCGACAGTTAAGACAAATCCAATGATACCTCATATGTTAAAATCCGTCAAGCCGTTTAGGCTGCAGAGCGGCACAAAGAAATAGACATTCATACATACATACGCTCGAAAACATAACCCTCCTTCGGGCAGTCGGGTAAAAACAGCTTTCTAGTATTAAGAGTCTCTGAGCTAAGCTGCGGACGGACAGACGGACAGACGGACGGACATGGCGAAACTACAAGGTGGGCCAAAAGAAATCACCCTATTGGAAGATGCTCTCATTTTTGCAAATTCGCCAATGTCAAATCTGTTTTGACATTTGTGGACTTGACAGATGCAAAATACAAGTGAACAAGCCATGGAGCGATACACTCCCCAAGAACGCGGAATAATCGTGTCTATTTTTTTGCGTAACAATTCAAAAAAAGAGAGTCAAACAACATCGGATGACTTCTTTTGGCCCACCTTGTATAAGGGTTCCTAGTTTGACTACGGAACCCTAAAAATATACATACAGCCGAACATAGAACCTCCTCCTTTTTTGAAGTTGGTTAGAAAGCTACATAAGATGATAAATTGTTTCAAGCAAAATTAAGCAATGCGTTAATCAGATACCATTTAAATTGAAATGTTTTAGTTTGACAATGATTCTATACAAGTATGAAGTTAACAGTTAAAAAACAGTTACCTATTTAAATAAAAACATTTATATTATTATTATTGAATGCCATTTTTTTCAAAAAATACGGCTCTATATCACTCTATAGTCAAAAACTGACTGAAAACTTTTTACAGAAAATTGAACCCTTTTTACCTCTGGCAGTTTACTTTTTTAATAATTTTGAATAACGAACGATCGTCGATTTTTTCATTCGCTCCTTGTCGCTGTGGAAGTCACTCGTATTTTCAAATAAAAGTAAAGGGAAATTCGGCGAAAAATTACAATAATTATACGGTTTGCTGTGTGAAATTTGAATATGTCGTTACATACGATACCTCTAGTTACGCCCTTTATTAGAGGACCGAGATTTCCTTACAGAAAAAGTGAGTCATAGATTTTATATTTTCAGTAACTTAGTGTATTTCAGATGTTTCTACTGAAACATTACGAAGAAGAATACTTTCAGAATGTAAAATATTAAACTAAACGGTGTTAGAGTGAAAAATAACGAATTTTCATGTCAAAAAAAATACTCGGAATTTCAGGTAATTTATTTTGTTTTGAACAGATTTCTGTGTGAAAATAAATCTGCTGTCATAATTTTGGACACGTTTTCAGAGTTTGACAACTTTTTAATTTGATTTTCAGCTTGATTGTTGCCTTTTGTAATTTGTTTATTCATTTAAATTTTATGTTGAGAAGACTGATTTCGAAGATTTTACTCGCCGATTTCGACGTGTTCATATTAATACAATTATACGTATACCTACGTGGAATAATCGTGCCTTTGGTGTGTTTTGGTAAATTAAATGTGAAATTTAGGCACGTGATAAAGTTATCAAGGTGTACTTTGTTTTAGATTTGAGGCGTTCATTTAAAATTTTGTTTCACACAGCATCTTTAAAGTTTGTTTGTAAATTCTGAAAAGTAAACCTAGAAAACATCTACTTAGATAGATCGCGTTAATAATCTTGTCAGATTTTAACTTAGTTTTACATTTCAACCTTCAGTTGTTCCACAAAAACGTAAACTATGTCAGTATTTTTAAGTATAATCCATGGTTTAAAAAAAAAGCTCAAAAAACGGGGTCGCCGAACCTTGGGGTTCTAGGCGGTCATGCGTTCAGCCTACATTGTTATACTTAATTCAAGCAAATCGTGTTTCCTTTACCACGACAATAATGCCTTCAAAAACTACGGCGTTTAACATTTTTATTTTATTGACCCCTGGGTTTTAAGGAATTGTCTGATGTTAGTGGTGAAATATGCTGGTTCACATTGTTTAAGTAACCAGCATCTTTGTCTGCTATTAATTTTGAATTCAGATTCTGAACTGTTCAAAAAGTTCGGCTTGCTAACTCACGCAATTAAATTTTCTATGAAACTTTCCGTTGTGTGACAAAAATTACCCATACAATTTGTAAGGATACCTCGTCGAACAACGGAACTTTCGCCTTCGTTGTTTATATGGTTAACTACGCTTGACTACCTATTTGTTAATTATGTCCAACTTTATCAAGTCGACCCTTAATTTAACTGCTGCTACATTATCTAAGCAAACTGCCTCTAAAACTTATGTTTTATGATATGTCCATGATGGATCATTCAAACACGGTTTATCTACCTTTATCGCTCTGTCTTGGTATTGTATGAAAAGGACAGATGGATGGATAACCGATTTTAAAACCCCCAATCAATACATTATTTAAAATGCAATGTGTATGAACATATTTCCACAAGTGTCACAATAGTGGTGATGTTGCACTTATACGCGAACATTCGACAAAGGAGTCGACACGTGACGCTTCTCACGGGAATCGATCCTGCGACCTCTCATAGACATTGCGTTGTGGTCGCCGTGTTGTCATAACGTTATAAGAACTGTTTAAAAACTAATAACTCTTGCAACGTTCTTATCCTTTGGCCTAGCTGGTAGTGATCCTGTCTACAAAACGGTCATAGCTTCGAACCCCGGCAAGAACAATTAATTGTGTGATGAGCGCAAGTATTTTGCTCCTGAGTCTTCGATGTTTTCTAAGTATTTAGCATGTATTTCTCTATATAAGTATATTTATGCCTAGATACATTACACGGTATGTTTATGTGTATGTCTAACCCATAGTACAAACCAAGATCTAGGATGAAACTACCTAAGTCAATTTGTGCTATCTTATTCCCGGATATTTATTGAATACTAGCGAACCACCCTCGCTTCGCTTTGGTTAACATAAGTTAAGACTTTCATACAGAGTCCCCCCTCCCAGTTCCCCCCTTAAAGTTGAAATTTCCAAAAATCCTTGCTTAGCGGATGGTTACATTATAAAATAAACCTATACTCGTATTCCAAATTTCAGTTTTTTTGCCTTAGGGCCTGGTTCACAACCGACAAGTAAATTCACTCACTCACGCACTCTTCTCTATTTCCAAGTGTAAGAAAGGGAAAGGGCTAAATTTATTTGGTGGATATATGCTTTACTTGACGATTGTGAAACAGGCGGTTAGTAGTATTTAATATTTATGGTCACCGGGTTTCAGCTGTCACGTCAAAAGTGGACGAACCCGTGGCCTCGAGGTCGCGCGGTTGTCGCCCCCCGAATCCAGTGGGTGCCGCTTTTATGGGTCCTTCCTGTTGGGACCCTGAGTTCCCCCACCTTCGGCAAACTAACCAATCTGTTAGGAACCTATTTGACGACGCGGTTACATAGAAAACATTGTGCTCTCCATACAAATATTCCTTACCCCGTTTAAAATCCGGGACCTTCGTAGGCAGGGCTAACTCGAAAATTGACAATAATGTATGGAAGTGACATGCGGCTGACACGGCTAATCGTTAGCTCAAGTCAATCTTATACATGTTCTTTCATTTCGAATATCGCTATGTTAGTGTAGTGCATCTTGGTTAGGCCCCCAGGATCTTAGGTGTAAATGGAACCATATTATAACGAGTTTGAACCTCTCATGTTCATTTTATCGGTACGCAAGAAATTAAGTTAAAAAGGCGTTATAGAATCGGTTCGGTCAATATGAAGTAGTGTAAAGTTCTTGATGCACGCTGAAACGTTTCCGCGGCCTCCGCGGCCGCTAATCAGCCGCGGCAAGGTCGCGCTGCCTATTACGGCCAAATGACACAGATTGGCGCGTGACGACACCTGCATAGCGCTACGCAGCTATTAGGTATTTAGTTACAAGAGAAAATGTGTTGTTAATACGTTAATGATCTGGTTGTCTCAATTTTCCTTTAGAACGGTTTCGTCAAATTTTTCGTTTCGTCCAATATATCGTCCATTCTCCTGAGCGGCTTGCATATATTGTTATGAAAACTCTGGAAATTCTAGATTCACAGGAGTCCTCCATCTTTATTTGGGGTAATAAAGACAAGGCGCTTTGCCTCCGTACTTTCTTAGCCAGACGTCTCCCATGTCTGCAGACATAAAATTTGAAAGGATCCGTCTAGCTTTAAATATAAGCTCGATCTTATCAGGTTGTCATCATGTCATCGTCAAATAGGGAATGTAGACAGCAGAAAATAGTGAAGTTTAGTTATTTTAGAATAACCATGAAACACACTTTAGACGGAACAAACGGGCTTATGATAATATTAGATTTTTCAGGAATTACAAGGACAATAAGAGTTGTGTACGCGACAGTGATGTGTAGATACGTGACAGGTTTATTTTAAACATAACTCCATACAGGCTAACCACTTGAGGTCTTTCACGATGGGACAGTCGCTCGCGCATTAGCGCAGTGGCCGTTGCGAGGAATAACTGGCTATACCTGAACGTTTTTGGGCGCCTTTTCAAGTTAATAAGTTTAACTTGTCAAAGAATTGATTTGACATCGCCGTGGTTTGGCTCTTTGAAGTCTCGTCCGCACGTAGCTACACCGCGCTGGCGGCCAGCCAAATAGTTTACTATTTTTCAGCCCAAAGTCATTGACTCCTTGTTTGTGGCGGCCTTATGTCATCCGTTTACGTCGGACTTATTTTGATCTATCCTCGGGAATCGCAGGTTTTCAAGATTTGACTGACATTTCAAGGTTATCAGTAGGTACCTACATTAAATGCTTTATGGTTTTATCGTTACGAAACATTGAAGTCGGTTGCATGCACTGTATTTATTTATGTACAGTCACACCACGTGATTGTTGAGCCACCATAGAACCCTGTCATAATGACGACGTCAATAAGTCACGCAAAAGAAAGTACGTCAAAATTTACCTTCCACTTTCTGTGAGAGGGTTCTATAGTGGCTCAACAATCCCGTGTTGTGACTGTACAGTCGCGGAATGAAAAGGTGCTGCGACACTTTGCAACTGTATTTTAATGCCTGCTTAAGTTTACTAGTCCGTGTAATTCTGTTTTGATGCCTGAAAATGTACTGTTTCAATGTAGCAGCGGTGTGTTGTTTTGACCGAAACGCTGGGTAGTCTTTCACAGATTAGAGTTCTAAAGTACGGTGTGTTTGTTGCAGGCAAGTCGCCGTTTTTCCCCGGCGTGGAGGACTCCGCGCTCGCGGGCGGCGCGGCGGGCGCCGGCTCGCCCTCCGTGCCGGCCGACCAGGCGCAGGACGTCGTGTCGCGGCTCAGCGCGGCCGGTGAGTAGTGACCACAGCCCGGCACCAGGTCAGCGCCGTGCACCCTCCGTGCCCGCCGACCAGGCGCAGGACGTCGTGTCGCGGCTCAGCGCGGCCGGTGAGTAGTGACCACAGCCCGGCACCAGGTCAGCGCCGTGCACCCTCCGTGCCCGCCGACCAGGCGCAGGACGTCGTGTCGCGGCTCAGCGCGGCCGGTGAGTAGTGACCACAGCCCGGCACCAGGTCAGCGCCGTGCACCCTCCGTGCCCGCCGACCAGGCGCAGGACGTCGTGTCGCGGCTCAGCGCGGCCGGTGAGTAGTGACCACAGCCCGGCACCAGGTCAGCGCCGTGCACCCTCCGTGCCCGCCGACCAGGCGCAGGACGTCGTGTCGCGGCTCAGCGCGGCCGGTGAGTAGTGACCACAGCCCGGCACCAGGTCAGCGCCGTGCACCCTCCGTGCCCGCCGACCAGGCGCAGGACGTCGTGTCGCGGCTCAGCGCGGCCGGTGAGTAGTGACCACAGCCCGGCACCAGGTCAGCGCCGTGCACCCTCCGTGCCCGCCGACCAGGCGCAGGACGTCGTGTCGCGGCTCAGCGCGGCCGGTGAGTAGTGACCACAGCCCGGCACCAGGTCAGCGCCGTGCACCCTCCGTGCCCGCCGACCAGGCGCAGGACGTCGTGTCGCGGCTCAGCGCGGCCGGTGAGTAGTGACCACAGCCCGGCACCAGGTCACCGCTGGCTCTCCATCGACCAGTCTTTACGGCAGCGTAGATACATTACATTACTAAGCATCTCTTGAGGCGTCACCGCTTAGTGGGCTTACACTTGCAGCTGGGCGATATTTGAGTTGCCTTAAACCGGTCAGCAAGATGTAAGCTCGGCAACGTCAAGTGGATCTCCTGTCGCTAGCCGTTAAACAACATTATTCAGCAATAAGTGAGTAGCTCAGCTGGTAGTTCAGCACGGCTGTACCTCCTCAGCAGAGACGGGTGATGATGTGGCAAAGAGAAAGTTTATGGACGAGATAAACTCTTTGTTTTCCATTTAAAAACAAGCAATTAAGTTGCACACATGCAATTAATTTGAACAATCAGATCGGTCACATCACAACCCTTGGTTTCCGCTCCCTATAATGGAACCCGTGTAGAACCATAGCTAAGTTGTCTGGCCTGGTGTTCCAGGTCTGTCGATGTGCGTGTCGGCGCTGGGCTCGCCCGCGCGCTCGTCGCCGGTGTCGGCGGGCTCGGAGCACGGCGAGCGCTTCAGCCGCAAGGTGTTCGTCGGGGGCCTGCCGCCCGACATCGACGAGGGTGAGTCCACACTGTCTCTACACTCCCACAGGTTACTATCCTATCAGCATTGCCGTCACTGCATGCAGCGACGCGCGGATTATTCGTAGACTAGCAATAATAGTGGCAGAACTTTGATGGTCTTTCTCTAACTTAAATATAGAAAAAATATTTTAACAAAAACAAAACCGTCTACTGAAACCCGCTGAAAATTCCTGAAAATCCTAGAAATTTCCTAGTTGGTGCCTAATAATAGGTACATGAAAATTTTCGCTTTTTAGTCCATATCTTGAAAACTACTGAACCGATTTTGATGAAACTTGCACTATCCCTAAGTTGAAGTAAATGTAAGCCGATAAAAAATAATGGTCACAATTTGATTATTATTTTCGGAGATATGCGTGGACAAAAATAAGATATAAACATACGTACACCTATAAAATTTTAGTATTTTTGTTTGAAAGCCCTAATAGATTATATCATATATCATATGTGCATATGTGTCGAATTGATAACCTCCTTTTTTTGAAGTCTGTTACAAAGACGGCAGCTAGCAGGCATGGCTTCATGCTCGCGTACAGAAGTTAGTGTTAGATAGCAGTCGTCTTCGGAAAGTTCAAGTTTTATTGCTACTCTGCGCTCTAGCGCGGCGTCGTACGTTAAGGTCTCGGTATCTCGTAAAATGCTATAGGTAGATATGTGACGTCCAGCGTCAACGTTACGCTATCATTAACATTTCGGTTGGTATTGGTAGCGTGCTGTAATACAGGAGACCAGCGGTACATGATGGACATCACATCACGCCATGACGCGGCGTATGGCGTGACGCTGTAGGTGAACATAAACAAACGAACTCGTCGTAGAGCTGATGAGATGACTAGATTGGCCCAACCGATTTTACAGAAACTTCAGCTAAGAACCACCACTGAAATACAACCTTTCAAATAGGAAGACGCACAGACATTTAGGCAGACGGACAGACATCCAAACAAAGGCTTCAAACACTTAATCCCTCATTTGTTAGGGGTTTTAACTTTAAGGGGGCGAAATGGGAGGGGGAACTTTAACGGAAGCGAAGCGAGTTCGGGTCGCTGTAGTAGGTAGATTAATACAAATATTGTGCTTAACGAACGTCTTCCAGCAAACGTCTATAGATTCGGGTAACAAAGCGCGTCACGTTCATCTGAACTGTCGTTGCTCCTGTTAGACAGATCGCTTCTGGGTCAACGCAATATCTCCGCCTACCTATTTGTTGCATTTCAAGATACATATCTTAAAGTAAGGTCTGTTCAATCAATTAAATTCAATAAAAAATTTAAACAAATCGATTTTGTTAACTTTGTAACTCAAATTATTAATTTCATTGAATTACCAACATGTATATATATATATATATATATATATATATATATATATATATATATATATATATATATATATATATATATATATATATATATATATATATATATATATATATATATATATATATATATATATATATATATATATATCGTATCTCATCACTTTCTCCAACAATATTAGTTTCAAAAACATATTTTAATAGATTTCCGCCCGCGACTTCGTCTTCGGTAAGTCAGTACTTTCGTAAGTTAAAATAAAGCCTGTGTCCACCCTGAAAGTCCGTTCTAAATGTTGGTGAAAGAATTTTTGTATTCGGATGTGTAGTTCCGGAGATTACCCCTTACATACAAACAAAAAAAAAACTACCTCTTTATAAGTAATATTAGTATAGATTAGTATAAATTTGACAATCGAAAAGTGAGGTTATTTTGTTTAAAGTAAGACAATCTCATACATATGCATTACTGAACGAATAATCCAATTTGATTCAATGAATGAATTGATTTCTAATCCGCTCTAGGATTTGTCTTCGTAAATCAGTCCATGTTAGAGTTAAAGACCTGTTTGTTTACATAATTATTAAATTGAACGAACATAGACTGTAGCAGTATTATTAAGATCTTCACTTTCTCTGCTGGGATTCAGAGGTTGCAGTTTCGTTGGTCGTTGAACTTTCCGCCCCGACTAGCTCGCTAAGTCGATTCTAACTAAACAACCACGTTATCTGAGTGCAGAGAGCTATTGAGCTACCTAACTCTTGCTTCATTTACTAAATAATACCTGAAGGAACACTACTATTTGATAATCTTTAAAATATAAATAGATAAGTACAAGGGTTAAGTTGTCACGTGTCGCTGGGTTGGAAATCACTAAATGTAGTGTTTTCCAACCACAACGGCGCCTCCGCCATTAAAATTGACGTCAATGTTCAATAACCTAACAGAGTTAAAAAAAACCGGGCAAGTGCGAGTCGGACTCGCGCACTGAGGGTTCCGTACACATTTGGCTGGTTTTTAGTATTTGTTGTTATTCTATAGGGTTTGTTCTATTATCGGGTGAATTTCAGGGCGTTTCACCGCCGTCATTAGTGTCACCAAATATATTGACGAAATCAATGACACTACAGCAACTTCTGACGCTGATAAAATATAATACATCCCCGGTACCTACTGCTTCTGTTTACATCAGGAGTTGCTGGTAGGTGTCATTGATTTCGTCAATATATTTGATGACACTAATGACGGCGGTTGAAACGCCCTGAAATTCACCCTATCATACCAAATTTGACGCTTGTATGTTTTACCGTTTTTACGATACAACAAAAATAACAATACGTTGAATAAAAACGTTTCTTGTATGGGGACCCTCTTTATTATTTCACTTTTTTTTTATTTGTTAGTAAATCCGCCGGAATAAAATTGGACGGACGGACGGACGGACGGACGGAAGGACGGAGCGTAGGCATATTAATAGGGTCCCGTTGGGCGCCCTTCGGATACGGAATCCGAAAAACCCCGACAAAATCGGGACCCCTATTTCAGAGCTCATAACTGGGCATTTTCACGAGAAGCGATCCATTGCCTTGTTTTCTCACAATTGGGAAATTTTAGGTTTTATCTGCTCAGAATCAGGAGTACTCTTCTTCTAAATAGTAGACAAAACATGTCCTATACTTTTTATACACGTTTTCTGTTCCATTTTGTAAGAAATTTTCAGTGCTTATTTCCATTGCCGCTATAACAGCATATAATAAAACCAAAATACAATTTAAAATTGAAGCCCCATCCTTCAATTTTAAATTTAAAGAAAGTAGTAGTAGGTAGTTGAAAGGATAGAACTGCGTTAAATCTATCCCATGTTGGCCCCAACGTAGCTCTGAGTGAAAGCACGTTGGTGACAGGTCGCCGCTTGTCGGCAAGGCTGGTACGCCCGTTGGAGGCGGTTATTGTGAAGGCTGAAATAATACGCGGAGATCAACTTGACGGTTTATTCGCTAACAGCAAACTGCCACACGTCGTATGAGAATAATCTACCCACATTTACTTAAACACTACAATTTTTTTCCCATACAATAAGCGTGATTTTATTTTTATTAAATTTTGTCACTCCGCGGGCTGTATCTCATGAACCGTACCTAACAGACAGACTGTTGAACTTTTCACAGTGTGTGTATCTCTGTTGCCACTATGACAGCAAATAATAAAAATTAAATTAAATTAAACATTAAAGGGGGCCCCTAAATAAAGGGATTATACCTACTTTACATAGTTAGGCAAGATAGGCATCTTGTTTCTTTTACGAAAGTATTTAAAAAGTATATAGTATTAAATCTTGTACGATGGTACGGAACCCTTCGTGTGCGAGTCGGACTCGCACTTGGCCGGTTTTTAGGGTTCCGTAC
The DNA here is from genome assembly GCA_963241965.1 of Tortrix viridana. Classification (NCBI taxonomy): domain Eukaryota; kingdom Metazoa; phylum Arthropoda; class Insecta; order Lepidoptera; family Tortricidae; genus Tortrix; species Tortrix viridana. The sequence goes on along the minus strand of OY725199.1, from coordinate 280,130 downwards.
CTCAAAGAAAAAAACGGAACCCTTATAGGAACACTTTGTTGTCCGTCTGTCTGTCTGTCTGTCTGTCTGTCTGTCTGTCTGTGTGTCTGTGTGTCTGTCAAGACCCTTTTTCTCAGGAACGCGTGGAGGTATCAAGTTGAAATTAATATCAAATACATAAGTCTGCAGTCCCTTGGATCAGTGAAAAAATCAAACGTCTAAGTCAACGCAATAAAAAAATACGGCCGTTTATGCCGCATATTGAAGGGAATCTCAAGGGAATCAAAACCTATAGGGTACTTCCCGTTGACTTAGAATCATGAAATTTTGCACAAAGCTATGTCGTATAGCACAAGTAAAGGAAAAAATCCGAAAACCGTTAATTTGTAGTTACATCACATAAAAAATGAGCCCAGTATAAGCTGACACTCTGAACGGAACCCACGGTGCGCGACTTTGACACACACCTGACCAATTTTTATTAAGTTCGATGTGTGCGTCTCTAGTTGTTATCGCGCGCAGGAGCACGTGTCGCGCGGCACGTGTGGGCGTGTGGGCATTGTGGCGTTGTATAACGAGCCTTCGAAATAGCGCCGACTGTTTGTACCTTTTTCTAAAAGTTTGGAACCAACGTAAGAGGTCTTACGCATAGTTTTTTTTTACAAGCTTGCATGTTACCTGCATTAGTAGTTTATGTGACTGCTGCATAATGAGAGGCATTAAAACACGAGTGTGTACAGTTACATACACTATTTTATCTACTTACATATTATAAGCTCTCTATGATGTGTTCAGGAACCGCATGTTACGACCGGCATAGCCGGCATTGATCAATTATTAGAACGTCAAAAATGGCGGCAACCGTAGTTTTTTTTTTTAATTCAGAGACAATCTAGAGTCGGCCTCTACTATCATATCGTTCGATATCAAATTATCAAATCAAGGAACATACGAGATTTATCAAAATTGTATGCAATTGACATTTCATTTCGAATTAAATGTCATCTCGAGTGATATTAGAATTGAGGTCAAATAAAATTGTTTTGTTTTTCAAAGATGTTCGAAATTTGAAACTCACTTTATCAAATCTTATATCGTTATAAGAACATTATGTTACTGCTACAGATAAGAAAATTATCATAGTAAAATTGATTGTTATAATGCTGGTCATTGCCAACGGATTCTGAACGCATTATAGAGGACTTATGATATGTGTGTAGATAAATTATCATAGTAAAATTGATTGTTGTAATGCTGGTCATTGCCTACGGATTCTGAACGCATTATAGAGGACTTATGATATGTGTGTAGATAAACTAGTTTTAAAATACCGGGCTAGTACGAGTCGGACTCGCGCACTTTTTCGCGCTATTTTATAGGGTTTGTTCTATAATGATACCAAATTTGACGCTTGTATGTTTTACCGTTTTTACGATACAACAAAAATAAAAATAGGTACGTCGAAAAAAATGTTTCTTATAATGGGGACCCCCTTTATTATTTTAACTTTAATTTTCTTTATTTGTTAGGAAATCCGCTGTAATAACATACATTCTGAAAAAAAAATTGACCCGCTATGTATTAGTTCAAAAGATACAGCTCTTTATACAGACGAACGGACGGACAGAAGAAGAAGAAGAATAAGAAAAACATTTATTCGTGACAAAAAACAGTTTGTGTACGGAACCCTAAAAACTCTTGCTTAACTAAACGTTACAAAATGTCAACTTTGCCAATTGGTGACGGAAATACAATTAAACGAGGTAAACCGTATTAGAATGGTATGGTAAAAAGAAATCTGGTTGTTGTTTGTAACGGAGTTCATTTACAATTGCATAATACCCTCGGGAACTGTCCAATGTTCAAGTGCTGGGTGCCCTAAAATTGGCCTCTATCCCAGCGTAGTCATAGATTACTTTTAGCAATGAACATTAGTTAGGTACTCGAAAAATATACAACCGAATTGATAACCTCCTCCTTTTTTTGAAGTCATATCAAAACACAGGCAGGCATTTGGGTTTTTATTTAAGCTGGCTCTTTGGACCACTCGTGTCATCCTATTTCATTAACTCCCGACGCATAAAGAGGGGTGTTATAAGTTTAACGTGTGTATTTGCATATCTGTCTGTGGCATCGTAACTCCTAAACGAATGAACCGGTTTTGACTGATTGGTGGTTGTCGAAATGTACTGAGCTAAGTTTGGTGAAATTCTGAAAATTTGGAGTTACGAGCTCTGAAAGTAACCCAAACCCCAATTATATCGGGGGTTTTATCAGTCTAGCATTTTACACGGACTTTTATTTAACTCATGTTGTTGCGCGGCTCAAATAAGTCAATTTTAAACCAGTACCCTTAGAAAGACAATGCCTTCAAGTATCTCCTTCTCAATCACACCGACAGTACCTTCGTTTTAACAAAACCACCCATTTCAAAAGGCCCACCCAACATTATGGTTGCTATGTATGTGCGACCCATTCTTGCTGGAGTAGAAAAGAGGTCGTCTAATCAATGGAGTTCCGCGAGATAATTTTGACACTTGCTTTGTGTGCGACCCTGCTCCGGCTGCATTGTCGAGGAATGGGGTCACTTCCCACCGCGGGAGTGGTCGTGGTCGATAGTCGCCTGGAAACAGGACGCGGGTGGCAAACTTTGAGACTAGATGTTAACTTAGGAGTATTTTAAACATAACCTAAGCGAGTTAAAAGAAACCCTCCAGCAAAATCGGTAACTCTACTTTCAGGGGTTCTAGCCAAGATGAATTACGCTAACTTAACGATTTTCGAAAAGCGACAAAATGTATGGAATTCACATAAGCGGCTGACGCGACGCTAACGACAATCCTATGCAAGTGTACAATATAAAAGTTGTTGAAAATTTTATAAGCTTTCATTTGTTTTTTTTTTTTTTCTCTACAACGCACATTCCCGAGATATAAGTGAAAAACCTAAAAATGTATTTGCCTGTCTGGCTCACCTCTTATAGGAGTCAGGACTTTTAGTATGTTTACTCCCTAAGCATCCAGCACAAATGTCTGAATGAATTGCATTAATCATTCTTATTCCACTAACACGATGGAAATCCAGCATTTAAATAAAGTTGTTTATGGCCTCACGAAACTTAAGTACCTATATATATTTTTATCAGTAACTGGGTCAATGTTGAATATATAGAATCTGTAAATTGGTGCGCGTTGTTTGCGCCCGCGTCGCCTAGCAACCGTGCTGCATAATAGCCTAGTGGCTAAAACTAAAACGAAGTAAGTCGCTATTAAACACACTCGGAACTTTCAACTTAACACCTGTATTCAAAAGATAATATTTTAACTGAATTGGTAGTTGTTGATATAAACTTGGCTGGTTATTTGGCCTTTTCAAGCTGAAAACAAGCTGAGTTTGAATGTTTTAGGGGTAGTTTACGTTGTCAACCGTGACGGATTAACGTATTATCCGCCATTAGCGTTGAACTACAAAGCTAGCGGCCCCGGGATCAAGCAAATGGGACTAAGCTAATTTGTGTGAGCTTGTCCTCTAAGTTTATTTATAAAGCTCACAAATTTCAAACGCCTGTCCTAATTTACCTAATTGTCTTGAAACCCGGTTGGGCCCGTCAAAGGTTATCAGTAGGGTTCTCCATTTATGCTCGTCCGCAATATTTATAAAGCGGATAGATTCGTTGCTTCCATTTAAAATTTGACACATTTTGCATGTGGAAAATGATAAAGTGGAACGTTATATGGCTATCAAATTAACCTCGTCAAGACCTTACTACCGAACTTGTTGCTTGTATGCCGGCACTTAGAGAATATTTGTCAAACATTGGCCATCATCACTTGCAAGTAACCTACCAAATGTACAATGTTTGTCAATAACAGCAAAGTGCTGTCATAAGAAAATAAACCCTCAGTTATGAACAGATTTCGGTTGGGGTTGTCTATAGGGCTTTAAATGATACAGTAACTGATGTTTGAATGTGATGGTTGCAGACGAGATCACGTCGTCGTTCCGGCGGTTCGGGCCGCTCGTGGTGGACTGGCCGCACAAGGCGGAGAGCAAGAGCTACTTCCCGCCCAAGGGATACGCCTTCCTGCTCTTCCAGGTAACCCTCGCTCCTCACACCCTCCATAGAAGCCAGAAAACTACTGAAAATATCGAGAGAAAGAAACATAGGGAGACAATCAAGAAATTTATAAAAATTGCGTTTTTTCACGCTAATTATCAGGTAACAGTATTTTTTTCAATCCTCGAAGATGCAATCAAAAGACTAAAACCTCTTGCACTATATTCGTTGGGGATTTTGACTGTGGTAACGTCACACATGCACACGTGATATTATTGTTCAATAAAAGTACGGTGGTGGTTGCAGGACGAGAGCTCTGTGGCGGCGCTGATGGAGGCGTGCATCACGGACGACGACAAGCTGTACCTGTGCGTGTCGTCGCCGACCATCCGCGACAAGCCCGTGCAGATCCGGCCGTGGCGCCTCGCCGACGCCGACTTCGTGCTCGACGCCAGCATGCCGCTCGACCCGCGCAAGACCGTCTTCGTCGGCGGCGTGCCGCGCCCGCTCAAGGCTGGTCAGTGTCACATGGTCCAGGCTGCTCTTCCACTAGAGATGTGCGGGGTAGCTAAACGGTGAGCGACGTCAAAGCTTCCCGTTTCGCTTTCCTTTTCATTGTAATAAGAGCTATTATGACAGGATAGTGTTATCTGGAGATTGAAAAATTAGCCTTTATGTAACAGGCGAGGACGTGCGTTTGTCAGGATGGCCGTACTCGTAAGCAGCCATGAAAGATTAAGTGGTTATAATTACTTGAAAGCTCTAGCAGGAGTGCAGTGCAGAGGTTTAATTGGTAATTCTTTATTTAACTTTGAACTTTATGGCTACTGTCACGAACGAAGTGAGGCGAGACGAGAATTTAAATCTTACCGGTCCGTTACCACCAGCAAATCGCCATCGCGAGCCACCGCGAGCTCGTGATTTATATTAATAGATCGACAAGCGAGCTTGTGCGGGAGGGACGGGGACATCGCGGAAATACGCGAGAATTTGCTTCCGTTGCAAAGTTAACAAACACGGTTAAATGCTACAACAACAAATATTTCAATTCTCGTCTTACACGTTCTTGCCAATTCAGACCGTTTCCACCGAAGTTGCGCTGGAAGAGAATTCAAAATTCGCCGTACAAATTACAATTAACTGCAATCCAACCGCCTGCTTACCTCGCCGGCGGAAAAATACCTTCAAACAGCAATAGTTGCCGGCTCAAATTGTCATGACAATTTGAATTGTTAGTTGAGATTGGCACCGGCCTCAACCCGCCGACCGTGTGTTGCAGCGGAGCTGGCGATGATCATGGACCGGCTGTACGGCGGCGTGTGCTACGCCGGCATCGACACCGACCCCGAGCTCAAGTACCCCAAGGTAGGCCGACGAACATAACGCGATGCACATCCTGTCCAGCTCCCACGACTCATTATGCGTTATACACAGATTTAGGTTCAACATTGTCCCTTCTGTTCCTACTAGTTAACGACTTGGGAGTTTTTAACTCATATAATTTCGACACACGTAGGCTAAAACTACACCGGGCTCCCATTACGCGGATATATCTTAAACCAAAAAAATTGGTTTCAAAGTCCTTAACTTTCAGGAACAGGAGAGACAACTTTTGTTTTTGCGGATGTGTATATGACCCTTATAGACGAATTAGGGTACCACTCGTCAATTTCTTGAATACGTCATTTTCGTCAACTGGTCAATTTCTGTAATTCGTCAACGCCATTAAAATCTTTAATTCGTCAATTTCTTATATTGGTCATTTCTTTAATACGTCATTTTCCTAACTCGTCACTTTTGTAACTCGTCAATTATGTGAAAATACTTAACTAGTCAGTTTTTATAATTCGTCATTTTACTTAACTGGTCGCTTTCCTGAGCTAGTCACTATATAGAGCAGGTGCTAGAGGCAAGTGAGTATGCAAAATTTAAGGACCGAGTTTCACCAATGGATTTGTGTTAAGTCTAGGTCAAAGATTAATGATACGGTTCACGGTCCATTTTTTACCCCCTCTACTCTCATATCTATCTTTGTTGCCAAAAGAATATTTACAAGAGGCTTGGTTAACAATTACTGAAAATTCCTCGTCAGGACTTGATATAAAATTGTTCAATGATTATGTGCTTGAAACATGGTTGACTACTTACGTAGATGTCATGTCATCAGCTGCTGGAAGGAACGGCACAGGACTATTAATTTAGTCGAGTCATGACACAACCGACTACGATTACGTATGTCAAGTAAGCGAAAAGACTTATATTTTTTTATCTCTACTTTAAAACGGGAAGCAAAATTTGTAGATTTTAAAGTTAAGCAAAAATGTATATACTTATGTGCAAAAAACCGTCTTAAAAGGTCTATATTATTAGATCAACGAATATCCAATATTATTGACGAGTTTCAAATTGACTATTTATTTGAAGACAACGATAATCAAAGTTTATGGAAATGTCTGTGCAGATTGGCACAAATAAATACAATCCGAAATAACAAACTGATTAAATAAGTTTTTTCTTGGATGATAATTATTTTTATTTAATGCGTACAGCTTTTTGTTAATCATCTTGGATGATAATTCTTTTTATTTAATAAGTACTTACAGCGTTTTGTTAACTTTCGTGGAAGATAATTTATTTTATTTAATAAGTAAACTAAGTAGTTCTTTGTTAAATTTACTAGAAGATACTTCTTTTTATCTAATAAACACATTTTTTTTTTCATGCATTCATGTTTACTTACCACAAAGATATGCAAAATCTTGTCTTTGACTGTACATTATGCATACTGGATTATAACAACATACCAATTGACAAATATGGCGTATTAACGAAATGACCAAATGAGGAAATTGACGAATTAAAGATTTTAATGGCATTGACGAGTTACAAAAATGACGAGTTAGGAAAATGACGTATTCAAGAAATTGACGAGTGGTACCCTAATTCTTATAGACGTATTGACGAGAGCTCGGAATGGTGTATGTAGTGGCGTATACACCAAAATAAATACTTAATAATTTTCATTTCACTTTGACATTGATTTTGTCTTATTTTCTCTGTTACCTCTTCAAAACATTATAAACCTCGTTTATTGCTAATAATACAAGAAACAAATTATAAATTTAAGATTCCTGTAAACTTAAAATACCGCTACATGTGTCATTCCGAGCTTTCGCTAATATTATTATATTAACCCTTCGAACGCCCCATGTCAGGCAGCAAAAGTCGACATTCGCAAGCTAATGGCAGCTGAAAAGTAACACGAATTTCAACTAGACGGGCACGTACAAAGTATCATACGGGTAAATCCGTCACGGTTTCCAGCGCAAAGTACCTAGACCGTGATGGATCCGTCGTTGGCGTTGGAAAGGTTAAAAGGCGTTAAATTTTCAAAATACCTTTCTGCTCTCGATATGTTTGATGAGGACTGTAGGAGTGTAGGTACATGATGATAACGATGACGTTAATATGAAGATAATAATGATGATTGAAATTGAAATTATTTATTTGCAAGAACATACACAGGTATTATAAATAGAGATCGGCTGACGGGAGCAATTTATGTCACTTTCACGTCACACGTAATGACTAGTATGGATATGTTAGGTATGGTTTAAATTAAAGTATAAGTAAACAAGATAAAATTAAAACTAAAATTCGACTACGAAAACAACCAATGACATCACGGTGCCTCTTATGCTATTTTTATTACTTGTATCACAAAATAATGGTATATTTCTTATAGAACAACATTTATTTTCGTGATTTATGTATTAAAACCTCACATTTGATAAGAAACTAGGTATTTTTTTTACATTTTGCCTTAAAGGTTAAAAATGCGTACATTTATAATTCAAAAATCGTACTCAAAATTTGATTAGAATCATATCTATAATATTCTTTAGTCGGAAAGTTGCTACCCGTCGCCGACCATTAATAATAAGACTCGATAAAAAAAACATACATTTTTAATAGGTATATAAATTGTGCACGAAATTAAATAGTCATATCCATGTAATACTTTCGTCATCAAAGTGACATAAAATGCTACCGGTGGCCGATCACTAGTTATAAATAGTGTTATGTTATGGTGACGATGACTATGATGATGGTGACTATATGATGATGATGTTGATATGACCGGCCGTGTGGCAGGGCGCGGGCCGCGTGGCGTTCTCGAACCAGCAGTCGTACATCGCGGCCATCTCCGCGCGCTTCGTGCAGCTGCAGCACGGCGACATCGACAAGCGCGTCGAGGTACGCCCCCTCCTCTACTTATTCCCGAGTTATACCACTATCTTTTATTTGCCAGTCCCTTGGGACCTGTCAGTTATTTCAGATATACAAGTACCTTTGAAAAAAATACGTCATGTCAAATTCTTCGCCGGCGGCCATGTTGGACGTTTTAGTGTTGCCAGCTTCGATCAACAATACTCAACTAGATAAGATAACTGGTCACAACACAAACTACTTGTCACTAGTCATTTTCATTTTTTGGATTGGCGTTAATAGTTTGTGAATTGTACTGTTAAATGTTTACAAATTTTATGCAAATTTCAATAGTTACCACCTAAACCAGTTCTAACAATTTATCATATAAAAAATGGAATACCAAACGAAACGCCATTGTTGATATCCCCATATTATCCATATTGAGCGTAACCATGGTAACCAATTACAAGTCGATGAATATTAATCATCTTTTCATAGTGATTTAATAAAAATTTTATTTTAAAGACTTTAGTCTCGAAATTAATTTTGTATTTAATCTACGTCATGTCAATTGTTATTAAAACATTTCTAACGACATATACAAATTAGGAAGTCATGTTCACTAAACGCCAAGACTGATATCCGGAATAACCGTACCTAACCATGGTAATAACAATGCTATTCGTCTTCTTCTTAAAGTGCCTCTCCAACTAGTGAAGGTTGGCTATCAGTTGCTGGAATCTGTCCCTATCCTTTGCGAGACGGAATAGCTCGGACGCGCTCGTAATTGCAGTCCACTCCCGGATGTGGCGAAGCCATTGCTATAATGTTTATAAAAGAACAGTTATTACAGTTGTTAGCGGTCCTGGGTTCAAATCCCGGTATGGGCAAATATTTGTGTGATGAGCGCGAGTATTTGTTCCTGAGTCATGGATGTTTTCTATATATTTAAGTATGTATTTCTCAATATAAGTATGTTTATCGTTGTCTAGTACCCATAGTACAAGCCTAGAGCTTAGTTTGGGACTAGGTCAATTTGTGTGAGATTGTCCCCTGATATTTATTTATTTATTTATTTTACTATGGCAACGCTCGTTATAAAACAGTTTTCACGCTTTGGTTACACTATGGGTGGCATTCTGATACTGTTAATGATGTATATATTAGCGGTTTTAGTACGCGAGTAGAAATATAATTGAAATACGTGTGACGGTGCGTGTCGCAGGTGAAGCCGTACGTGCTGGACGACCAGATGTGCGACGAGTGCGCCGGCGCGCGCTGCGGCTCCAAGTTCGCGCCCTTCTTCTGCGCCAACGTCACCTGTCTCCAGGTACACACACACGCACACACATGCACACACCCACAATATGGGAGCCCGTTGACACGCATTCAATTGTTTGACCTAATGTATTGTTTGATCGAAAATATTTTTGCCTAACACCCTTTTAGGCTGAAATTACAGGATTTAATAAATATCTGTTGTGTAGATTAAGTAGTTAGGTTAGGTTAGTTTTATAATAATTCTGAAAAAAAAACACTCATTGAATTGAAAAAAAAAGGTTTTCGACCAAATGATTTCGAGCCACGTAATATAGGTGCATACACACACACACGTATAATACACACGTTTAGTGCGAGACCGTCCCCTGGGAGTGATGTTGTTGGTGTGTTGCAGTACTACTGCGAGCACTGCTGGGCCACGATCCACTCGCGGCCGGGGCGCGAGTTCCACAAGCCGCTGGTGAAGGAGGGCGCCGACCGGCCGCGCGCCGTGCCCTTCCGCTGGTGCTAGGGCTGCCCCGGCCCGCCGGCTTGTTGCTCGCCGCACGCGACCAACATTTGTCGGCTTTCACTAAAATGTCGCCGAAAAATCTGCCAATTTCTTTTGGGTAGACCAAAATTTATCGGGTCGATTTAAATTTGTCGGCAGTGTTTTAAAGTTTTGTCGACTTTTATTAGCTATATATGTCGATGGAAATAGCAGGCTGATGCGTCGCCAGGTTTTGGAGGTTTATAGCTATAAAAGTGGATTTTGTCGACGGAGAGTTTTTCGTAGGCTTTTTATTGCTATATATGTCAATTTTGTCGGTAAACACGAATGCGACTAAAATGTCTTAAAAAGATATTGACATGTTTTTTCTAGCTTAATTTTTTCGATGTAAAGCAGTCTGCTCTACTCAAGTCTCTCGCCATACACCTGCAAGACGCTTTTATAGCTGTAAAAGCAACTTATGTCGACAAATAAATTTATTATCAATTTGGAAAAATAACATCACAACAAAACCGGCAAGGCCGATTATATATCAAAGAAAATAATTGTTGACATGTGGATTTCTATAGCTATAGTTATAGTTATCAATCTACCAATTTTAATTAAACTTACCGACAATTGGTCTGTGCTTCATCGGAGATTTTAGCTAGGAGCGGGTTTCGTCGCCGACCAGCGTGTCGGCGCCGCGAGTTGCCCGGTCAAACCGGGAGATGGCTACCGTCGGCACCGGCCATGTGCCATCCCGCAGTCCCAATCGACGGTTGAAATATGTCCGTAGACAATTTAATAGGCTGGCAACACTTACGTCCAAAATGGCCGCCGGTGTATTTGACATTTTGACGTATTTCAACTCGTCGAAAGCCAAACCCAAACCACATCGGAGTTGGTACGGAATGTATTTAAAATGCTTCATCCGAATAATTGGCTTTTTATAGCCTGTCATCTTTTCTGTAGTCTAAATTGTCGTGGTCTTGTGGAAGACTTTGTTATTCGGAGAAGGAGTTTGGAATCTGGCTCGCGATTGGCTTCGTTGAGGTGAATCGACACGACGAAATGAAACCAGCATTAATAAAAAGCAACTTTATCCAACTTTTAATGTTAAGCAAAATATATAGGATTCAAGTACAACACGTTTGACACTTGCTAGATTTTCTTTTGCGGCCGCCGTTTTCAATAGTGTTGCCGGACAGAAAAGCTACCATTTTGGTAGTTTTTTTGGAAAAGAAAATTTAACGAATGATTTTCGATTTAAGCAAAGATGTGTATCCAAAAACTTAGCTAGTTGTCCGTTTGTCGTTTGTGGGTAAGCTGTACTCGGCGAGGCGCGGCGGCCGCCCACGCCCACGGCTGGGCGCTCCCGGCCGCGCCTTTATTCATAAGATATTAACTTAAGACATAAGTGGAATGTCTGATTTCTCAACATAATTGTACCTGTGTAGCTAGAAAGAATTTCCTAAGAGATTTCCTCATTATTTAGATTGTCGACTTGGATATGGTTGCTATTTTTTTATTTAGCGTCCCGTTTGGTACTAGTTCGGCAGCTAGTGGTCTAGACAATTTTATTAAGATAATGCTCTTATTTGACCATTTTCGAACGCTATAGTTAGTAACGCGGGGCGCCCGGCCCGGGCCGCGGGCCGGGACCGCGGTTTCGTTGGTTGATGTCTCGCTGGGAGGCGTAGGGACTGGTTTTAGTACAAACATAATAAAAATGTTACCAATTTTGGCTGTAGTCTTGCTCTATGCGAGTATATCTCTTTTCTTATATTTTAGCGTTAAAAAATATGATAAAAATATTTTTTGGATTCGCCGGGATAGTGCAATAGACGGTAGTTTAGTAATCTATAAAAAAATATATTAACCAATTTATAAAACTAGTGTAAATAAGCGGTGGTTCACGTTTTACCCTTAGCTTGTCACTCGCGTTTGTTTGGTGTCGACGAGGACGGCTGTGCCCGCGTGGACGTACTTAAGGGAGCGTCGGCGCGTGCCGACGGATGGACCCGTATCCCACAACCACGGACGCATATAGACTGTAGGAAAAGACTTGTGCGAATTTTTTGATCAATTTTTTTCGTTTGGAGCGGTTTTTTCGTGTCGTGTTTTTTCTAAATTTAAAGGTGAGGCTATGAAGTGCCTTTTCGAGTGCCCCGGTGTGTGGAACGCAGTCGCTGGCTCCTGCCGGCGCCGTCTGCTCTCTGAGCATCACGCGCTCCTTGAATCATTTGGCACCTATCTGACTAAATTGACGGCCGTTCGGCTCTCAATCTATCGTTTTGACAACGGTCAAAACGGCTCCCGAAAACTACCACGTTTTGTCGGCTGGCAACGCCGGCGGCGGTAGACTCCCGGCCGGGCCCGGGATCATCGCCATCCCCTTACTAAATATCTAGTTAATAATCAATTTTTCTAAAAGTTAAGTAGGTACAATTCGTAATTGTTAGTAGAGCATTTTAGTGAAATTATTTGCCATAATACAAGAACGCACCGTGGGACTTTTTATATTCAAGTTACGAGTATATAGACGCGCGCCCGTTGTGGGGCTACAAAAATTAGGACAAAATATTTGAAATATGATAATAATATATATTTTCTTAGCCTTTAGAAACTTACCTATGTATACTGCGCGATATAAAGAGTTGCACGGAGCGGATACCACACGTCGTGTGTTAATAGGAGATAATGTAATTCGACTTCGGAGTCGCCCCTAGGCCCTCAACCCGATACAATAAACTCTTCACTCTTCACTCCGCACTTGCGATATTCGTTTTTAATCTATCCTAAGTCAAATTTTCGACTGCATTTTCAAAAATCTTATTTGCTATTGTTTATTTTCTATTTTCCTAGTAAATTTCTCGTTTTTTTTTTACTTGTTTTTGGGTTAAAACTCGTGATGTGTGTGCATTTCCCGTTTTTGGTGGTTCTTTTGTATGAAATTGCTCAATGTTTTGTGGACGCGTGTGGCCTGCGGGCGAGTGGTGTGAGTGTTGGTGGCACTGTCCCATTTTGTATTTTTATATTTTTATAAAAAACGAAATTGTGAATTCGGACGTGATTTTTTACTTTACGCGCAACGTTTGTAGTCGTGTCTTCAACACGCTGGAACCGTTTATGTACTATGATTGTGATTATTAATATAAATGTAATACAATGCGATCCGGTTCCACGCTAGGCGTCGGCCGTTATGCCGGCGTATTATTAAAAGTTAATAATTGGTGTTAGATTAAAATTAACCGAGTGTTTGGGATATGTGGTCTGTGCGAGCGGTGGCTGTGGCGCTGTCCAGCGGTTGTCTACGAGTAGACGGAGGATTGCTTATGGTTCTAGGGAGGTCGCGATCTCCCCTTTTGCTTTTTTGTCTCGTTTCTTCTTTATACTTTTTAATTGACAAACTAGATGAGCGAGTTTATTGCCGCTTTTTGGGGTAAATATTTAAGCATGGTATCCCTGTCTAACCAGCGTAGTCTATGGAAGACTGGCTGCTAGCAGGGTTGCTCGCTCGCTCATTTAGTTTGTCTATGTTATACTTTGTCTTGTTAAGGGTTTTCGATCGCCGGCGGCCGCGGTCGGCCGACGGTCGTTCTCGATCTCGCCTCGCAGTATTTAGTTTAGATTGATTTAATTTCTATGGAAAGGTCTGATTTTGATGAATTTGTAGCTTTCGGAGGCGGAATGGTTTTTTAGTTAGTTTCGAGTGCCCTTTTAGTTGTTGACGCTGCGAGGCGACGTTTTTAGTTTTCTCAGTTGGTTCGTTAGTTTGTAGGTCGTTTTGCTTGGTTCCTTGTTGGCTTGTTCTCGTTGTTTGTACGTTGTCTGTTTTCCTATAACTTTAACTGAAACGGGTGTTCATTCGTTGTTTTTTATTTGCCGCGCTTTTTCCTCGCGGCGCTTGCGCAGGTTCGTGGCGTGTCGCGCGGGGAAGGACGGCGGCTCACGTGGTCGCGCGCTTGTATCGACTCGATGGAGTCGCTGGGAAGATCTTAGTGAACTAAGTAGGTGGCTGATGCAGGAGTAAAATTCCTATAGCGTCGCATACCGGTTGTTATGACAGCTGTCAGTTTGACAGCAGCGTGGTGCGCCAGCTGACTCGCTCGAGTCGATACGTGCCAACGACTCGTCACATTTTCGACGTGTCATTTGTACTTTTTTAAAATATCGTAGCTATCTTTATAATGTGTAAAGAGTTGTTGTTGTTTCGGAGTCGGTGTTTTGTCCCCTCGTTTCTCTGAGTGAGGTTCTTCGCACTATTTTTCACTGCATGTATTATAGTGAATCAGTCGTACGTTGGATTCTTAAGGAAAAAAAGTAAAAAAGCGCAAAAAAAGATTTTTTATCGACGTCGCGATGGCGCGTTCGCGCCCTGTAAGTAAATTCTCGTGCTAGAGGTTTTAGTGAAATTAATTAAATAATAGCGAAAAGTAGCGCAATTGAAATACCTATAGTGGAGTAACGTCGCGGTGGGGTTAGCACCGCGCCTGTAAAGCTAGACAATATTACGTTTGTATGGGATTTCTTGCACCGTCGTGTGTTTCTGCCATTTTGAATTTCGGTATCACAAGCTGGCAACATTGCGCGCGGATGGTGCGGTGAAATTATTTTTTTAATGAATTTTGAAATTGACGGCTCCTTGACTAAATACAAATGCTTGCGTGTTGGCCGTACTAAAATTAAATTCGTAAAACAATCAGTTTATTTTTAAATGTATAATGTAATGTCATTGACACTCTGTCCTAATTATACCTAGCGATCTACTCGACAGATGTTATCTAAAAGTGAAAAAAACGATCTCCTACAGAGTTTATTTTAGTATTGTCAACACACGGCGTCATCGGAAGCACATAACATACCTACTCTTGAGCACGATTTTAGACTTGAGCCCTAACTTAAGTGCAATCATAGTTTAATAAATGTAACCACGACAAGAATTAGTCATGGCGTCAGCTTTTAAATTGAAGTCGTATTTTATGGGCAAGTATAAATTCTCTAAATATTAGAGTCTATACAAGGACTTTTTTATTAATTTCTTATATCTATTAACATTTCCTTACCCTTATACATTTGAAAAGGTACCTATTTTTTATAGTAAATGAGTAAGTAGGTAACTTTTTTAAATGAAGACTTAAGTCAATTCACTTTTCGCTACTCAAGGCCCTGTATAGCCTTTAGTAAGAGAAAGGTGAATTGTTAGGTACCTAATTAATGGATACTCTGTGACCGGCTAATAGAGGGTACTTGGGACGTTCTAAAAAAGCGAAATTAGGTTTAGTAGGAATTCTTAGAATACTAACCACTACCATAAAATCAAGTAAGGGAGTCAATTAAAAAAAAATCAAATTCAAATATCTCTAAAACAGTGGCACTTTTACTAAACCTAATTTCGATTTTAGATCTCTATCTGACGGTTACAGAGTAATTATCCATTAATTACCTGTATATGCTGGTTATTGTACGATGCTTCAGGTCAAAATTCGTGTCGGATGTCTGTTTGTGCTTCCCTATTCAAAGTTCAAACGGGGGCCGTCCCACTGTATTAAATTAATTTGAAATAAGATTTATATATACTGATATTTTTATAGAACAGTTGTTAAATAGAATCAATTTTGTTGAAAATTAATGACACGTATCAATACAATTTGTTTGCTATAAACGTATTGAGCCTGCGTTTGGTTTAACGCTCTCGACGAGTCAGTGAGAAAGAAGTAGTATTTAACAATATTTTTAAGTTTTCTTTTACAATTAGGCATTTAGAATTTCAAAAAAGCAAATGGCCTGAATGTTAGCTGTTTTTCTGAACAAGCTGTCTAGCTTATACTATAGCTAATTTTATAACAAAAATATGTCATGTAACAAAAAATATAACAAGCGTTCAAAAGCATAGTTGTAAGGTTGGCGAACCAAAGTGAATTGAAGTACCTGAAGATAAAATTCAATCATCTGTACGTCCCTCTTTATTACGCATATCAAGTTAGAAAGAGATGAGTTGACGAGATGAAGCATTGTGAGTTAGTCTTTTTTTTGTAGCAAACTTCTTATTTAAGTATATTCCGTAAGGATCAGGTATTCTGTAAACGGGCGAGTATTTGGCAAAGAGGTATTTTTTTTTAAATAATCATAGGTAGTTTCCAGTTAAAATGTAATAAATAACTTATCTTTTGTCAATTCTCGCTCGTGTGTTCTCGAGAATTGTTGAAAATGTTGCAAGTAACTCGCGTTCCCGAGAATTTAGTAGTATTCTCTCGTGCACAGCTCGTACAGCGTTGAACCAAACGAAGGCGCGGCAGGTTTTGACTCGTTTATTGTACAGTTAAATTGTTTGATGGTTTCCAGTTCTTGTGACACAACCCACGCTTTTGTTCTAGACTATTGTGAAGATATTAAAATGAATTTGAAACTTTGCCCTCTTGTTTATATTGTAGATTTGCTTCTGCGGAGCATTCATCAGATTTGCCTCCTATGGTATTTTTTACGATGGCAACACTTGTGAATGTCAAATTAATATCTTGGGAGGGATTTTTGAAGTGCGGTGCCACAACGGAATGCCCAAGTTATTGGTGGGAAAACATCTTTCTCTCTTGTAAACACAAGCCTAATGAAGGATGCTGTTTCCACTAATTTTGCATTGTTTAGTTCAGGGAATCAAGGTTTGCGACATTTGTGCTTTGTTTTTTTTTTGTAAGTTTTAATTTTGAAGCCACGTTTCTCCATCTTCACTGACCAAAGACAATGCGTCCAAAGATGCTACCAAAAAGACAGGGTTGCGAGCTCAACCCGCCAATTTCCTATTTTTAATTCCTGAAGAAGGGTTACCACGCTTTTTTTTAATTCTTTTTTTATATATCACCCGCTTGTTTGGATGTATTTTTGAATTCCTATTTATTTTTTACTTTTTTGTATAACATTTTTTAAATTTTTATCGATCGTTTTGAATAGTTAATTATTGTAGCGTAGTTGTTTGTATTTTAGTTGTTTTGTATATTAGCGTTAGTTATTTCAGTATTGTTTTGGATTTATATAAGTGTACCTACACTGCAACTAGAGTAAGCTTCGCCAATCAATACTTATTGAGTGCACATTGGCCATAGGACGTTACAATTTAAGTATTATTTATGTATAATATGTAATATTGTCAAATAAAATAGATACCAAATCGCAAAATAAGTAGATCCAAATTTCTAAATCAGAGCTTTACCAATTATAAAAATATAAAATCACACGAAGTTTTGTATTATATTTATTTAAGTAGATTTAACTATGTAGTCTTGGATTTACCTGTGTTTTCTTATTTTATAATTAAGAATGATTTATTTTTTTGTTGTTTGAATAGTATTACTTAGTGTTATGAAGTAAAACTTGTTTCGGTCGGGAGGGGTAGTCGGAATGGGTTTTGTGAGTCTGGTCGGTCATTAGGTATGCTTTTCTGTTTTCTAGTCTACATAATTCAACTTAAAAATGGGGTTTTTATCTTGTCTGTCCGCTGATAAGCATGACGTCGGAAAACCAATTTCATTTACCATAAGAACAGCAAGATCTATCGCAAACTTGAGCCAGTCTCACAGAAGACATTCTCAAAATTATATACTGTATAATGTAGTGGTTGTTGCCCGGCTGGCGAGTTGTAGTATTGTTTAAAACTGAAAAAAAAACTTGAATTTTTATATGAATTTTATTATTATAATATGGTATTTTACTAAATATTAGTCCAATATTAAATCTTTAGACGTTTGTTTTATTATCCAAACCCTTTATTTTAAATAGCAGCGAAGAAAAATTTTTAGAACCAGGGCTTGTAACCGGTTACAAATAAACCGGAGTTTTTAGGATTCACCGGTTAATTATTTAGGTTACGTTCGAACGAATGGTTTTGGAAACGTTATTTCGAAGCGCTCGCTAACCGGATACTCAGTGTTTGGATACGGGATCAGTGACCGCTGTCGCGCCGGTAGCGCTGTCAATCAAATCCTGCAAACCAATCCTGTATTCTTAAACGAACCAATCCCATGTATTCTAAAGCGAGCGGTCATTCACCCTAGTCTCCGCTCACACTGAGGAAATGCTCTCTAACCGGTAAACGGATTTCGTTCCCTGTTTGCGCTCCGAGATATTAACCGGTTAGAGCGATGTTCTTGCGAGCGTAACCTTTATTATGGGTTAGGCTTTCGAAGTGTGGCTCTAACCGGCGGTACAGAAAATAATCCGGTTTTGAAGCCCTGAGCGAAACATGCACTATATACCAATTTTTTATGTTTTAAAAAATAATTGCGGATGGCGACTTCAGTGCGGTTACTTTAGTAGGTAGATAGGTATCCGACTATTCAACATACTATCAGACTATTTGACATTGTACTTTATGGTGCGTTCATACCTATGATCCACACTGAAGAGGATGATTGAGAGACCTTAATTAACAAAAAAAATAAAACTGTCTTGAAAAATCAACTGAAAAGGGTTATGTTTTTCGAGCGTATGTATGTATGAATGTATATATGTATGTCTATTTCTTTGTGCCACTCTGCAGCCTCAACGGCTTGACGGATTTTAACATATGAGTCTTAGGGCCGCCGTATTAATAAACTCATCTCAACTGTGATCCCCGTCACAAGATGCGTCAAAAATGACAGTTTTCTATGGATTGACGTTTACTTTGACGTGTCTTGAGACGGGGATCAGAGTTGAGATGAGTTTATTAATACGGCCCTTAATTGTCTAAGTGACAGGGTATATAATATTTCAATATGGCGTCTGCGAAAAAAAGGAGATAAAATACGAATATTTGAAATTCGTACGTGTAATTTTGCCGCCGCCATTTTTAGTTAATGTACCGATTGCTTTGATAATCGATATCTGTGGCTTTCTGTAGACTCCGAATACGAACTCGTTAACAAAATTGAAAAGAGTGGGCTACTTAAATATTTCAGGATTTTTGTACCTACAACTAACCTAACCTAACCTAACCTAACCAATAGGGTTCTACACGATGGTTCTGAAATAAATCCAGAAATGTTCACAGTTTCGGAAAAAAACGGTTTGCCAAATGATATGAATGATTTGCGGTGTGAAATGAATCCGACTGTGAAACGTTTTTTGGTAAAATGACTCCTGTCATGACCAGATGTTACAGATAAAAAACCGGCCAAGTGCGAGTCTGACTCGCACACGAAAGGTTCCGTACCGTCGTACAAGATTTAATAATAACTTTTTAAATAGTTTCGTAAAAGAAACAAGATAGGCGCTATAAAAATATGTAATGTAGGAAAATGTCTAAATTAATTTTTAATTTAATTCAATTTTTATTATTTGCTGTCATAGTGGCAACAGAGATACACGCTTTGTGAAAAGTTCAAGTCTATCTATTACGCTTCATGTGATACAGCCCGCGGAGTGACAAAATGTAATAAAATCACGCTTTTTGTATGGGAGCCCCCTTTTATTTTAAATTTTATTTTATTTTTATTATTTTCTGTTAATAAAACAAATACTGTTAAAATTTCAACTGTCTACTTGTTACGGTTCTTGAGATACAGCCGGATTTAACATAAAAATCACGTTTCTTGTGTTTTAATTTATTATTATTTTTATTATTTGTTGCTATAGCGGTAATAGACATACACATTCTGTGAAAATTTCAGCTGTCTACCTATTTCAGTTCATGAGATACAGCCCGGCGACAGACAAACGGACGGACGGACGGACGGACGGATGGACAGCGGAGGCTTAGTAACAGGTTCCCGTTTGGCACCCTTCGGGTACGGAACCCTAAAACCACTGATGAAACACTGATACAGCCGAAAATAGAATCTCCTTCTTTTTGAATTCGGCTAAAAAATACATGAAATATGCAAGCCGGTGTCAAGTACAGTCGAAGTCATAAATATTATGTTTACACTTTAGTACCTTGTTTATTCAACGTCGTGTTTAAACTGTCATATGAAATTGTCACAGCAATTAAAGTGACAAGGTACTAAAGTGTAAACATATTTATGTGACTGCTGCATAATGCCTAATTATGTACAGTTACATACAATATTTTATCTACATACATATTATAAGCTCTCTATGATGTGTTCAGGAACCGCATGTTACGACCGGCATAGCCGGCATTGATCAATTATTAGAACGTCAAAAATGGCGGCAACCGTAGTTTTTTTTTTTTTCAGAGACAATCTAGAGTCGGCCTCTACTATCATACCGTTCGATATCAAATTATCAAGTAACATACGAGATTGGTCAAAATTGTATGGGTAATTCTTAGAGCGTTTCAACCGCTCTCATTCTCCTGGTCGCATTAATGTCGAATTTCCTATAGATTAGGATATAATTTTCAGTTATTTTGTAGAAGTCATGGCACTCTACAAGTTAACCGAAAATAGCATCCAAAGCTACAGTACCTCTACCATGAGTTGCTATCGAAAACTCGTGTTACGTTCTACAGTCGATAGCGAGTAAACGTCCTTCGAATAGTTTTTGATTAAACTCGTACCATGAGTCACATAAACGTTTACTATTCTCGCTAACGTTAACTCGATAGTTCGTGTAGTTATCGTTACGTGTGCCTAATTTCACACCAAACGAAGTTGTCTCTTTCTAACTACAATAAAAAGACAGAGTAAGGATGATATTGGGCTAAAAGATAAGTATCCATGTCATCCATTTAAAAATATAGAAATAACCCTGCTAATTTAAAAAAGTGCCCTAGAGCAGTGTCACTATGTAAGTGTAAGTGATTCTTGAATTTGTTTTGATTTTTTTGTCAATGTGACAGTTCATTCATACGTCTGTGTATAGTCAAATTAGACAAAAACTTATTTATTTATGTGCCTAAAGTTATAATATACTTACATATAAGTCATTAATTTCATATCTCATGGCATTCTTTTAAAAAAATGCTTTACAGGAAGAAGTTACTGAAGTGGCACTAGAAACAAATGACAGCCTATCAATTTTCCTGCTAAATGAATAACTTGCTCAACAAACTTGTTCCAGTAAGTTTCCCTATCATTGTTACTATTGAAATAAAATAAACAATTTATTATATATATTTAAGATAAAAATTCATTAAATTCATGTCCTAGGAAAGATTATTTCAATGTGTTTTTTTTCACTGCAGGCGTTGGAGACTGGAATCTACTTGTACCACTTGTACCAGGGACATCAGCTCAGCCCTCCTTTTTTTCCACCATTGCTTGTGGCTAACAGCACTTGCAGTGAACAAGACTTGGTGGACAGAGAGTATCCCGAAACAGTTAACAGCCCAGGTATAGTGACTGCAATGACAGTCAATTTCCATCAGCTCTTCAAGAAATAGGTTCCAATAAATTTTGCTGTTGTTATCACATTTTAGAGTAAAATGTACCTACCTATCTAGTTTCATTAGTTAATTAAGAATTCAAAATAGTACTGTAAACGTTTTTTTATCCATTACAGCCCTGCCTGAGGTGGACGGGAGTGAGACCGGAGTAGCGCACGGTGGTGAGCCTGCGGTCACAAGAACAGCATTAACAGCTGCTAATGCCAGGTGGCAGAGCCCCAAGCTCTTACCGCCCACACCGCGTCAGTGGCGAAGACGTCAGGTGCAAAACCACTAATCTCCTGTCTACAGAAGGACTCGCACCCAGACAGTCAGATTTGGCAAGGCAAGCCTTTGTCAGAGCTGACAGTGAATGGCGAGCTTTTAAACAGGAAGTGGAGCGGGAGAGGAATAGGTTAAGGGAATCAGAGTTTAGAATGCAAGAACGGTGGTTAGATTTATTTGGTAAATTTTTAGCATTAGGAAATATAATTGTAGATACTTTAGCAAATAAATAAAGATTTTTGTGTAATAAATAAAGATTTTGTGTAATAAATAAAGATTATGTGTGATGTATGAGTACTTTTTATTTTTATATTAAACAAAAAACAGAAAACATGGTACAAGTATTTGGAAATAATGCATTGATGCAAGTCTTCTAACTAATTGATCCCGCGGTGCTCTCTCCATTAATAAATCACTGGTGCCTTCATTTTCCAACACTAACTCCTGGCCCTCAAATAGTTCTGAAAATAATAGGTACCTACAACAAACATAATAAAGATAAGGACATATTTAGTATTAAAGTTAATATATAATCATTATCTTTCACTATAAATACCTTGACTTTCTTCAGACATATCCTTGTCATCAGGATCGGGAACATTATATTTGTGAGTGGATTTCAAATCCGTGTAGTACGTTAACGAATCGCACAAATTCTCAAAAGCTTCCTTACTGAGCCTATATCCTTTAATAAAATTTATTCTCAGTTAAATTTTGAAGTGGATTTCTTAACGTAATATTTCTCATATCAGCTTGAAATCCTCCTTGTTTTCGTCGTTCGTCTTCATAAGCCTACATATTCCACGCTAAATAATGTCTTGCCGATATTATTTGGATAGATAAATAATTGGAGTAACGTATTAAACAATAATTCTAAGTTTTCACGCACCAATTTGCTAGTGAAATAGTTAACTACAGTCGATACGGTATTTTTCGATGACATCTGTCAAATGTACGACTCATGGTACCGATGTTCTACGGCAACGGTTACAAAACGCTAGTCGCTAACGAATAGATTTCGATAGGTAATTTACCGTTGTACTCATACTAGCGATCTTTAGTTCTTTAAGTGACCGCTAGAGGAGCTGTACAATTCTCCATACAAATCGTTTACGCCGTCGCTAGCGAGTGCGGTCACTGTAAACTCATGGTAATGGTACTGGAATTTCGACATTAATGCGACCAGGTGAATGAGAGCGGTTGAAACGCTCTAAGAATTACCCTGCAATTGACATTTCATTTCGAATTAAATGTCTTCTCGAGTGATATTAGAATTGAGGTCAAATAAAATTGTTTTGTTTTTCAAAGATGTTCGAAATTTGAAACTCATAACTTTATCAAATCTTATATCGTTATAAGAACATTATGTTACTGCTACAGATAAGAAAATTATCATAGTTTTCTTCTCCGTTGATATGTGTGTAGATAAATTATCATAGTAAAATTGATTGTTGTAATGCTGGTCATTGCCTACGGATTCTGAACGCATTATAGAGGACTTATTATATGTGTGTAGATAAACTACTATAAAAACCTCCCGACACAAAAAATAGGTTTCAATATCATTGAAATAACACAGTAGGTACCAAATTTCGAATCGATCGGACATAAGGAAGTTAGTCAGATCCCCTCATCAACTAGAAAAGAGCTGATGATCTTCAAACGGCTGAACAGATTTTCATGAAACATGGCTAAGAACACTCGGGATAAAATTATCTATGACACAAAAAAAAAACCAAACGAAAATCGGTTCATCCGTTTGGGAGCTACGATACCACAGACAGATACACAGACAGACACGTTAAACCTATAACACCCCTTTCTTTTTGCGTCGGGGGATTAAAAAGGTGTAATGCCACCGCGTGCGATACATAATGTACAAAACTGGCATGCAAGAGCGCGAGTAGCAAGAGAAAGAGATTCCGGTCCTTGACAACCCGCTTTGACCCCGGCGAAACTTGTGTTTCCACGGGGAACGCGTTAGATTGAACTACGCGCCGGAATCCCAACTAGATGGTTGAGTTCTTCATTTCGTCTCATTCTGTATTCGTCACTCGTTCTTGATTCGTAATTTTCGTCATAGTCACTGTAATCTTTGAATGTAATGAAGTTACTGGGTAAGTTGGTTTCTGAGTGTGGCAACATAGTTCTGTCATTCAATTTTCTTCTATTTTGGTCTGTGATTTTGGTTTCCTTGGGCTGGCTGGACCACAGAATAGCTATGTCCACACCTATGCGCTTTCAAGTACAACTTGCGCTTCAACTTTTAAATCGTATTGCGTCAAGCGCATGCAATACGAGGGTGACACTGAATCTTCAATAAAATCCAATGTTTTGACTTTATCTTCCGCCATTTTATTTGCAAAATCTTGCACGTCAACCCAACGGTGACGGATCAGCGTGCGCTACGGGTATGCGCTTATATCAAACCAGTTTGAGCACATGCGTTATTACATGCGCTGTGGTTGCAGAGGCATTCGTCACAGGAAAGCGCAAGTTGAATTTGAAAGCGCACAGGTGTAGAGTAGACATAGCTAATAAGGCTGGACTAGTTATTTGAGCCAACGTTAATTAATTTTATCAAGAAACAAAAAACTATATTGTAATAGACCAAATAAAACTTGAACTGTTTTATATATAACTACTGCGATTACATTACATTACTATTGATATTCAGTGGTTTAATAACTTCTGAGTTAATAATTTTGTTTCAAAAGGTCTACCGGTCTTTTTTTATTGATAATGGGTTTGCTCTTGACCAAGGATCTTTGAGTAAAGGTCCTTGCTCTTGACCAACTCTTGCCCTCGGAGGACGAAGATTAAAGTAAGGTCTGTGAGTGTGACATATTTGCAACTCTGTTGGATAAAAAATGGGTATCCAGGCCATCCATATACAAATAAAAAAAAAGTTATAAAAACAATATAGGTAGGTACATAATATAAATTCACTAAAATTTCGTTATTCTCGTTTCGTTGATTTATTTATTTATTGTTTCACTAAACTTATTAAAATAATACCAAATCAATTGACATTCCTTTCTCAACATGTTATTGCAAACTGACAAATCAAACAATGTCGGTAAGTGTTAAAACTATGAATTATTATGTAGAGAGTGCCGAGAGCAACAACTATATTTCTACTTATGAGACTGCAATGTCGCAGGAACGTTCCTCAGCCCAACGCGACACTGAGTTTAACAACTATTGCCATCACTGCGATCTAACGTTCGAAAACCAAGAAGAATGCGAGCATCATAATGTCGAAATGCATGGACAGAGAAAAGTATTAACATGCAGTATTTGCACAGCTACTTTCCGACGGCAGGATCATTTGAAGCGTCACTTGCAGAGCCTACACTCAAATCAGAAGTTCTGCGCCTGTCCTGTATGCGGTCAAGACTGTAAAAGGCAAGACTTACTCCTTAAACATATAAAAAGAAGACACACTATGGGTCCCCAGATATTTCACTGCAGAGAGTGCGAGTTTGAGTGTCCAACGATGCCAGAGTTAGAAAAGCATGAATTAAGTCACCTGGCAACTGACCGACATATCTGCCCTCACTGCAACGCGTCATTTAAACGGAGGGACCACATGCTACGCCACATGAAGTCGCAGCATTTCAACCAGACCGTAGTATGTCCAGTGTGTTCGCAGACCTACAAGAGGAGGGATCATCTAGTTAGACACGTGCGGGAAAAACATCAACTGGGGTTCCTTAACGGGAAACTTGTGAAATCTACAGATATAGTTTAGGGATATTTAGGGAATGAGAATGATAGATGGGAATTATTAATAAGTTAAGTATAATGATTATTACAGTAATCCAACAGCTGTAAAGCCTGTAGTAGACAACTTTTAGCCAATAATTTAAAGATATACTAACTTGCAATATAGTATTTGTGGATTACTTATAACCCCTCCCATGCTTCGGTATGGATCCATGCTTAAAATTTGAATATGTTTTTTGTATTTGTTTTATTTGCTTATTATTTTGGGCTAGGTATATCATAATCTGACTGAATAGACTAGAACTTGGTATTTATTTCACCTCCCTCTATCCTCCCTCATAGGTATAAGGGGTTAAAGAATTTTTTTCACTTTTATTTTCAAACTAGCTTTCTGCCTGCGCCTTTGTCTGCGAAGAGTCTGTACTTTCCTAAAATATAGCCTATATCAACCCTGAAAGTCCATTCTAAATGTTGGTAAAAGAGTTTTTTTTAATCAGATGATGAGTAGTTCTGGAGATTACCCCCAACATACAAACAAAAAACAAATTTACAAACTTTACGTCTTATTAGTATAGATATGTAAATTAATCCCTATTTCCGTTGGTCACGCCATAACATGAGAATGGAATTTTTTCAATATTGAAAGTGAGGAAGGTTCTTATAAAGAGAAAAAATAGATATTTAAACTTTAAGGGGGGGGGGAGAAAAGGGAGGGGGAACTTTAACCGCAGTGAAGTGAGGGCGGGTCACTAGTGTATATATAGATTTGACTATATGAAAATGTCTGAGCTGTAAATAGTAAATTAATTGAAAAAAGTTGTTTTTAAAACAAGCTTTTATTTAATGTCACATGTTTATTTGTTTGTTGGTTTAGGTAAAATATTTTTTGTCAATTTTGAATCATTTCCTGTTATTGGAATAGGCTAAAGTTTGGAACACATACTCCCACAGACAATGTAATATTTTAGTGTCTCAAATGTGAGCTGCGGATCGAGTTGGAAGTGTGTAGGAATAAACAAATAAGAAATAATTTCGCATTTATAACATAGTTAATTAGAATTGGGCAGTGAACAATATTGTGTTACTTGTGATATTTATTTCAGAATATTTAATTAGTTGAATTTTTTTATAATACCCTGATGACTAGTAGTACCGATATGTAATGGTCAGAAATCGTGAACTGTTAATGTAAACCATTTAAATGACATACGGCCGCACTCGGAGACGTCAATTAACTTTTAAGTTTGATTAAAGTTGCTGCGTCTTACGGCCGCACTCAGAGACGTCAATTAAGTTTTAAGTTTCATTAAAGTAGTTGCTGTCACTTTATTTGCTATATCAAAGAAAGTGACAGCAGAAACTTTAATCAAACTTAAAAGTTAATTGACGTCTCTGTGCGGCAGATAATGCCAGTCATTTAGGGTTGCCAATGGTGATAATGTTTTATTTTTTATTTGGAATTTTAAAATCGTTAAACAAATTATGTCGGCAACAATGTTGGATAATCTATACATATAATAAAATCGTTAAGACCAAAAAGTCTGTACATTGAAGATTTAAAAAAAAAAACCGATCAGGGCGATTTATAATAAGTAACTAAACATATTAAAACCATTTTTAAAATTCTTGTTTGTTTGTTTGTTTGTTTGTTTGTTTGTTTGTTTGACTGAGCATCACGTAAAAACTACTGAACGGATATTGATGAAATTTTCATAAATCTATTTAAATAACATCAGAATAACATTTAGGCTATAAAAATATTGGAAAATGTTAGAAGAAGGGGGTAAAAAGAGGGGGTAAAGTTTGTATGGAAAAACCAATTTAGATTGTTCTAGGATCATGAAACTCAGAATAAATACTTATTAATAAAAAATAAAGAAATACCTGTTTCATAGTTTTTTTTTAATCTCATCCAAAAACGCAAAAAAGAGGGTTTTATGTTTAAAATTACTGGA
The DNA here is from genome assembly GCA_963241965.1 of Tortrix viridana. Lineage (NCBI taxonomy): Eukaryota > Metazoa > Arthropoda > Insecta > Lepidoptera > Tortricidae > Tortrix > Tortrix viridana. Next base: position 252,858 of record OY725199.1, on the reverse strand, counting down.
ATTCATACAACTATAAAATGAAAACCAATGAAGTTTGACCTTCGAAACATGCTACATATACGTAAAATAACAAATAAAAAAACTACTTTCGGCGATTTTGGATAAACTACCCCTTAAGGGTAGAAATGGGGGGTTAATGTTCGTACGGGAGTTTGGTCGTTTTTCAAATTAGAAACGTGGAAATTGCTATAGAGATTACTGTTAGCAAATAAAAAACACTACTTTCAGTGATTTTGGATAAACTACCCCTAAGGGGATGAAATGGGGGGTTAAAGTTTGTATAGGAGTTTGGTCGTTTTTCAAGTTAGAAACGCGGAAATTGGTATACTTATAGGCTACTGTTAACAAATGAAAAAATAACGTTCGGCGATTTTGGATAAACTACCCCTGAGAGGATGAAATGGAGGGTGGTAATTTGTATGGGAGTTTGGTCAATTTTGAAGTTAGAAACGTGGAAATTAGTATATGGGCTACTGTTAAATAACAAAAAATACAACTTCTGGTGATTTTGGAAAACAACCCCTAAGTGGGTGAAATGGGGGATGGAAATTTGTATGGGAGTTAAGTCAATTTTAAAGTAAGAAACGTGGAAATTGGTATATAGGCTACTGTTAACAAATAACTTTCAGTGATTTTGGATTAACTTCCCCTAAGGGGCTGAAATGGGGGGTTCAAATTTGTATGGGGTTTTGGTCATTCTTGAAGTTAGAAACGTGGAAACTGCTATAGAAACTACTGTTATCAAATAAAAAACACTACTTTCGGTGATTTTGGATCAATTACCCCTAAGGGGACGAAGTAGGGGGTTAAAGCTCATGATGGAGTTTGGTCGTTTTTCAAGTTAAAAACGTGAAAGTTGGTATTTAGGCTACTTAACTGTGTACAAATAAAACATACTACTTTTGACTATTTTATATTAACTACCCCTAAAGAGATGAAATGGGAGGTGGTAATTTGTATGAGAGTTTGGTCAATTTTGAAGTAAGAAACGTGGTAATTGGTATAAAGGCTATTGTTAACAAATAAAAAATATAACTTCTGGCGGTTTTGGAAACAACTACCCCTAAGTAGGTGATACGGGAGGTAGAAATTTGTATAGGAGTTCGGTCAATTTTCAAGTTAGATACGTGGAACTTGGTATATTCGCTACTATTAGGAAATAAAAAAAAACACTTTCAGTGATTTTGGATTAACTTCCCCTAAGGGGCTGAAATGGGGGGTTAAAATTTGTATGGGGGTTCGGTCATTCTTGAAGTTAAAAACGTGGAAATTGGTATAAAAGGCACTGTTAACAAATAAAATATAAAACATTTGGTGATTTCCGAAAAACTATCCCTAAGTGGGTAAAATGGAAGGTGAAAGTTTTAATGGGAATGAAGTCATTCTTGAAGTTAATGAAATTGGTATTTAAGCTACTGCTTACAAACCAAGAGTACTTTCGGTGATTTTGGAAACACTACCCCTAAGTTTGGTTATTTTTGAAGTTAGATATATGAAAATTGGTTTCTAATCTACTAAATATAAAATAAGAGTTATCTGATAATGGAATCCCAGGTAAATTGATGGAAACCTTCAAAAATTTAAAGGACTTATACAGCGGTTTTCAAACTTCTGTAAGAACATTTACTTATATTCCAAAAGCACCATTTGGTAAAGTGAAATTAATGACTAGACATGACCATCGGAACTCCTTAATAATAAGCATTTCACAACACGCTACTTTTGCCCATCATTTGTAAGGGGCTGTTTATTTATTACGTAAGACGATTTAGGGGGGAAAGGGTCTGATCAAGTCTTATTTTTTCTAACATGGGGGTAGGATGTTTTTACGTAAGATCACAAAAGCAAGCAAAAATTAAAGCGTTTTTATGTTTTTGCTACTTTTTCTTTGCAATTTTGGTAGATACTGATCTTACGTAAGATTAAAAAGGAGGGAGGGTTCATCCATGTCTTATTTTTTCTTACGTAGCGGGAGGGGGGGTCAGAAATTGGTTAACATTGTCTTACGTAATAAATGAATAGCCCCTAATGAATGTGGTGAAATGGAAGTTTCGCCAAGTAATAGGAGAGTTCTTCAACGATTAATGTCCCTGCATATTGGATAGCCCCATTTTGTCAAGAGTGAAGATGTCAAGAGTATTGGCAATAAGCATTAATGCCATGAATGTAGTGTATATGTGCTGCATGTAATACATAATCACATAATAATTAAACAAACACTAAAAAGCGAACAAATGTTAGGAAACATTACTATTTTTTTGCAAAGTCTGTCCCTTTGTGATACGTACTTAATGAAAATTTTATTTGTACCTACCTACTTTTTAACGAAATTACTGACTCTCCGCAGACGGAGTCGCGGGCAGACAGCTAGTATTATATATGTACTATAAATTCTGAACCCTTGGTGCGCGAGCTGGATTCGCACTTGACCGTTTTTAGGATTCCGTACCTGAAGGGCGCCCAAGGGGACCCTATTAATATGCCTACGCTGTCCGTCCGTCCGTCCGTCCGTCTGTCTGTCCTATCTTTTGAACCGTACTAGATAGCGGGTTGATGTTTTTTTCAGAATGCGTTATTACGGCGGATTTACTAACAAAAAAAAAAGTGAAATAATAAAGGGGGTCCCCATACAAGAAACGTTTTTATTTTTGTTGTATCGTAGAAACGGTAAGGACCTGTACACAAAACTGCGATGCGACGTCGCATCGCAAAAATCTACGAGCTTTCTGCGCACTTTATTATAGGTACATTTCATTACATTTGCGTCGTAGATTTTTGCGATGCGACGTCGCATCGCAGTTTTGTGTACAGGCCCTAAAACATACAAGCGTCAAATTTGGTATGATTATAGAAGAAACCCTATAGAATAACAACAAATACTAAAACCAGCCAAATGTGTACGGAACCCTCAGTGCGCGAGTCCGACTCGCACTTGACCGGTTTTTTTAACCGACTTCAAAAAAGGAGGAGGTTCTCAATTCGTCTGTTGCTTTTTTTTTTGTATGTTACGCGATTACTCCGTCAATTGTGGACCGATTTTGAAAATTATTTTTTTGTTTGAAAGGGTATACTTCCGAGGTGGTCCCATTGTCACCAAATCAGAATCTGATGATGGGATCCAGGAGAAATTGAGGGAACTCCTCAAAAGTTATAGGCACACATACAGCGATTTTGGTATTACCTGCAAGACCTTAAGAAATTGCATTACAAAAGCACCTCTTGGCGAAGAGGAACTGATGATGAAGACCAGATGTGACCACCGGAACTGGCTTAGTCGTTAGTGATTGACGCCAGCAATGAGATTTCTTTATTAAGACTATGAAGCTAGTTTTATACTCATTATAACACATATGGTGAAGTACAACTGATGGTGAAGTACCGGGAGAACTCCTCGATGATTAACGGCCCTACATCTTGGGCAGCGACATTTTGTTAAGGGTGATGGGAGATTGGTATTAGGCTATTGTTTCTTAATGTGATGTTTATGTGCTTTAGTTTATCACATAATAATATTAGGTGCATCACTAAAAAGCGAAAAAAAAATTTTTAACAAAAAAATAAAACCGTCGTCAAAAACCTACTAAAAAGCGTTAAATAAAAACCAGCCTCCTAGGAGTCCTAGGAATAGCCTATTTAGTGCCGGATAGGTACATAGAATATATCGAAGTCGGTGGCAAGAATCATGTGTCATTGCTACTGTGTATCCTGAGGCTGGTTTTTATGTAACGCTTTTTAGTAGGTTTTTGAAGACGGTTTTATTTTTTTGTTAAATTTTTTTAATATATTATGAATCCGATGTTATATTTTATGTTGTTATGACATAAGTTATTTACCATTATTTAATTATTGTTGATAGTGATCATCCAAACCTCACTGGCATCTATTAAAACATAAATTATATGTGACGTTCTCAATATAAAGGGACCTTATGGAGACAGGCGGTTACACCGTTTGTAGAACTGTTACAGTATTCGTATTGTTATAAGAATAAGAAGAGCGTAACTGCCTTCCTCCATAAGGTCCCTTTATATTGAGAACGTCACATAATATAGAGTACAAAACAAAAAAATAATTTTCAAAATCGGTCCACAATTGACGGAGTAATCGCGTAACAAACATACAAAAAAAAAATAAAAAAAATCAACATACAGACGAATTGAGAACCTCCTCCTTTTTTGAAGTCGGTTAAAAATAATAACTATTAAATACAAACTCCTGACGAAATTGGGACCCCTACCTCCAGAGCTCGTAGCTCTTAGATGGCGCAACAGATTTTCACCAAACTATGCCAAGAACACTCGATCAAGCCACGTTTCAAACATAAACCGGTCAAGTGCGAGTCGGACTTGCGCACCGAGGGTTTTTATGTACTTTAATTCGTATGCAATAAGGTCTGTTTTGAGTTACCTAAATTTAAGACAAATATTCATAGTTTTTTTAGTTATTTCTCAAAAACTGTAAATTTTGAACACTTCATTTTATTTTTTACCGGAAAATATAAATAATCAGCTATACGTCAGGAATTTTTCAGATTTTTCGGTTCATAAACTTTGGAGATAAGGGGGAACGGTCAATTTTTTACATTTTTGGCTATAAATCAAAATGTACAATCGAACTCATAAGTAGCTTTATATTTTAGTACCATGTCGCAGTTACGTATTATAAGTTATGTGTCAATAGCTTGAATTTATTATATCAATACTGCGACAAGGTACTAAAACGTACAGCTACTTATGAGTTCGACAGTACGTCAAATTTTTTTTTTTTAAATGTGCAGATTAAGCTCTTGAATATGACACCCCATTTGATCTAATCTCAAATCACTTTCATTTTTAAACCCTGCGGGGGGGGTTCTAGACCTCTTTACAATTATTTATAAAATTAATTTCATATTTTTAGGGTTCCGTACCTCAAATGAAAAAAACGGAACCCTTATAGGATCACTTTGTTGTCCGTCTGTCTGTCTGTGTGTCTGTCAAGACCCTTTTTCTCAGGAACGCGTAAAGGTATCAAGTTGAAATTAATACGAGTATCAAATACTTAGGTCTGCAATCCCTTGGATCAGTGAAAAAATCAAACATCTAAGTCAACGCAATCAAAAGATATGGCCGTTTATGCCGCATATTGAAGGGAATCTCAAGGGAATCAAAACCTGTAGGGTACATCCCGTTGACGTAGAATCATGAAATTTGGCAAGAAGCTATGACTTACAGCACAAGTAAAGGAAAAAGTCCGAAAACCGTTAATTTGTAGTTACATCACATAAAAAATTTGTCCAATATAAACTGACACTCACTAAGTATGAAAGTGCATACTGATTGCGTGTCAGTTTATACTGGGTTAGTTTATATTGTATTCCCGTGATTTACGAACTGTTTACATGCCTTCAAGTTTATGCGGAACCCTCGGTGCGCGAGTCCGACTCGCACTTGACCGGTTTTTTTATCATTTTGGTACGGAACCCTAAAAACCTAAATCAAAATTGGCCATCCGTTTGGGAGCTATGATGCCACAGACAGACACGCGTTAAACTTTGTCGTAATTGACTTCAAACTGAACATTAAGAGGATTGTGAGGTGACAGCTTTCCATACAAACGGCGATAACGTTTTCCACCCCCTAAATGTTAACCGATTTCGACCAATTTTTGATACGGTGTCAGTCGGAACAAAAAATATGTCCGTACGTTTCGTTTTTAGGGTTCCGTACCTCAAAAGGAAAAAAGGAACCCTGTCTGTCTGTGTGTCTGTCAAGACCCTTTTTCTTAGGAACGCGTGAACGTATCAAGTTGAAATTTATATCAAACTAGCTGTCCGCCCACGACTTCGTCTGCGGAGAGTCAGTAATTTCGTGAAAAAGTAGGTTACGGGGGTTACGTCCAACGTGTGTATCTGTCTGTGGCACCGTAGCTCCCAAACGGATGAACCGATTTTGATTTAGTTTTTTTTTCTTAGAATTCGAAATTCCAGGGGTTGATTTAACGTTAAAAAGTTGCTAACGTTACCCGCTGATCGACGTTAACGTTAGCAAAATATATCGTTAAAATTTTGTTAATATATTTTAGCGTTATTTTCACCGGTAAATTGAGGTAACGTTAAAAGCAAAGTATTGTTAATATTAACGTTATTTTACGAACGTTATCCGCGTCCGTCATCAGCTTGATTTAACGGTATTTCACTTTAAATTGAAATGAAATTACCGTTAAGTGACGTTATTTATTATGTTATCATCTAGTACTTAACAAGCTTCGGGCTTTTGTTAAAATTAACGGTGAAATTTAACATTATAATAAAATAACTGTACCAAATAACATTAAAATTTATACCGTTTCCAAAGTATTTTTATGAAATTACCGTTAAGTAACGTTATTTATTATGTTATCTAGTAACGTTAACGAGCCCTGTTCTTATCTTGGTTTGATGAAAATCCGTTGAGCCATTGAAGAGTTTTGAGCTCTGAGAGTTAGAGTCGAGTTAGAGTTAGGTCGGGCGTTTTTACCTATTTATCGATTGTACATAGTTAGATCATGAATATGTAAATAAAAGTAATTCATGCACTGTTCGTGTTATCTCTCGTTGAAATAACATTAACATCTTTCATTCTCATACTAGTAATAGACGCTCGAACTCGTAGAGCAGTCTTCGGACCAAATCAGCCGATATGGTCCGAAGACTGCTCTACAGGCAGCCGGATCTGGTTCAGAGCGAACCAAATCCGTTGTCCGGCCCGGACCAAGATCGAGCGTCGTCTGTTACGGATAATAGACTCGCTTTTATATTCGTCGACTAATTAATAACCCTGGGGCCACACTAACGGGAAACGCCGTTAAAAACTAACCTAACCGAGTTAAAAACCCCCGATATCAGCGCCTAAAAACCCTCTGAGCAATGAGCAAAACCTTTAACGGGCTCCAAGCACGTACATTTTCACTGGAGGGACTTCGTCACTAGAAGATTTCAAGAATTAAAAAATCAGATCCCCTCATCAACTAGAAAAGAGCTGATGATCTTCAAACGGCTGAACAGATTTTCATGAAACATGGCTACCTAAGAACACTCGGGATAAAATTATCTATCACACAAAAAAAAACTAAGCGAAAATCGGTTCATCCGTTTGAGAGCTACGATACCACAGACAGATACACGGACAGACACGTTAAACTTATAACACCCCTCTATTTTTGCGTCGGGGGTTAATCAACGTCCATCGCCTTATGCGTAGTATGGTATGCATAACGCAATAGACGTTGATTTTTATCGGCGTTTCCCGTTAGTGTGGCCCCAGCATGGGGAGCCAGGCCCATCTGGTCCCATCAGAGCATTATTAACATTTTAGTGTGCGTATTTTTATTTCGGTTGCATATTTCCAAGGGACCATTCACGTAGGTATACGTATGCACCGGAGGGGGGCGAATGGCGATTAGGTACGTCAGCAAGATTTGATTTTCAAAGATGTGTAAACACTTGCGCGTTATCCCGTTGCAATAAGGAGCAAAAGTGTGTAATTAATTACATATTGTTGAACTCTACTGTACGAGGGGTAATTGCTCAGAAGACCCTACAGGCTACAGGGTCGAGTGGATCTGGAAGGGACCATCTGCTCCCGTATTATGGTCTTTATCGCGGTGGATAAAGCATCCGTCACTCTGGCACTTACCAACTGGGCCCTTAGCCAAGATGCCCATCGCTAACTAGCGTTTCTATCCGTTTAGTTTTTAAACCAATCGCGTCACTGGTAGATCACGTCATACGGAGAGTCACGTGATCTACCAGTGACGCGATCGGTTTAAAAATGAAACGAATAGAAACGCTAGTTAGCGATGGGCATCTTGGCTAAGGGCTCCAGTAAGAAAGTGACAGACGTTCTATTATAATTACAAGATAAGATAGCCATTCAGACATAAATACAATACCCGTTTTGGTTCGCGCAGTCGGTTAAAAATAAAACCTCCAATAAACGAAATACATTTTATTCATCGACATTTTCCACTTGCGACTTACAAAAATATGGATTGATACTTACAGCAACGGCATAAAATCTTTTTTTGTTCGGCCATAAAATTAAATGAGAAATAAAAGTTTACACATTTGCAACAATCACTAGCAAAATAAAACTGTTAACATTAACATGCTAAAATCAGATTTTTTTTTCTGAATCTTGCTTGCAAATTTTGAAACAGACATAAGTACACATCGACACCCCAACTGAATACGTCTTTATTCGGACATAGGTACATACAAAGATTTCATTCTCCTAGCGCTTTTTCCCGTTCTTCGTCGGGGTACGCTTGACCGTGATCCAGATTCGGCCAGTCTGGTTATTACAGTGGAGCGACTGCCATCTGACCTCCCCAACCCTTGACAGGGGATACAAACCAATTGAATCATGGTTACACATTTTGCCACCTAAATTTGCAGGTTTCCTCACATTTTTCCCTCACCGTAAGAGCATCGGTTACGGTGCAGGTAATGTATGTAAGTTAGAAAAACTCTTTGTTACAGGGCGACCACTTGGGGTTCGAACTCGGTACCTCACAAGCACGAGTCACCACTAGCCACAATGCCAACAACAAGTTAAATAAAAGTATGCAAAAACACTTTCATTTGCTTGCCAGTGTAATTAATAATGTCGTCATTGCCACTTAAAAAATCGAAAAAAGATATAAATATTCTTATTTATTTTATTAAATACAAAGTAAGTACAATCATATATGTTTCATACGTAAGTTAATCTCAATGTATTTAATAATTTTATCATGAGTGTTGAAACTAGAGATACCTTAGGTTAAATTTTATTAAATATATTTCCATTTGTTTTAAAAATTAGAAAGCTTAAAACCTGTTAAATACATTCTAAAGTTACAAACATCAGACATTGCATCCAGCGCCGATAAACTCAAGCATTCACATGAAATAACTTTAAATAGCCTAGTCCTGCTCAATGTTCTTTATAGAGAACACATTAGATTTAGTACATTTTACCCGGTAATTAAAATTACCCGTACTATCATATGTAGAGGACATTGGGCAGGAAACGGAAATTGCTAAAGAAACGAGAGGTGTTGTGTCATATTAAAAAGATTATTATTAATAAACCAATCAAATTGGTGGATTTGGAATACAAACAGACTGGACTTCTAATTGCGTATTTTGTTTTAATTATCTATTTAAATTATCTTAAAAGCAATAAATTTTAATAAATCTATGTGGGATAATTGTCACTTTGACATACAATTTTATATGAATGTTAGACTTGTGCGGGTTCATAATTGAAATTGAACATTTCTGTAAGACTAAAAATAAATGGATGTAGCTTAGGGAAATGGATCCAATTCAACCATTTCACACTTGTAGAATTTGACATAATATTGACAGCAATAGAATTCAAATTTAAATACATTTACTTTGTGGGTTGGATCCTTTTCCCTAAGCTACATCCTAAATGGAGTTAATTAAATCAAATGTATATTGACTTAATTAACCTTGACTGCTCTAGGGAACATAAAATGGCTTTCATAAAACCATGCCAACCAAACCATGTTTGCAAAAAAACAACTGCCCTAAATTAAGAACAAGTAAATACTGAACACAAAGAAACTATAATGAACTTCTTGAATCATAACTTCTTGTGGATGCGGTTCAAGTGGTTCAGCAGCGACGCCTTCTCTTTAAACTTCACGGAGCACACGTCACACTGGTGTGTCACATTCTTAAATGTATGCTTGTTTTTCACGTGTTTGGCTAGTCGCTCTTTGTTCGTAAACTTCTTCTGACAATTCAAGCAAGAATTTTCAATCATTAGCTGCTTTAATTTCAAATGCTTGCGGAGACAGTGACGCGATTTGAAAGTTATAGCACAAGACTCGCATCTTGACTTGCTTTTGGCTTGGTGATGGGTTTGGCAGTGCAAGTCGAGATTAGCCTTCTTAGAAAATACTATCTGACAGTCATTGCACTCGAAACTCGCTTGTTTTTGTAAATTAGCGTGATTGGAAGTCATGTGGCGGAAGAACTGGCTGTTCTGTGTAAACTTAAGCCTGCAATACTGGCAGGTGTATATATATTTGTGTTCTTCTAACGTTTTCGGTTGAAACAGCGGTGGGTCGTCGAATTTCTTCAGTCGAAACGCTGTTCGGGTTATACGTATCTTCGGGCCAGTGCGGGCCGGTTTTTTATTCATAACTAAGCCGATTGCTAATATTATTCCGTATATTCACACTCTCATGACTCGACACAACAACTGGTTAAAAATTATTGATATTCTCTTACACACGTAGGCACTATTTTAAATGGACGGATCCCGTTTCCTGAAGCTGCGATTGAGATTCGCAGGTATTTTGAAAGCACAAATGGTGATAATCAATTGTATTTTTACTTCGGAAGAGAGCAATTTATTGATTTTCATCAATAACTTTCTCATACACTTATGTACGTTTTTGTAGACACCCACGAAACGTCAAAAAATACGTTTTTGTTAAGGCGTATTTTAGAATGCAATTCAGAGCTGTGTTTTCTTGACCTAATTTTATGAAGAAGGCGTAAACAGAGTATACCGATGCTCCATTTATGGAAGGTTTCATTGTTAACAGTGGTTTACTTTTTATTAAAAAAAATTGCATCTAAATTTTCAACGGGAACGTTTTTTAAAGTAGTTAATACCTAACCTTTCTCAAAACAATTAAGCGATTATCATGTTCCCGAAGAAGGCATGGCGTAGCGCACAGCTTTCGATTCTAAAGTTTAGTTAGGAGATTGTGTATAACTGCCGCACTCAGAGACGTCAATTAAGTTTTAAGTTTCATTAAAGTTGCTGCGTCTTATTCTATTGCTATAGCAAAGAAAGTGACAGCAGCTACTTTAATGAAACTTAAAACTTAATTGACGTCTCTGAGTGCGACAGAAATACCCCTTCTAGACGGTCGGGTGGTTGGGCCAACCGAGAGGGATGCAGCTATTTGTAGGAACGAGATCTAAATATTACTATCTCATTCTGACAGATAGCTGCGTCCTTCTCGGTTGGCCCAACCACCCGACCGTCTAGAAGGGGTTTGAGTAGATACTCAGCCTTAATTGCTCTACTTCGGACGGACGGACGGACAGTATAGGCTTAGTAATAGGGTTCCGTTAGGCATCCTTCGGGTACGGAACCCTTAAAACAAGCTTATAGCTTAACAGCCTTTGGTCAAAATTTAAAAAAAATGTTTGATCGCGGAATCAAACTTCAATGGTTGTTGTGCAACAATATAACTCCAATCATATCAAAAATCAAGTAACAGATAAAGTGTACCTATTCAATTTTGTAATATTATTAAAATTGATAGCGAAATTCATCTAAAACACACGTACTCGACGAACCATACGTGATCGATTTATCAAATAAGCGATATCTCTTATATCAAAGCGTTCAAGAGGCCTTTTTCAAATCGGTTGATATAAAAGCGCGCGCATTTAAAACTAAAGTTATAGTTTTAAGAAAACAAAGAAATGCGTGCGTTCTGCCTCGTGCTTTATGCCGCCATATTTGGGGTAATTAGGGGCGATGAAAAATATATAATCGCGACAAATGAAGGGAAGATTGAGGGCAGTTTGGCTTCCAACGGGATGTACTGTGAGTTTTTGGGAATTCGATACGGAGTACCAGTTAAATTTAGGGTAAGTAAGAATCTGTAATCCTACTAGTTACATCTAATATTATTAATGTGACAAGCATCCAAACTTTCACATTTATTATAAGTTTGTCATTTGTGCGAAATATTTTTGTTGGAATGTATCATTTCCCAAGAATCTACTTATTTGTATTTTTACCGATTTTACAAGCTTTTTATTAACTTGCAACATTTGTAGGTATTTGGTCTATTGTTTGTCATAAATTCGTGTGCCATAATGTATCATTTGCCATAATCATCATTTGACATAAAGGCTTTTTCCTGTAACCGTATAATTTTCAGGATTGTTACAAAATAAACCTAATCTAACCAAATGGGTTCCATGCAATGATCTTTTAAATATCTAATCTTGAAATGTTTAGAAAAAAATCTTCGAGAAAATGAAAATGATGGCAAATGAAACGATTATGGCAAATGAAATTATCGTAAAAGAAGGGATTAAGTCAGTTTGTTTAGGTCAAATCTTGCAAGGCAGATTTGAACCACTTCCCGGTATCCGATTGAGCTAAAATTTGGTATACCTACCGACGTAACATCGGTGATAATGCAGTGATACGGTACCATGGAGCTGAGCTGGCAAGAATCATGTGACATTGCTATTGTGTAAACCTACTTGACACCGGCTTAGATATATTCCATGTACCTATTAGGCACCCATCAAATAGGCAATTCCTAGGAAGCCGGTCATTATTTAGTCTTGTTTAGTGGTTTTTTTTTGAAGACGGTTCTATTTTTTATTAAAAATTTTTTTGCTACTTTTTCTTTGCAATTTTGGTAGATACTGATCTTACGTAAGATTAAAAAGGAGCCCCCTCCTTTTTAAGGGTCAGAAATTGGTTAACATTGTCTTACGTAATAAATGAACAGAACATGAATGTTGTGAAATGGAAGTTTCGCCAAGTACCAGAAGAGTTCTTCAACGATTAATGTCCCTGCATATTGGATAGCCCCATTTTGATGAAGAATTGGCAATAAGCATTAATGGCATGAATGTAGTGTATATGTGCTGCATGTAATACATAATCACATAATAATTAAACAAACACTAAAAAGCGAACAAATGTTCGGAATCATTACTATTTTTTTGGAATGGCTGTCCCTTTAAAATTTTATTTGTACCTACCAACTTTTTAACGAAATTACTGACTCTCTGCAGACGAAGTCGCGGGCGGACAGCTAGTAGTAATAATAATTTTTTGTAGCAGCTTAGGTATAGATTAACTTTTTGGCTAAGCTGGCTGGCTAAGCGACAAATTTCACCCAGAGGCCCATAACATAACAAATGTTAAAGTTTTGTAAGAAAGTAAATCGCGCATAAACGTCTGAACTGATTTAGATGAAATTTGGCATAGAGATCCGCGATTATTGTTACGTAAGGTAATTTTAACCCCGGAAAATATATACTTGCCAAGTAAAAGCGATAAACGACTCCGTCCTTAATATTTACTTTTCATCCCAGAAAATTTGTTAATTCCCAAGGAAATAGCGATAAAATTAAGTTTAAAACAAACAAAGTTACAAATAAAATCCAATTAATATTTTGGACTCATACGATTTTCAAACACTAATTGATTGCAAGGTGATATATATAGGTGGTATAGTGCATGGTTGTCAACGGATCCCGCACGTGGTATTTAGTGTCACATGATCGATTGGTGTCCACGCAGACGAAGCAGAACTAGTTTGCAATAGATATTTGTAGGGTAATTACCTTAATAGTATATTAATTTAATTCCAGGCCCCCCTCGAGCCCCCAAAGTTCTCCGACGTGTACAAAGCGGACTCCCGCGCCGTGATCTGCCCCCAGTTCCCCTCCAACGACCCGCTCGCCGCCCCCAGCGACAATGAAGACTGCCTCGTCCTCAACGTCTTCACCCCCACCCCCCTCACGGGCGCGAACTCCTCCCTGCCCGTCATGGTCTTCCTCCACGGAGGTGGTTTCGGAGTTGGCTCTGGGTCCCCCAGCTTCTACGGCCCTCAGTACCTCGTCAGCCAAGGAGTGGTTGTCGTTACTGTTAACTACAGATTAAACGTGTACGGGTTTCTGAATTTGGAGATAGAAGGAGCGCCAGGAAACGCTGGCTTGAAGGATATCAGACAAGCCTTACGATGGGTGAGAGATAATATTGGCAACTTTGGTGGTAATAATAAAAATGTGACAGTCTTTGGCCAAGGTAGCGGAGGTACCGCTGCTATATATTTAACTCTATCTGCGTCTACGAAGGGATTATTCCATAGAATAATATCTGAGAGTGGAACGGTGTTCACTCCTGATTCGTTTGACCACGACCCAATAGCCACCGCTAGCCAAGTAGCTAAATCTTTGGAAGTTTTAAGCGTGAAGCCTGAGAAGTTGCTTGAAGTATACACTGAGACGTCGATCAAGGATGTAGAAGAAGCTATTTCAAAACAAATGAATCCTAAATCGGTCTTCCTTCCGTCTGTGGAGAAAGTTTTTGACGGCGAAGAGCCATTCTTGACTGATACTCCGTATAATATATTGTTTGCTGGCAGGAAGCATAAGTCTTTCAACCCCGTTCCAATTATCATTGGTTTGAACACAGTTGAAGGCTTAATAAGCACGTTGGACTACAACACAATAACCAGTCAAATGGACAGAATTAAGAATGAAGACTACTCAGCATTGGACCAGAGATGTCTTCTCGTTCCTAAAGACGAAAAGGAAGAATACAGAAGTATAATGAAAGAGACATACTTTACAAACATAACTTCAGACGAGTCCTTAATTGGCGGCCTCATAAATTTAAATTCTGATTTCTCCTACGTTGGTCCGATGTCTCTCTTCTCTGAGATGTATTTCAACGCTTCGAATCTCCCCGTGTATGAATTTATCTTCAACTACATTGGTAACAGGAACCTCGGTAGACTTCTGACCAACAGCAGTCTTCCGGCTACTGCTAACAGAGATGAATTGTTCTATATCTTCGAGCTGGAGCGACTGCCGCTCCCGATGGACGAGAATGACGCAAGAATCGTTACTTTCATGACGATGATGTGGACCAATTTCGCTAAATTTGGGTAAGTTTAAATCAAATACTTTACATATATGTATGTACAGTCAAGGTAATATTCACTTATCACCGCAAAACGCTGTAGCAATGCGCAGATTATTAAATGCCACATGGCGTAAGATTGAGCCGTTGCGACAGAGTCCTACAGCAGTAAGCGAATACATTTCCTCGACTGTACATGTCATGTAATTGCTGGCTCGTTTCCTTTTCATTTCAACCGGCTTTTCACATCGGCTATGAACGATGATCGTGAGATCCGTGGAATTAAACATCGTAAAAATACAAGTTTAAAGTATTGTTATTATTAGGGTTCCGTACCAAATGGTAAAAAAGGAACCCTTATGGTGAGACTTCGTTGTCTATCTGTCCGTCTGTCGGTCTGTATGTCACAGCAGTTTTTCTCAGCAACGACAGATGTTATCAACTTGAAATTTGGCATAGTTGTAAATAGTGGCAAATTTTTTTATAAATAATTGAAAATTATTGAAAATTAAAAGAGATTTGATATGAAAGAACTTAATCTGCACATTTTAAAATCCATTTTTTGTTAATTTTCTGTGACGTACTTTTTGAATTATAGCCAAAAAAATGTACAAAAAATGACCTCGAAAAATGACCATGAAAAATCTGAAAAAATCTTGACGTTTAGCTAATTATTTACATTTTACGGGAAAAATTAAATTAAGTGTTCAAAATTTACAGTTTTTGAGAAATTAATAAAAAAAATCTTTAAATATTTGTGTTAGATTTAGGCAACTCCAAATAGACCTACGAATTAAGAATTAGTACATAAAAAGGTATAGTTTTGAAGTACGGACTTAAATACGGACCCTCGGTGCGCGAAAGTTTTTGTTTGATTAAACGCACAAACCGACACGCCAAATGTTGTACCTACCTATGCATGCAGACAGTTCCTGATAGCGACAAATATAACATACATACTCATATAAATTCATGGTTACAGCACTCCCACTCCCGACAAAGGCAACGGCGAGTGGATGGCCTTCCCGCACTATCTAGAAATCAACCTGGAGCCCCAATACGTGGCGCCCCTCACCCCAGACCGTGCCTACTTCTGGCGCGCCATCTTCTACAAATATGGCGTCGGCCAAATCGAGCGGGAAAACTGACATTGACAGCTGTCAACGTTTATTCATAGATAATTTATTTTTTAAATTTAAAGACGCCCTTGGCAACGGCATTGATTATTTATTAGGATTGAAATAAAATGAAAATTTAGTTTGGTGTATTTATTTAGAAAATCTAACAACATTGTTATAAAATGACGACTACGAGTAGTTGAGGCGATAAATAGGACTATTGGGAGTCCATCGAAAAGCCATCATATATATATATTAGAGCATAAATGGTGCTCAGAAATATTTGTTATGAAATTTATGAAAAAACAACCAAGCATCTTTGAGCACATTATATGCCCCGATAAATTTGATGGCGACAGTACTTACATTTTTAAATACAATACGTACAGTCGAGTTCATAAATATGTGTACACCGGTTACTACCTTGTCACTTTAATCGCTGTGACAATTCATTTATATCAGTTTAAACATGACATTAAAGAAATAAGGTACTGAAATAGTACATTATTGCCTAGGCGCGGAAAGTAAGGGATTGGGTTTTCGGTTTTTTTCCTTTACTTATGCTATAAGACATGGCTTCTTGCCAAATTTCATCATTTCATTTATATATATGTATATATATATGTGTGTATGTATGAAAGTATGTACATAGGTGACTAAAAATCGGATGTTCCACTCTAGCTCCTAAAAAAATCGAAAATAAATGGGGATTCATATGATTCGTCAAAAACGTTCGCAGTGTCATAGGCTATATTTAAATTGTAAGGGTACGTTACTAGTCACCAGCTCGGGTTTTAGTTTGCGACCGTTTCTAATTTACGTTCGGCACAGTATGTGACAACATGGCGGGCAGACAGCTCGCAAACGGTTTTCCTAACGGGATAGCAGCCTAAATAAATGACTGATCATTGTTCAGGGCCCATTTTCCCATCTATCTGTCAGATAACACTATATGGGCCGGTTTCACAAACGACAAGTAAATTCATCTATCAGTTAAACATAACCTTTTCCTTGTCTATTTTCAAGTCAAGTCATCTTTATTACACATGAAAATAGACAAGGAGAAGGTTATTTATGGTAAGGTTATGTTGGAAAGGGCTAAATTTATTTGACAGATATGTTTTACTTGACACTTGTGAAACAGGCGCTAAGTCTGATAACACTATCTGTCAGATAAATTATCCCTGTCTTTTTCTATCATATGATAAAGAAAAGGAAAGTGATAACATTAACTGTCATATAATTTTATCTGTGTATTAGAAAAATACATTTTTATTGGATTTATAACGCCCTAATTAAAAAAAATCTATCATAAATTCTATTCAATCTTAATTCAAATAAATTACATTGTGTTAGATAAATAGAACATACTTTAATTTAAATATATCTATTTATATTATTTTTATTATACATGCAAACATTTCCAACATGTTAGGAATATACATAATTTTACAATTTATTAACCAACTACCCAAGAAAAAGGGTAATGTAGTATAGTTTACCTATCCGACATGAATAATTGTTCCAGCGATGAACAGATAAGTGAAACACGAATGCCAGTTATTTAGAAAACTACTTAGAATGTACAATGAAATAAATATCATGTCATTAGCTAAACCCAGTTGTACAAATATTCGTTAGCTTGTGTCCCATAGATCACCTTCCTCTTTCTAATACCTACGCCGAGGTATAAAGTATTATTACCCCACAGTACCTGGGAGACCGAACGTTGTTCGGGCCCTAACAGAATTTTCCCGAATATGACACCTTGACAGATCGATTTCTCGGCCTAACCTATTCCGCGATTTTCATCAAAATCGTTAAAGCCGTTTCCGAACACGGTTATAACGGCTATTCGGCTCAAAATATCTGAACGTATTTAACTAGCTACAGGCGCGCATGAGCGCCATGTTGGATCATAATATTATTGGTGGTGAGTGTATTAAGTGACAGCACTTGACATAGGGCAATGGTGGCATGGCACTTGACAGTGTTTGCCAAATTACAGGGGCATTACTCTGTACTTCGAAATTCGAACTCCGGATCGCCCCGTCACTTTCTTGCGAATTAGCTACGCATCGAGGGCAAAAGGGATAGCATAATAGGCGAAGTTCGAATTTCGAAATTCAGAGTAATGCCCCTGGTCTTATATCTCTTACTTTTGTTTGACATGAAAGAGACGCAACGAGAATATTTGGCAAATAACAGCCAAGTGTGGTGCCGCCATTACACCAAATAAACGTTTGTGACAACTGGTCCAAAGTCAAATAAATACCTATTTAATTTAAATTACGTATTCCTCGCTAGCTATAGAAAAGTTAGCTATACAATAATATCTAAATTATACCATTTATATACACAATACTGCCAACACTGCCATCCGAACAATTTAAATTCAACTGTCAACTGTCAAATTTGACAGATAACCTAACCCACAAAACGGCGCCAAATTCCGTCAGCGGCGAAAAGCCGGATTTTTTTTTATCCAAAAGGCGTCGATCATTTCATTCAGCTCGAGCTGTCGCTGCTGTCACTCGATACGTGCTTCTTCTTGCTTCTCTTCTTTTCTTTCTCCTTCTTGTCGTGCCTGAAAATAGAAACGAATAATGATGTCAGATGATGATGATGATGACGATGATGATGGTGGTGGTGATGACTGACTTGTGCTTGTGGCGCGGGCTGCGCCGCGGGCTGTCGCGGCGCGCGCGCAGCTGTCAGATGCCCGAGTCGTCGGTCGTGTGTTGCACGTTGTTTAGCGACTCTTCGGACGATTCCGACTTTTGCTTCTTCTTAGCGCTGTGAACATGGTCGGTTTGTTAGTATTGATCGGTTTGTTGTGGATTTCACCTGAATTTAAAGAATTAAGGGCCCATCAGTATTTTTTACGACAAGTTGTTTCTGCTGACTGTACTTTTGTACCTACCAACCTAACGAACCAAGCTCAGGGAGTCCACGACAAGTAAGGAAAAATAAATGCGTATGTACAGACGAACTCATAAGTAGCTTTACATTTTAGTACCATGTCGCAGTTACGTATTATAAGTTATAAGTGTCATAGTTTGAATTTAGTATGTCAATACTGCGACAAGGTACTAAAAGTACAGCTACTTGTGAGTTCGACTGTACCGAAAACATCCAAGACTCAAGATTAAACATTCGCGCTTACCAGAGTGGCTAGCTTCTTGTATTTTGTCGCCTGTGACTCAGTGCGTGTCTGTCGTTGTGACGCATGCGCACATATGCGTCATTCGGCGAATATTCTTGATGACGTCTTTTTCATAAACGTTAAGTAAAACAGAGACGCCAACACGAATATTCGCCGGATGCCGCATTCGTGGATGCGGTAATACAGTCATACATATGTAGATATTGCAAACCCCAAGAAGCACAAAACCTGTATAAGAGCTTGTACATAGCTATTATAACTCTAGTATCAGCATTTTAAGGGCTGTATAAGCTCTTATACAGCTTGTGCGCTGCTTGGGTTGCCACCGAAGTAACGTGGGTACCAAATTTCAGCTCAAACGTACACCGGGAAGTGGGTTAAATCTTTGAACTAACCAAACATACAAACATACAAATCGCACACCCAGTACAACACTGCACTAAGTCAAAATATTTCATGTTTTCAGAATTGACGAATAGTAGATTGTACAACGAGTGCATAAAACGCACCATTTTACGCGAGACGTTTAACCATCCAAGCGAGCTTGCGAGCGAGGATGGATATAAAGTCGAGTGTTAAATGGGTTTTATGGACGAGTTGTACACTCTACTTTTCACTTCGATTGCGAGGAAATGAAACAGCAACATGATAAAAATAATAATAATAATAAATGCGACGGAATAAAAATTATAAGTTTATTTCATGAAGCTTTATTGTGTATTTTGGCTGTTGTTATCCTTGCCTTGGTGTTAGAATACTAACAAAACGAAATAAAATAAAGAGGTTATTCTATGAAGTTAAAGTCGTTCGTGTGGCTGTGGACCGATTGCCTAGGTCTTCGACAAAGATTTTACTTTATGCACTAGAGCATAAGAAGCGACTTTATGTCCCTACGCACGACATAAAGACGAACTTTAGAGCATGAGAAGTGAAAAAATCGTTATCTCATGTTATATCAAAGTGATTGCAATATAAAAAGTCGATTTTGAAATTTTTCGACATAATACAGTGTTGTGCTGGGGGTGCGAAATGTGAGGTTAAATATTAACGAGCCCTCACCCGCGTTTCTTCTCCTGCTCCAGCACGACCTGCTCCCGGAACAGCTTGGACAGCTCCAGCTCCTCGATCTCGTCCGAGTTGGTGAGGATTATCGCCCTGGAACCACACATCATCATAACTAACGCACCCGTCAGTTCGACGGCGAATTATTAGCCGGTGCTTATGTCGCCACTGAATGCGTAGGTATTAATTACATTTTCATGAGTGTCAAAGAATAAAACTCGACTGGCGACTAGTATGACGCACCCTTATAATTTGTACATAGCCTATGGCGCTCGCACGTTATTGGCGAATCATATGACACCCCATTTATTAAAATCGGTCCAGTAGTTTAGGAGCTAGAGTGGAACATCCGATTTTGGGGTTCCGTACCCGAAGGGTGCCAAAACCCGAAGGGTGTCCGTCCGTACGTCCGTCTGTCTGTCGCCGGGCTGTATCTCATGAACAGAAATAGGTACCTAGGTAGACAGCTGAAATTTTCACAGAATGTGTATGTCTATTGCCGCTATAGCAACAAATAATAAAAATTAAATAAAATTTAAATTTAAAGAGGGGCCCCATACAAGAAACGTGATTTTTAGGGTTCCGTACCTCAAATTAAAAAAACGGAACCCTTATAGGATCACTTTGTTGTCTGTCTGTCTGTCTGTGTGTCTGTCAAGACCCTTTTTTTCAGAAATTCATATCAAATAAGGTCTGCAATCCCTTAGATCAGTGAAAAAATCAAACATCTAAGTCAACGCAATCAAAAGATACGGCCATATATGCCGCATATTGAAGGGAATCTCAAGGGAATCAAAACCTATAGGGTACTTTCCGTTGACTTAGAATCATGAAATTTGGCAAGAAGCAATGTCTTATAGAACAAGTAAAGGAAAAAATCCGAAAACCGTAAATTTGTAGTTACATCACATAAAAAAAAAGTCCAGTATAATCTGACACTCACTAAGTACCAAAGTATATACTTATTGCGTGTCAGTTTATACTGGACTTGTTTCTATTGTATTCCCGTGATTTACGAACTATTTACATGCCTTCAAGTTTGTGCGGAACCCTCGATGGGCGAGTCCGACTCGCACTTGACCGACTTTTTTTGTTAAATCCGGCTGTATCTCATGAACCGTAACAGGTAGACAATTCAAATTTTCACAGAGGGTTTATTTTAATTGCCGCTATAACAGCATCGTGATTTAATTAAATTTAGTCACTCCGCGGGCTGTATCTCATGAACCGTAATAGATAGACTGTTGAACTTTTCACAGAGTGTGGATCTCTGTCGCCACTATGACAACAAATAATAAAAATTAAATTAAATTGAAAATTAAAAGGGGTCCCTAAATAAAGGTATGTAATGAATTTAGACAATTACTACTTTACATATTGTTATAACGCCTATCTTGTTTCTTTTACGAAAGTATTTAAAAAGTACATAGTATTAAATCTTGTACGAGGGTACGGAACCCTTCGTGTGCGAGTGAGACTCGCACTTGGCCGGATTTTTGGTAGGTACATACATACAAAGACTGTTAAAACCATTACCCTTCTTTTGACTTTGCTCAGTCGGGCAGAAAGCTTGTAATCCCCACGAATATCATAAATGCGAAAGTATGTATGTTTGTCCCGCCCTCTTAGCTCAACGCCTCAACCCATCGATGTGACGATGGTGTCGAGAGTCCACAGACAGTGTTGAGCCAATAAGGATAAATCACCTGCGCAAACGGAACCGCGTGCAAACGCAAGTGTGGATATTTATACTAAGAACCCGTGAGACCGAGCGTCGTTGCTCGGGCCGAAACCGAATTTTCATCGATTTTCTATACAAAAACAAAAAAAAAAAAACACTAAAAAGGATTAAATAAAGACCGGGCTCCTAAGAGTCCTAGGAATTGCCTATTTAGTGCCTAATAGGTACATGAAGTATATCCAAGCCGGTGTCAAGTAGGTATACACAATAAATAGCAATGACACCATGATTCTTGCCACCGACTTCGATATACTTCATGTACCTATTAGGCACTAAATAGGCAATTCCTAGGACTCTTAGGAGCCCGGCCTTTATTTAATCCTTTTTAGTGGGTTTTTGAAGACGGTTTTATTTTTTGTTAAAAATTTTTTTTTTTTCGCTTTATTGTGATGCACCTAATATTATTAAGTACCTATGTGATTAAGCACATTAAGAAACAATACCCTAATACAAATTTCTCATCACCCTTAACAAAATGTCGCTGTTCAAGATGCAGGGCCGTTAATCATTGAGGAGTTCTCCCGGTACTTCACCATCAGTTGCACTTCACCACATGCATTATAATCAGTATAAGAGTAGCGTCATGTACTTAATAAAGAAATCTCATTGCTGGCTCAATTACTTACGACTAAGGAGTTCCGGTGGTCATCTCTGGTCCTCATCATCAGTTCCTCTTCACCAAGAGGTGCTATTGTAATGCAATTTTTTAAGGTCTTGCAGGTAATACCAAAATCGCTGTATGTGTGCCTATAACTTTCGAGGAGTTCCCTCGATTCCTCATGGATCCCATCATCAGATTCTTATTTCGTGACAATGGGACCACGTCGGAAGTATACCCTTTCATACAAAAGAAATATTTTCAAAATCGGTCCACAATTGACGGAGTAATCGCGTAACAAACATACAAAAAAAAAAGCAACATACAGACGAATTGAGAACCTCCTCCTTTTTTGAAGTCGGTTAAAAAGATCCATAGCTAGGGTTCGAACCCGCAGTGTTTGTGTACGAGTCCAACGCTCTAACCAGTCTACTCAGACGGCGATGATCGCATCGAAATTACGAACCATATTGCACGGGAAATCTTTTTCAGATATGAAATCTAGCTAGATCGAATTTTCGCCCCCGTAAACCCACGTGTCGCAATTTTCATCGAAAACGTTAGAGCCGTTTTCGAGAATGTGAGTAGGACAAATATATACACAATATTTCTCATTTAATAATATAGGATAATACTAGGTACTGACTGACTTATGTCCGGTTCTTATATTCAACCCGCGGATAGATAAGGTTGCTCCAAATTTAAATTTGACACATGTATGTGGCAAATGTCAAATTTTGACTCGAGGTATCGTTATCTATCCGCGGTTTGAATATAGAAACCGGGCATTAGCCACACTTCATCCCCAAAGCACCTCTAACCAAACGCCATCGTTTGTTCTGTCTGTATAATATTTGTTATGTTACATCGGCGTCTATAGCCCGGCTCGCGGGTCGCCGGGGTGTCGCCTATAACAGGGACGGGGGCGTCTCGACACTCGGGGTCGAGTTTTGACGTGAAAACGTTTATAAATTCGGTTGTGTAGCCAGGTCTAAATTATTGATATATCGAAATTACTCTGATACAATGTTAACCCGACAGGATTACAAGAGCTGGTCAAGGAGAGCACGAAAAGCGCTTAATTGATATTGATATCGATTTATATAAGACTAGCTTTCCGCCTGCGACTTCGTCTGCGGAGAGTCAGTACTTTCGTAAGTACTGACCACCATCCACCCTGAAAGTCCATTCTAAATGCTGGTGAAAGAATTTTTGAAATCGGTTCAGTAGTTTTTGAATTTATTCGTTACAATCATACAAACATACAAATCTTTCCTCTGTAATATTAGCGTAGATGAAAATACGATCAAGGAAAACCCAAAGAGCCCCCGAAATATTTGGGTTTCAATAACAAAACTCAAAATGAATGGCCGTGAATTTAAAATTACATTTTTCACGAACTAAGCTCTCACGGCTCGGGCTCGACTGCTGCATTTAATTTTATCCCGAAAAAAGGACAGTTCCCGATGCAAATCTACGCAGACAATGTTACTGAGAAAATCTAATACATATTCCGTAAAAGTTTTAACCTTTAACAGTTAAAGTATAGCCCTTAACGTATGGGACACAGGGAAGCACGGACGGGCGAACGGGGCAGGCTTAGTAATGGGTCGTTTCAGCACCTTTTAGACAGGTACGAAACCTAAAAAAAAAGCCGGTCAAGTGCGAGTCGGACTCGCGCACCGAGGGTTCCGCACAAACTTGTAGGCATGTAAATAGTTCGTAAATCACGGGAATACAATGTTAACAAAGTCCAGTATAAACTGACACGCAATAAGTATGCACTTTAGTACTTAGTGAGGGTCACCTTATACTGGGCAATTTTTTATGTGATGTAAGTACAAATTAACGGTTTTCGGATTTTTTCCTTTACTTGTGCTATAAGACATTGCTTCTTGCAAAATTTCATGATTCTAAGTCAACGGGAAGTACCCTATAGGTTTTGATTCCCTTGAGATTCCCTTCTATATGCGGTATAAACGGCCGTATCTTTTGATTGCGTTGACTTAGATGTTTGATTTTTTTCACTGATCCAAGGGACTGCAGACTTATGTATTTGATATTAATTTCAACCTGATACCTCCACGCGTTCCTGAGAAAAAGGGTCTTGACAGACACACAGACAGACAGACGGACAACAAAGTGATCCTATAAGGGTTCCGTTTTTTTCTTTGAGGTACGGAACCCTAAAAAACCGGGCAAAAAAAGGTATACTTTTGAAGTACAGGCTTAAATACGGTACCCTCGGTGCGCGAGTCTGACTCGCACTTGACCGGTTTTTTTAGTATTTGTTGTTATTCTGGTTTGTTCTATAATCATACCAAATTTGACGCTTGTATGTTTCACCGTTTCTACGATACAACAAAAATAAAAATACGTAAAAAAAACGTTTCTTGTGTATAGGGGTCCCTTTTTTTTTTTTATTTGTTAGTAATCCGCCGTGGTAACACATATTCTGAAAAAAAAAACAACCCGTTATCTATTACTGTTCAAAAGATACAGCTCTTTATAGTTAGGACAGACGGACGGACGGACAGCGTAGGCATATTAATAGGGTCCCGTCGGGCGCCCTTCGGGTACGGAACCCTAAAATTATTATAACACAGCGACAAGGTAAAAACGTATAGCAACAAAATTGCCGACTCGACCGCAAACTGTGTCATAACTTGAGTCATGACTAGTCAGCGATCGACTGTACTACTTTGCTTTGTTTTTAAAATCATCATTAGGCCGATGTAAATATTGAAGTTTGTCTTTTTACCCGACTGTCAAAGAAGGAGGGTAATGTGTCTGGCCTGTATGTGTGTACGGTTCTCTGTTCCCCCGTAGAGGCTGAACGGACGGGGACAATCTCACACCAAGTCCCAAACTAAGCTCTAGGCTTGTACTATGGGTACTAGGTAACGATATCCACGACTCGGGAACTAATAATCGCGCTCATCACATAAATATTTTCCCATACCGGGATTCGAACCCGGGACCACTAGCTTCGTAGGCAGGGTCACTACCAACTAGGCTAACGCAGCGTAACAGTTTGAGTTCCGGGGAGGACAAGTCGCGGGCTCTTGCCCTGTCTAGTTTATTATACATAGCCACCCGCCCTCGCTTCGCTCCGGGTACTATATATATTATATTATAAACTCGTGCATTCAATACCGGAATATAAATATTTTGTGAAAAATCTAACTGATGGTGAAAACCGCATTAAAATCCGTTGCGTAGTTTGAAAGATCTGAGCGTACATACAGAGGGACAGACGGCGGGAAGCGACTTTGTTTTATACTATGTAGTGATATAAACGTGATAAGATTACATTAACATTTTTTCACGTCGATAAAAGTCATCGATATCTTATCTTTAGGTACAACACTAGCTCGGCCATTCAAACCCCGTTCCCGTGTCAAGGTGACGATCGACCCCATCTGCCTACAGACATACATACATATAGCAGACGAAAGGGATCAACTGATAGACATTTATACGGTTGACTCAGAGGTTAAGTCACATAAAGAGGTCACGTGAGAGTTGAAATAAAACAATAGTTATATGTTATACAAGGGAGCAAAATGCAATATTTCATCGAGGGTCAGCGTGTTGAATCTCGAACGAAGCGATGGATTGGATTCTAATATGGAATCCTGAGCGCAGTGAGGGATTCAAACCGCCGCGCCCGAGATAGAAATAATTTTGCTACCGTGCAATACACTCTTCTTTCCACTTCTCCTATGAGAAAAACTATTCATCCAATAAGTACCTACATTAAACGCGTGTTCACGACGACCTCACTTTCAACGTGTTTTTCTTACTGAAACGTCATTGGCTGATTTAAATGCTGCGTAGCCAGTAGCAAAACATACCTCGCTCATTCAGAAATCAACAACAGTTTGATCTCCGGTCTGTTATTAATGGGACTAACAGACCGGTTTAGAAAAGCAGATATTTATTCCTATTTACCCCGCCATTCCTATTTACCCCGTTTTACGGTAAGTAATTAAAATACCAGTAGTTATTTCATAGTTATTACATAATTAAGGAAAATAAACAAAAAGTATATTGATATCATATTTAAAAAAAACTGGGCAAGAGCATGTCGGACCACGCTCAGTGTAGGGTTCCGTCGCCATTACAACAAACACAAACAACACAAACACAAACAAACAACAACAATCTCCAAATAAAAAAAATAAACATAAAAATTCTATTCAAAGTTATCTTAGCTGATTTTCGGTAGGTATAAACATTTTAATCGTCTGTAACTCAACAACCAATAATCTCATAAAAATCATGTAAACGCTGTATCTCGTCTAGGGGACACGGTTTATGTAGGAAGACATGTCGAAACTGTTTTGTGTGGTATATATATGTATATATATATTTATTTTATCGTAGTCATTCTAACATGTTTTCCTGCAAAACTACGCAGATATTTAATATTATTTTTACAGTTTTATATAATGCTAGAATAAGTAGTATCATTGTTATATTTTTATTTAAAAAATGACTAACTGTTGAGTTTCTTGCGGCGCTTCTTCTCAGCAGTGGTCTCCTCTTGGGAAGCGCTGGTAGATTTTGACGTGTAAAAGTGCCCGTGCGGCCTACTTACTGAATAAATATCTTTTATCTTTTATCTTATCTAATAAAGTATACTTAGTCGTGATAGTTTTCGTTTTAAGTTCATTGTATGCGCTTTCATTTTAGATATTTTTCATATTTTTAGTATTTGTAGTTTTGGCTGTAGGGGGGGGGGACGCTCTACTCTAACAACAATTAGCACTTTAAAGCTTAATATTTCAAAAACCCTTAATCAAAAAGTTGTTGTCACAAATTTTTCTGTGACAACAAAAAAAAGCAACAAAAAAAGTTGTTTTCAATATTTTATTTTACCACTTTGTCGGCGTAACTAATATGTATATTCATACCAATTTACAACTTTTTACTACTAACGGCCGCACTCAGAGACGTCAATTAACTTTTAAGTTTGATTAAAGTTTTTGCAAACACTTTCTTTCCTACAGCAATAGAATAAGACGCAGCAACATTAATCAAACTTAAAATATAATTGATGTCTGTGAGTGCGGCAGTAAGAGTCTCTCACCCGCCTCTAGCCCAGAGATCAAGGTTGACCAGCACGTGTGACCCCTCACCACAAACACCCGCCTCTAGCCCAGAGATCAAGGTTGACCAGCACGTGTGACCCCTCACCACAAACACCCGCCTCTAGCCCAGAGATCAAGGTTGACCAGCACGTGTGACCCCTCGCCACAAACACCCGCCTCTAGCCCAGAGATCAAGGTTGACCAGCACGTGTGACCCCTCGCCACAAACACCCGCCTCTAGCCCAGAGATCAAGGTTGACCAGCACGTGTGACCCCTCGCCGCAAACACCCGCCTCTAGCCCAGAGCTCAAGGTTGACCAGCATGTGTGACCCCTCGCCACAAACACCCGCCTCTAGCCCAGAGATCAAGGGTGACCAGCACGTGTGACCCCTCGCCGCAAACACCCGCCTCTAGCCCAGAGCTCAAGGATGACCAGCACGTGTGACCCCTCGCCACAAACACCCGCCTCTAGCCCAGAGATCAAGGTTGACCAGCACGTGTGACCCCTCGCCACAAACACCCGCCTCTAGCCCAGAGCTCAAGGTTGACCAGCACGTGTGACCCCTCGCCACAAACACCCGCCTCTAGCCCAGAGCTCAAGGATGACCAGCACGTGTGACCCCTCGCCACAAACACCCGCCTCTAGCCCAGAGCTCACCTGATCCGGCCGCCCTCGACGCGCTCCGGGCGCCGCTCCGACACCACGGACACGGCCGTCTCCTCGTGCTTGCGGTGCTTCGACTTGTGGTGCTTCCTGCAGAAACGAGGACAGAATTTATAACCTAAAAAACAAACCGGGTGAATATGTATCGAGCACTCTTTAACTTACGGTTCCGTGCTATATACAAAGCAACAATCAGGGGACAATAAAATCTAACACACATTGACCTAGTCCCAAACTAAGCTCTAAGCTTGTATTGGGTACTAGACAACGATAAACCATATTAGAACACTTACTTATGTTTTTTATGCTCCTTCCGCTCGCTAGATTTGTGCTTACGCTTCCGGTACACGGAGCCCCCCGCCCCCTCCTCCCCCGTCTCCAGGTGCAGCACGTACAGCCGGTAGATCTGCAGTAAGATCACCTGCAACAGCTTGGTGCATTCATAAACTGAAGACGGTCACGTCACGGTAAACGTCACGTTGATCACGTCGAAGATAAAAACCCCTGACAATAATTATTAAATGGATATGAACCCCCGAGAATGACTATTAAAGAGATAAAAACCCCCGAGAATAACTATTAAATAGATAAAAACCCCAGAGAATAACTATTAAATAGATAAAAACCCCCGAGAATAACTATTAAATAAATAAAAACCCTCGAGAAAAATTATTAAATAGATAAAAACCCCGAGAATAAATATTAAATAGAAAAAGACCCTCGAGAATAACTATTAAATAGATGAAAACTCTCGAGAATAACTATTAAATAGATAAAAGACCCTAATAATAATAATTAAATAGATAAGAACCCCCGACAATAACTATTAAATAGATAAAAGCGCCCGAGAATAACTATTAAATAGATAAAAGACCCTAATAATAATAATTAAATAGATAAGAACCCCCGACAATTTATTTTTATTTATTTATTTATTTAAAACAGGCACACCAACAGCATACATATCAATCAGTACAATTTAATATTACATTTCGGTTCTACTGCTTATATGTGAGCCTATGATAGGCGTGCACAACATTCAAATATACGTAACTATTTATTTAAGAGTGACATGCAAACATTTACTTAAACAGCCATTCCAGCTCATGAGCCAGAAGGGAAAGCTCCAAAAAATACACTGAGCTATAATATTTAAAACAGAAACGTAGAACAAATATTTACAAAGGATTTTGAAGATTATTTCACATTATTTAACATAAAGCTTAAACATAAACTAACGAGAGCCATAGATTGACTTGAGTATTTTATTGCGGAAGGCTGATAGGGAGTCGTTAAAAATATCTAAATTAGGAATTGCAGAGTTGAATGAGTTGTAAGATGAGCAGAGTCGATTAAGAGGCGCATTTCGACCTATATTAGTCCTACAGACTGGAATGTAAAAGCATTTAAATAGAGGTTTTCTTGGTAAATGGTAGGGTACTGAAATCATTAATTGATTATGAATATTGCTGTCATCTATAATACTATGTGCTAATTTATACAGAAAAGTAAGGTCGTGAACTCTACGACGGTCGCGCAAAGAGTGCATGCCGAAAAAATCAAGTCTTTGGTCATAGGGGGTGCGATGAGATATTCCTGAGGACGCCAGCGCTAGACCTCTCGTGAACGCTCTTTGAATGCTCTCAACACGTTGACAATGAACAGAGTAACAGGGGTTCCAAACTACAGACCCATATTCCAATTGGCTGCGAACAAGTGCGTTATAGAGTAGAACTTTAGTGCTCGCTCGTCGGAATTCCTTGCAGTTTCTTCTCAGGAAGCCTAAGGTTTGAGCAGCTTTTCGTGTTACGTAGTCAATATGAGGAATAAAGGTCAGCTTACTGTCAAATATAACCCCCAAGTCTCTTATTTCATCAACTTTTTCAAGCATTACGTCATTCAGTTTGTAAGACGAGGGAGTTGGAATCTTTTTCCGTGTAAACTTAATGTGAAAGCATTTGGTTGCGTTCAGAGACATATCGTTGATGGAGCACCACTGCTTGATTGCATCTAAGTCTCCCTGCAATAGATCGACGTCGCTAGGAGAAGTAATTGTACGGTAAATTTTTAGGTCGTCTGCAAACATAAGGAACTTACAATTATCCAATTTCGCTGTGATATCGTTAATAAACAATAAGAATAGAATAGGTCCAAGGTGCGACCCTTGAGGCACCCCAGACTCCGCTACATAAGAATGAGATGAATGCCCATTGATCACTACTACTTGAAGTCTTTTTGCTAAGTAAGACTGAAACCAATTTAATAAAGAACCGTATACACCAGACAATTTAAGTTTTTCAACCAGCAGTCGATGACTGACTCTATCAAAAGCGTTACTGAAGTCCGTATAAATGGCATCAACTTCCAGCCCCTTATCGAGATCACGAGAGAGATCAGTCGCAAAAGACATGAGGTTTGTGTTAACAGATCGACCTGCCCGAAAACCATGTTGTGTATTAGAAATGATCGCATTTATATGTTTTACTATATGTGGGCAGACCAATGACTCAAATAACTTAGAAAAGCAGGAAAGGATGGACACCGGTCGGTAATTCCTGATATTACGTTGGTCTCCCTTTTTGAAAATAGGCGTGATCCTAGCTTTCTTCCACTCATCGGGGAATACTCCATCTTGCAAAGACCTGTTCATAATCAATTTTAAAGGAAGGCTTAATGCCGTTGCACATCGTTTTATAAATAGCGGGGGAATACCATCCGGGCCTGCTCCTTTTAAGACATTGAGTTTTTTAATTTCCTTAAGGACCTCTCTCTCTGTAAAGCTGATCTGGGAGATAGCGCCATGGCCTACAGGGGTCTGATGGATAACTGGGGAAGAAACGCCCCCGCCATACACCGAAGAGAATTGCTCTGCAAATGAGTTGGCTATCTCGACTTCCGATGCGACAGATTCGTCGTTAAGATACATGCTTGAAGGGAAGGAAGACTGGCCCTTCCTTTTGCTTTTTATAAAACTCCAGAAAGCCCTAGGATCTGAGGAAATGTTTGACTCTATTTTAAGCTTGTACTGGCTGTAACACTTGTCGAAAAGTTTTCGACATCTGTCGCGGATTATATGGTACTCTATATTATCTCGTGGATTGCGAAATTTGCGGTATTTTGACCTTAATTTATCCTTTTCAGTCAGTAATTTAATGAGCGCAAAGGAAAACCAAGAAGGGTATTTTGACTTTTTTGCTATGCGTTTAGGGACGAATTTACATATAAGGTCATTAAGTACAGCGTATAATTCTGAGGTCATTTCATTGACGTTTAAGTCGTCAAATCTCTCCCTCCAATCCACTTCACTCAAGCCATTGAGAATTTCCGAATAATCGGCCTTGAAAAAATTGTAATCTGTGCGCTGGGTTTTGGGCGCCTGATGACCTGCTTCGATGTCCATTGTCAATAATAAAGTTGGATGTTTAATGTCGAGTCTACTCAGGGCATCAGAAGAAGGTGTTACCTTTAAACTAGGGATGTTACTTAAAACTAGGTCCAAAATCCTTCCGTCACAATTAACAATGTTATTAAGTTGACACACGTTATTAATAGCCATAGAATCGACCAAGCAATACCCTAGCGGATTGAGATGGTTCGAAGGAATCATACATTTCTTTCCGTCAACAAAACCGACCGACCAGCGGATAAAACTTAGATTGAAGTCTCCTAACAATATCACATCATCTACATAAGTACTAACAGTGTTAACATTATCAAAGAATTTATTAAGCGCTTCCAACTTGACAGGAGGAGGAAGATAAACCAAACAGATAGCAACTTTTTTAAAACAATTATTTTTGTTGATTTGAATTGTGATCCACAAATCCTCACACTCACTCTCCCAACTCTGTATACGCGCAGACTGGTAATCTCTAGAGACAGCGAGCAAAACTCCACCTCCATCTTTTTTTGAATTATTAGATAACAGTCTGTCCCGTCTGTAAACCGTGTACCTCTCATCTATAAATTCTCGGTTATTAATATTAGGTTGAAGCCATGTCTCCGTAAAAGCTATTATTTCGTAATTGTTCACTAATACCTTCTTATATACCTCATTAGTTTTAGTTCTTATACCTCTAACATTCTGATAGTATAATTCAATATTATTAGACATACACAAAAACTTTGACAAAAGCTTTAAAAGTTTAACTGTAAAAACTTAAAAAACCGTAACTAAGCCAGATTATTTAAGTGATCGTAGGAGCGTATGCATATAGATTGGCTGGTTTCAGTCTTGCGAACGAATATACGCCCGTCCCGAACACGCACAAACTTATAAGATAACTCACGTGCCCTCCTCCTGGTAGCCGCGTGAAGAGCTTTATTGGCCGGGGAGAGATGCTCACCCACGTAGACTGGAGCCCGTGTTCCACCCAAGCCAAGGTGCTGGGAGCTAAGTTTATCGGAGGGGTTATTTTTGTTGAATTCGTAGACTTTCGCCAAGAGTGTGTCACGATGGCGCGGGCTTCGCAGTTTGGCTATAACTGATCGTGGCCTGGTGCTGCTCTTGTCCAATTTGGCCACACGAGTGACCTGAAGTATATCACTATCCACGAGCGGATTTCCTATGACGTTTGATAGTTGTAAGACAGTCGTAGTCAAGTTCTCAGCTCCGTGTTCAGGAATGCCGTTGATTTCTACATTACTGTCACGCGCATGCTGCTCTACTAGGTTGAGACGCGCAGACAGGTCTTTGACAGTGGATTGCAATCCCTCGTTTTCGCTTTTTAACTTTTGGATGATGCCTGTCTTCTGCTCCAAGTCCTTTTTGATGTCGTCGAAGTGTTGACTGAGGAAGGAAACGGCCTCAGTGAAGCTGCACATGCGTTCGTCGATATCGCTGAGCTTTTCTGAGACCAACCTTCTGATTGAGCAGTTCAGCTCTTCCCTTATGATTTCTCGGAGGTCGTTAGTTGGGATACGTGCCTCAATGTCGCCACTGCCACAGGTGGACTGCTGCTTCTTAGGTCTTACCGTCACGTTACAGTCTGAAGAGGATCCGGGTATGCTCTGCGCAGTGATGTCGTCGGATCCGAAAGCTTTACTGGCAGCACGTACCGGTGTGTTGGTATTGCCTGATTTAGGTTGCTTGCTACGACACTCTGGGCACCTCCAAGCAGACTTCTGTTCCTCTGACATAGAATTGAGACGTGAGATAGGAATATTAGCACAGACGAGGTCGTATTTTAAACCGCATAGTGAGCAGTTTATTAGTTCTTTGGCCTTAATAGCATTTTTGCATCCTGCACATTTGAAATCTTTATTTGGTGGCATTTGCATTAAAGGTCTTCAGTTTAAATAAATTAAAGGTCTTCAGTTTATATAAATAAATAACTATTAAATAGATAAAAACCCTCGAGAATAACTAATAAATAGATAAAAACCCTCGAGAATAACTATTAAATAGATAAAAATCCCCGAGAATAACTATTTAATAGATAAAAACCCCCGACTGTAACTATGTAATAGATAAAAGCCCCTGATAATAACTATTAAAACACCCCTATTAGAACCCCCGACAGTAACTAAAAACCCCCGAGAAAATCGGGACCCCTACTTTCAGAGCTCATAGCTCTTACACAAATGGCTTAGCGGATTTTCACCAAACTTAGCTAGATCACTCGATGAAGCTACGGTGCCACAGACAGATACACAGATCATCATCATCATCATCATCATCATCATCATCAGCCACAAGAAGTTCTTTATCAGATCGTCGGTAACCTACACACATACACAGATGCACACGATACACTTATATCCCCCCTCTGTTTTGCATCGGGGGTTCTGCCGCGTCTTGGCTCGGTTAAGTACAGTCGAGGACAGAAAGATGTTTACACTTTTTCACCTTGTTCCATTGTAATAAAGTCCAAAAGTGTAAACATCTTTCTGTCCTCGACTGTACATACAGCGGGGATCCCGTCGCCCCTTCCGGCTCCATCAACTAATGATGATCATCAGCTGTTTTTTGCTGCTAAACAAGATGCAGTGATCGGAATAGGTAGTGCCATTTCGGGTGAATGACCTTAAACATTGTACATAACATGGATAAGACTTGGGATTCCGGGACTCGTATTAATTTACAGAAAATTTTCTTGACATGTCATTAATTGAAGTAGGTATTATAAGAAAACGCAAAAATAAAAGATTTTGTCATTGTAAATACATCGTTTATTTAACATTACTTTTGTTTAACAGTTACAAGTGACAATAGTACAATCATAAAATGCCCTTTGAAAAACAACATGTGAATACCAAAAGATAAGACAGACGGTTTGTTTTTTTTTTGTTTGAATGAATGTCATAACTAGGCAGTGTCTTCATATTTCGTCAATATCATATTCTATGCTAACAAAATAATTGTAAAAACAATTATAACATTTCTGAACCAAACACAAACTTGAAACTTTTCATATGAAATCCCGGGGTTAAAGCTATATCCATACTAAGCTTACGCACCGAAGTCCCGTGAATGGCACTACCTAATCCGATCACTAAAGATAATGGAGATACTTACGAGAGTGTTTTTGCAGGTGAAGAAGATGTTCATATAATTGATGATCTTGTAGTGACCGATGATGAGCAGCCGGAACACGAGGAACGGCGCGTCCTGCAGCACGATGTTCATCATGATCGCGCACACCTCGATGGAGCAGCAGCACGCGCGACTGTTTCTGATCATCATCATCATCATCATCATCATCGTCATCGACGACGTCATCGAAATTATCACCATCATCGCAACCAGAAACAATAGTAATACTGTCAAAATTATCACTGTCGGTATTGTCATGATCATCAGTTAATTTTTTTTTTAATTGACTTTTATCGCACAAATACAAGTTTGGCAAATTATAGGTAAGCCTTTTTAAGACAAAATGTACGAAAGCAAGCTTATTTTCGTACAAGATCTCTTCTAGCTAACCTAAAGAATGAGTAAGGACATCTCTCAGTAATAGTCATCGCTATAACGTCATCGTTTCTACCGTCGTCGTCACTGTCAATGACTTCCACAACAAAATCTTTACTGTCATCATCATCTTTATGTTATGTTCATTATCGTCATCAACACTATAAACACTTTCAGGGCATTTTGACCGTTCCTCCATAACCTTTATATTGACGATTTCATCTAAAGAACCAATTTCTCGTCAACGTTTAGGTACAGCATCTATCCATTGCGCGCCAATAAGTGTTACAAACACGGCGGGGCTATTTTGTTTCGTTGCGGAGTTCCTATGGCCACCTTCCGATTGGATCATCAGATCAGCTCCATCGTACCATATTATTGCATTGTCAACAAAGTTACGTAGAAATACCAAATTTCAGCCTATTCGGACACCGAGAAGTGGTTGAGAAATGGTTTGTAAAGTTTGTAAAAAATTGACCTTGAATTATGTCACGGATCTATTTGCATCTCTTTCTCCAGGAAGAAAAGAAACAAAAACACCTCACATCTCTTTTCTAGTTTCAATACAATGTTAGTGATCTCTGTAATAAGCATCTGGTGTAAGCTCGTGGAGCCATTTTGAAAACAATGTGGTGTGAAATGGAGGTCACCGCCACGAGCTGGCGCCCATTCATAGAAACAACTAAGTGAATATAGGTCAAACGTTATATAACATGAACTGCAAAAATAGATAAGGCCTTTTAACACGAAAGAGTTCTGTTATGTATTTGAAGCGTTTGTCTGTGCGTCCGTCTGTTTCTCTTGCCCTAGGACCCGATTGGTTAAACTTTTTATTTGACAGCTCCAAGCTCCTGTAACCAAGGGCCAATAAACTTATCTCGACTGAGATGCCTGTCTCAAGATATATCAAAGTAAACGTCGTTCCATAGACAACTGTAATTTTTGACGCATCTTGTGACGGGCATCTCAGGCGAGATCGTTTATTAATGCGGCTCTAAGGGCCGTATTAAACTAATCTTGGCTGAGATTGACATCTCAAGACACGTCAAAGTAAACGTCGTCATAGAAAACTGTCATTTCTGACGTGACTTGAGAGAGTCTTAATAGCCAAGATCGGTTAATTAGTACGGCCCTACACGGTAATGAGCTGATCGCTGAGATGGCCGTCAATAAAATAAAGAATGAGCAGGGCCCTTAGCCAAGATGCATTACGCTAACTAGCGTTTCTACTCGTTTCGTTTTTAAACCGATCGCGTCACGTGATACGAAGAGTCACGTGATCTACCAGTGACGCGATTGGTTTAAAAACGAAACGAATAGAAACGCTAGTTAGCGTATTGCATCTTGGCTAAGGGATCAACTTTTTCTTGTACCTCGTTGTCATGGTTACGTCCGCTGGACAACTCTTTAACACCATGATTCTCTATACGTTTTCTATGGTTATAGTTCATCAAACGTACATTTTTGTCGTAGTTATACGCCCATTATTTTATGGACTATTTCCTAAGCACATTAGTAGCATATATTATAACAGTTTTATTTGAGAAACTCGGTCACTGTTGTCTCTTGGAGAACGGGACAGAATAACAAACAAGAAAAAGTTGATCGACCCAACTACACAGTTAAGGACTGTTAAGGACTGAAGTTAAGTTATTTAACTGGTTCCGTTTCGTAACGAAAACGATACTAAATGTATGACTAATTTCCGTTACGAAACGGAACAGTTACCGTAACTTAACTTTAGTCCTTAACTATGTACAGTCAGCATCAAATAGATAGAAGAAGTGAAAGTGGCCAAATATATCGTAACATATCTTTATTACTATAGGAATAAGGATGTGTTGCGATATATTTGTCCATTTTGGCTGCTCCTATCTATTTGACGCTGACTGTACGTACACGAGTCCTGCAAATGGCCCAGATATCAAAACTGTTACAAATTATAAGAATAAAAACAAAAGTCTTAAATAATAACAATGAAATGGAGAAGTATGTTTGAGGTGTATTATGTGCTAAAAATTAAAACAATTAAGCGTCGACAGAGAACTTTTTAAAGCTTATCTTATCTTATCTTAAATAACACAGAGTACGTACAATTGTTTTATAAACAGCCGGCAAAGAAGAGTTTGGAAACTGATACACCTACGAACTCCGTATCTGTCATTTGATTTCCGATAACCGTATTTTCACCTCACTAACTTGGAAAGCCTTTTTATTATTCTTTAATTAATAACCTAACCGCGTTAAAAACCCCCGATATCTGCGCCTAAAAACCCTCTGAGCAATGAGCAAAACCTTTAACGGGCTCCGAGCACGTACAGTTTCACTGGAGGGACTTCGTCACTAGAAGATTTCAAGAATTAAAATATCAGATCCCCTCATCAACTAGAAAAGAGCTGATGATCTTCAAACGGCCGAACAGATTTTCATGAAACATGGCTAAGAACACTCGGGATAAAATTATCTATGACACAAAAAAAAACTAAACGAAAATCGGTCCATCCGTTTGGGAGCTACGATACCACAGACAGATACACAGATACACAGACAGGCTCGTTAAACTTATAACACCCCTCTCTTTTTGCGTCGGGGGTTAAAAACAGATAGCAAAACTGCATTTTATCCACAAGAGTGCAAAGAATATTTGAAATCCGAACGTGTTATCTGGGGGCACGGGAGTGCCCCCGCCAAGTCGAGCAAAAAAGGCACGGCCGAACCAACCTTTTCCCGAAGCCATTCGGGCCATTTACGACTCCCATGTAATTTCGTTGTGGAAACAGCTAGAAGCCTAAGCTAGTTCAGTGACCAAGCATTACATAACTAGGTAGATATATTTCCAAATTACATTAAATTTGAACCCGTAGTTTAAGAATTATTGCAAGTCAAAGTTCCTTAATTTTGTCACTGACTGACTCACCGATCATCAAAATTCTAAGGTACCTACTTCTAGCAGACACACAAATTCACATCTCCATATAAAGTCTATGACAAATAATTTTACGAACTGCACAAGTAACTTCGTAATCGTATTTGTAAGACGTAGTGGATATAGGTATACCTACCTAATAGATGTAAACAATCGGTCATAAAAGTGGACTACCTTCAAAAAGAAATAAGATATTAATACATTCACCAAATGTAGTCTTGGCTTTACATGAGATCCCACAACTTTTTACGGTGGAAGCATTGCTAGACTTGACCTTTTTGTACATTTTATGTCTTTGATGTGATTAGTTACTTTTTAACTGACTTCAAAAAAAAAAGGAGGTTCTCAGTTTGACCTGTATGTTTGTATGTATGTATGTATGTTTGTATGTGTGTATGTATGTATGTATGTATGTTTGTCCACGATTATCTCGCGTTTGGCTGAACCGATTTAGATGCGGTTTTCAGCAAAGTATTTGTTACATTCTGGAGAAGGTTTTGGTATACAAGAATAATGGATACCACGTGACGTCATCCGCATGGATCCGTTATTAAGCGATATATTAGTTCAACTCGACCGATTTTGTGTTGACGCGATTTTTTTAGTGATAGTTATAAAGTATCACTAAAAAGCGAAAAAAAAATGTAATAAAAAAAGACGAAAAAATTTTTTTAATAAAAAATAGAACCGTCTTCAAAAAAAAACCACTAAACAAGACTAAATAATGATCGGC
Organism: Tortrix viridana; assembly: GCA_963241965.1. Taxonomy (NCBI): domain Eukaryota; kingdom Metazoa; phylum Arthropoda; class Insecta; order Lepidoptera; family Tortricidae; genus Tortrix; species Tortrix viridana. The sequence goes on along the minus strand of OY725199.1, from coordinate 214,165 downwards.
TTCCTAGGAATTGCCTATTTGATGGGTGCCTAATAGGTACATGGAATATATCGAAGTCGGTGGCAAGAATCATGTGACATTGCTATTGTGTAAACCTACTTGACACCGGCTTAGATATATTCCATGTACCTATTAGGCACCCATCAAATAGGCAATTCCTAGGAAGCCGGTCATTATTTAGTCTTGTTTAGTGGGTTTTTTTTGAAGACGGTTCTATTTTTTATTAAAAAAATTTTTTCGTCTTTTTTTATTTAAACATAATAACATGTAAAGGCCAGTCCAGACAGAGGTGGTGTGGGCGCAAAAATAATTTTATATTGAATTGTATTCAATTAAAAACATACTCATACTCATACTCATTTATTTTGCATTATGTGTACAAAGGTCTTAAGGTTACATAATATAGAAACAACATAAACCCTGTAAGGGCACTGCAAACAATATAGTGCAAACAATTTTATTACATGTTTTTCCCTTAAAACACCTAAAATCTTACATGAAATTAAATTTTTAACCGACTTCAAAAAAAAAAGGAGTATGTTTGTCCACGATTATCTCGCGTTTGGCTGAACCGATTTAGATGGGGTTTTCAGCAAAGTATTTGTTACATTCTGGAGAAGGTTTTGGTATACAAGAATAATGGATACCACGTGACGTGCTCCGCATGGATCCGTTATTAAGCAATATATTAGTTCAACTCGACCGATTTTGTGTTGAAGCGATTTTTTTAGTGATAGTTATAAAGTATCACTAAAAAGCGAAAAAAAAATGTAATAAAAAAAAAGCGAAAATTTTTTTTAGTAAAAAATAGAACCGTCTTCAAAAAAAACCCACTAAACAAGACTAAATAATGACCGGCTTCCTAGGAATTGCCTATTTGATGGGTGCCTAATAGGTACATGGAATATATCGAAGTCGGTGGCAAGAATCATGTGACATTGCTATTGTGTAAACCTACTTGACACCGGCTTGGATATATTCCATGTACCTATTAGGCACCCATCAAATAGGCAATTCCTAGGAAGCCGGTCATTATTTAGTCTTGTTTAGTGGGTTTTTTTGAAGACGGTTCTATTTTTTATTAAATTTTTTTAGTTCAGTTTATTTTGTTTATTTTTGATCCATCCATTTTAATTATTCTGAACGCACCACAAGTAACAGTGCAAACTCAAAACATGAAAACTCATGAAGGCTGATTTTTAACCCCCGACGCAAAAAGAGAGGGGTGTTATAAGTTTAACTTGTCTGTCTGTGTATCTGTGTATCTGTCTGTGGTATCGTAGCTCCCAAACGGATGGACCGATTTTCGTTTAGTTTTTTTTGTGTCATAGATAATTTTATTCCGAGTGTTCTTAGCCATGTTTCATGAATATCTGTTCAGCCGTTTGAAGATCATCAGCTCTTTAAGAATTGATGAGGGGATCTGATTACCTTTCATATGTCCTATCGATTCGAAATTTGGTACCTACCGTGTTACTTCAATGATATTGAAACCTATTTTTTGTATCTGGGGGTTTTTAAAATTTTTAATTTTACTCTTTTTACATATTTCAGTTGCTTCCTTATGTAGTATTTTCCTCGCTTTAGTGAGGTGAAAAGATTTGTGTAACACACGGCTGCAAAATTATTTTACGCCTCGTGTGTTGCAACACTCGCTACGCTCAATATTCTATTTTTGAACCACCACTTCGCTCAGGACTCTGTTTTCGAATCACTCACTTCGCTCGTGGTTCAACCATTGAATCCATTCGCTACCTCGTAGTTCAACCCTAGAATCCATTCGCTAGCTCGTAGTTCAACCCTAGAATCCATTCGCTAGCTCGTGTTTCAATTCCACACTCGCGGTTAAAATACAACTGTGCACCCTTGTATAACAAATAACTATTATTTATTTGTCACACCAACAAGTTTTTTTTAGGGTTCCGTACCTCAAAAGAAAAAAAACGGAACCCTTATAGGATCACTTTGTTGTCCGTCTGTCTGTCTGTCTGTCTGTCTGTGTGTCTGTCAAGACCCTTTTTCTCAGGAACGCGTAAAGGTATCAAGTTGAAATTCATATCAAATACTTTGGTCGGTAATCCCTTAGATCACTGAAAAAATCTGACATCTAAGTCAACGCAATAAAAAGATACGGCCGTTTATGCCGCATATTCAAGGGAATCTCAAGGGAATCAAAACCTATAGGGTACTTCCCGTTGACTTAGAATCATGAAATTTGGCAAGAAGCGATGTCTTATAGCACAAGAAAAGGAAAAAATCCGAAAACCGTTAATTTGTGGTTAAATCATATAAAAAATTATTCCAATATAAACTGACAATCACTAAGTATGGCATACTTATTGTGTGTCAGTTTATACTGGCCTTAGTTTATATTATATTCTCGTGATTTACGAACTATTTACATGCCTAAAAGTTTGTGCGGAACCCTCGGTGCGCGAGTCCGACTCGCACTTGACCGGCTTTTTTACTCTTAACATGTTGGTTCTCGTTGTTGAGGAGAAAAGTTGTATGTGTTACACGAGAGCAAATTTATTTGAATCTCGTGCATTTGAGTCCCTCGCTTCGCTCAAGCTTTAAAATCAGCACTCGCATCAAAAACCAACGTTGCTCTCTGTTGCACAAATAACTATTGTAGTATATTTATTAATCAAAATAATTGTTGCGTCAAACTCTTTTTTGCCCAAGGGTTATTTTAAGGTGTTATATGCTGTTTATAACAGGTGTTTAAGCTAATTAGCTGTATAAGCTACGCCAATAACAAGATTCCACGCCTAGTAGCATTTATTTAACTTCATACGTTGGTTGTCACTATATCCAATTGTAAACTAGTTCCCGTGATAGGAAAGGGCAAGAATGTTATTAATGGCTCTGTTTTCACAAGGATTCCTTCGGTATAATTTTTCTATCGCTTCTATGAATTCTCTACTAGGCGACGCGTCGTATTCTAACTCCGGAACTCGATTTTAGAACTTTTTATGTGACAGTGGCATAAATTCCTTCTTCAAATACTTTAGCAGCACTATGATGAGTAATATTGACATCACGAGAAACGCAGAATTGCAACTGATTATTATTATAAATAGATGTTTGTGGCGCATTACGCTTCAGCGCTATGAATAGTTAATATGTGTCTCGTAGAGGCCTCACTGTATCCTTGGTAAATACAAACGAACTACACGTGGAATAAATCACGGGCGAAATCTAGTAAACAATATAAAAATCTCAATTTAAAACATCACCCATATACAAATGCGAAAGCGTCTCTGTCTGTCTGTCTTTCTGTTAAACTTTCATTAATAATCTAATGGATAAATTGCTACACCGATTTCTACTTAATTTGGAATAGAGATAGTTAGAACCACCAGTAAAGACATAGGCTGTTTGTCATTCCAGAAATTTCTTGAGTTTTACGCGGACGAAATCTCCAATCCCTACCTTTTGGAGCTACTTTTTAGAGTCCATAATTTAACTTGTATCGGTGACGGAACCTACACTGAGCATGGTGCCCAGGGCCTATCATAGCCAAGTGTCACACGCTCCGTAGCGTTTCTGTTCGTTTCTAGTCCAATCGCGTCATATTGGTAGACCACCTGACTTATTGTATCACGTGATCTACCAGTGACGCAATTGGTTTAAAAACGAAACGAACAGGGCCCTTAGCCAAGATGCATTACGCTAACTAGCGTTTCTGTTCGTTTCGTTTTCGGGCTCAGAGCCCTTAGCCAAGATGCCCATCGCTAACTAGCGTTTCTATTCGTTTCGTTTTTAAACCAATCGCGTCACTGGTAGATCACGTGACTCTCCGTATGACGTGATCTACCAATGACGCGATTGGTTTAAAAACTAAACGAATAGAAACGCTAGTTAGCGATGGTCATCTTGGGTAAGGGCTCGGAAACGCTACGGAGCGTGTAACACTTGGCTAGACTGTCAGTTATTTAGGGTTCCATACCCAAATCTGTATCTGTTATTTTGTACGACGATACGGCACCCTTCGTGTACCAGGAATCCTTGTGAGCGGCGTGTGCGTGTGGCATGCGCGTGCGGCACGTACGTACATGTCGGACCTATTAGCGGTGCCGCGGGACTTGCGGCTCTTGGTGGCCGTGAGCACCACCGTGAACTGCACCAGCGACCACGACCAGATGGCCAGCGTGAGCAGCACCAGCACCTTGTCCGTCGCCACCTTCTGGTCCTTGAAGGAGTCGAAGAACTCGATGATGTCAGCGGCGGTGCCTGGGGGTCAAGCAGGTACATAAATAAATATCAGGGGACAATCTCAAACATATTGACCGTCCCAAACTAAGCTCTGGGCTTGTACAACGCAACGATAAACATACTTATACAGAGAAATATATACTTGAATATATAGAAAACATCCATCACTAATGAACAAATACACACGTTAATCGCACAAATATTTTCCCATACCGCGGGATTCGAATCCGGGACCGCTATCTTCGTAGGCCACTAGGCTAACCGCTCCTCACCTATGTACACCAGTAGCAGCTGACTCAGCTGGTCCCGGGTCAGATCCCCCTTGGGCAGCAGCCAGCGCCCCACGATGAGCGTCAGCATCAGGAACTGCTCGATCAGCGTCACCCACATGTCCGTGGGCATCTTCGTCACGATGATCGCTGCTGATGACACTGTCTGAGGAGTTTATGAGGTGAGCAGGCATTCCTTCAATCCAGTAAACTCTATGGGATGTAGCCTCTCGCCCCCTACTGACCAAAATTCAAGCGTGGGACACCTACTCGTGTCCGCTGACCAGAATTCAAGCGCAGGACACCTACTCGTGTCCGCTGACCAGAATTCAAGCGCAGGACACCTTCTCGTGTCCGCTGACCAGAATTCAAGCGCAGGACACCTACTCGTGTCCGCTGACCAGAATTCAAGCGCAGGACACCTACTCGTGTCCGCTGACCAGAATTCAAACGCAGGACACCTACTCGTGTCCGCTGACCAGAATTCAAGCGCAGGACACCTACTCGTGTCCGCTGACCAGAATTCAGATCGCAGAAAACTAACCACTATTTTCTCACATCATCTAAAAGAGTATTATTTTTAACCGACTTCAAAAAAAAAAGGAGGTTCTCAGTTTGACCTGTATGTTTGTATGTATGTATGTATGTATGTATGTATGTATGTATGTTTGTCCACGATTATCTCGCGTTTGGCTGAACCGATTTAGATGCGGTTTTCAGCAAAGTATTTGTTACATTCTGGAGAAGGTTTTGGTATACAAGAATAATGGATACCACGTGACGTCATCCGCATGGATCCGTTATTAAGCGATATATTAGTTCAACTCGACCGATTTTGTGTTGACGCGATTTTTTTAGTGATAGTTATAAAGTATCACTAAAAAGCGAAAAAATAATGTAATAAAAAAAGACGAAAAAAAAATTTTTATAAAAAAATAGAACCGTCTTCAAAAAAAACCCACTAACCAAGACTAAATAATGACCGGCTTCCTAGGAATTGCCTATTTGATGGGTGCCTAATAGGTACATGGAATATATCGAAGTCGGTGGCAAGAATCATGTGACATTGCTATTGTGTAAACCTACTTGACACCGGCTTAGATATATTCCATGTACCTATTAGGCACCCATCAAATAGGCAATTCCTAGGAAGCCGGTCATTATTTAGTTTTGTTTAGTGGGTTTTTTTTTAAGACGGTTCTATTTTTTATTAAAAAAAATTTTCGACCTAAATTCGGTCGTCGGGAAACATGAAAGGAATAGTAGATTGATCAACAGTGGACTAAAGTAAGCCATATGACACGAGATATTTATCCTCCCGGACAAAGCGAGCTCCTTATAAAAGCCTTGGAAAACCTCAAACAGCCAGATACATGTTGCCATTTGATGATGTTGCCTCTGTCGTCGGAGTGCGCGGTGGAGAGCGGTCTCGGCATGGAAATGTTGTCTATGGACTATTTATGTTCTATCCCCAAGATTAACCTTGTAGTTGTCTCTTTCTGCATAACAGTGACGGGTTGAGAGTAAAGAAGATAGCGTTATTAAGTTTTAATTTATTACGTCTGTCTTAAAATCATTAGGTATTTTAATTTAGGATTTATTTTCTCGCAATCGAAGTGAATAAACTAACCGAGTTAAAAACCCTCGATATCAGCGCCTAAAAACCCTCTGAGCAATTAGCAAAACCTTTAACGGGCTCCAAGCACGTATATTTTCACTGGAGGGACTTCGTCACTAGAAGATTTCAAGAATTAAAAAATCAGATACCCTGATCAACTAGAAAAGAGCTGATGATCTTCAAACGGCTGAACAGATTTTCATGAAACATGGCTAAGAACACTCGGGATAAAATTATCTATGACATGAAAAAAAACTAAACGAAAATCGGTCCATCCGTTTGGGAGCTACGATACCACAGACAGATACACAGATACACAGACAGACACGTTAAACTTATAACACCCCTCTCTTTTTGCGTCGGGGGTTAAAAATTGTGTTTAAATCGAGAGTTAAAAGCCAAAATAACTTACTTTAGTCCCTTGAACAATCTAATATTTTTTAATGATTATGTATGTACCAAAAAATAAACCCAATGTTCCATTCATATTTCGATGGCCCCTACGTAATTCATCGAAAGTCAATCGAGGTACCTTTCAGTACAGCGTTTTAAAGCTTACTTACGACTTTATTCTTAAATTGTAAGGAATACATAAATACTGCATAATATAGCAGTATTTATGTATTCTTTACAATTTAAGAATAAAGTAGTAACTAAGCTTTAAAACGCTGTACTGAAAGGTACCTCGATTGACTTTCGATGATTTACGTAGGGGCCATCGATTTGCCCGAGGGACTAAATGTACTATTTTAGTCCGGCTTGATAAGAAGTGAAAAATAGTTTCCCACAGACACTCTTCAACTGGAATGCGTAAAGCGCTATTGCTGACGTCACCTGTTTACTGTCGGTGATGTTGATGCTGATGATGGCTCACCGGAGCCGGTTCCGCAGGCTATCCTTGTCAAAATGGTGATGAGCGAGACCTACTGACTCGTCCTTCCTATCTCGCCCAAAGGAAGTAGATAGGATTTTCGCCCAAGGCGCTGGTAGTGCTAAAACCGGCATTGGGGATGGTATGACGGTGATGATGATGATAGCGCTGGTGGTGATGACGGCGATAATGACAAGGCAGGCGCTAGTGAGGATGACGACGATGTTGGTGATAATCATGATGATGGTGATCATGATGATGATGATGATGATGGCTCACCGGCGCCTGCTCCACGGTGCTGTTCTGCATCAGGCGCAGGTCCACCTTGTGCAGCTCCAGCAGCCATATCGCCGGCACCACGAGCCCGAGGTAGATGAAGACTGAAGGGCAGAACCTGAGGAGCAAACGAGGTTATTACGCTCTTAGTTGATGAGGTGATCTGATTTTTTAACCGACTTCAAAAAAGGAGGAGGTTCTAGGTTCCACTATCGTATTTTTTTTTTATGTATGTTTACCGATTTCTCTGTCAATTGTGGACCGATTTTCAAAAATATTTTTTTATTCGAAAGGGTATACTTCTGAGGTGATCCCATTATCACGAAATCAGAATCTGATGATGGGATCCATGAGGAATCGAGGGAACTTCTCAAAAGTTATAGGCACACATACAGCGATTTCGTTATTACCTGCAAGACTTTAAGAAATTGCATTACAAAAGCACCTCTTGGTGAAGAGGAACTGATGATGAAGACCAGAGATGACCACCGGAACTCCTTAGTTGTAAGTGATTGACGCCAGCAATGAAATTTCTTTATTAAGAACATGAAGCTACTTTTATATTCATTATAATGCATGTGGTGAAGTACCGGGAGAACTCCTCAATGATTAACGGCCCTGCATCTTGGACAGCGACATTTTGTTAAGGGTGATGAGAAATTGGTATTAGGCTATTGTTTCTTAACGTGATGTTTATGTGCTATATCACATAATAATATTAGGTGCATCACTAAAAAGCGAAAAAAAAAATTTTTAACTAAAAAATAAAACCGTCTTCAAAAATCCAATAAAAAGGGTTAAATAAAGACCGGCCTCCTAGGAGTCCTAGGAATTGCCTATTTAGTACCTAATAGCTACATGAAATATATCGAAGTCGGTGGCAAGGTGTCATTGCTATTGTGTATACCTACTTGACACCGGCTTGGATATATTTCATGTAGCTATTAGGTACTAAATAGGCAATTAAATTCCTAGGACACCTAGGAGGCCGGTCTTTATTTAACCCTTTTTATTGGGTTTTTTGAAGACGGTTTTATTTTTTGTTACTTAATTCTTGAAATTTTCTAGTGACGAAGTCCCTCCAGTGAAAATGTACGTGCTTGGAGCCCGTTGAAGGTTTTGCTCATTGCTCAGAAGGTTTTTAGTCGCTGATATCGGGGGTTTTTAACTCGGTTAGGTTATTCAGAATATGTGTTATTACGGTGGATTTACTAACAAATACGAGTAGAACAAACCCTATATAATAACAACAAATAAAACCAGCCAAACGTGTAAGTGCGCGAGTCCGAATCGCACTTGCCCGGTTTTTTAATCCCCAACACAAAAAAGGGGTGTTACAAGTTTGACGTGTGCATCTGTCTGTGGCATCATAGCTCCTAAAAGGATGGACCGATTTTGATTTAGTTTTTTTTGTTAGAAAAATGACTTAATCGAGAGTGTTATTAGCTTAGTTTGATCAAAATCCGTTAAGCCGTTTAAAAGTTATGAGCTCTGAAAGTAGAGGTCCCGGTTTTGTCCGGGGTCTTTTAACTCGGTTGGGTTATTCTAACGTGACGTCAACAGTAACACTCACCGAATGCTACTCGTCTATCCCTAGGTCTTATGAGTTAGTTAGCTTCAATAATTACTCAGGATACCTACTGTTTCAAAAACTTGCAAGATCAGAACTAACCATACAAATTCGACGACGCGGTTAGCCTAGTTGGTAGTGACCCTGCCTACGAAGCTAGCGGTCCCGGGTTCGAATCCCGGTATGGGCAAATATTTGTGTGATGAGCGCGAGTATTTAACTATGTATTTTTCTATATAAGTATGTATATCGTTGCCTGGTACCCTGGTATTACAAGCCTAAAGCTTAGTTTGGGATTAGCTCAATTTGTGTGAGATTATCGGTATTTTATTTATTTAAATACAAAACATAGCATAGGATAGCATTAAACAATGCCTGTAAAGTGTGTCAATCAGGTCTGTCGCCGCGGCGGGTCGCAGCGCGGCCGTGAGCCAACGCGTCAGTCGCGGAGGGCGAGGCCCATTAGCGCCCTCTCTCAGGGAGGGTTCCGTCGCCCGCGCGCCGCGTAGGCTGTTAGAGGCGGTTAGGGCAGCAGGTTAGAGCCGGAAACGCGGACTTTTAACACAATTAGCTAGACAAATCATACTTAATATTAAAAACTGGTCAAGAGCATGTCGGCATGCTCAGTGTAGGGTTCCGTCGCTATTCTTATAAACACAAACAAAAATGTCCAAAAAAGACAAATGTTTAGCAAATTTTCTAGTTAAAGTTATCTTAGCAGATTTTCGGTAGGTATAAACCTTTTAATCGTCTTTCTGCCGCACTCAGAGACGTCAATTAAGATTTAAGTTTCATTAAAGTAGCTGCTGTCACTTTATTTGTTATAGCAATAGAATAAGACGCAGCAACTTTAATGAAACTTAAAACTTAATTGACGTCTCTGAGTGCGGCAGTTTAACTCAAGAACCAATAAAGTCTACTTACTTAGTCGTGATAGTTTTCCTTTTTAACCGCCGACGCAAAAAGAGGGGGATGTTATAAGTTTAACGTGTCTGTCTGTGTTTATGTGTATCTGCCTGTGGTATCGTAGCTCCCAAACGGATGGACCTATTTTCGTTTAGTTTTTTTTTGTGTCATAGATAATTTTATCCCGAATGTTCTTAGCCATGTTTCATGAAAATCTGTTCAGCCGTTTGAAGATCATCAGCTCTTTTCTAGTTGATGAGGGGATCTGATTTTTTAATTCTTGAAATCTTCTAGTGACGAAGTCCCTCCAGTGAAAATGTACGTGCTTGGAGCCCGTTAAAGGTTTTGCTCATTGCTCAGAAGATTTTTTAGGCGCTGATATCGGGGGTTTTTAACTCGGTTAGGTTATAAATTCGTTATATGTGCTTTCATTTAAGATATTTTTCAGATTTTTAATATTTTTAGTTCTGGTTGGGGGGGGGGGGGGGGGGGGGACACTTGACTCTATCAAAAATTAGCGCCCCTTTAAAAGTTAAGTGCTTGTTAGAGTGACGGAGAATGGCCACGTAATCGAATCGAATACGGTAAGATTTATATGGAACCAACGTGCGGTATGCGAGAAAAAGATCACCGTCTGGACGTGGGCTAAGGGTTCCCAGTTGACTACGGAACCCTAATTAAAATGTGAAAGTTTGCATGGATGTTTGGATGTAAGTGTTTAAATCACGCCCAAACGAATGAACGGATTTAGATGATATTTGGCACATACATAGTCCTTATAGTGGATTGACACATTGGATATTTTTACCCGAAGGAGGGTATTGTTTTTCGAGCGTATGTTTGTATAGAATGTCTATTTCTTTGTGTCGCTCTGCAGCCTAAACGGCTTGACGGATATTAACATATGAGGTATCATTGGATTCGTGTCAACTGTCGGAGTGACATAGGGTATGTAATAATTCAGGGAATTCAATGGAGGGGGAATAAAGAAAATATATTTTTATTACAACAATATGGGTATCAAACGAAAGCTAATAAATAGCCCATTCCAAATAAATATAAGGGGACAATCTCACACAAATTGACCTAGTCCCAAACTAAGCTCTAGGCTTGTACTATGGGTACTAGACAACGATAAACATACTTATATAGAGAAATACATACTTAAATATATAGAAAACATCCATGACTCAGGAACAAATACTCGCGCTCATCACACAAACATTTGCCCATACCGGGATTCGAGCCCAGGACCGCTAGCTTCGTAGGCAGGGTCACTACCAACTAGGCTAACTGCATCGTCATATATATAAGTTAGGTATATAAGGGCCGTATTAATAAACTCATCTCAACTCTGATCCCCGTCTCAAGATTCGTCAAAGTAAACGTCAATCCATAGAAAACTGTCATTTTTGACGCATCTTGTGACGGGGATCACAGTTGAGATGAGTTTATTAATACGGCCCTAAGTTAAGTTGTATAAGTTATATTCTTTAGATTATAGCTTGTTCTTAGCTTTTCAGTTGATATTTTTAAAGCAGTCGGGTTTTTTTGATTTTTTAAATTAATGTATTTACTCCGAAAAATTTGTTAGTTTCCGAGGAAAAAGCGATACTTCTACGCGTCGGCAACATCACCGCCAATCGCGCGATGTCGCCTGACATGACCGACACGTGTCGCGCGACACCTGTCTCCTAGTGAATCCCTTGCTTTATAGTACTGTGCATTAGAACAATGGATTGGGAAGGGGTAGATTCTGCATGAATGGCGGCGGCTCGGCCGACATTGACCTTCGCGCGACATTTGTCGCCGTCGCTAGCGGCCGGCGGCCGGAACCGACGGTAAGCAACGCTCCGGCGTACGCGGCGTTGGATTAATTTGACATCATTATTAGTTAAATCAATGTAAGATTTATATAACCTAACCGAGTTAAAAACCCCCGATATCAGCGCCTAAAACCCCTCTGAGCAATGAGCAAAACCTTGAACGGGCTCCAAGCACGTACATTTTCACTGGAGGGACTTCGTCACTAGAAGATTTCAAGAATTAAAATATAAAATATCAACTAGAAAAGAGCTAATGATCTTCAAACGGCTGAACAGATTTTCATGAAACATGGCTAAGAACACTCGGGATAAAATTATCTATGACACAAAAAAAACTAAACGAAAATCGGTTCACCCTTTTGGGAGCTACGATACCACAGACAGATACACAGATACACAGACAGACACGTTAAACTTATAACACCCCTCTCCTTTTGCGTCGGGGGTTAAAAACGCAAACTGAAAACCCCACTACGTTTAACCTAGGAGTTCACAAAGAAATATGGATACACACGGGTTACCTTACTTCGCCGAATTTTCATTTCATCGACAGGCATATCCGGGTACGAGTTATAGTTATTTTTGGTAATCACAGTTCTAACCTAACCTAACCAACGTAACCCATGCTTAAGATAACCTGAAAACAATAAGGTTTCAGCAGAAATTAGCTTTCGATGAAATGAAATTCGGTGAAACGACACATTCGATCAAATGAGTGTCTGCAAAACGAGGGGACACGAGATACATACGTACATACCTACAACCTAAAGACATTACCCTAATTTCTAGGTAGTCGGGTGTGAACTAGCCTCAGTCCGCGGTTTCGTCCCCGTGGCGTACCTAAGTCTTCGATCTACGAGTAGTTATATCCCATCAAAAACATAAAATGTGCAAAAATGTCAAGTCTCGCAATGCTTCCACCGTAAAAAGTTATGTATGAGATCTCATGTAAAGCCAAGCCTACATTTAGTGAATATATTATGAGACATGTTTATTTCTATGATAAGTACTTATAGTGACTTGATTCGTGAGTCAGGTGAGTCAGTCAGTGACTTTGACTTGCAATAATTCTTAAATTGCTGGTTCAAATTTAATGTAATTTGGATATTTATCTAGCTATGTAATGTCCCCTTGGTCACTGAAAATTTAGGCTTCTAGTTTTTTCCACAACGAAGTTACAGGGGGGTCGAAAATGGCCCGAATGGCTTCGGGAAAAGGATGGTTCGGCCGTGCCTTTTATGCTCGACTTGGCGGGGGCACTGCCGTGCCTCCAGATTCTTCTTTTGTTCACTGTAAGCGTTTTGTTACTTATATCTTTTATCAATATTATGATTTGTCACGTCTGTTAAACAACGTGTGTTATGTAGACCAGTCTACCCGGGACCAGTCTACCCGAGACCAGTCTACCCGGGACCAGTCTACCCGGGACCAGTCTACCCGGGACCAGTCTACCCGGGACCAGTCTACCCGGGACCAGTCTACCCGGGACCAGTCTACCCGGGACCAGTCTACCCGGGACCAGTCTACCCGGGACCAGTCTACCCGGGACCAGTCTACCCGGGACCAGTCTACCCGGGACCAGTCTACCCGGGACCAGTCTACCCGGCACCAGTCTATCCATGATCAGGAGGACTGGTAATATAAGCAATATCTGTCATGTTAACTGTGAACAGTTTGTCGATGATCAATTTGTATTTGATTAGTTTTTAAGTACTACGTTTATCGCTGCTCTCTCCGGAACTGTCCATTTTTTCGAGATAAAAAGTAGCTTAAGTGCTATTCCAGATTATAATCTATCTCTGTGCCAAATTTCATCCAGATCCTCATCCTTCATCTAGATTGAGTAACAAACACCCGTCCACTTACACATTTATAATATTAGTAGTTAGTATGGATTTCGTCGTCAGAAGATTTAATTCAATACTATCATTCAATATGAGAGTCAAGGAACCATGCGCAAACAACACCTCCGTTTATAGCTGTCACAGGGGTCAAGCTACACTGACCCGCCATAGCTGCAGGTAGCTATAGGTGCGCGGGTTCGAAGCAGCGTGAACCCGCCGCCGTGAGTCAGCTCGCCCGTAACCACCATACCGAAGTTTTACAGCTCCATTCGAAGGCGGCATTTCTAACGAATATGTGACGTTCTCAATATAAAGGGACCTTATGGAGGAAGGCAGTTAAGCTCTTCTTGTTCTTGTAACTATACGAATACTATGGTATCAGTTCTTAAAACCGCGTAACCGCCTGCCTTCATAAGGTCCCTTTATATTGAGAACGTCACATAGTATAAATGCGAATGTGTTTGTTGGTTCATGCGACCGCTTCCGCGATCAAACGACTAAACTTGTTAGATTTATTTAATACCAGCTTTCCGCCCGCGACTTCGCCTGCGGAGAGTTAGTACTTTCGTAAGTTAAAATATAGCCTTCCACCCTGAAACTTCATTCTAAATGTTGGTGAAAGAATCTTTGAAATCGGTCCAGTAGTTTTTGAGTTTATTCGTTATAAACATACAAAAATACAAATCTTTCCTATTTATAATATAACATTAGTGTAGACTAGCGACAGGCTCTCTCACCTCGCTTCTGTAAACAAAATCCGTGATAAAAAGTATCCTATGTCCTTTCTCGGGACTCAAACTATCTCCATACCAAATATCATCGAAATCTGTTCAGCGGTGTAGCCGTGAAAGCGTAACAAACAGACGGACAGACAGAGTTACTTTCACGTTTATATTACTACTAGCTGTCTGCCCGCGACTCCGTCTGCGGAGAGTCAGTAATTTCGTTAAAAAGTAGGTAGGTACAAATAAAATGTTCATTAAGTACGTATCATAAAGGGACAGACTTTCCAAAAAAATAGTATTCCTAACATTTGTTCGCTTTTTAGTGTTTGTTTAATTATTATGTGATTATGTATACATGCAGCACATATACACTACATTCATGGCATTAATGCTTATTGCCAATACTTCATCACTCTTGACAAAATGGGGCTATCCAATATGCAGGGACATTAATCGTTGAAGAACTCTCCTATTACTTGGCGAAATTTCCATTTCACCACAATCATTAGGGGCTGTTCATTTATTACGTAAGACAATGTTAACCAATTTCTGACCCCCCCTCCACCTACGTTAGAAAAAATAAGACATGGATGAACCCTCCCTCCTTTTTAATCTTACGTAAGATCAGTATCTACCAAAATTGCAAAGAAAAAGTAGCAAAAATATAAAAAAGCTTTAATTTTTGCTTGCTTTTTCGATCTTACGTAAAAACATCCTACCCCATGTTAGTAAAAATAAGACTTGTTCAGACCCCTTCCCCCCTAAATCGTCTTACGTAATAAATAAACAGCCCCTTACAAAAGATGGGCAAAAGTAGCGTGTTGTGAAATACTTATTATTAAGGAGTTCCGATGGTCATGTCTGGTCATTAATTTCACTTTACCAACTGGTGCTTTTGGAATGTAAGTAAATGTTCTTACAGAAGTTTGAAAACCGCTGCATAAGTCCTTTAAATGTTTGAAGGGTTCCATCAATTTACCTGGGATTCCATTATCAGAAAACTCGTATTTTACATTTAGTAGATTAGAAACCAATTTTCATATATCTAACTTCAAAAATAACCAAACTTAGGAGTCGTGTTTCCAAAATCACCGAAAGTACTCTTGGTTTGTAAGCAGTAGCTTAAATACCAATTTCGTTAACTTCAAGAATTACTTCATTCCCATTAAAACTTTCACCTTCCATTTCACCCACTTAGGGATAGTTTTTCGGAAATCACCAAATGTTTTATATTTTATTTGTTAACAGTGCCTTTTATACCAATTTCCACGTTTTTAACTTCAAGAATGACCGAACCCCGATACAAATTCTAACCCCCCATTTCAGCCCCTTAGGGGAAGTTAATCCAAAATCACTGAAAGTGTTTTTTTTAATTTCCTAATAGTAGCGAATATACCAAGTTCCACGTATCTAACTTGAAAATTGAACGAACTCCTATACAAATTTCTACCTCCCATATCACCTACTTAGGGGTAGTTGTTTCCAAAACCGCCAGAAGTTATATTTTTTATTTGTTAACAATAGCCTTTATACCAATTACCACGTTTCTAACTTCAAAATTGACCAAACTCTCATACAAATTACCACCTCCCATTTCATCTCTTTAGGGGAAGTTAATCTAAAATAGTCAAAAGTAGTATGTTTTATTTGTACACAGTTAAGTAGCCTAAATACCAACTTTCACGTTTTTAACTTGAAAAACGACCAAACTCCATCATAAACTTTAACCCCCTACTTCGTCCCCTTAGGGGTAATTTATCCAAAATCACCGAAAGTATTGTTTTTTATTTGATAACAGTAGTCTCTATAGCAGTTTCCACGTTTCTAACTTCAAGAATGACCAAACCACCATACAAATTTTAACCCCCCATTTCAGCCCCTTAGGGGAAGTTAATCCAAAATCACTGAAAGTTATTTGTTAACAGTAGCCTATATACCAATTTCCACGTTTCTTACTTTAAAATTGACTTAACTCCCATACAAATTTCTATCCCCCATTTCACCCACTTAGGGGTTGTTTTCCAAAATCACCAGAAGTTGTATTTTTTGTCATTTAACAGTAGCCTATATACTAATTTCCACGTTTCTAACTTCAAAATTGACCAAACTCCCATACAAATTACCACCCTCCATTTCATCCTCTCAGGGGTAGTTTATCCAAAATCGCCGAACGTTATTTTTTCATTCGTTAACAGTAGCCTATAAGTATACCAATTTCCACGTTTCTAACTTGAAAAACGACCAAACTCCTATACAAACTTTAACCCCCCATTTCTACCCCTAAGGGGTAGTTTATCCAAAATCGCCGAAAGTGGTTTTTTTTATTTGTTATTTTACGTATATGTAGGAAGTTTCGAAGGTCAAACTTCATTGGTTTTCATTTTATAGTTGTATGAATTCCAGTAATTTTAAACACAAAACCCTATTTTTTGCGTTTGTGGATGAGATTAAAAAAAAACACTGAAACAGGTATTTCTTTATTTTTATTAATAGGTATTTATTCTGAGTTTCATGATCCTAGAACAATCTAAATTGGTTTTTCCATACAAACTTTACCCCCTCTTTTTACCCCCTTCTTCTAACATTTTCCAAATTTTTTATAGCCTAAATGTTATTCTGATGTTATTTAAATAGATTTATGAAAATTTCATCAATATCCGTTCAGTAGTTTTTACGTGATGCTCAGTCAAACAAACAAACAAACAAACAAACAAACAAACAAACAAACAAGAATTTTAAAAATGGTTTTAATATGTTCAGTTACTTATTATAAATCGCCCTGATCGATTTTTTTTTTTTAATCTTCAATGTACAGACTTTTTGGTC
The DNA here is from genome assembly GCA_963241965.1 of Tortrix viridana. Taxonomy (NCBI): domain Eukaryota; kingdom Metazoa; phylum Arthropoda; class Insecta; order Lepidoptera; family Tortricidae; genus Tortrix; species Tortrix viridana. The sequence goes on along the minus strand of OY725199.1, from coordinate 197,216 downwards.
TTAACGATTTTATTATATGTATAGATATGTCCGCGACTCCGGTCGCGTAGAAGTCGTTTATCGCTGCTCCCTCGGGAGCTGTCAACTTTTCGGGATAAAAAGTAGTCTATATCTGTGTCAAATTTCATCCAGATCCGTTCAGCCGTTCTGGCGTGATTGAGGAACAAACATCCATCCATCCAAACTTTCACATTTATAATATTAGTAGGATTAGTATAGATTAGTAGGATGTTACCTCGTACTTCTGGATAATGTAGCTTTCTAATGGTGAAAGAATAATTAAAATCGGTTCAGGAGTTTCAGAGTTTATCGATTACATACAAAATCTTTCCTCAGTATAATGTGAGTATAGACTCGCCCGCGACTCCGTCCGCGTAGGATTTATCACGATTCCCTCGGGATCGGTCAATATTCCGGGTTAGCAAGTATCTCCGCACCAAATTCATACAAATCTCTACTGGGAATATGAATAATGCTATTCGGCGGCTGATGTCGCTCTCTTTTCTGTCCCGATAGTAAAAAGCCGGTCAAGTGCGAGTCGGACTCGCGCACCGAGGGTTCCGCACAAACTTGTAGTTATGTAAATAGTTCGTAAGTCACGGGAATACAATATAAACAAAGTCCAGTATAAACTGACACGCAATAAGTATGCACTTTCGTACTTAGTGAGTGTCAGTTTATACTGGACCTTTTTTTATGCGATGTAACTACAAATTAACGGTTTTCGGATTTTTTCCAATACTTGTGCTATAAGACATTGCTTCTTGCCAAATTTCATGATTCTAAGTCAACGGGAAGTACCCTATAGGTTTTGATTCCCTTGAGATTCCCTTCAATATGCGGCATAGACGGCCGTAACTTTTGATTGCGTTGACTTAGATGTTTGATTTTTTCACTGATCCAAGGGATTCCAAACCTAAGTACCTATTTGATATGAATTTCACCTTTAATACCTTCTCGCGTTCCTGAGAAAAAGGGTCTTGACAGACACACAGACAGACAGACAGACGGACAACAAAGTGATCCTATAAGGGTTCCGTTTTTTTTTTTTTTTTCATTTGAGGTACGGAACCCTAAAAACCGGGCAAGTGCGAGTCGGACTCGCGCACTGAGGGTTCCGTATACATTTGGCTAGTTTTTAGTATTAGTTGTTATTCTATAGGGTTTGTTCTATAATGATACCAAACTTGACGCTTGTAGGTATGTTTTACCGTTTTTAACCGACTTCAAAAAAGGAAGAGGTTCTCAATTCCAAACGAATTTTTTTTTTTTTTTTTGTATGTTTGTTACGCGATTACTCCGTCAATTGTGCACCGATTTTGAAAATTCTTTTTTTGTTTGAAAGGGTATACTTCCGAAGTGGTCCCATTGTCACGAAATAAGAATCTGATGATGGGATCCATGAGGAATCGAGGGAACTCCTCGAAAGTTATAGGCACACATACAGCGATTTTGGTATTACCTGCAAGACCTTAAGAAATTACATTACAATAGCACCTCTTGGTGAAGAGGAACTGATGATGAAGTCCAGAGATGACCACCGGAACTCCTTAGTCGTAAGTAATTGAGCCAGCAATGAGATTTCTTTATTAAGAACATGAAGCTACTCTTATACTGATTACAATGCATGTGGTGATGTGCAACTGATGGTGAAGTACCGGGAGAACTCCTCAATGATTAACGGCCCTGCATCTTGGACAGCGACATTTTGTTAAGGGTGATGAGAAATTTGTATTAGGGTATTGTTTCTTAATGTGATATATATGTGCTTAATCACATAGGTACTTAATAATATTAGATGCATCACTAAAAAGCGAAAAAAAATTGTTTTAACAAAAAATAAAACCGTCTTCAAAAACCCACTAAAAAGGATTAAATAAAGACCGGGCTCCTAAGAGTCCTAGGAATTGCCTATTTAGTGCCTAATAGGTACATGAAGTATATCGAAGTCGGTGGCAAGAATCATTGCTAACGCTATTGTGTATCTACTTGACACCGGCTTGGATATACTTCATGTACCTATTAGGCACTAAATAGGCAATTCCTAGGACTCTTAGGAGCCCGGCCTTTATTTAATCCTTTTTAGTGGGTTTTTGAAGACGGTTTTATTTTTTGTTAATTTTTTTTTTACGATAGAACAAAAATAAAAATACGTTAAAAAAAAACGTTTCTTGTATCCTTTATTATTTCACTTTATTTATTTTTTATTTGTTAGTAAATCCGGCGTAATGGTCGTATCTTTGGTCACTGAAAATTTAGGCTTCTAGTTTTTTCCACAACGAAGTTACAGGGGGGTCGAATATGGCCGTGCCCCCAAATCTAGCTAGGTCTCATATCTGGGAAAAATCGTTTTCCCCGTATTTTTACACAAAAAGATTTCCCGCGCAATATGGATCGTAATTTCGGGGTGGCTGCCGCCGTCTGAATATACTGATGGTTACAGCGTTGGCCTACTATGCAAAGACTGCGGGTTCGAACCCCAGCTATGGATCTTTTTTTTTTTGTTTTTATATTAAAAATCGATGAAAATTCGGTTTCGACCCGTTCCATAAAACGTTAAGAACCCTCCTGATAGAACCTCAATTAAATACTCACCTTAAAATCGGTCTACGTATGGGAGCTACGAAGTCATAGACGGAGAAGCCAAGCAGATGTCAAATTTATAACACCCCTCTTTTTTGACGGGGACTCAAATAGAGATAGGCTGTTTGACTTACCACTTCCACTCTTGATTTTTCTTGACAGTAAGTGTGAAAACTCCTTCGATAATCAGCAGAAGTATAGGCGAGGCAAGACACCAGTATATCGCCTCACCTTTAAATACCGTAACCTGCCATATAGCTATAATTCCATGGCAGGCGAACACCAATCGTGTAATAACCGCCTTAATAGTGGCCAGTACTTTTCCAACATTCGCCATTTTTTCTGGCTGTTTGGTTTTGTCTTGGTCATTAATAAAAAGTTGACGTCACTTTTGATTTGTCAAAATGGCCGCGCGAAATATTTTTAATCAAATATATTATTTATTTATTTAGTATTGTTTTAAAAGGCGTTTCAAGGCACTGATTTTTATTTTTAAAATTTATTGCTTATAAATAGTATTACTTTTATTTAAAATATATTGTTATATTTCACGGCACTTTTTTTGGTAGTTTGAAAGTTTTTTTACAAAATTGATACGATTTTGATATATAAGTAAATTAAGGCACTTTTTGTATAAAAAACTAATATTAAGGTGCAACGAAGCACCTGGCCGCGGTAACCATCCCGAATGGGAGAAATTTGCAACTGTCCTATCTCTAGTTCCTACTTTTTTCTATAATACGTACATCGCGTGTTTTCTCTGAAGGTAACCTAATAATGTCTGCATTATCCAAGTAATGGACAGCGTTTTCGGACAAAAAATCGTTTCCAAAATTAGGCTTTTGCGCGCGCATTCCTGGATTAGCCAATCACAGTTCTTACAAGAAAAGGGGCTTGGTGTCATTTGCTTAACTAGATTCGTTTACCGAAAACCTTTACAATGCTCTTCTACTTTTGGTTTAAGGTTGATAGTCCTATAAACGTTTGTTTCAAGAGTGTAGATGTTATTTTGTAAGTCAACATACTATATTTACGGGGTTCAGCTATTACTCACGTCTTATTGCGTTGATCATAAGGTTGAAATCTTGCAAGATTGTGATTTTCTAAATGAAAATTTATGTTTGTAAGTCTGCACCCATTTCGTTGATTAAATACAAATAGGGCTTAACTCAAAAACTAATAGCATACGATTTGTCACTTTATTTATTTACATTTAGGATTTAAGTGCAGCTACATTTTATTAACAGTTATTTTCCTTTAGTTTTGATCTGTTTTGTTAGTGAAATGGTTACTTTGGTTTAAGGTGGAATCTGAAAGGGGTCAAATCAAACGAACAAGAGATATAGTTTACTATCTTTTGCTCGCGACTCCGTCCGCGTAGAAGTCGTTTGTCGTGTAGGTATCCCACGGGAACTATCAAATGATAAAAACTATCCTATGTCCTTTCCAGGGACTCAAACTATCTCCATATCAAATTTGATCTAAATAGGTTCAGCGGTTTAAGCGTGAAGAGGTAACAGACAGACAGACAGAGTTACTTTAGCATTTATAATATTAGTACGGATATAGTCGTGTTCTGTTGTGTGGATATAGTGGGATTCAAAATTTAATATTCTGCGTACCCACCGGACGGACGGGCGGACAGCGTGTTGGGGTCCCTTTTGGCACCCTTTGGATACGGAACCCTAAAAAAAAATAGAACCGTCTTCAAAAAAAACCCACTAAACAAGACTAAATAATGACCGGCTTCCTAGGAATTGCCTATTTGATGGGTGCCTAATAGGTCCATGGAATATATCTAAGCCGGTGTCAAGTAGGTTTACACAATAGCAATGTCACATGATTCTTGCCACCGACTTCGATATATTCCATGTACCTATTAGGCACCCATCAAATAGGCAATTCCTAGGAAGCCGGTCATTATTTAGTCTTGTTTAGTGGGTTTTTTTTGAAGACGGTTCTATTTTTTTATAAAAAATTTTTTTTCGTCTTTTTTATTACATTATTTTTTCGCTTTTTAGTGATACTTTATAACTATCACTAAAAAAATCGCGTCAACACAAAATCGGTCGAGTTGAACTAATATATCGCTTAATAACGGATCCATGCGGATGACGTCACGTGGTATCCATTATTCTTGTATACCAAAACCTTCTCCAGAATGTAACAAATACTTTGCTGAAAACCGCATCTAAATCGGTTCAGCCAAACGCGAGATAATCGTGGACAAACATACATACATACATACATACATACATACATACATACATACAAACATACAGGTCAAACTGAGAACCTCCTTTTTTTTTTGAAGTCGGTTAAAAAGGAGGTTATCAATAAAATTTCCTCAAAATCTGAGGGCTTATTGCCTAACGCACTCGCGATCGCGATCGCTTTCATTTTTGACAGTTGAAGGCAAGTCTGCCCACAAAATGAAAACAATTGTTACACTTTCAAGTCGATCGCGATCGCGAGTATAGATACGTTAGGCAATTTGCCAAAATATACAAAGAATAATCGTCGTCCAGCCAAGCCATAATGACACTCGAACTTCATCCACCCTTCATCATGCTCGGGTGGATATCTTGTGTCAAATATCATCGACATACAGGATACTTTAGTAAAACAAAATTTAATCAATAAAATATAGCTTTAATATTCGATTTATAATCTTAACATACACTTAAACGAATAAAACACTTACATACTAAAACCTTTAAATATTGCAAGCAGGAACTGAATGTCTTTGGACAAGAAATAGAATTTACATACAAGTCAGAATGGCTCTCTATTGTTAGTCATAAATTCATATGCCATAATGTATCATTTGACATAGACTTTTTTCTGAAACCGTATAATTTTCAGGATTGTTATAAAATAAACCTAACCTAAACATCAACCCATTAGGGTTGATCTTTTAAATATTCTTGAAATTATTTTTAGAAAAAAAAACTTCGAGAAAATGAAAACTTAGGCAAATGAAACGATGATGGCAAATGAAATTATGGCAAAAGAAACCCGTCTTGTTACCCGACTGCGCGAAGCAAAAAGAAGGGTATTGTGGTTAAGAGTCTATGTATGTATGTACAGTCAAGGGCATATCTATACAGCCATCGCGTCAAATATATGTATACATGGACCTTATTGCCACTGGCATAAAGGCGTATAGATATTTTTGAGATCTTGGGAACGTATATATATTTATGCCCTTGACTGTACGTATGTAGTACTATGTAAGTATATGCTAGCTCCTGAAGTATTGGACGGATTTTAATATATGGGGTGTCATATGATTCGTCAAAACCGTGCGAGCGCCATAGGCTATATGTGACGTTCTCAATATAAAGGGACCTTATGGAAAAAGGCAGTTATGCTCTTCTTATTCTTATAGCTATACGAATACTATAGTAACAGTTCTAAAAACGGCGTAACCGCCTGCCTCCATAAGGTCCCTTTATATTGATAACGTCACATATAATAATTGTAAGGGGGCGTCACACTAGTCGCCAGTCGGGTTATGGTTCACAACTTTTTAACCCCCGAGGCAAAAAGAGAGGGGTGGTATAAGTTTAAAGTGTCTGTCTGTGGTATCGTAGCTCCCAAACGGATGGACCGATTTTCGTTTAGTTTTTTTTGTGTCATAGATAATTTTCTTAGCCATGTTTCGTGAATATCTGTTCAACCGTTTGAAGATCATCAGCTCTTTTCTAGTTGATGAGGGGATCTGATTGTTTAAATTTAATTCTTGAAATCTTCTAGTGACGAAGTCCCTCCAGTGAAAATGTACGTGCTTGGAGCCCGTTAAAGGTGTTGCTCATTGCTCAGAGGGTTTTTAGGCGCTGATATCGGGGGTTTTTAACTCGGTTAGGTTATTAACAATAGTGATTATTGCCCAATAGTCTAATAGACCGGGAAGTCGGGGTCGACGGCCTCGGCCCAGGCGTGCAGGCCGCCCGCCAGGTCCCGCACCCCGTCCAGCAGGTCCGGCGAGCCGGCCAGCGCGTCCAGCACCAGGCGGGCCGCCAGCTGCGAGTCGTTGCCGCGCCGGCACACGAACGTCACTGGAACGTCCATTTTACATACACACATGAATAGGCCATTATATCCGAGACATTTATGTCAAGGATGAAATTGCTTTTCTTTCAACTACGCAATAAATTCATCGTAACTGATCTATATACTGAGAATAAGGTACTTTTCTGCTCTTTTCTGCATCTTTTTAGGGTTCCGTACCCGAAGGGCGCCCAACGGGACCCTATTAATTAATGTCTGTCTGTCTGTCCTAACTATAAAGGGCTGTATCTTTTGAACCGTAATAGATAGCGTTTTTTTTTCAGAATATGTGTTATTACGGCGGATTTACTAACAAATAAAAAATAATAATAAAGTGAAATAATAATAATAAAATTTTTCAACGTATTTTTTTTGTTGTATCGTAAAAACGGTAAAACATACATGCGTTAAATTTGGTATGATTATAGAACAAACCCTATAGGATAACAACAAATACTAAAAACCAGCCAAATGTGTACGGAGCCCTCAGTGCGCGAGTCCGACTCGCACTTGCCCGGTATTTTATTATTTTTGAGGTACGGAACCCATTTGGCCCGCTCCACGATTGTAGATATGTTTAGTAGAGGTCACCTTGCCCGTCCCGCTCCCGGATCTCGTGCAGCAGCGCGTCCAGGGCGGCGCCGCGCAGCGCGCGCAGCGGGCAGTTGACGGCGCCGGGCAGGCGGCACAGCGCGAACTCCGCGGCGCCGCGCACGTCCACTAGCAGCGCCGCGCCCGCCCGCGCCGCCAGCGCCCGGGGCGCCAGCCGCCGCCAGGCCGGCAGGATGTCCAGCTCCAGCTCCTAGGGAGTGAGCACAAGCTCTTATTAACCCCCGACGCCAAAAGAGAGGGGTGTTATAAGTTTGACGTGTCTGTCTATGTATCTGTCTGTGGTATCGTAGCTCCCAAACGGATGAACCGATTTTCGTTTAGTTTTTTTTGTGACAGACAATTTTATCCCGAGTGTTCTTAGCCATGTTTCATGAAAATCTGTCCAGCCGTTTAAAGATCATTAGCTCTTTTCTAGTTGATGAGGGGATCTGATTTTTTAAATTCTTGAAATCTTCCAGTGACGAAGTCCCTCCAGTGAAAATGTACGTGCTTGGAGCCCGCTAAAGGTTTTGCTCATTGCTCAGAATGTTTTTAGGCGCTGATATCGGGGGTTTTTAAGTCGGTTAGGTTATATTACTTAGTTCCACCTGTCCAGAAAATCAGTTTTTGAGCGCTTACATGGCTAAAATTTAAGAGATACATCAAAATAATGTACTAAAGAATTGTAGTTCTTCAAAACGCCTTTAGAAAAGTCCGCGATGGTATATGTCTTTCATAGTAACCAATTTTAGGGTTCCGTAGCCAAAATGGCAAAAACGGAACCCTTATAGTGTCATCATGTCCGTCCGCGTGTCGCAGGCATTTTACTCAAAAACTACAAGATGTATATTGATGAAATTTGGAGTATAAGTGTCTTACTTAGTTTGGTAGTTAAATAACAAAAATAAATATTTCTAGGGGGGCACTCCATACATGTAACAGAAGCTGAATTTATTTTTTCAGCAAACATCAACGTGTGGCACATATTTCGACAGTTCTTTTAAAAACACTTTCAGGTTTCATAGCAATTTTTAACCGACTTCAAAAAAGGAGGTTCTATGTTCCACTGTTCGTATTTTTTTTTATGTATGTTTACCGATTTCTCTGTCAATTGTGGACCGATTTTCAAAATTATTTTTTTATTCGAAAGGGTATACTCCTGAGGCGGTCCCATTATCACGAAATCAGAATCTGATGATGGGATCCATGAGGAATCGAGGGAAATCCTCAAAAGTTATAGGCACACATACAGCGATTTTGGTATTACCTGCAAGACCTTAAGAAATTGCATTACAAAAGCACCTCTTGGCGACGAGGAACTGATGATGAAGACCAGAGATGACCACCGGAACTCCTTAGTCGTAAGTGATTGACGCCAGCAACGACATTTCGTTATTAAGAACATGAAGCTACTTTTATATTCATTACAATGCATGTGGTGAAGTGCAACTGATGGTGAAGTACCGGGAGAACTCCTCAATGATTAACGGCCCTGCATCTTGGACAGCGACATTTTGTTAAGGGTGATGAGAAATTGGTATTATGCTATTGTTTCTTAACGTGATGTTTATGTGCTTTATCACATAATAATATTAGGTGCATCACTAAAAAGCGAAAAAAAAATTTTTAACAAAAAAAATAAAACCGTCTTCATAAACCCAATAAAAAGGGTTAAATAAAGACCGGCCTCCTAGGAGTCCTAGGAATTGCCTATTTAGTATCTAATAGGTACATGAAATATATCGAAGTCGGTGTCAAGAATCATGGTGTCATTTCTATTGTGTATACCTACTTGACTCCGGCTTGGATATATTCCATGTACCTATTAGGTACTAAATAGGCAATACCTAGGACTCCTTCCTAGGAATCGGCCGGTCTTTATTTAACCTTTTTTATTGGGTTTTTGAAGACGGTTTTTTTTTTTGTTAATTAGGGTTCCGTACCTCAAAAGAAAAAAACGGAACCCTTATAGGATCACTTTGTTGTCCGTCTGTCTGTCTGTCTGTCTGTCTGTGTGTCTGTCAAGACCCTTTTTCTCAGGAACGCGTGAAGGTATCAAGTTGAAATTCATATCAAATACTTAGGTCTGCAATCCCTTGGATCAGTGAAAAAATCAGACAAAGTCAAGAGCAAAGTCAGAAGAAAATCAAACATCTAAGTCAACGCAATCAAAAGATACGGCCGTTTATGCCGCATATTGAAGGGAATCTCAAGGGAATCAAAACCTATAGGGTACTTCCCGTTGACTTAGAATCATGAAATTTGGCAAGAAGCGATGTCTTATAGCACAAGAAAAGGAAAAAATCCGAGAAAAAAGAGCCCAGTATAAACTGACACTCACTAAGTACGAAAGTGCTACTTACTCGTATTGCGTATCAGTTTATACTGGTGTTGTTTCTATTGTATTCCCGTGATTTACGAACTATTTACATGCCTACAAGTTTGTGCGGAACCCTCGGTGCGCGAGTCCGACTCGCACTTGACCTGCTTTTTTGATTAAGGTTTCAATTGCCTCGCGGATCATGCGAGATACAAATCCCTTTCAAACCAAGATTCTCCCCGCATGAAATGTGACGTGCCGCTGTCGAGAACGTGCTGCCACCGCGGAGTTGTTGGCGTCCGTCTTCTCAACACTCCGAACATGCTCCAGTCCGCAGTCACAGGGAACTTCATTCACGCCGGAGTTACCAAGCGGCAGGACCCGCTTGGTAACTCAGGCGTGTATGAAGTCTTTAGGAGCGGGCAACAACCGTCTCCCTTTCTCACTCATCCCCTGATGAAGGACTCCCGACTCCGGAACACGTCGGATCGTTCCGGCTTCTAATCATGTTTCTCCGTTATATAATATAATCTATATAGATGATGACTGCCCAAAAAAAGTACAGTCGGCAAGAAAAGCTTGTCCCAAAAATGAAATTGTTGACAGAAACTTATGAATGAATGATAATATTTATTTGGGACTTCCATATATCGTGTTAGTTAGGGTACCTTAACGACTATGTTAGTACAAAAATATCATCAATTATAATAATATTTTTAACACAGTTGCTCAAAAAGTATACATATCGTGCGGAAAGTTGGTTTTCGCGAACTAGTGCTTTTTACTTTTCCAATTTTTTTAAATTTAAACTTGTTCCAATTCATGCTACTTATTGATGAGTGTTAATATTAATTTCCTTTAAATATCGTAATCAACATAAAAACCTACTGTTAATGTAAGAAAACGAAAAATATACATATTTCATATTTTATTACTTACCTCTTCATCATTATAACGCGTTTATTTTTTAATATTGGATATTGAAAAACCGTTCTTAATAAGTTGTCTGAATGGAATGGAATAGCTGCCGAAACGCCTGTCAAAATTTTTGACATTATGAATAGGCGTTTTTTCTTTTTTTTAATGATTATGGCCTGGATGCTAAGTCCTTTAAGCCATGCGTTTTTTCTTACTGCAAGCATTTTTCAAGTTTCCAAGGCAACATTCGATATTGTTTTTATAAATATACGATACACAAATAATCGTAAATAACAATACTCAGGTAATAATAGTACAATGTTTTATATTTACAATTGTTTACGTCTTATAGAACATGCATTTGAAAAAAATACTTTCATTGAAGTGGGTTCAATAATAATAATAAAATCTATTCTAGTCGAATAAAAGCAAAAAAAAACACCTCTTCATAATGTCAAAAATGTTCACTGCGAAAGATCGAACTTACAACGAATTTGTTTACCAATCTTAAGGTTTCAAAAAGTTGCTTATAAAATGAGTGACAAAGTTTGAAAATGATTTATTTTTTCGCAACTGTGTTAAAAAACGTCGTTCGATACACGTGCGGAAATGTCATTCTTCACCACTCGTCCCGAGTCTTGCCACTCGCCTGCGCCTGCGGCTCGTGGCAAGATATCTCGGCACTCGTGATGTAATGACATACTTTCCGCACTAGCATCGAAATGTACTATTTCTGGGTGAAGTAGCATGAAGAAGTATGCAGCGTCATCCAGAAAGCCAAGATAGGGTTGTCACATCTCTCCGCTATTACTTTCAGGAGACTGTCGGGGCTGTCCCACACTCTGGTCATCAAGGATGCGGCTCGTTTGCTAAAACTCCACATTATTTACACATTATTATTTATGTATATTTTTCACAACACTGCTTCGAAATAATAGACTTATATGAGCAGGCCGAGAATATACTTATACGAGGGCAGAGTGAAAAGTCTGGAAAAAATTCAACAATTTTTTTTTTTGGTCCAAGTAAATATTTATTTTTCAACGTAGTCCCCATGTAACTCTATACACTTGGTCCATCGCTTATCTAGCTTTTCGATTCCCTCCGTATAGTACGATTTCTCCAACCCTTCAAAATACGCATTGGTTTCTGCGATGATTTCTTCGTTGGAACCAAATCTTTTTCCACCAAGCCATTTCTTCAAGTTTGGGAATAGTACATTATTGCCTAGGCGCGGAAAGTAAGGGATTGCCTGACGAAGTGGTTAGCAGGCCGAGCAATAGCGAGGCCTGCTAAAATACGAGTCAGGCAATCCCCGCGTTTCCGCCGAGGCATATATAATGCTTTTCTCAAACATGTGAGGAAATGATACAAATATATTTGTAAAAAGTAAAATTAATATTAAAAGTGATGTTAGTCATATTAGGACAATTTGTAAACGAAATTGTTATGGGTTTTCCAGGAACATTTATGTTTATCTGTTGAATTTGAGATGTTGATATTTCAGGGCTTGTGGTAGACAAATGGACGTAACTTAGGGAAAAGGATCCAATTCAACCATTTCACACTTGTAGAATTTGACATAATATTGACAGCAATAGAATTCAAATTGAATACCGTGAAGTGCCGAGGACTTGATGTTTGTAGCTTTTACACAACAACAGTAAGTTCTACGTTTAAATTTCAATAAGTTTTTGTTTTTATTTTTTTTTTTCTAACCATACTTAGACAATTTTAAAGAAAATTAAAAAGAGAAAACACACGTACTGTGCTACGAAAACGAGCAGTTGCCTTGGCTGTATGAGATTTATTTCTTGGTCCTTTCTATTCTGTATGCATTGGACAGCACTTTAAAAAAAATATCGCAGCGGACAAAAATGGGTTTTCATACGTTTATTTTGCTCCTAGGAAGAAAATGAGGCCCTTCGCGTCTTCGTTTTTCAAAAGAAATGCCATCCTTTCTGAGCATGTTTGAGAAAAAGAAAATAGTCGCAGGGGGCCAAATCTGGAGAATAAGGCGGATGCAGGAGCAATTCGTAACGCAATTCGTGGATTTTAGCCATAGCAACTGCACAAGTGTGGACTCGTGCGTTGTCTTGGTGAAAAATGATTTTCATTTTCGCCAAATGGGGTCGTTTTTCCATTAAAACTTTATGAAAACGCTGTAACAAGTTGGCATAATATTCGCCGTTAATCGTTTTACCTTTCTGAAGGTAATCAATATATATTACACCACGAGCATCCCAGAAGACAGTAGCCATAACTTTATTCGCCGATAAAACTGCTTTGGCCTTCTTTGGTGCAGGTTCACCTGAAGCAATCCATTGTTTTGACTGCTCCTTGGTTTCTGGTGTATGATGATGAATCCAGGTTTCGTCAACAGTTATGAAACGACGCAAGAAGTCCTTTTCATTACGCCTAAACTTCGCCAAACATGCCTCTGACAGGGTCACCCTAGTGCGTTTTTGATCCACTGTGAGCAGTCGCGGCCCCCAACGGGCGGAGAGCTTCTTCATATCCAAATAAGTGTGAAGGATATTACGAACCCGTTCGTCTGAAATGCTTACAATATCAGCTATCTCACGGACCTTTACTCTTCGGTCGTTCAATATGATGTCATGGATTTTGGTGATCATCTCTGGTGTGGTGACCTCAACTGGGCGTCCGGGTCGGTCGGCGTCAGCAGTGCTTGTACGCCCACAACGAAAATCCGTAAACCATTTGTGGATAATTTTAATCGATGGAGCAGAGTTCCCGTAATATTTGTCAATTTTTTTTTTGTATCCGTCATGGTTTTTTTTTCGCAAAAAATAATGTTTAATCAGAACACAAAACTCACTTTTCTCCATGTTTGCAAACACCAAAGTGATTGATTCTTTTTTATAGCTGTCAAAAAAAACTAGCCGTGTGAACTGGCTGAAAATATACGATGTACCTCCAAAAAGGCTGCATTTCAAATTGGCATTGATAAATTTGTGAAAAAAATACCTGTAATATGATTTTTACCAGACCTCTCACTCTGCCCTCGTATGAGGACTTTATTTACATTTCGGGCAGTGTTTTGAAAAATCATCACTCTTCTTGAGAAACCGGTTATAAAGAAACCGCATTCACAGACAGACGGACGACCATACAGACGGATCAAGGCTTACATATCGCTCCTCTTGTTTAAGTTGCAACCCCTTTGCGCCTAGGAGGATTGAAACAGGAGATATTGTATTTATACATAGGAACATTTTTTTTTCGTGAACGCTACAAATAAAACGCCAAGTATTCATAAATAGTTTATTTTCGTAAAAACACTCAAATACAAGCAGTTATTCATTAAAATTTAAGTTTTTGGTGTTCCAGTCTAATAATGTACAGTCAACGCCATCAAAATGATTACATTTGCGCCCTGTCATCATCATCATCATCAGCCGCAAGACGTCCACTGCTGGACAAAGGCCTTCCCCAAGGTTTTCCACAACGATCGGTCCTCAGCTGCATTACATCAAAACTACATCGACAGGTAAGAGGCAAACGTCAGAGTACATTGCGGAACGTATATGAAGCCCAGTGACCTGGGAACTGTTCGACTTTGCAACGTATATCAAATTGTCACCTGTCAACTATCGCTATGGTTCCGGTTCACTAATGATTCGCAACCGCTCGTTTCGCAAACTGTTTAATTTCGCAACCATTTCATTTGGCCAAACGCTTTTTTTTCTGTAAATATTTCAGGATTTTTATAAAACAACCTAACCTATAAATAAATAAAATAAATGATATAAATCATGAAATATTTACAGTTTCGGAAAAAAAAGCGTTTGGCCAAATGAAACAGTTTGCCAAACGTTTTTCGCCTTGGTTTCATGTTATACTTATTAAAACCTGCCAACTTACAGGCAGCGAAAGAGACAGAGCTATATGACTGCTATACCTCAGTCCCGTTCACCTGGAACTTGGCAAGTTTTGGGTTTACCCTTGAATCACCGACACTCATTTCATAAAACGTTTTATTTCGCCGAATTTTCATTTCATCGACAGGCATTTCCACGTGCAGGAGTTAAAACTTTTTGGTGGTCACAGGTCTAACCTAACCTAACCTACGTAACCCATGCTTCAGATAACCTGAAAACAATAAGGTTTCAGCAGAAATTAGCTTTCGATGAAATGAAATTCGGTGAAACGACACATTCGATCAAATGAGTGTCAGCAAAACGAAGAGACACGCAAGTTTTGACAGCTTATAATTAGGCCTCAGGAAAGAATTGCCACGAGATCGTTAAATTAGTAAAATTAAAAATACGAAAGCGTTAGTCCACCCTCAAACAGCTTTACTTGTGCTTCGACAATACAAATATCCGTTATTTATTTGACATATTAATGTCAAAATAGTACTTATGTCAAGTGATTAACTACAACTAATAGGCTGGATGGATTTAGGGCCTCGGTCAGACAGAAGAATCTCACATACTCAAATATGTATGTATGTATGTCTCTTTTTATTGCACAATAAAATAAAACAAAATATTTGACGTTCTCAATATAAAGGGACCTTATGTAGGCAGGCGGTTAAGCCATTTTTAGAACTGTTACCATAGTATTCGTATAGTTACAAGAATAAGAAGAGCTTAACTGCCTTACTCCATAAGGTCCCTTTATATTGAGAACGTCACATACATATAGGTATTAAAAGAAAACAGACAAGTACAAAGGCGAACTTATCCCTATTTCCTAAGGAATTTCCTAAGGAACATCGTGAAACTCTACTCTGCTCTTTGACGACGCGGTTAGCCTAGTTGGTAGTGACCCTGCCTACGAAACTAGCGGTCTCGGGTTCGAATCCCGGTATGGGCAAATATTTGTGTAATGAGCGCGAGTATTTGTTCCTGAATCTTGGATGTTTTCTTTAAATTTAACTAACTATACGTATGTATATCGTTGTCTAGTACCCATAGTACAAGCCTGGAACTTAGTTTGGGACTAGGTCAATTTGTGTGAGATTGTACTCTGATATTTATTTTTTTCTGTTAGGAAAACATTACTCTTATTCTATGGACAGTCGAGTAAAAAGTATAACCGTACACGTGGTGAGTGAAACTTACCAAACGCGTCCACGGCGTCATCCACTATCGAACCGCCGCCTATGAAGTTTACCTTCAAAATAAGTTTCTGTCAAAAATGACATTTTTGGGACCAGCTTTTCTTGCCGACTGTACTTTTTTTGCACAGTCATCATCTCCTTATCAAGACAAATCCAACGAGCCCCAACACGGCCGGCCTGTCTTGTTTCGTTGCGGAGTTCCCATGACCGCCTTTCAACTTCATCATCAGACCAGCTGCATGGTGCCTTATTATTGCACTGTCACCTAGGTTACGTAGATACCTATACCAAATTTCAGCTCAATCAGTCAACAGGAAAGAGGTAAAATTTCACTTACTAGATTTGACACAAGACACAAACACGGTAAGCTAAATAACAGCATGTAACTAACCCCGTGTGTCAACCAACGCCCGTGTGACGGCAGCGATGGCCGTTTCGCTACCCACACAAGATAACAATTATTATTATTACATAACCACATATTTTTAACCCCCGACGCAAAAAGAGAGGGGTTTTATAAGTTTAACGTGTCTGTCTGTGTATCTGTCTGTGGTATCGTAGCTCCCAAACGGATGGACCGATTTTCGTTTAGTTTTTTTCATGTCATAGATAATTTTATCCCGAGTGTTCTTAGCCATGTTTCATGAAAATCTGTTCAGCCGTTTGAAGATCATCAGCTCTTTTCTAGTTGTTGAGGGGATCTGATTTTTTAATTCTCGAAATCTTCTAGTGACGAAGTCCCTCCAGTGAAAATGTACGTGCTTGGAGCCCGTTAAAGGTTTTGCTCATTGCTCAGAAGGTTTTTAGGCGCTGATATCGGGGGTTTTTAACTCGGTTAGGTTATGACTAAGGTGTAGTTTGTGAAGTTAGGGCGTGTAGTTAGAAGCTTGGCTCTACATGAGATCTGATATCTTTGTGACAGTGCGAGCCATATGGTCTCGACTTGGCAACATTTTACATGAAAATGTTTTTGGTGTGATATTCGTGGCAAATAACAGCTTTCTAGTACTAAGAGTCTCTGAGCTAAGCTGCGGACGGACAGACGGACAGAAGGACGGACATGGTGAATGTATAAGGGTTCCTAGTTTGACTACGGATCCCTAAAAACCTCTAAGCAATGAACAAAAACTTCAACGGGCTCCGAGCACGTACATTTACACTGGAGGGATTTCGTCACTAGAAGACTTCAAGTATCTAAACTCCCGACAAAATCGTGATCAGAGCTCATTTTGCGAATAACTTTTAAACGGTTTAACGGATTCTCATCAAACCAAGCCAAGAACAATCTCGATTAAGTTACCTTTCTAATAAAAAAAACTAAATCAAAATCGGTCCATCCGTTTAGGAGCTACGATGCCACACGTCAAACTTATAACACACCTCTTTTTGCGTCGGGGGTTATAAATCATTGCAATCGGATCACCATTGCGTAGAATAACCAATATTCATAACATCCTGTCCTATATCCACGCCGAGAGCGCCCGCGTTGTGCTCGCCGACCAGGTCGCACGCGTCGCCCTCGTTCTTCGGCTTGAAAATCCTCAAGTTCTTCGCCAAAAACACTTTTGAAAAAGTCTTCCTCGACGCGGGCACTTCACCTTTCAACTTGACATCTTTCACGTAAGCATTATACAACTGATAATGATTTTTAATATGATTCAAATCTAAATAAATTAAATTACTATACATTGGTATATTTTTGCAATATGCACATTTAATATTTATTTTCGGCAAGTTATCTATATAATGTTCGACGTCTAGCGCTTTCAATGGTTTCTTCGGTTCTCTAATTTTGTTTTGGTTTATCAGCCAACAGCGGACCATCGCCTCTTTAATACCTAGTGTATTCAGAAACGTCGTTCTGCACACGGGCAGCTTCTGATCATTTAAAAACAAATTATACTGTTTGGAATCCCCTTTCCTAGACACTTCTCCCTTGTGTTTCGATCTTCTTCTCTTCGGGGGTATATTATCAACTAGATTTCTAACGAAATCCTTTTTCCCAATCCAATCTAATTCGTTCCAGAAATAATTGAATATGTTTCTTCTCGTTTCTTCACTGAAGCTGCCGCACTTCCTATTGGTGCCTTTGGAGCAGTAGTGGGAGGTACAGGGAGGTCCTAGTTTTCTTTCTGTCTTGAGGACATCCTGGACCCACTTCGCTCTGTCCGTGTCTTTCCGGAAACCGTAGTAGCTTTGTCCGGACATCCGCTTCTCTTTCTCTTCCTTGCGACGCTGAGATTTCACTTTGGCGTCCTCTTTTTTCTGTAAAAAAAATATTTGATAAAACTTTGATGTTAGACTAGCTCCCCGCGCGCGACTTTGTCTTTAAACACTGTATGTTATTGACCGAGCGAGCGAAGCGTCTCCGTTTCAGCTTGAGCAGGTTCGATAATTATATGAAACTTTTCTGTAGATTCAGTTTTTTCGAAATTATTCAAAATGGCGGAGATATGGGGATTTCGCGATTACCAACTTATGTGCGGTGTTGGTGAACTGACTGCGAAAAAACCAAAACCCGACTGACGACTAGCATACTACCCTACCCACCCTTACGCACCCTTATAATTTGTATATAGCCTGTGGCGCTCGCACGGTTTTGACGAATCATATGACACCCCATTTATTAAAATCGGTCCAATAGTTTAGGAGCTAGAGTGGAACATACGTTTTTTAGTCACATAAATACACACATACCTATAGACTGATAAAATCATAACTCTTCATTAGGCTTCGCTCAGTCGGACAATAAATAACAAATAGGATTTGCCGCAAAGCGTCATTCAAAATCGCGAATGTATGAATTAAAATATTTTGTCAATATTAAAAATATCTAAAAATGGCTTACCTTATTACATTCGCAATTTTGAACTCCGACTGTGGAAGCACACATTTAAATAATATCTGGCGATGTCGAAATACGTTTCTGACAAAACTTTTCTTTTTCGGGACAAGCTTTTCTTGCTGACTTTACTTTTTTGCACAATCACCATCTGCTTATCAAGACAAATCCAACGAGCCCCAACACGGCGGGGCTGTCTTGGCGGCTGCCTGCCGACTGCATCATCAGACCAGCTCCGTGTACCATACTATTGCATTGTCACCGAAGTTACGCCGGTATACCAAATGTCAGCTCAATCGGACACCGGGAAGTGGTTCCAAATTCAATTGCAAGATTTGACCTGAACAAACAAACTCAACAAACTCACAAACCGGCCAAGTGCGAGCTGGACCCGTGCACTGAACCTGTATTCATTAAACTAGCGACCGGCCCTCGCTTCGCTCCGGGTACTATAATATACATGAACTTTCCATGAAAAATTACGTAACTGATGGTGAAACCCGCATTAAAATCCGTTGCGTAGTTCAAAAGGTCTAAGCGTATATACTCGTACATACAAAGGGACAGACGGCGGGAAGCGACTCTTTTTAAAAATACTATGTAGTGATAAGTTTGACTAAAAAATCATTTTCACTTCTCATGCTCTAAAAGTTCGTCTTTATCTCGTGCGCAGGCGACATAAAGTCGCTTCTTATGCTCTAGTGCATAAAGTAAAATCTTCGTCGAAGACCTAGGCAATCGGTCCAACAGCCACACGAACTACTTTAACTTCATAGAATAACCTCTTTATTTTATTTCGTTTCGTCAGTATTCTAAGACCAAGGCAAGGATACCAACAGCCAAAGTACACAATAAAGCTTCATGAAATAAACTTATAATTTTGATTTCGTCGCATTTATTATTATTATTATTTTTATCATGTTGCTGTTTCATTTCCTCGCCATCGAAGTGAAAAGTAGAGTGTACAACTCGTCCATAAAACCCATTTAACATTCGACTATATATCCATCCTCGCTCGCAAGCTCGCTTGGATGGTTAAACGTCTCGCGTAAAATGGTGCGTTTTATGCACTCGTTGTACAATCTACTATTTTGACAAGCTTTTGTTGCCGACTGTACTTGCAGTCGTCATCTGCGCCACGACCAAACTAACGAGTCCCAGCTCGCCCGGTCTACGTCACGTCCAGCGGAGATCCTGTTGCCGCCTCCCGACTCCATCAGATCAGCTCTTTGACACCACCATATTGCATTTTTGTAATAATAGTGTTACGCATAATTGCTTTTAGCCGAAATAATGATGTGCATAATCATCTTTACGCATAACATTAAAAAGCATAAATACAGTAAGCATAATTGTCCTCAAGACTTACGTCAAATAGCATAATTGCAAAAAGTCATAATAATTAATTGGCATCATTACAAAATGCATAACAGTATTGTCCTAAATGGATATCATACTAACCTAACCTAACCTAATGTACCTAACGTGACCTAATTTAACCTTAAGTATCTAATATTTACAGTATTAAGTATATAATATTATGGTTAATCACAGATATGACAAATAATTATTAGCCCAAATAATAATATGCATAATGTGTATTAGTCAAATACAAATTAGTCCAACTAAAATTATTCTAATAGCCTAATATGCTAAAAAAGGAGTATGCTAAATTATTATTATGCGACAGTACAATTATGCCAATACAAATTATACGAAAACAATTATGTGAAAAAATATTAGTCTAAAACACATTATGCGATCCAAGGGGATCCCAAGCTAAACTCGGGGTCAATAGAAACGGCCAAAGACGTCAACAAATTAATATTACTAAATTAGTACAGTTGTGAGTTGACACATAACCTCAAAATTTCATCAAGCGTGTTTTTATTATATAATCCAAAAATCAATATGAAAGTAATTAATCAAGCGTATAATTCATAGTAAAGACATTTTTCGATTCTGAAAAGTACATGACTGTGGAGTAATAATGGTTAATAGGTTAGTTTCGTTTTGTTTACGTCTTTGGCCATTTCTATTGACCCCGATTTTACGAAGTTTATTATTAACCTCCACGCAAACAAGCGGTGTTATAAGTTTGACGCGTGTATCTGTGTATCTGTCTGTGGCATCGTAGCTCCTAAACGGATGGACCCATTTCGATTTAGTTTTTAGGGTTCCGTACCTCAAAAAAAAAAACGGAACCCTTACAGGATCACTTTTTTGTCTGTCTGTCTGTCTGTGTGTCTGTCAAGACCCTTTTTCTCAGGAACGCGTGGAGGTATCAAGTTGAAATTAATATCAAATACATAAGTCTGCAATCCCTTGGATCAGTGAAAAAATCAAACATCTAGGTCAACGCAATCAAAAGATACGGCCGTTTATGCCGCATATTGAAGGGAATCTCAAGGGAATCAAAACCTATAGGGTACTTCCCGTTGACTTAGAATCATGAAATTTTGCAAGAAGCTATGTCTTATAGCACAAGTACAGGAAAAAATCCGAAAATCGTTAATTTGTAGTCACATCACATAAAAAATGAGCCCAGTATAAGCTGACACTCACTAAGTACAAAAGTGCATACTTATTGCGTGTCAGTTTATACTGGACTTTAGTTTATATTGTATTCCCGTGATTTAAGAACTATTTACATGCCTACAAGTTTGTGCGGAACCCTCGGTGCGCGAGTCCGACTCGCACTTGACCGGCTTTTTTTTAATGAGAAAGATGACTTAATCGAGAGTGTTCTTAGCTTGGTTTGATGAAAATCCGTTAAGCCGTTTAAAAGTTATGAGCTCTCAAAGTAGAGCTCCCGGTTTAGTCGGGGGTTTATTAACTCGGTTAGGTTAGGTTAGGTTCGCCGCTCCGGCGCAGACGGTGGGGGATGGGAGCCCCACACCTGCCGTAGGAACGTCACTTGGCGCTCTGGGAGAGGGGCCACGCGTGCTCGGCCTCTCCCTCCATCGGCGCGGGGAGCCCCGGCAATGCTAACGCTTTTTTAGTGGGTTGCGCTCTCTCCCCTTTCTCGCTCTGAGAGGGGGTCAGAAGAGTGAGTCCTACATACCCCCCCGCCACTCCCATGGCGGGGGAAATGTATAAAGCATTTTGAACCTTGACAAAAAAAAAAAAACTTAGAATTTAGAGTACAAATGGCGGTACCTTATCCGTGGCCTTGGTTTGGCAGAACATCTCGTAGTCCACCAGCGTCGTGATGGAGGGGCAGTCGGAGCACACAGCGCACTGAGGGTTCCGCGGCCGGAGCTTCACTGTATACAGTACCGAATGTTTCATGGTAGGAAGTTTCGTGGACAACATTGAAAGTCAAGCATAGCAGTTTTTGTCAAATAAAAAAAAATTTAACAAAAAATAAAACCGTCTTCAAAAACCCACTAAAAAGGATTAAATAAAGACCGGGCTCCTAAGACTCCTAGGAATTGCCTATTTAGTGCCTAATAGGTACATGAAGTATATCCAAGCCGGTGTCAAATAGATACACAATAGCGATAGCAATGATTCTTGCCACCGAATTCGATATATTTCATGTACCTATTAGGCACTAAATAGGCAATTCCTAGGATTCTTAGGAGCCCGGTCTTTATTTAATCCTTTTTAGTGGGTTTTTGAAGACGATTTTATTTTTTGTTAAAACAATTTTTTTTCGCTTTTTAGTGATGCACCTAATATTATTATGTGATAAAGCACATAAACATCACGTTAAGAAACAATAGCCTTATACCAATTTCTCATCACCCTTAACAAAATGTCGCTGTCCAAGATGCAGGGCCGTTAATCATTGAGGAGTTCTCCCGGTACTTCACCATTATTGCAGTTGCACTTCACCACATGCATTATAATCAGTATAAGAGTAGCGTCATGTTCTTAATAAAGAAATCTCATTGCTGGCTCAATTACTTACGACTAAGGAGTTCCGGTGGTCATCTCTGGTCCTCATCATCAGTTCCTCTTCACCAAGAGGTGCTATTGTAATGCAATTTCTTAAGGTCTTGCAGGTAATACCAAAATCGCTGTATGTGTGCCTATAACTTTCGAGGAGTTCCCTCGATTCCTCATGGATTCCATCATCAGATTCTTACTTCGTGACAATGGGACCACTTCGGAAGTATACCTTTTCAAACAAAAAAAGAATTTTCAAAATCGGTGCACAATTGACGGAGTAATCGCGTAACAAACATACAAAAAAAAAGCAACATACAGACGAATTGAGAACCTCCTCCTTTTTGAAGTCGGTTAAAAATACAGGTTGCCCCACAAGTCGTACGTCACGTTGATACCGGAGGTAGACCAGCCTAAGTCGCACCGAACCAGCCTAACATGACCTCAGTAAAAGTCGCATGGTTTTCAAGATATGCCAGTTTAAAGTTATTTGCCAATTTGGAACTCAGGCTATCTCCATACCAAATTTCATCGAAATCGGATCAGCCGTTTTGACATGAAAACGGAACATACACATATGCACACTTTCGCATTTATAATACTTCTCTATATATGTACATCTATCGTTGTCTAGTACCCATAGTACAAGCCTAGAGCTTAGTTTGGGACTAGGTCAATTTGTGTGAGACTGTCCTTTGATATTTATTTATAGCACGCCGTTAGAAGTATACTCCCCCCCCCCCCCTATTTAGCGTGAGGTTGAGCACGGACCGTCCCGGAAGCGGCAGTCGTCGGCGTCGAACACGAGCAGGCGCTGCGCCAGCAGGCGCGCGCGGGGGCGGGCCGCCGCCAGCTTCATGGCCTCCAGCGCCTGCAGCACGCCTGCGCACGCGCACACAACTGTACATCTTTTATTATGCGGTTTGAGCCCGGGCCACACCGGATGCGTGGCGTAGACGTGCGCGTTCGCGTTGTATAGTGTGAAACCTCATATGAGAACGCAGGTATACGACGCAGTGGAACGCGAACGCGCACGTGCACGTCTACGGTACGCATCCGGTGTGGCCCGGGCTTAACCCTTGAATCACCGACATTAATTTCATAGAATGTTTCACTTCCACGTACTGACATTTCCACGTGAGGAAGTTATAATTTGTCTAACCTAACCTACGTAACCCGATAACCTGAAAACAATAAAGTTTCAGCAGAAATTAGCTTTCGACGAAATGAAATTCGGTGAAACGAGACATTCGATGAAATTAATGTCTGCCAAATGAGGGGACATGGAAAATTATACACCAAAACTTTGCTCATGAATCACTCCATCCATTGGTGTAAACCGCATAAAATTCCGTTCAGTACATTTTGCGTTTATCGCGTTCAGAGTGTTCAGACAGACAGACGGCGGAGAAAATTTGTTTTATAATATGCAGTGAAGAAGCGAAAATAGAGCAACACGCGGGTTGAATTAGAGGCGAAGATCTGGTAATAGTAGTTTATGTGACTGGTGCATAATGCCTAATTATGTACAGTTACATACACTATTTTATCTACATACATATTATAAGCTCTCTATGATGTGTTCAGGAACCGCATGTTACGACCGGCATAGCCGGCATTGATCAATTATTAGAACGTCAAAAATGGCGGCAACCGTAGTTTTTTTTTAATTCAGAGACAATCTAGAGTCGGCCTCTACTATCATATCGTTCGATATCAAATTATCAAGTAACATAACTTTATCAAATTGTATATCGTTATAAGAACATTATGTTACTGCTACAGATAAGAAAATTATCATAGTAAAATTGATTGTTGTAATGCTGGTCATTGCCAACGGATTATGAACGCATTATAGAGGACTTATGATATGTGTGTAGATAAAAGTACCTTATGGCCGTGACCACAAGATACTTCACCTGCGAAACGTCACATATAATGGTAGTTCTGACCGTGATAATGTTGACAAAAATGATGACGGCGTTGGTGTTGGTGGATGATAATGATGACGAAAGATTATTGTAAAAAAAAAAAAAAAAAAAATTGTTGATGGTGATAATGGCGATGGTGACAGTGAAGGTTATGGTGGTGGTGATGATGTGGACGGTGACGAGAGTGACGCGGTACCGATGAGGCCGGGCACGGGCCCGGCGACGCCGTCGGCCGAGCAGCTGCCGACCGCGTCGGGCGGCGCCGGCGCCGGGAACAGGCAGCGGTAGCACGGGCCGCGGTACGCCTCCTGGAACGAACACACTTGTTATTGTTACCCCACCACTACTAGCGGTATATCCTGTTGACTGGCGCCCCGCCCCGGCTTCGCACGGCATATACGCACCTAAACCTTAATTAATTAATATACAGGTTTATAACAGAGTTAAAAACCCCCGATATCAGCGCCTAAAAACCCTCTGAGCAATGAGCAAAACCTTTAACGGGCTCCAAGCACGTACATTTTCACTGGAGGGACTTCGTCACTAGAATATTTCAAGAATCAAAAAATCAGATCCCCTCATCAACTAGAAAAGAGCTGATGATCTTCAAACGGCTGAACAGATTTTCATGAAACATGGCTAAGAACACTCGGGATAAAATTATCTATGACACAAAAAAAACTAAACGAAAATCGGTTCATCCGTTTGGGAGCTACGATACCACAGACAGATACACAGATACACAGACAGACACGTTAAACTTATAACACCCCTCTCTTTTTGCGTCGGGATTAAAAATATCACTACATCTGTACATAGTATACCACTCTAACCGAGTTAAAAACCCCCGACACCAGCACCTAAAGAACCCTCAGCCCTGAGGAGCCCTAAAGAGGCAAGCCAGTGTGATTAAGGCACCATTTTGCTTGCACCGACCTTGTCATCAGGATCCTTCCGGTCCCGATAGCCGTAGATGGTGATTTGTCCCTCCATTTTCAGCGCACTCCCGGATATGAGGGGAACCTGCGAATATAAATATATTTAGTCTTTAGAAGGGTCTTTATCGTAGGTCATAAATTTATATGCCATAATGTATCATTTGCCATAATCATTATTTGATATAAAGGCTTTTTTTTTTCTGTAACCGTATAATTTCCAGGATTGTTATGTAAAATAAACCTAACCTAACCTATTTGCTCGTAGAACTGATGGTCGTTGGGGCGGAAAGGTTCTAGAGTGGCGGCCGCAGACCGGAAAGCGAAGGGTTGGCAGGCCTTTCACAAGGTGGACCGACGATCTGGTGAAGATCGCGGGAAGCCGATGGATGCGAGTAGCACAAAACCGGTCGTCGTGGAGATCCTTGAGGAAGGTCTATGTCCAGCAGTGGACGTCTTTCGGCTGATATGATGATGATGATGATGATGATGATGATGATGAACCTAACCTAACGGGTTCCATGCAATGATCTTTTAAATAATCTTGAAATGTTTAAGGTTTTGAAAAAAAAGTCCGGAGAAAATTAAAATTATGACAAATGAAATTATGGCAAAAGTAGGGATTCCATCTTTGAATAGAGCTGTTTTGTAATTGACGAATGAAAAAAAGCGAAATTCTCAATATATATTTGACCATATTGGGATTTGAGCCCGGGACCGCTAGCTTCGTAGGCAGGGCCACTACCAACTAGGCTAACCGCGTCGTCCAAGTTGAAAGCTGGGACGTACCTTGCTGATCACGCAGGCGTCGTTCAGCAGGTACCGCGACGGCATGTTGTCCGTACAGTCCAGCACCATGTCATACTGGCTCACGATCGCCAGCGCGTTAGAAGAGTCCAGCTGGAGGTTGTACGGGGTCAGCGTTATGTGCGGGTTCAACCTGGGAACACACGAATAATTATTGAATTTGGAGCGATACAAATGCGATACAAATTATTAAATATATAAATACCCGATATAATTGCTACTCCTTGAGCTAATAACTTTTAAACGGTTCAACCAATTTTCATCAAACCTAGCTAAGAATGACTCCAATAAAACCCCCCCGACACAAATAACAGGTTTCAATATCATTGAAGTAACACGGTACCAAATTTCGAATCGATAGGACATATGGAAGGTAGTCAGATCCCCTCATCGACTCTTAAAGAGCTGATGATCTTCAAACGGCTGAAAAGATATTCATGAAACATGGCTAAGAACACTCGGGATAAAATTATCTATGACACAAAGAAAACTAAACGAAAATCGGCTCATCCGTTTGGGAGCTACGATACCACAGACAGACACGTTAAACTTATAACACCCCTCTCTTTTTGCGTTGGGGGTTAAAAAGTAGCTATCTATTAAAGAAACCGCGTCCGAGCCGGTTCATCCTTTTGAGAGCTACGATGCCACAGACAGACACACAATGTGGCGGTGATGTGCGCGCGTCACGTGATCACCTGGCGAGCGCGGCGGCGGCGGAGTGCACCTTGTGCGCGTGCGCGGGCGCGTGCGCGTGCAGCAGCTGGCGGTGCAGGTTGTGCACGGCCACCGTGTCGTAGTCCACGAGCCCCAGCGACCCTGGAATAATAATCATAAAACCATTACAGCACAAAACGTCAGCCCTTTAGGTATGTTCTAACACGATGTACGCCGGAATGCCGGCCGGCGCGGCGCGGTGGACTGTTAGCCTGTGTTAAATTGCTCTTATTACATTTATTATCAATTTTGTGTATTCTTATATCCTTACTAGCTGTTGCCCGCGACTCCGTCCGCATAGACACCGTTTATCGCTAATCTCATAGCAACTATAAAATTTTCCTAATCCGGGATGAGGACTATCCGTTTGCCAAATTTCATCCAAATCCGTTCAGTAGTTTTGGTGTGAACGAGTAACAAACATACATCCGTCTATAATATTGGTAGGATCCCATATTAGACCTCAAGGTTGCTAATGCATTTGCAGTCATAGGACGGCAGTCTTGAGATAGCAAGTGTATAGATACACATCCCTCAGATCCGACTTACCATCAGATGGCTTGTGTACCCGTTTACTTTCTCTACCATAATAAGGAATACCATTTTCAACTTCACAGGTTACGAAGAAGGGGAAACCGTGAGATCTTTGGATGATTACTACGAAACACTCATATCGAAATATCAGTAGCACACCTTTTTCACTCGCCAATTGTCATCAAATCGTGAGAAAGGGAGTTAACGTATCGACAAACTACAGTTTTCAAAGTAGGCCCTGTTCGGGGCGAGCCGGGTCCATATTGGGTTGCATACATATTGTTAGTTATAATGTGTTTTAAGTCATAATTTTCGCAAGTCAAAAGTTATTAGAACGTCAAAAATGGCGGCAACCGTAGTTTTTTTTAATTCAGAGACAATCTAGAATCGGCCTCTACTATCATATTGTTCGATATCAAATTATCAAGTAACATACGAGATTTGTCAAAATTGTATGCAATTGACATTTCATTTCGAATTAAATGTCATCTCGAGTGATAGTAGAATTGAGGTCTATAAGAACATTATGTTACTGCTACAGATAAGAAAATTATCATGGTGAAATTGATTGTTGTAATGCTGGTCATTGCCTACGGATTCTGAACGCATTATAGAGGACTTATAGTATGTGTGTAGATAAAGTAACCTAACCTTACTAATCTACACGATAGATGTTTATTGAAAAAATTATGAGTAACATTACATTATGACAAACAATATGTATGCGAATAGACCTTTTCGTGGGCGAGCCACTAGTGCTGTACTGACCGATGCCGGCACCAGCGAGGTAGGCAGCAGCGGCGCAGCCCAGCCCGCCGCACCCCACGACCAGCACGCGCGCGCTACACAGCGCGCTCTGTCCCGCCACGCCGATCTCAGGCAACAGGATCTGCCGGCTGTACCTGCAACCAATAACAAGTGTGGAAGGGTACTAACAGTCCATCAGCCCACATTAGTTTGTTGGTTCAACATATTAGAACACAGATTCAATTTCTAATCTGTTACTTCATAGACTTTGGACACCAGGCCAAATTTACTACTTGGCTCTTGGAACCATTAGTCTGTGGGTGTTGTTAGGGGTTAACACAGGGATATCCCAGAGGCAGGTGTTACCAGGGGACCAAAGTCCATTGGGATGTTGATGTTGATGACATTAAATTGGTTATCATAAATTCTATCTTTATCAAATTTGGTAGAAAATTAATTGAGGCTAATACAATTTTCAAGTTGTCACGCCATGTCACAATTTTGACTTGGACTTCGTCACACATTCACGTACCTCTCTATAGCCCATCTAGGCAGTGTTCCCACCAGCGCCTGACCTTGGAACCCTTCAGGATCTATAGGAACCTGAGACTTCTGCAAAAAAATGTATATCTAAATTTCAAATACATGTTCCTAAAAAGTATGAATTATAATGCTGAATAACTACTTAGAATTGAGTTAAATAAATCCTATCCTAGATATTACAAATACTTCAATAATACTATAATATAGCATAGTAACTAATAAATAAAAGTAGGTAAGTAAGGATGTTTACGGACATCAAAAGATCAAGTTGTATTCAGTAACTTGGTTATAAACAAGAAACAGGGAACAATAACTCGAATACAAGCAAACGATTACTTGATAAACGATCGCATCGTCTTCCGAAAACACACATGTTATAGAAGCAGTCTACAAAAATCATAACAACACTTACCGACTTCCATTTCTTCTTCAAATCATACAATTCATTTTCTTTTTCCGCTAAAGTTTTGCGTAAAGTAGCTATCTCACTTTCTAATCTGTTTATACTTTCCATAGCAACTAATAAAACTTTATTAAAGTAAACTAAATATTCACAAGTTCACGCAATCGACAATATACAATAGCACGTCGGGAGTTACTGTAGGACTGACCACAGACTACTTAGGGATAATAAGACCGGTAACACACCTCCGTCGCGAAATCGATGCAGCGAAACCGCTGACGTTCCGCCACCGTTTGTCCATTATATGACGAGCGAAACATTAGCGAAACTGCCTGCGGAATTTTGGCGACGCCACTCACATCTCCGCCGCGAAATCGATGCAGCGAAACCGCTGACCGAATGTGAGCGGCGTCGCCAAAATTCCGCGAGAAAGAGATAGAAGCATGGTCAATTTAACGCGGTAGAACAGGCAGTTTCGCTAATGTTTCGCCCGTCATATAAAGGACAAACGGTGGCGGAATGTAAGCGGTTTCGCTGCATCGATTTCGCGGCAGAGATGTGCTACCGGTCTTAGCTTAGACCATTTGCTGTCAACTGTCAGTTAAGATTTAAATTGTTTGAGCTACACAGAAAAACGTCAAAACGTCACAGATTCTTTTTTACAGCGAAAGCGTTGTGAGCTTGCGACTGTTGCCGCCATTAACCGCCTGTTTCACAATCGTTAAGTAAAGCACATCTGCATATCTGTACCTATATCTAATAGGATCACTTTGTTGTCCGTCTGTCTGTCTGTCAAGACCCTTTTTTACCTGACTGCCTGAAGGAGGGTTATGTTTTTCGAGCGTATGTATGTATGTCTATTTCTTTGTATTGCTCTGCAGCCTAAACAGCTTGTTGGATTTTAACATATGAGGTATCATTGGATTCGTCTTAACTGTCGGAGTGACATAGGGTATATATTATTTCAATATAGTATCCGCGAAAAATAAATTGGGGGGAAAAAAGTATTTTTTATTATAACAATATAGGTATCAAATGAAAGCTAATAAATAGCCCATTCCAAATATATCATACATTATAACGATTTGAATCTACCATTTGAAAAGCTGAAAAAAACTGGGCAAGTGCGAGTTAAACTCGCGCAGTGAGGGTTTCGTACACATTTGGCTGGTTTTTAGTATTTGTTGTTTTTCTATAGGATTTGTTCTATAATCATACCAAATTTGACGCTTGTAGGTTTTACCGATTTTACGATACGACATAAATAAAAATACGTTGAACAAAAAACGTTTCTTGTATGGGGAATTTTACTTTATTATTTCACTTTTTTTATATTATTTGTTAAGAAATCCGCCGTCATAAAATAACACATTCTGAAAAAAAGCCGGTCAAGTGCGAGTCGGACTCGCGCACCGAGGGTTCTGCACAAACTTGTAGGTATGTAAATAGTTTGTAAATCAATCATACAATAGAAAAAAATCCAGAATAAACTTGTTACAATAACACACACACACACACACACACACACACACACGCGCGCGCGCGCACACACGCACACACACACGCACACGCGCGCGCGCGCGCGCACACACACACACACACACACACACACACACACACACACACACACACACACACACACACACACACACACACACACACACACACACACACACACACACACACACACACACACACACACACACACACACACACACACACACACACACACACACACACACACACACACACACACACACACAGACAGACATACACACGCAGAGAGAGACACACACAGAAAGACACACACACATACACAGAGAGAGAGAGAGATAGAGATAGGTACACTCCTTGATTTTGATTTCTTGGTCTCATGAACAAAGTGCTTCATTTCACGTAAATCAATCATAGCATGCATTTTTAGTTTATAGTTTTTAATTTTGCAAGTCTAGTCGTGTAATAGATAAAGCTAAACTGGAATTTTGGCCAGTAAATTGATTATACTGGTTAACATAATTAGCATAATATAAAAATCATGTAACCTAAAGGAAGAGCGGCGCCACCTAACACAAGCTTTTTTTTGCTTACCGGGTGGCACCATCACCTTAGATTATAGAAAAAGTGTATATTATGTAATAAAGAATTTTGTATTTTTGTATTTTGTAAACTGACACGCACTAAGTATGCACTCTCGTACTTAGTGAGTATCAGTTTATATTGAAATATTATATACCCTATGTCACTCCGACAGTTAAGACGAACTTATATTATATGTTAATATCCGTCTAGCCGTTTAGGCTGCAGAGCGTGCCAAAGAAATAGACATATGTACATACATACATACTCTCGAAAAACATAACCCTCCTTCGGGCAGTCAGGTAAAAAAATAACAAGTTTTGGTTTAAGAGCAGGTCCAGTTGAGGCGATTTACGCGCGAGTCGAGTCGAGAAAACGCCTTATTTGGACCTGCTCCAAGAACACATTGTTTTTCACTTCTCATGCTCTTAAAATGCTACTTTAGTCTCTGCATATCGGGACTAAAGTTCCTTTTTAATCTATAGGGATTAAAGTATTTTTTTTTTAATTTGCTTTGGAAACCCCTAAACAGCCAATCACGGTGTAAGTGAATGGAGGATTATTACAGAATAAGTACATGCATAGAAACCGGAATATAAGAAAGAACAAATGACGTAAGGTTGACCTTTTTATATTTATGGCATTCATAAAGAGTTAGAAAGAGATGTCCTTATAGGTATTCTTTCGTTTTCCATCATGTTGCCAAAAGATTTTAGACGTCAAATTTGAATGGACCGCGATGAGCCCGTCATTGGACCCCTACACGAACCTACAGTACAGTACAGTACAGTACAGTACAAAATTAAAAAGTCGATATGCGAATAATTTTGTGTCAGGGTGACTTCTTCATTTAGTAGCTTTATTAGTTTGACAGTGTTGTGAATATATATCGATATTTTCAGATTTTCAAAACATGAAAACTTGATACTAGAATTATTGTCGACTCAGCAGCAACACTGGCGTTAACCGATCCTTGTGACAACATGATGGAAAACAAAATAATACCTTTAAGGACATCTTTTTCTAACTCGATATGAATGCTATGCCATAAATAGGGGCCGTATTAATAAACTCATCTCAACTGTGATCCCCGTCACAAGATGCGTCAAAAATGACAGTTTTCTATGGATTGACGTTTACTTTGACGTATCTTGAGACGGGGATCAGAGTTGAGATGAGTTTATTAATACGGCCCTAGAAAAAGGTCATATACGTCTTTTGCTGTTTCTTATAGTTCGGTTTCTATGAAAGCACTTATTCTGTGGTATAGACAATTTTAGGGCGTGGAAATAACCTCAAAATGACAACTGTGCAAAAATATTCAAAAAAAAGTATTTAATTTCGTGAAACACGATTAATGATTACGAAAATGAATCAAGTTAATTGTATTAAGGATGAATTTAATTTTTTATGCGTGGACCATGCATAATAAATTTTGATTAGTTTTGAAAAAATAGTTTTCAGGTTTGAATCTGTTGGCTAAATATGCAAGCATTTAAAGCGTCACTTTACAAAAGAAAAGAAAATTAAAAACCGCGGAACAAATTTTTTTGCTGTTGTAATTTTGTATAGAACGTCGTTATTTTTCCTCGCATTCGAAGTGAAAAGTAGTGTTTAACTCGAGACTAAAAAGCCATAATGTCACTCGAACTTCATCCACCCTCGCTTTGCTCGGGTGTATAAATATCTCGTGTCATAATGGCTTACTTTAGTCCCTTTTTGAACAATCTACTATTATTTAAAAAAAATAAGCATTTATAGACTTGATAAACTTATTTTATTTTTAGCACTACTATACTATGCTATAATATTCTATTTATTTAAGGTAAATTGCTTGTTGTCTAATATCTTAGAGCAGATATTGCGTATTCAACTGGGTTGTCTGTGTCTCGTGTGAATACGCATGTGCGTGGCCATATTGCTCTTCGATGCGAACCACTTCAAGCAGTTATCGCACTGAAAGGGTTTATATTCCGCGTGGAGAAGCTTATGTCGGTCCAAACTGCTTTTTAGCCTGAAGCGCTTCAAACAAACATCGCACTTGTTGAGTTTATCCCCCGTATGAATGCCCGCGTGCAGCTCCAAAGCACCCTTTTCACCAAACTGCTTCGAGCAGATACCGCACTTAAAAGGCTTGTCTTTCATGTGAAGATACCTGTGCCTGTTCCAACTAGATCTGTGCGTGAACTGCTTTGAGCATACATCGCATTGGTGAGGTTTGACCCCTGTGTGGAGCAGCTTGTGCCTAATCAAACAGGCCCTTTGTGTGAAATTCTTTAAGCACACATCGCATTTATAAGGCCTCTCGCCCGTGTGGACTGTCTGGTGTTCCTTCAAATGATTCTTTTCCTTAAACTGCTTTGAACAAATATGACATTTCATTTTTTCCGTGTGTATACGCATATGATTTCTGTACCTACGTTCTGTTGTAATAATTTTGCTACAAATTTCACATGGATAAAGTTCTTTTCCTATTGTGTGATTTGTGTTATGGTTGTGTGTTTTGATTTTTTTTATAGTTTCCTCAACACTGTTGTTTATGCCACTTTCGTGGCCGGTGTCGCGGACAGGTTGCGCTGGGCGCACTGGGGGCTCTGCGTAGTACTTCGTCTCCGAGACGGCCACCTTCTTGACAGTAACTCCATTTGCTGAAACAAATGAAAACTTATGTTGAATATTCATCAGTTTAAACACACACAGTAATATTTTTGAAGTTGACCCAATAACAAAAGCCGGTCAAGTGCGAGTCGGCCTCGCGCACCGAGGTTTCCGCATAAACTTGTAGGTATGTAAATAGTTCGTAAATCACGGGAATACAATATAAACAAAGTCCAGTATAAACTGACACGCAATAAGTATGCACTTTAGTACTTAGTGAGTGTCAGCTTATACTGGAGTAATTTTTTATGTGATGTAACTACAAATTAACGGTTTTCGGATTTTTTCCTTTACTTGTGCTATAAGACATAGCTTCTTGCAAAATTTCATGATTCTATGTCAACGGGAAGTACCCTATAGGTTTTGATTCCCTTGAGATTCCCTTCAATATGCGGCATAAACGGCCGTATCTTTTGATTGCGTTGACTTAGATGTTTGATTTTTTCACTGACCCAAGGGACTGCAGATTTATGTATTTGATATTAATTTCAACTTGATACCTCCACGCGTTCCTGAGAAAAAGGGTCTTGACAGACACACAGACAGACGGACAACAAAGTGATCCTATAAGGGTTCAGTTTTTTTCTTTGAGGTACGGAACCCTAAAAATTGACGAAAATTTACAACTATGACGGGAAGCAGTTTCAGTCTTGGTTTTCCTCTGTCGCTTTTCATTCCTGTCGAAAATATGCTACTGGAAATAAATTAATGATGGGAAAAATGCAAACAGTTAATTTGTCTAACAAAAAAAAATATTTTAACAATGTCATATTTTATTCTATGGAGTGCCATTCTCTCTTATCGGACCAGTTATTTTTCACATAATAATATCTCAGGAAACACTCAACCACCTTGACAACCTCAGAATTCGAAGATCAAAGGGTATACAGCATGACACTCCTTGGATAGAGACCAATCCAACGATACCATGCAAGCAGTCTATCCATTTAGTCTGCAAGTCCAAATGAAACAGGCATGGATACATACGACCGAAAAACAGTACTCTTCTGCATACATAACCTATACTGTGGGGTTTATGGGTTTTTTATTTCAATTTCGTATTAAGGACATCATGCCAACACTTTTCCATTATATTTCAAACATCTCCTCAGTATTGATGTAATATACTAAGCAGAGACTGTAATACCAATATAATTTAGATATCAATATCGGATATTGATATAAATATCAATACATAGGTATCTTTTTATTGATATAGGTATTGATAAATAATTTTCAGTACATTAATATCTATATTTTGACAGAACTCCGTCATTTATGAACCGATTTGAAATTATATTTTTATTCAGTCAGGTACATACTTACATACCCAAATGAATACATACTCGGTTCAGATTGGTGTCATTTCTATTAGAATTAAAAATCGTAGGTATTCATATTCATATTCATTTATTGCATCCATGGTATTTACGGAGGTCTTCCAAGGATAATAAGGTACTAGACATGGACCTTATTAGGGTATGGCATGGTATAGTCAAAGAGACTAATGTCAATACACCCATTTAAACAGTGGCAATATTTGGCCAGGTGATTTGCTAAAAAAATATGTACATACATACTATCGGAACCAAGTATTGACAAAAGAATCGATATCTGTTTACCGATATAATATATTTGAGAAGTATCGATATTGTTGTAGATATTTTCTTAAAAATATCGACATGTCTCGGTTATCGCTATAATCCCTGATACCAAGTTGCGCAATAAAGTCGGTAACTCGACAGCTATCCTATACTATTAAACGAGAAATGTAAAATAAATTGCGGAAACACTACACCGTTAACAGCCCCCTTTATACTCACCCATGTCCTGTAGCTGCAGTGTGTCTAGCCCCCGCATCAGCTCGTTCTTCTCGTGCTGGGTGTACTGGGGCACCTCCCTCTCCTCCTCATACTCCTCACATTCCACTTTCACAACAAACAGCGGGTCCAGCGACATGCTGCTCCGGCAGTCTTCTTTTTACGGCGTTTCGTAGGGAATATTGTGTAAGGAACTGTTTTAATTCTACTTGCGCAGCCAGGATACGGTGCCGGCAGACACGCGGTGCAATTATAAAACTTTTAAAAGTAAGTATAGGATAAACATCTCTTATTTATTTTCGACAAAATAAACAACACTGATAAAAACAAATCAATACCTATAAAGCTATGTCTACACCTGTGCGCTTTCATGTTCAACTTGCGCGTTCCTGTGACGCATGCCTCTACAACCACAGCGCATGCAATAACGCATTCGCTCAAACTGGTTTGATATCAGCGCATAGCCGTAGCGCACGCTGATCCGTCACCGTTGGGTCGACGTGCAACATTTTGCAAATAAAATGCCGGAAGATAAAGTCAAAACATTGGATTTTATTGAAGATTCAGTGTCACTAGATACATCGTGTACAATGTTTGCAGATGACGTGTCCCTAATGTTCAACTGTACTACGAACGACGACTGTAACGAACGTGTCAAAGCAGCACTAGGAAAAGTAGATACCTGGTTATCTGATCACAATTTAGAAATCAACTACAAGAAAACAAAAATAATCCAATTCAAACCGTATCAAAAGAAACCTCTGCATATGCGTTTAATATCTAAGAACGGGAAAATTGAAGAAGTACATCACTTTTCACTATTAGGCATCACTATAGACACTAGCATAAACTGGAAAATGCATATTTCTATTATAAAATCTAAATTGACAAGATTCGTATATGCACTCAGCGTGTTGAAGGTCAATACTAACTTCGAAACAGCACTCACGGCATACTACTCATACGCATATGCCTGGCTCCGTTATGGAGTGATACTGTGGGGCGCCAGCACGGATGCACAAGACCTGTTTGTGCTGCAGAAGAAGTGCCTGCGCATCCTCATCAACATACGCGGAACGGAAACCTGCCGGCCTCACTTTAAAGATAAGAAAATCCTCACTCTCCCTTCCATTTACATACTACAAGTATGCACGTTTGTGAGAGAGCATATGCACTTTTTCCGCCAAGTTAATGATGCGCCAAATCGTAGAATAGTAACTCGACACGAAAATAGACTAAACTTACCAAAATCAAACTTAGCGATGCATAGAGACAGTCCATATGTGAGATTTATAAAAATATATAACAAAGCCCCTGCAAATATTAAAGACGAAAAGAAAGACCATTTGTTTAAATATAAGTTAAAAGTATTCTTGACAAAAAAGGGATACTACACAATTAATGAATTCTTGAACGATACTGACTGATAACATGTGAAACTTTGACATAATTAATAAGTATAATTGCAATCTCTTAATAATTGACAGATTTTTTAAATAATAAAAAAAAAAAAAAAAAAAATTGTAACTTTACCTAAATATATTGACATAATTATCGGCTATTTGGAAAGATGACATGTAAATCCTTCTCCTAGTTAGAATATGAACTATATTTTGGGTATGTGAAATTTAAATTATAACATGATCGCAAATATTGTCACAATATAATGTAATTCCTCAGTTGAAATTAGAATTGTTACGCCCTACCAGGGCCCATATGGATCTAAATGTACTGAACTTTGAGACCTGTACAACTATGGTTTACAATAAATGCTATGACTATGACTATGACTATGACACCCTCGTATTGCATGCGCTTGACGCAAGACAAATTGAAATCTTGAAAGCGCAAGTTGAACATGAAAGCGCACAGGTGTGGAGATAGCTTAAATTTACTATAGGCTCATGCCATAAGCTATGTCTACACCTTTGCGCTTTCATGTTCAACTTGCGCTTTTCTCTGACGCATGCCTCTGCAACCACAGCACATGCCATAACGCATGCGCTCAAACTGGTTTGACAGCAGCGCATGCCCGTAGCGCACGCTGATCCGTCACCGTTGGGTTGATACGTACGCTGCATGCGTCAAGCGCACAGGTGTAGACAATAAGCTGCATGCGTCTTAAAGCAATCAATATTGAATGCGCTTTACGCAAGACGAATCGAAATTTGAAAGCGCAAGTTGAACATGAAAGCGCACAGGTGTGGACATAGCTATAGACTCATTTACTTACTGCCGTAATGCCGGTTTCACACCTCCGCCGCGAAATCGCGAAACTGTGGCGGAATCGTGATATTTAATACGAAATTGAACTTTATTTCGTTGCCAGAGTTTCACTACTACAGTTCCGCGGCGGAGATGTGCTACCGGCGTAAACTCTACAGGGGGGCTTCTTTGAAAATCGAAGTTCGAAGTTACGTTAGCTCTTCCCTTTCTCAAGTGAAACATCTCTACTAACACCAAGAGCAATTTAGTGCGAACACTAGTATTCTCGATATTTATATACGGTGCAGAGACATGGACCCTAAAGAAGCCAGACCGTGACCGTATCGAATCCTTCGAAATGTGGTGCTGAAGGAAAATTCTGGGTATACCATGGACAATTGGACAGCTCGCTGCACCAATGTGTCGATCTTAGCTGAACTCAAAATCCGAACTAGACTGTCCACCACTTGCCTACGTCGGGTTCTTGAATAGTTTGGTCATTTAGCTAGGAAGGAGAGTGATAACCTGGAAAAGCTGATGATCACTGGAAAAATCGAAGGCAAACGGCCAAGGAGCATGAGCCCGACACAGTTTCGCACAGCTCTCAGTGCACGACGCGCGACGCATTGTCCAAGAAAGACTGTTTCGAGGAAATGAACGCGACCCTCAGTAATGAGGAAACCGATGCAAGGAGGAGGTGGAGTGCGAGTGAAAGGGATGGTGCGTCTGAACGTTCGAAATGAGTGTTTTATGGTAACCATCCAGATTAACAAGGCTGGAACCAAAATTTGACATCAATGACAAGTAAAATAGTCACTAATTAAAATCCAAAATATCGGTTATTAGCACGTAGATAGTGATTTTAGAATCATTGCCGCAAGTACCTTAACAACTTCACTGTCCAATGAGTCATATATGACTCACACATGCCATTTGGAATACGTCTATGAGTCACATATGACTCAATTTTGTAGTGAATTTCGTTTTTATTTTTTAGCCGAACGTGATGCAATGCCTTCGTGTTTGCAACATGAACGTGTAGCAAAAACCCCTATTTTGCAAAGCAAGAAAAAAAAATCGTGATATGTTTTTAATTTTGATTTTTCAGCCTATAATAAAAATGAACATCTCAACTTTTTCAACTGTTTATTACACATTTTTATTCCAAATCTAACTTATAATAATATAAAGAATCAATAGCAACATTCAAGTATGTTTTTCATTAAATTTGAATGAAAGTGCTGAAAGTTATCTGTTTACATAGACAATTACGTGCTCATATGAGACTCACTGGGCGTGGACAAAAAAAAAATACGCACCACGCTCTTTGATTCACAAATGACTCACAAAAACGTGTTCATATGTGACTCATTGAGCTTGGTCAAAAAGAATCTTAGCACCACAGACACATATGACTCGCAAATAAAAGTGCTCACATTTGACTCACTGAACTTGGTGGAAGAAATTTTATATACCACGCTCATGAATCAAATATGACTCACAAATAAAAGTGCTCACATATGACGCACTGAGCGTGGACTCAAAAAGTTTTACGTACCTACCACGCTCTTGAGTCACATATAACTCTCAAAATAACGTGTTCATATGTGACTCATTGGCTTGGTCGAAAAAAATCTTCGCACTACGCTCGTGAGTCACATATGACTCGCAAATAAAAGTGCTCACATATGACTCACTGCACTTGGTGGAAGAAATTTTATATTTTATTTTTATATTTTATATATATATATATATATATATATTATAATTTCATATATATATATTAAAAAAATAAAAAAATAAAAAAAAAAAAATATAAAAATAAAAAAAAAATAATAAAAATAATAATAATAATAATATAAATATAAATATATTAAAAAATGAAATTATAAAATATATATATATATATATATATATATATATATATATATATATATATATATATATATATTTTATAATTACATTTTTTTTTATTTTATTTTATATTTTATTTTTGTATGTTTATCGTTGTCTAGTACCCATAGTACAAGCCTAGAGCTTAGTTTGGGACTAGGTCAATTTGTGTGAGATTGTCCCCTGATATTTATTTATTTATTTATTTATACCACGCTCATGTATCAAATATGTATAGTATAGTAGTAACATTCTATTGATTTAATAAACATTAACCCCCTTACTAATAAACGTTGAGTAACGGCTAAGTAGTTATACAATGCTTTGTCCTTATCTGTC
Source organism: Tortrix viridana (assembly GCA_963241965.1). Classification (NCBI taxonomy): domain Eukaryota; kingdom Metazoa; phylum Arthropoda; class Insecta; order Lepidoptera; family Tortricidae; genus Tortrix; species Tortrix viridana. Next base: position 157,318 of record OY725199.1, on the reverse strand, counting down.
ATTGTGACATTTGAATTCGACAGATAAGGACAAAGCATTGTATAACTACTCAGCCGTTACTCAACGTTTATTAGTAAGGGGGTTAGGAGGGACGTGGGGTAGTTTGAAAACGCTTTGTATGGGGACAGTGAAGTTGTTAATATAAAGTTCACGTATTACGATTTTTGTACCGGCCTCTAGGTGGTCGTAGCGGTAAACGTTATAAGCGTAATCCGGAACATAATCTTATGACACACCACATGACATTGACACATTGACAGCTCATGTACTTACGTATGCGGTTTACATGTCGACTGATGAGGCGAATGAATTTCTTACGGAAATCAACGTAAACAATTAGAGTTTTTTCATTAAGTACTCCTTTAAAATGCTGTTTGAAGTGTTCATGTAAGTGTGTAGAATATATTCATATTTTATCAATACAACATAAGTTAATAGCTAAAGTAAGAATAACAACAACAAAATAATTATTACGTGTTTTCAAAGTGATGTAAGATAAGTAATGCATTTTATTTAACGGTAAGCTAACCGCGCCTTCGTCTTACGGTTCCCGCTATCCCCACGGGAACTTAATAATTTGTAGTAATGTTTTGGGTCCTATAAACACAAATTTCATTCATGACTACAGTCTCGCTAATACAATGCGTTGTAACTCAGTTTAGGCCTTGTTTTTCCATTTTTTAAATCAGTGTTTTTCTATCTTTCTCTATTCACCCTCACTCATTCACTCAATCTTTCTCTTTTTGCATCAGGGGTTAAAACTAACAATGCAATTTTATTAACCCTTTACTTCGCAATGTTGAGCCGGCTCAACTAGTTAAAGGTTCACTTTTTTATATTTTTCCTTTAGTCGCATGTGGTCCCGTTTGCAATTTGTCCCGTTCGCAATTCGTCCCGTTTGCAAATCGTCCCGTAAATGCACCTCGTCCCATTCGCACTTCGTCCCGTTCGCAATTCGTCCCGCTAGGAAATCGTCCCGTAAACGCACCTCGTCCGATTCGCAATTCGTCCCGTTAGCATTATGTAGTGGGCTACTTTTACTGGACTGCCAAGAAGAGTTGTTTTTCGTGCATGTGTTCTAGGCAGGGCTGGGCAAAATACCTGCTACTACTATAGTATTTCAAATACAAGTTACAAAATACATTTGAATGAGGTATTTGAAATACTAAATACAAAATACTTTCATGACAAGTATTTAAACTACAAAATATAAATTACAGTATTCAAGACCATGTATATTTGAAATAAAAAATACAAATTACAGAATTTTAAATAATTTTTTTTAGTGAGGCTAATTATAAAGAGACTTTTTTAATTAGCTGGATATATCTATTTTTAACCCCCGACGCAAAAAGAGAGGGGTGTTATAAGTTTAACGTGTCTGTCTGTGTATCTGTCTGTGGTATCGTAGCTCCCAAACGGATGAACCGATTTTCGTTTAGTTTTTTTTGTGTCATAGATAATTTTACCCCGAGTGTTCTTAGCCATGTTTCATGAAAGTCTGTTCAGCCATTTGAAGATCATTTTCTAGTTGATGAGGATATCTGATTTTTTAATTCTTGAAATCTTCTAGTGACGAAGTCCCTCCAGTGAAAATGTACGTGCTTGGAGCCCGTTAAAGGTTTTGCTCATTGCTCAGAGGGTTTTTAGGCACTGATATTGGGGGTTTTTAACTCGGTTAGGTTATATAGCAAGCAGAAACTTGTCTGATAGTCTACTTCCGTAAATGATCCGTTTATATGATTGATTACACTTGTGTGTTTTTTTATTTAAGTAAAATTTCACTTATGTTATTACACTACACAAAAGATTTGGAAAAAAGTGTTTTGTGCAAATGTATTTTAAAACACAAAGTACTTGAAATATAAATTACAAAATACATGTAAGTGAAGTATTTGAAATACTAAATACTTTATTGGGTGACTATCCTTTAGTAGAAAGTCAATACCTCGAATTTCGGTTCTCCAACCACGTTTGTCAGAATTTTCAGTTGTTCGAATCACGATAGTTAGAATTTCATTGCTTTGTAATTTCATTTACTCGAAGTCATTTGTTGTCCGAAACTACAGTTCTCCTAATTTCACTTGCTGCTTTTTCAATACATCGAATATTAATAGGCAAAATTTTCTGTTCAAAAAAAAACAAATACCCCCCCTCACTAGGTTGGGTTAGGTTAGAACTATGACCACAACAGCACGCGAGCCGAGCGAGCGAAGCGAGCGTGCCGCGGCAGCGGCAGGCGAAGCGCCCGAAACATAATCGGGGAAAACCTATTCTGTGAAAAGTGCATTCGAGATATTAAAACTTCGTAGATTTGAACATATTTTCAATTAAAAATCGGAAATGTAATAATCGAAGTAATGAAATTCGGAGAAACGAAAATTCGAAGAAGTAAAAATTCGCGTTACTGAGAATCGAAGTATCGTGTTCGGGCAAAATAAAATCGAGCTATTAATTTTCTACGAAACAATACCTACCCTACTTTATTAGGTAGTATTTGAAATACAAATACAAAATACATATTTGTATTTCAAATACAAGTAATTGAAATACTGCCCAGCCCCGGTTCTAGGATAGGAGGCATAAAAAAGAAAATGGAGGATTTTAAGTGCCGTAATGTGTGGCTCTATTTAATAAAAACTAAAAAAGTAAGTATGAAATGAAAATAAAATAAATGACGCGCGTAAAACAAAACCCTTCTTGGCAGACGGGTAAAAAAATAAAAAACCTGACTGCTTTATAAAATATCAACAGAAAAGCTAAAAAAATCCGGTCAAGTGCGAGTCGGACTCGCGCACCGAGGGTTCCGCACAAACTTGTAGGCATGTAAATAGTTCGTAAATCACGGGAATACAATATAAACAAAGTCCAGTATAAACTGACACGCATTAAGTATGCACTTTAGTACTTAGTGAGTGTCAGCTTATACTGGGCTCATTTTTTATGTGATGTAACTACAAATTAACGGTTTTCGGATTTTTTCCTTTACTTGTGCTATAAGACATTGCTTCTTGCAAAATTTCATGATTCTAAGTCAACGGGAAGTACCCTATAGGTTTTGATTCCCTTGAGATTCCCTTCAATATGCGGCATAAACGGCCGTATCTTTTGATTGCGTTGACTTAGATGTTTGATTTTTTCACTGATCCAAGAGACTACAGACTTATGTTTTTGATATCAATTTCAACTTGATACCTCTACGCGTTCCTGAGAAAAAGGGTCTTGACAGACACACAGACAGACAGACAGACGGACAACAAAGTGATCCTATAAGGGGTCCGTTTTTTTCTTTGGGGTACGGAACCCTAAAAATAGTGACTCTGTAAGCTGTAGACCTTGCAACAAACTTAACTTTGCCGTTGGGTAACTGTTATCCTCATACATCGACATAGGTCGCGGTCAGTTCACCAACACCGCAAATAACTTGATAATCGCAAAAACCCCCATATCTCCGCCATTTTGAAAAAATTCGAAAAACTGAATCGACAAAAAAAAATCCATATAATTGTCGAACCTGCTCACTAAATTTAACGAGAATCTTTTCCGTAACTCGACGACTTAGCGCCTATTTTGCGTGAGAAGAGTAATGGCTAGTCTTGCCATCCTGTTTCTTGTTAAATTTACCTGGCTAGCGGCCCCCGCGAGCCAGCACCCTGCGAACATCAGGTTGAAAAACACATCGCTTTAAATGACGCCAAAATATTGCATCAAAATCTATTGTATTCGTTTTAGGGGTTTTGTTAGCGGTCCCGGGTTCGAATCCCGGATTGGGCAAATATTTGTGTGATGAGTACGAGTATTTGTTCCTGAGTCATGGATGTTTTCTATATATTTAAGTATGTATTTCTCTAAATAAGTATGTATATCGTTGCCTAGTACCCATATTACAAGCCTAGAGCTTAGTTTGGTACTAGGTCAATTTGTGTGAGATTTTCCCTGTTATTTCTTTATTTAACACACCAACCAAATAAATACAAATTGCAAGATTTGATTACATTGTTTATGTTTGCTATTATATGTGACGTTCTCAATATAAAGGGACCTTATGGAGGAAGGCAGTTACGCTCTTCTTATTCTTGTAACTATACGAATACTATGGTAACAGTTCTAATAACGGAGTAACCGCCTGCCTCCATAAGGTCCCTTTATATTGAGAACGTCGCATATGGTAAGTTACAAGTGAATCTAATAAAGCTATCTTCTCCAGCCTGCTAGGGGCCCTGCCCCTGTTCCTCATGATCCTGCTGGTGCTGGTCGCATTCGTGCTCATCCCGAGCGCGTTCATCTTCGCCTCGTGGTACATGCGCATCCACGAGCGCAAGAGGCAGCGGCGCGAGCGCGACGGCGCCAACGTGGCGTTCTTCCACCCCTACTGCAACGCCGGCGGTGGGGGGGAGAGGGTGCTGTGGGTCGCGATAAAGGCTTTCTTGACCAGGTTGGTTTTTAACCCCCGACGCAAAAAGAGAGGGGTGTTATAAGTTTAACGTGTATCTGTGTATCTGTCTGTGGTATCGTAGCTCCCAAACGGATGGACCGATTTTCGTTTAGTTTTTTTGTGTCATAGATAATTTTATCCCGAGTGTTCTTAGCCATGTTTCATGAAAATCTGTTCAGCCGTTTGAAGATCATCAGCTCTATTCTAGTTGATGAGGGGATCTGATTTTTTAATTCTTGAAATCTTCTAGTGACGAAGTCCCCCAGTGAAAATGTACGTGCTTGGAGCCCGTTAAAGGTTTTGCTCATTGCTCAGAGGGTTTTTAGGCGCTGATATCGGGGGTTTTTAACTCGGTTAGGTTATTACAAGCCTTTATTTAACTTGCAACGTTTGTTTAGGTCATATCTTGCAAGCTGAATTAGAACCACTTCCCGGTGTCCGATTGAGCTGAAATTTTGTATACACACGTAAGCCATGGAGCTGGTCTGATGATGCAGTCGGTAGGTAGCCATAGGAACTCCGCAACGAAACAAGATAGCCCCGCCGTGTTTGGGTGTCAGATGATGACTGTGCAAAAAAAAAAATGCAGTCGGCAAGAAAAAGTTTGACGTGTGTATCTGTGTATCTGTCTGCGGCATCGTAGCTCCTAAACGGATGGACTGGTTTTCATTTTGATGACTTAATGACGACGCGGTTGGCCTAGTTGGTAGTGACCCTGCCTATGAAGCTAGCGGTCCCGGGTTCGAATCCCGGTATGGGCAAATATTTGTGTGATGAGCGCGAGTATTTGTTCCTGAGTCATGTATTTAAGTATGTATTTCTCTATATAAGTATGTTTATCGTTGTCTAGTACCCATAGTACAAGCCTAGAGCTTAGTTTGGGACTAGGTCAATTTGTGTGAGATTGTCCCCTGATATTTATTTATTTATTTATCTTATTTAATCGATAGTGATCTAACTCCGTTAAGCCATTTATTGAAAGAATGCGTTTTATTTCCAGATACCCGGACACAAACATATACATATACACAGTGGAAACGGCCTCTCCGCAAGCCATCGTAGACAAGGTCCACAACCAGTTCAATGTGTCCGTGGACGTCCACAAGATCCAATTCGTCCGCCTCGTCTGCGCGCGCGCCATCGAGGCCGCCTCGTACCCCTGCTTCACGCTGCTGCTGCAGAGCCTGGGGTCCATGGTGCTGGGGATGGAGGCCTTCATGAAGCTCAATCCAGGTAACACACAAACACACTGTGCGGTCAGGGCTTGAAACCGGTGCAATACCGGTATTTACCCAGTTCTTTTCATTTCGGTTCCAGAAAACCGGTTAAGAACTAACCTAACCGAGTTAAAAACCCCCGATATCAGCGCCTACAGACCAAGGAAATACTATAGACGCGGTAAGGGGCGTGGCGCGTGTTACCGCGCTTATGATCAGACGCTCATGTTATTGTCAAACGCAGCTCAGTTGTAGTACAGACGTGGTCGACGAATTAAGTGACTTTAAAAATAGTAAAATGCCGTGTTGTGCAGATTTATCGTGTCAAATAAGGGCCTAAGATCTTAAAGGTACCCCAGGAGTGATTACATTTTACCTGTAAGCACTAATTTACTGTATTTATTAATATTTTGAGAAAACCCAGTAATCTATTATGGTATTTACGTATAATGCGTTAGTACGACAGTAACTGCTTACATTGCTAGCTAACCATTGCTGACGTTCTTGGAACAACGCGCGTATTGCGCAATGTATTGCGCGGCTTTAGTTACGCTCGTTAAGCGCTAAGTCTTTATTGTCCGGGTGACACTTCACCGGTTCGCGCCGGTGCGGCCGGCCAGCGGCTATTATTTCGTAGTCCTTAAAGCGCTATACATAAGAACTACTATCTTAGCGCCATCTAGCGCTGAATAGCAAGGCTATTACTCGTCGCTAGATGGCAGCTGCGAACTGGTAAACGCTATCTAACGTCGAGTAACTGAACTGCGATGGACAAAAAACGACCTTTCAGCATTTTTCGACCTTGCTAAATGAACAGAAAGCTTAATTTTGTGTTACCAACAAAATTTTGTTATGGCGTTTTTAGTTCGTAAGCTGTATCCAATTATGAGAAAGTTGTTTTTGTAGTAGTTCATAGAGCGTAAGCGTAAAGACGCACACATTTTAAAAAGTGGCGACACCGGTTCTCGATTGAATTTGCGCGCATGGCGTATCTCCTTCTTTATATGATCTGTGTCAGCGCCTAAAAACCCTCTGAGCAATGAGCAAAACCTTTAACGGGCTCCAAGCACGTACATTTTCACTGGAGGGACTTCGTCACTAGAAGATTTCAAGAATTAAAAAATCAGATTCCCTCATCAACTAGAAAAGAGCTGATGATCTTCAAACGGCTGAACAGATTTTCATGAAACATTGCTAAGAACACTCGGGATAAAATTATCTATGACACAAAAAAAACTAAATGAAAATCGGTTCATCCGTTTGGGAGCTACGGTACCACAGACAGATACACAGATACACAGACAGGCACGTTAAACTTATAAAACCCCTCTCTTTTTGCGTCGGGGGTTAAAAATACACTGGAAACATACACCGATTGTAAAGGTTCCAGCGTACGTGTGCGAGTACGTTGTGCGCACACAAATCTTCGCTCATTCTAATTAACACACTTACGTAAATATTACTAAGTGTGAGTACCTACCGGTATTTTTTTACCCCCGACGCAAACCAAGAGGGGTGTTATAAGTTTGGCGTTTGTATCTGTTTATATCTGTGTATCAGTGTGGCATCGTAGCTCCTAAACGGATGGACCGATTTTGATTTAGTTTAATCGAGAGTATTCTTAGCTTGGTTTGATGAAAATCCGTTAATCTGTTTAAAAGTTATGAGCTCACGATTTTGTCGGGAGTTTTTTAATACTACGAAGCCGCTCCAGTGAAAATATACGTTGAAGTTGTTGCTCATCGCTCAGGCTGATGTCGGGGGTTTTTAACTCGGTTAGGTTAGGTTAGGTTATATCAGTGTCCTAATCGGTAATTATACGGTACCGATGCTATTGGTTCCGGCAATGACTTTAGTATTGCGACGTTTGCTTCCCGTGCCCGGCAAGAACGAAGAAACAAGTCGTAAACGAAATACAAAACGTGTAATAAACCACAAATTATTACAATACTAAATACCTGAAATAATATGTCTGGCGTAACCTTTGGATAGAGAATGGGTCTATTTTATGGAGCTGAAGGAAACAAGTTAGTAAGTTGAACACAATATTTATTCCTATAGGTAGTTTCTGTTTTACATTCAAGAGTAATTGCAAACCATTACTTAGTCACAACGACCAGACATGTGAAATTCATAAATTAGTTAGCTCAGTGAAAGCATGGGTCGTGCTTACTATCCTATGGTTCTTATTATAGGTTCACAATTATTTATTCTAAGTTGGTTAGTCCCTAAGAACCTAATGCCATCAATTCCAATATTTAATTTAAATCCTACTTCCCTAATTAATAAGAAATTATATAACCGACCTCGCTCTGTAGAAACCTTCCCGCAAAGGCTGTCCGGCTGCAGACTGGATCATGACAGTGTGAGTCGAAACGCGAAGCTCCGGGCGTTGGCTCTATGCAAGCTCCAATCGCAAGCCACACAGGAAGCACGTGAAGGGTATGTTCAGGCGGCGCAAGCACAAAGATGTATTGAAAATTGTTGAGCTTTAAGAAGTTTGAAGCAGAAGGCTAACTGTCATGGACTTGCTACTCAAAATGGCGGCTAGTAAAAGGTACCTAGCCCGCAATACTAAATTACACAAAAATCTAAATCTCTGGTGCACAAAATGAGATATACTAAACATGTGCTTATTTCTTTCAGAGCTCAGAAGAAAGGAAGCTAAACATGAGAGCCCTAAAGATAACTAAACTTGCAAAGTCCACAAGGTGTGCAGCTCAAGTTGATTAATTATTGCATTATGAATTTCTTAAAATTGGTTTATTAATTCATTCTTTGAATTGAATTTACTTTAACTGAATTTATTTAGATTTTATAGAAATCAACTTAATTTTACAGAAAATGGAAATCGAAATAAAAATCAAAATCTAATCAAAATCTAATAATCAAAAATAATCCCATTCAGCTGGAAAGAAACAAATTGCTTCGATCAGAATATGCACATGGCAGAAATTAAGCGGAGAGCAGAGCAAAGATGATTAAAGGATCCTTACCGGAGACCATCCAATAGAGATTATCTCAAACGCTGTCTTTCCCTCCATCCCGGCATATAAAACCTCTTGAAGAGCTGAAATTTAACCACGAGGTTAAGAAACTACACTGAGATGATGCACTTGCATTTCCCGAGGAAATCTTTACTTACGATTTTGTTACTGCCACAAAATATAACTTAAATCGGCTGCTCCTCAACCAAATCAGCCACTGGAGATGTCCATCCAGACATGGACCTCCGTCCTGCACAAGATAATTCAAGCTCCTTCATGCACTCATCACGGAGCCCTAGATATAAGCTTTTTGACTGCTATGGTGGCCGGAAGCTACGACAGGAGCACCCTCGGATGAAGAAATTTACCCTAATATTTACCCTAAAATTTACCCTGAAATGACTTAATTTCCAAATGTAATTTTTGATCGATACCTAATAATGATTCAATGCAATTATCGCCGAAACCCTTTACTTGTTATTCCTGAAACCAAAATTCATTCAAAACTGTATTTCAGCATATACTTCTCAATATCTATTTAAATAAGTTTTATCCAATGGAACTCAAGTTAATTTTATTACCCTAAAGTCAAGCAAAACTTCTTAGGCTGACAACCCTAAAGCAAAACCAGAACGAAACGTCATTCAGTTACCAGCCCTTAAAAATACTACAAATTATTGCCATGTCTCGAAGATTGGGTTTGTTTGAGTAAATTATATAAACACAACGTGACAGTATCGGTACCGCGTTAAGTACCGGTTCCTGAAAATACCGGTGTTCCAAGCCCTGCGGTCACGGACTTATATTGTTGAGCTGTAGAACTGTCGCAGAAGACCAATAATCCTCTTGTGATTTGACGCTGTCATTGTATGACGTGTTAGCTCAAGTTTAACACACTTATGTTATATGTGACGTTCTCAATATAAAGGGACCTTATGGAGGCAGGCGGTTACGCCGTTTTTAGAACTGTTACCATAGTATTCGTATAGTTACAAGAATAAGAAGAGCGTAACTACCTTACTCTATAAGGTCCCTTTATATTGAGAACGTATTATATTTGCTTCACTTCTAATGTAACTAACAATGTAAATCTTAGAAGTCGATTTTAAACTTCTAATTGTCTTCAAATTTTGCATACTTATGAAATTCCGATGACAATACAATATGATACGGTGCTGATGATGGAGACGGTAGGTGGTCATAGGAACTCCTCAATATCCAACAGTAGCTCCGTCGAGTTGGGACATGTTAGGCTGGTCTTTTAATGGTGAAGTGGTTATCAGTGATACAAGAACAGTCGGTAACAATAAAGCGAGTCACAATTTTTTTTTGAAAAAAAAATATTTTTACCTACTGTTAACGCAATCGACACCTATAACGCCCTCTAGCGAGTCGCCGCGAAGACACCGGCAGTGCAACGACGGTGCTGCCCCCTCACAAGTTAGTTTTAAGTTTTTTTTAAATTGTATCGAGTCATCCACTTACCCTAACTACCTGCTCTGTAACGGACCCTGGTTGCATCGTTAGACCTTACTATAGGCAGGATAGAGGAGAAAGGGAGAAAGACTAAGGATCCAGAGGAGGACCACAGCGACCTACACAAAAACCATGAGCTATCGCCCCACCACCTACATCCTACATTAAAGATATTCTTGATACGAAAAAGGTATACGTCATTATACATCTAGTCCATAACAAACCAAGTTACGAAATTATAACAATGCATGTTTTAGCCGACTCCTTTGGTAATGTTTTTCAGGCGTATGTGTAGCGCGGAGAAACTCTGAAAGTTAGTAACACGTAACACCCGAACATCTTTCCAGACGTGTTCATAGACACGACGGGACACGCGTTCACCTACCCGATCTTCCGGTACCTCGCGCAAAGCCGCGTGGGCTGCTACACGCACTACCCCACGATCACCACGAGCATGGTCCGCCGCGTGCAGCGCCGCGTGGTCTCCTACAACAACAGCGGGCTGATCGCGCGCAACCCCGTGCTCACCTGGTGCAAGCTGCAATACTACAAGTGTCTCGGCTGGGTGAGTGGTGTATACACACGCACTAGCCCGCGACCACCGCGAGCATGCTGAATGTCTCTCGAGAAATCACGTTTTGATACCATTCACACATGACTTGAAAACGTACAATTTGGCACGGAATCTCGTTTTTAACCAGCGTTGTGTGACCCCCAGCTGTACGGGCTGGTGGGGCGCTGCGCGCACGTGGTGATGGTGAACGGCTCGTGGACAGAGGAGCACATCCACGAGCTGTGGGGCTGCCCCACGCACCGCGTCTTCCCGCCCTGCGAAGTAAGTGTTGTAAAATGACATACTTTCCGCACTTGCATCAAAATGTACTGTTTACATACCAGATTATGATTGTAACTATTTAATAGATGGGATCCCGACAAGAATGAGACCCCTACTTTCAGAGCTCATACTTTTTAGATGGGCCAATGGATTTTCACCAAAAAAAACTGTATCAAAAGCGGTTCATCCGTTTTGGACCTACGATGCCACAGACTGATTCACAGACACACAGCCTTTAACGGTAACTTATAACGCCCCTCTGTTTTTAGTGGGACTTCACATACGGTTTTTAGGATTCCGTAGCCGAAGGGTGCCTAACGGGACACTATTACTAAGCCTACGCTGTCCGTCCGTCTGTCAGCGGGCGGGCGTCTGTCAAATGAACCGTAATAATTTTTCAGAGTGTGAATTTCTATCGCCGCTATATCAACAAATAATAAAACAATTAATTATATTAAAAATTAAAGGGCCTCCAAGAAACGTGATTTATCAGCGTTTTTTTCCTTGACCTACAATCGCTGTATCTCTTGTCTTGTACGATGGTTCGGAACCCTTCGTGTGCGAGTCCGACTCGCACTTGACCGGTTCTTATTTTGTAATGAGAATATCAAGTAATGTATGGTGTAGCCCTCCTCTTAGATGCACCTCCTGCTCCAGGTGACCGAGCTGAAGCAGCTCCGGTCTCTGGTGCGCGACACGGATCCGATCCGGATCCTGTCCGTGGCCCAGTTCCGGCCGGAGAAGGACCACCCGCTCATGCTGCAGGCGCTGTACGAGCTGCGGAACCTGCTCGTCAAGAACGAGCTGCTCTGGAACAAGGTACGTGATGGTGGTGATGATAATTATTAATGATCGATTGATGACGTTATAACCGAGTGTCTTTTGGTATATATTCTTCGGTATAGTTATATTTGTATACATAATATGTATTAATTAATTTATTTTTTAACACAGTTGCTCAAAAAGTGGTGCTTTTCGTAGCTGTATATCGTGCGGAAAGTTGGTTTTCGCGAACTAGTGCTTTTTACTTTCAAATTTTTTTTAATTTATACTTGTTCCAATTCATGACTACTTATTCATGAGTGTTAATGTTAGTTTCCTTTAAACATCGTAATCAACATAAAAACCACCTGTTAATGTAACAATACGAAAAATATACATATTTCATATTTTATTACTTACCTCTTCATCATTATAACACGTTTATTTTTTAATATTGAATATTGAAAAACAGGTCTTAATAAGTTGTCTGAATGGAACGAAATAGCTGCCGAAACGCCTGTCAAAATTTTTGACATTATGAAGAGGCGTTTTTTCTTACTGCAAAAATGTTTTAAGTTTCCAAAGGCAACATTCGATATTGTTTTTATAAATATACGATACACAAATTATCGTAAATAACAATACTTAGGTAATAATAGTACAATGTTTTATATTTACAATTGTTTATGTCTTATAGAACAGGCATTTGAAAAAAAAAACTTTGTTTGAAGTGGGTTCAATAATATTAACAAAATCCATTCTAGTCGAATAAAAGCTAAAAAAAAACACCTCTTCATAATGTCAATAATGTTCTTCAAATGTCAAATGAAAAAGTTGTTTATAAAATGAGTGAATCAGAGTTTGAAATTGATTTATTTTTTCGCAACTGTGTTAAAAAACGTCGTTCGATACACGTGGGGAAATGTCATTCTTCACTCGTCCCGAGTCTTGCCACTCGCCTACGGCTCGCGGCAAGATATCTCGGTACTCGTGAAGTAATGACATACTTTTCGCACTTGCATCGAAATGTACTATTATTTATATACTTGCTTTTCCCCGCGACTCCGTTCGCGTAGTAGTAATTTTTCACTTATCCCTCGGTAACTATCAAATATTCCGGTATAAAAAGTATCCTATGCGTTAATCCAAGTTATAAACTATCTGTGTGTCAAATTTCATGAAAATTGATCGAGCCGTTCTTGAGTTATAAATGGTGTAACCCGACTTTGTTTTATTGACCGAGCGAGCGGAGCGTCTCCGTTTCAGCTTTGACAAAAATGCGTTTGTATGTCCATTTGTTCACCTCTACAGGTCGCATTTCTCAACCGATTCTCGTGAAATTTTGTGATCACTTTCGATAATTATATGAAATTTTTTATCAATTCAGTTTTTAAATTTTTTTCAAAATGGCGGAGATATAAGATTACCAACTTATTTGCGTTGTTGGTGAACTGACCGCGACCTATGTCGATGTATGGGGATAACAGTTATCCAACTGCAAAGTTAAGTTTGTCGCGAGGTATACAGCTCATACAGCCACTATGTTGTGTATGTATGTTATGTAAATACTTTATTTTTTCTAAAAGACAAAGCAAAATACAATAACTTTCAAACAAATGCGAGATGTTCAACGACGAACTTATTCCTGGGATCTTATCCAGGTAACCTTTGGGCGATTGAGAAAAAATAAATCAAAAGATTAGTATATAGTAAGTAGACACAAAGGCCAGCAGTGGACGTCTTGCGGCTGATGATGATGATGAAATAGACACGGCTAACGTATACAAATACAACCTATGACAAAGTTTAAACTATACATAACTATAGTTATGTACAAGCTCCACAGACAGTGGCAAAGCCCGGCTTAACTCGGAACAAAGTGATGCTGTGTGTATGGTGGGATTGGAAAGGAATTGTCCACTATGAGCTTTTGCCGCCGGGTAAAACTATCGATTCTGACCTCTACTGCCGGCACCTCATGAGATTAAAAGAAGCCGTTGACAAAAACCGGCCGGAGTTAATAAACAGAAAGGGCGTAGTCTTTCATCATGATAACGCCAGGCCGCACTCATCTATAGCCACCCAGCAAAAATTGAGAGAGCTTGGCTGGGATGTGTTGATGCATCCACCGTATAGCCCCGACCTTGCTCCATCGGATTTCCACCTGTTTCGGTCACTTCAGAATTCTTTAGGAAGCATAAAGTTAATATCAAGAGAACACTGTCAAAACTACCTGTCAGATTTTTTTATCAAAAATCTCAGAATTTCTACAGCAATGGAATCATGGCACTACCCATAAGATGGCAACAAGTCATCGATCAAAACGGCATGTACATATTATAAATGATTAAAAAAATATAACTTAAAAAATTATTTTTCCTTTGTACGAAAAATACGAAAATACTTTTGCCCCGTCCTAATATGACGATGAAGTGTGTAGAAGTGTCGTTGTGTGCCGCAGATCAAGCTGGTATTCGCGGGCGCGTGCCGCAACGCGGCGGACGCGGAGCGCGTGCGGAACCTGCGCGACCTGGCGCGGCACCTGGCCGTCGAGGACAGCGTGGAGTTCGCCGTCAACGCGCCCTACGCGCGCCTGCTCCACCTCTACCAGACCTGCAGCATCGGGCTGCACGCCATGTGGAACGAGCACTTCGGCATCAGTGAGTCCGTGCATACTAACGGGGCTTGAATACAGCTATTTTCAGGAACCGGCACTAAACTATACTAAGGTATCGGTACCGTAGTTTCCGGCACCAATAGTATCGGTACCGTAGTTTCCGGCACCAATAGTATCGGTACCGTAGTTTCCGGCACCAATAGTATTGGTACCGTAGTTTCCGGCACCAATAGTATTGGTACCGTAGTTTCCGGCACCAATAGTATTGGTACCGTAGTTTCCGGCACCAATAGTATTGGTACCGTAGTTTCCGGCACCAATAGTATTGGTACCGTAATTACCGGTTAGAATACCGGTACTGAATAATATTTACGTAAGTATATGTGAGAGTGGGCAGACACGTGTGCGGGAACCTAGGCTTTACAAGGAATCGGTATGATTCCGGCGCTAATACCGGTATTTTATTTTAACCGGTACTCCTGGAACCGAGATGAAGAGAATCGGGTAAATACTGGTATTGAACCGGTATTTTTGGTACCAGTTCCGAGCCCTGACTACGAATCACACAACTCAAACAGCGGGGTGTTACGAGTTTAGCGTGTGCATCTGTGTATCTGTGGCACCGTACGTCCCAAGCGGGTGGAGCAATGATGTCGTTTTTAGGGTTCCGTACCTCAAATGAAAAAAACGGAACCCTTATAGGATCACTTTGTTGTCCGTCTGTCTGTCTGTGTGTCTGTCAAGACCCTTTTTCTCAGGAACGCGTGGAGGTATCAAGTTGAAATTAATATTGAATACTTAGGCCTGCATTCCTTTGGATCAGTGAAAAACTCGAACATCTAAGTCAACGCAATCAAAAGATACGGCCGTTTATGCCGCATATTTAAGGGAATCTCAAGGGAATCAAATTCTATAGGGTACTTCCCGTTGACTTAGAGTCATGAAATTTGGCAAGAAGCAATATCTTATAGCACAAGTAAAGGAAAAAATCCGAAAACCGTTAATTTATAGTTACATCACATAAAAAACATGTCCAGTATAACCTGACACTCACTAAGTACGAAAGTACATACTTAGTGCGTGTCAGTTTATACTGGACTTGTTTATATTGTATTTTCGTGATTTTCGGATTATTTACATGCCTATAAGTTTGTGCGGAACCTTCGTTGCGCGAGTCCGACTCGCACTTGACCGGCTTTTTTGACGTGAAAACGTCTGGAAAAAGTAGGTTGGGCAGCCAAGTCAAAATGTTTGATGTAACTAAATAAATATAAAATCAAAAATCACAACCTCCATAATATTCATCCCCGGGATTCATTATCTCCATGCCAAACTTCATCGACATCTGTTCGTAAAGCGGAACAAACAAAGTCACTTTACTATTTATAACATTATCCTTTTCCACTTCATTGACGGATATATCCGCACCACTGGTTCAACGCCAACGACAGAAATATCCGTCATGTTTGACAGCGTAAAATAGACCCAATAAAGGTTGACAGTAGCTCTGGTTTCAGCTGTCATTGTCGTGTGTGTGACGACTTTTGTATTTGACATGGCGTATACGTCTAGAGACACGTGACAGTAACCGTCGGTGCATAGAGAGCTGTCACTCGAGCTTGCAGGCGTGGTGGAGTGCATGGCGGCGGGGCTGGTGGTGGTGGCGCACCGGTCGGGCGGGCCGGCGGCGGACATCGTGCGCGCGGCCGCGCCGGCGCGCAGCGGGCTGCTGGCCGCCGACGCCGACGAGTTCGCGCGCGCGCTGCTCGAGGCCATCGCGCTCGCGCCCGACGAGCGCCAGGACATTATCGACGCGGCCAGGTAACCTAACCTAACCTCAAAAACTAACACCAGACTGGCGACTAGTGACGCACCCTTACAAATTTTAACCCCGTCTATGGCATCGTAGCTCCTAAACGGATGAACCGATTTTGATGTAGTTTTTAGAGTTCCGTACCTCAAATGAAAAAAAAATGGAACCCTTATAGGATCACTTTGTTGTCCGTCTGTCTGTCTGTCAAGACCCTTTTTCTCAGGAACGCGTAGAGGTACCGTAAAACGGGGTAAATTGGAACGGCGGGGTAAATAGGAACAAATATCTGCTTTTCTAAACCGGTCTGTTAGTCCCATTACTAACAGACCGGAGATCAAACTGTTGTTGATTTCTGAATAAGCGAGGTATGTTTTGCTACTGGCTACACAGCATTTAAATCAGTCAATGATGTTTCAGTAAAAAAAACACGTTGAAAGTGAGGTCGTCGTGAACACGCGTTTTATGTACCATTAAATTTCTAGTTTTAGATGAGTCATATTGTGAAAAACTGTTAAAATTGGTGTAATATCGATCATAGCAGTGGATTATGATTTAAAGAAATAAAAAAGTAAGTAAATAATTGCAATATTTCATTGGAAATCTTAGTTTTAGATAACCACTTGTTTTTAGGTCATTTTGGGGATAATAGGAACGGCGAAGGGGGAAATTGGCACGCCAACAGGTATAATTGGAACGACGCGGGGGTTAATAGGTTTGACTAGGGGGTAAATTGGCATGGCCAAATAGGGTTGTCAAAAATTAAAATACTCGTCTACATAATTATATCTATCTATCTATATTCTATACATATGATAAAGCTGTAAATATGTTTATTTGAACGCGCATCACGTGAAAACTGCTCAACAGATTTAGATGAAATTTGGTATGGAGATAGCTTGAGTCCCGGGAAAAGATATAGGCGGAATATAATAGTACCCAGAGCGAAGCGAGGGCGGGTCACTAGAGTACAATATGAACACCTCCTAACCAATTTTTTTGAGCGTTAGGTTGTCCTCGTAATTTTAGTAAAATTGATAAAAAAATGTTTTTTAGTTAGCTATCTAGTTAGTTCAAAATCAATATCCTGGGGATCTGTGTGGACTCCGACATTGAATCCGGTTACACACACTACAAAATCGATATCTGGGGATTTGATTGGTCTCCGACAACGAATCCGTTGACAGAATGAGAAAAAGTGGCCGCCATCTTGAACTTTTTAGTTATTCGACCGATTGCTTCCAAAATCGATGTCTGGGGATTTGTGTGGTCTCCTACAACGAATCCGTTGACAGAATGAGAAAAAGTGGCCGCCATCTTGAACTTTTTAGTTATTCGACCGATTGCTTCCAAAATCGATATCTGGGGATTTGTGTGGACTCCGACAATGAATCCGTTGACAGAATGAGAAAAAGTAATTTTCACAGATATTTTTAAATAACGGTTTATAATTAACAAAAAAATTAAACCGTCTTCAAAAACCCACTAAAAAGGGTTAATAAAGACCGGCCTCTTAGGAGTTCTAGGAATTGCCTATTTACTGTTTGATAGGTACATGAAATATATCCAAGCCGGTGTCAAGTAGGTAAACACAATAGGAATGACATAATGAATCTTGCCACCGACTTCGATATATTTAATGTACCTATCAAACACTAAATAGGCAATTCCTAGGACTCCTAGGAGGCTGGTCTATATTTCACCCTTTTTAGTGCGTTTTGGAAGACGGTTTTATTTTTTTGTTAAAATTTTTTTTTTCGCTTTTTGGTGATGCTCCTAATTTTATTATGTGTTAAACTAAAGCACATAAACATCACATTAAGAAACAATAGCATAATACCAATTTCTCATCACCCTTAGCAAAATGTCGCTGTCCAAGATGCAGGGCCGTTAATTATTGAGGAGTTCTCCCGGTACCTCACCATCACTTGCACTTCACCACATGCATTATAATGAGTGTAAAAGTAGCTTCATATTCTTAATAAAGAAATCTCATTGCTGGCGTCAATCACTTACGACTAAGGAGTTCCGGTGGTCATCACTGGTCTTCATCATCAGTTCCTCGTCACCAAAAGGTGCTAATGTAATGCAATTTCTTAAGGTCTTAAAGGTAATACCAAAATCGCTATATGTGTGCCTATAACTTTTGAGGAATTCCCTCGATTCCTCATAGATTCTGACTTGGTGACAATGGGACCACATGGAAAGTATACAATTTCAAACAAAAAAAATAATTGAAATCAGTCCACAATTGATGCAGTAATCGCGTAACAAACATAAAAAAAAACATACAGTCGAATTGAGAACCTCCTCCTCTTTTGAAGTCGGTTAAAAAATCTCTACATGAAGAAAAGCGATTAAAAAAAATCGATACTATAAAAAATGTCCGCTGTGAAAATGATCTAAAATCCATGAAAATGACCCGCTGTGTAAACAACCCGTTAAACATAAGAAATCCAAAAGTCCACGTCTATAAATAAATTATGATGAAAGAAGATTAATGATAAGTACTTGTGGAACAGTATTAATGTTATTCTATTCACTTACTTTGAAAATATTACATATATAAGATGGCGGCTACTTTTTCTCATTCTGTCAACGGATTCGTTGTAGGAGACCACACAAATCCCCAGATATCGATTTTGTAGTGTGTGTAACCGGATTCAATGTCGGAGTCCACACAGATCCCCAGGATATTGATTTTGAACTAACTAGATAGCTAACTAAAAAACATTTTTTTATCAATTTTACTAAAATTACGAGGACAACCTAACGCTTAACAAAATTGGTTAGGAGGTGTTTATATTGTATTCTAGCGACCCGCCCTCGCTTCGCTCTGGGTACTATTATATTCAGCCTATATCTTTTCCCGGGACTCAAGCTATCTCCATACCAAATTTCATCTAAATCTGTTGAGCAGTTTTCACGTGATGCGCGTTCAAATAAACATATTTACAGCTTTATTATATGTATAGAATATAGATAGATAGATATAATTATGTGGACGAGTAAAACTTGTAAAAGAAATAGCATTCGGTGCTATATCTGTATATATTGCAGTGTCAAGTCCAAATTAACCGGTTAATTTCGTTCTTCAGAACGAAATTTGTGAAAAACCGGTTTTTTAATTAACCGGTTTATATACCGGTAACCTTAACCCAAACAGCTATCCATTCGGGTTTGGGTTCAATGGCCGAAACCGGTTTCAATTTCAAACCGGTTTCCGACCCCTGGGACACGGTAACTGCGCAGTACGGCGAGCGGCGACATCAAGGTCGTAGTCTGAGTTTAACCGGTTAATACAGGTTTATCGGAGTTCTTCAATTTCGTTCTTCCTATTAACCGGTAACCCAAATAATTTCGTTCTTTTTAAACCGTTCCTTTAATTAACCGGTAAACGGATGAACGAAATTAAACCGGTTTTTAGAACGATATTTACCGCTATTTAGAAACCGGTTCTGAGCCCTGGTATAAGTAAAAGTTACTTGATAAATTCAATAAAAATAAGATCTCACGAAGGATTTTTTGATTTAGTAACTATTTTAATGATTTTTTGAGACTTGTTTAGTAGGTATACCTAGGTAGGTTTAGTAGCTTAGCTTTAGATAGATTGAGTGACAGCCCTAGGCAAAATTCCAATTAACCCCACTCTCGTGCCTATTAACCCCGTCGGGGGTTAATTGGAATCCAATAGGGTTTTTGTTGAATATTTCAAAATATGGCAATAATTTGGGAATCTAAGGCTACTAAGCAACTAAAAGAGCTTACCACACATTTTTATGTAGTAACTTAAAATACCCTATGAATTACGGAAGACGGTTAAAATTCCAGTTGAAAGTGAAGATTGGACCAATTTACCCCGTTTTACGGTATCAAGTTGAAATTAATATCAAGTACTTAAATCTGCAATCCCTTGGATCACTGAAAAAATCAAACATTTAAGTCAACGCAATCAAAAGATACGGCCGTTTATGTCACATATTGAAGGGAATCTCAAGGGAATCAAAACCTATAGGGTACTTCCCGTTGACTTAGAATCATGAAATTTGGCAAGAAGCACAAGTAAAGGAAAAAATCCGGAAACCGTTAATTTGTAGTTACATCAGATAAAAATAAAGACCAGTATAAACTGACACTCACTAAGTACGAAAGTGCATACTTATTGCGTGTCACTTATTGTCACATATTGGACTTTGTTTATATTGTACTCCCGTGATTTACGAACTATTTACATGTGTACAAGTTTGTGCGGAACCCTCGGTGCGCGAGTCCGACTCGCGCTTGACCGGCTTTTTTTTATAGGAGACTTAACAAGAGTGTTCTTAGCTTGGTTTGATGAAAATCCGTTAATCCGTTTAAAAGTTATGAGCTCTGATCACGATTTTGTCGGGAGTTTTTTAATACTGGAAATCTTCTAGTGATGAGTCCCTCCAATGACAATGTACGTGCTCGGAGCCCGTTGTAGTTTTTACTCATTGCTCAAGAGGTTTTATTTATGAGCTGGTTAGGTTATTATACCGCCTATGACGAACCATATAACACCCCATTTATTGAAGTCAGTCCAATAGATCGAGCTAGAGTGGAACATTTTTTAATCCTTGACGCAAAAAGTGTTATAAATTTGACGATATACACTATTTATTTGTGTATCTGTCTTTGGCATCATAGCTCCTAAAAGAATAGACCGATTTTAATTTTTTGTTAGAAAGGTGACTTCAAAATCTAGAATGTTCTTAGCTTGGTTTGATGAAAATCCGTTTAAGAGTTATGAGCTCTGAATGTAGAGGTCCCGATTTTGCCGTGGGTTTTTAACTTGGTTAGGTTATGATCACATAGATACATACATACATAGACTGTTAAAATCATTACTCTTCTTTTGGCTTCGCTCAATCGGGTAAAGAAAAAAAAAGTCAGTTAATTTAAATTTTCTGTTCAGTTACAGTTTTTTACTAAGCTAAAAATCTTTAATTATTTAAGATTATTTTGCCAAGTTAGTGAGGACACTATTTATAAGAAATCTCTGCAACAATGCTTTTGATAGACCCAGGTTTAGCCTCTATGCGTTCTATTACATGTCTAGGGAAATTATTTAAAATATGAGGTAGGTAATTTGACCAAGTTCTAAATTAAATTATTTATTTGTTATTTGATCGGCCGTATCGTTATAACCAGTGTTATCGTTCCAGAGCGTCGGTGGATCGTTTCTCGACGGCGGAGTTCGAGAAGGCGTTCATGCGCGCCGCGGAGCCGCTTATGGCCTTCGACTGACTTCCTCCAGTCAACGTATCAAGAACAAGTGTCTCCACTCACGGGTAACTGAGCGGAGGAAGACAGGACTGCAATTAAATAATTCCTAAGGTTCTTCTTAGTTAGTTCTAAGTATTTTAAACCTCCGACGCAAAAAAGAGGGGTGTTATTGTTTTGTGCATTGACATACTTCATTTGTTTAGATACTTAGTAAACAAATAATTCAAAAGTTGCGAGCTAAAACCCGACGGACGACCAGTATGACGCACCCTTACAATTATTATATAATCTATGACACTCGCACGTTTATGACAAATCATATGACACTCCATTTATTAAAATCGCTCCAATACTTCAGGAGCTAGAGTGGAACATCCGATTTCCGGTCACATACATTGCTGTTAACCACATTACCCTATTTTTGCTTAGCGCAGTCGGGTAAAAATTTGTCCACAATTGGCGAAGATATTGCGCAACCTACGATGTTTGCTGTGCATGCGAGTTTGTATTCCTCTATTATAAGTGTGTAGCGACTAGCGACATCTAGTTGCAACACGTAGAAAGTAGAAGACAACTATCCTACGGGCAGCGCCACACTGACAAGCGTAACTAATGTTGTACATCCAGAGATGGGCATTATTCGAATAAATATTTATTCGAATAATTATTCGAATAAAAAATAATTCGTAATATTTTTATTCGCGAATAATTTATTCGTCGAATAATTTATTTGCGAATGATTTATTCGCAAATAAATTATCCGCGAATGAATCATTCGACTACTTTTCGAATAACGAATAACTTATTTGTTATTATATTCGGATAAATTTACGAAAAATATTTGACGTTTTTTGGTTATTCCATTCAAATAACTAACACGAATTAGAAATATTTGTAGACCAAACAAATAATCCATCCATGCCATTGTTCGCCATTGTACATGTTAATCCTAAGTTCATGTACGTACATATTTGTTAATTGTTTTGTGCAATAAAGAGTACACTCACATAGCATAAATAATACATACATACATACATAAATAATAGAAGAATGTCTTATGTAAGGCGAAAATTTGCTTAGTCCGTTCTGTTAGAATGTACAAACAACATCTTTCAGTTTAGTTATCAATTTTCGAGAAAAATGGAGCAGGTATTCCAGTACATAATAATTATTCGTGGCAATTCATTCGACGAATAAATTATTCGCGAATAAAATTATTCGCAAATAAATAATTCGACGAATAATTTATTCGAATAAGAATAATCATTCGAGAATTTCATTCGTTATTCGCGAATAATTTGGTTATTCTTATTCGTTATTCGTCATTCGAATAAATTTTGCCCATCTCTGTGTACATCGCGCTATCGAAGTTATATATATACACCTTCCAACTCCATCCGGACGGACCTCGGCCCCGGCTCGACGCGCGCCGGAGAGAGATGTCTCTATTGTCCCCCTCCTACATCGGCGACCCCGACGTGACGCGTCATCCACGAGTCATCTAAGTTTGTCGTCGTCTAATACCATAGTACAAGCCCAGATTATTTATTTTTGACACGATTTTTAGGGTTCCGTACCTCAAAGAGAAAAACGGAACCCTTATAAGATCACTTTGTTGTCCGTCTGTCTGTCTGTGTGTTTGTCAAGACCCTTTTTCTCAGGAACGCGTGGAGGTATCAAGTTGAAATTAATATCAAATACTTCTGCAATCCCTTGGATCAGTGAACAAATCAAACATCTATGTTAACGCAATCAAAAGATACGGCCGTTTATGCCGCATATTGAAGGGAATCTCAAGGGAATCAAAACCTAGGGTACTACCCGTTGACTTAGAATCATGAAATTTGGCAAGAAGCAATGTCTTATAGCACAAGTAAAGGAAAAAATCCGAAAACTTTAATTTGTAGTTACATCACATAAAAAAAAAGTCCAGTATAAACTGACACCCACTAAGTATGAAAGTGCATACTTATTGCGTGTCAGTTTATACTGGATTTGTTTATATTGTATTCCCGTGATTTACGAACTGTTTACATGCCTTCAAGTTTATGCGGAACCCTCGGTGCGCGAGTCGGACTCGCACTTGACCGGTTTTTTTAATACGGTTTTAAATATGTACAAGGTTACTGACATAATATACAGGGTGTTTTTTTATTCGTCTACAAAATTTTGGGGCTTTAAATCAGTAAGTCATACTGACCAACTTGCACTATGGGACCAAACCCGAAATCGCGAAAATAAATTTGACCCTCCCATACAAAACATCCCGTCAGCTGACTAGTCAAAATGTATGGGATGGTCAATTTTTTTTTCGCGATTTCGGGGTTGGTCCCATAGTGAAAGTTGATCAGTATGACTTACTGATTTAACCCCCAAAATTTTGTAGACGCTAAAAAAACCCCCAGTATAGACGACAATACAAAATAAGCAGCCGGGTTGATTTTTATAAAATTGAAACTAGCGTGAGTCATTATGAGAAACAAAGGAGCACTGAAACATCGCAACACAGCGACGCCGGCGCAGCCCCGCGCTGCCGGCCCGGCGCGTGGCGGCCCGGCCCGTGACCAACCCGCGAGTAAACTATTCGTAGGTTTTTGTTTCACTTGTATATTGCTAACCTCTTCACTGTGAAACCTTAAGATTAGAAAGGTTGCGCGATCTCAGAGATAACTGTAAGTAAGCAGGGGTGCGCCTTTTTTCACATAACTTTTCAAGTCCTATTATCGGAAGTCCGAAAATATTTCTCATACCATTTTACATCATAATTATCATAAATATATTTAATACTAACGATCGAAACTCATAATCATCAGAATTCATAATATCACTAATCAATCATACACCTTGTTTATACTCTTACTAATATTTGTTTGCATATATTTTCGTATACTAACGATCGAAACTCCTAATCATTCTAATTCATAACGAAGGTCTCCGTTAGATACGACGAGCGAAGCGTGGAGTGTTATGTAGAACTGCGACCCTACAGCGAGCGAGCCGAGCGAGCGAAGCGAGCGTGCCGCGGCAGCAGTCGGCGAAGCGCCAGAACCGAACATATGTAAATAAATAAATAAATAAAAATAAATAAATCAGGTACAATCTCACACAAATTAACCTAGTCCCAAACTAAGCTCTAGGCTTGTACTATGGGTACCAGGCAACGATATACTTACTTATATAGAGAAATACATACTTAAATATATAGAAAACATCCAAGACTCAGGAACAAATACTCGCGCTCATCACACAAATATTTGCCCATACCGGGATTTGAACCCGGGACCGCTAGCTTCGTAGGCAGGGTCACTACCAACTAGGCTAACCGCGTCGTCGTGTTTTAACTAATATCTGTTATAAAGGATATGAAAAAAAATATGAGTTCAAACATGTTCTTAGTAATGACAGTATTATATTAATTCAAAAAATATGATAACTGTCTGTTAGGAGTTCCGTTGGTAGTAATAAAAATGTATGAACAAAAAAAGTATGAGGAAAGATATATGAAGAGTGATTATAATGAATACAAATTGGTAGTAAAACAAAAAATAGGAATAAGAATTTTATGTGAGCCAATATGGACCCAAACAATAGCAATGTCGGCTAAGATTAGATTGTAAACAAAATGCGTTCCATTAGTTAAGAAGGTTGATATTAAATCAAATATGCCAAAGTTTTTCTTGCAGTTTTATTATAATCCTGTTCTATTATACGAGCAATATTTATTTATTTATTTAGGACAACAAAAAATAACACATTTTGTATATTTGTTTGTAGTCGCATTCTCAGAATCGGCTAACGATTTTGATGAATATCGAGGAATAGAGGTTCCTGGGGTCAAAACTAAACGTGAAGTCGGAAAACCGTCATTTCTGACGTACCTTGAGATAGGTATCTCAGCCAAGATGAGCAAGGCTTGAAAACCGGTTTATTTTCCGTACCGGTTAGAGCCACACTGAGAGCCTAACCCACAATAAAGGTTACGCTCGCAAGAACATCGCTCTAACCGGTTAATATCTCGGAGCGCAAACAGGGAACGAAATCCATTTACCGGTTACCCTGGGGCCACACTAGCCGGAAGCCCCGTTACAAACCAACGTCCAACGCCTTATGCAACGTTGACGCACGGCAGCAAAGTTATTTGGGTCTCGAGGCCTTGAATCCCTCGTTACGCTCAGGTTTCTATTACGGAACCACTCGCTACGCTCGTGATTTAATTTTAGAATCCTTCGTTAACTCTGGATTCAACACTGGCTCTCGCGCCAAATAACAGCTTTGCAGCATTGCATAACAAATAACTATTACTCGTATGAATGCGTATGTCACCACAGTAGATATGAGCGCCGATGGGGGGAAGGTCGGCGGCGGCGGCGTCGTCGGCGGCGTGGCCTCCAAAGGATTTTTTTAACGTTGCCAGTATAAAAAATAAAATAATCACGTAGTTTATCGATAAAAATACTTTTTTATATAGGGTGACTGGTAACTCGACCTAAGTATTCCTTGAAAGGGGTTATTATAGGGCTTCTTTGCAATGTTTTTAGCCCCCAGTCAACAAGGGGTCGAAATTTGGTAGTTTTCGAGTTATTCTTGTTTTAGTTTTTTACATTATAATTATGTCCCTGACTTACTGTGTGAATTACCCAGTGCGCGTGTGTGTGTGTTTTATATACTATGTAAAAAACTGAATACTCGTATAACTCGAAAACTACCGAATTTTGACCCCTGGGTTGACCGGGCGAAATATATTGCAAATAAGCTCTAGTATAACCTCTTTCAAGGAATAGGTCGAATTACAGTCACCCTGTATATAGTCTTTTTCCTTTGCATTTCTTAAACATGTTTCACAAAACACTTGATCGTTGAGAACTGTTCTTTTTTTCCATCTACATTTACAATTACGTATCCAAAATAGTTCCAGTAGTAACTGCTTTGATTTCACACGGGAGAGGGTACATACCTAGTCACTGTATTTTTTTCTATTTTGGTTTTATAAACGTCCACATTTTCAAGAAACAACTACGCAGCCATTTTGCGTAGCTGACGACTGACTGCGTAACGCGTCCTACGGCAACAACGAGCACGCTCATACAGTCAGTATTAGTCAAGTGACCGATTCAATTATCTCTCTCGCTCACTCGGCGCGCCGTTACTTTTTCGCGGCGGCGGCGGCGCAGCGAAATCAGCGGCGGCGGCGGCGCGCCGGCGCGGCGCTCATATCTACACCACAGTTATTGAATAACAAAGTAATATTGCCAGGCACATTGGCGTCTATTTGACAATTCTGTAGGCAATTAATGTGCTAAGGTTAGGTTATTTTTAACCGACTTCAAAAAAAAAAGGAGGTTCTCAGTTTGACCTGTATGTTTGTATGTATGTATGTATGTATGTATGTATGTATGTATGTATGTTTGTCCACGATTATCTCGCGTTTGGCTGAACCGATTTAGATGGGGTTTTCAGCAAAGTATTTGTTACATTCTGGAGAAGGTTTTGGTATACAAGAATAATGGATACCACGTGACGTCATCCGCATGGATCCGTTATTAAGCGATATATTAGTTCAATCGACCGATTTTGTGTTGACGCGATTTTTTTAGTGATAGTTATACTCGTATCACTAAAAAACGAAAAAAAAAATGTAATAAAAAAAGACGAAAAAAAAATTTTAATAAAAAATAGAACCGTCTTCAAAAAAACCCACTAAACAAGACTAAATAATGACCGGCTTCCTAGGAATTGCCTATTTGATGGGTGCCTAATAGGTACATGGAATATATCGAAGTCGGTGGCAAGAATCATGTGACATTGCTATTGTGTAAACCTACTTGACACCGGCTTAGATATATTCCATGGACCTATTAGGCACCCATCAAATAGGCAATTCCTAGGAAGCCGGTCATTATTTAGTCTTGTTTAGTGGGTTTTTTTGAAGACGGTTCTATTTTTTTTTTACTTCTGATTTTAACCGAGTCTTCGATGTAGCTCTCCGCGACTTTGCTGGCCTGCCGCTGGAACGTGCCCGCGCATGCGCCGGCGCGCAGCGTCACCGATGTCCGGCGGAAGCAATGCCCCGTGTAGCTCTCCGCGTTCGGTAGTTTGAGGAAAGCAGCAATAGTTTTAGGCACGGCGGCGGCGAGCGAGTGTCTCCCCATCGGCGTACATTTCCCCTTGACGTATTTTAAAAAGTAAAATTTAAAATTTAAAATACCCCCCACACAATAAATAGGTTTTAATATCATTGAAGTAACACGGTACCAAATTTCGAATCGATAGGACATATGAAAGGTAGTGAGATCCCCTCATCAACTCTAAAAGAGCTGATGATCTTCAAACGGCTGATCAGGTCATGGTTACCTTACCATATACTTTCGATATCATCGAAGTAACACGGTACCAAATTTTGAATCGATCGGACATAAGGAAGTTAGTCAGATCCCCTCATCAACTAGAAAAGAGCTGATTATCTTCAAACGGCTGAACAGATTTTCATGAAACATGGCTAAGAACACTCGGGATAAAATTATCTATGACACAAAAAAAAACTAAACGAAAATCGGTTCATCCGTTTGGGAGCTACGATACCACAGACAGATACACAGACACACGTTAAACTTATAACACCCCTCTTTTTTGCGTCGGTGGTTAAAAATAAACGGTCATGCCCAACATTTTCGGGGCGCAGCTGTCGATACTTTCTCACTATGCTGAGGAACTGGTGTCGGATCACGAACGAGCGCGCGGCGGGCAGGCTGACGAGCAGCGCGTCGCCGTGCTCCTCGAGGGGGCGCGCCGAGACGCCGGCCAGCTCGCTCGCCCGGCACGCGACGTTGATGCCGAAGTGTACGACCTGCAACAACAAATAACAAATACGATTCTAGTACATTGTAAAAAAAACCGGCCAAGTGCGAGTCTGACACGCAAATAAATTTTGTTCGATTTCACTAAAGTCTTACGGTCTTACGGACTTATAGGAGGCTTGTAGCATGCTACAAGTGTCTGTACTGAAAATCGTTATTCATAAACGCACAACTTCGAGAAAGAGGTCAATCGTCGAATCCAACTCGGCTGGGCAGCGTTCGGTAAGCTTCGCACTATCTTCTCGTCTCAAATACCACAGTGCCTCAAAACAAAAGTCTTTGATCAGTGTGTGTTGCCAGTGATGACATACGGATCTGAGACATGGTCGCTTACAATGGGCCTCATAAGAAGGCTCAAGGTCACTCAAAGGGCGATGGAAAGAGCTATGCTAGGTGTCTCCTTGCGAGATCGAATCAGGAATGAGGAGATCCGCAGGAGAACTAAAGTAACTGATATAGCTCACCGAATAGCAAACCTTAAGTGGCAGTGGGCGGGGCACATCGCTCGCAGAACCGATGGCCGTTGGAGCGGAAAGGTTCTAGAGTGGCGACCGCGAACCGGGAGACGGAGTGTCGGCAGGCCTTCCACAAGGTGGACCGATGATCTGATAAAGATCGCGGGAAACCGCTGGATGACAGCAGCAGAGGACCGATCGTTGTGGAAAACCTTGGGGAAGGCCTTTGTCCAGCAGTGGACGTCTTGCGGCTGTTGATGATGATGATGAAACGCACAACAACGCTAAAGCATGCTACAAGTGTACTACAACGGCTTGATAAGTTATAGTTGCCTTGACCTTACTACAACGGTTCAACAAGCCTTCAACAAGGAAAATCAAAATGGCGCGGAGCTAATTAATCAGCTGTTTTCGTCAAAGTGTGTCATGTCATCCTAAGACTGGCGGTAAGTACGAACGCCCTAAAAATATTCACGATTATTTTTTTGTAAATATACAATAGAATAATAATATACATCAGTATAGTGATTTTTGTATGTGTATGTACGTGTTGTAAGAAATGAAAAATATTATAATAATATAATTAAAACAAAATGAAACCAGTGTACTTTTAGTAATGTAGGAACAAACAATTTGAAGGTAGACACTTGGTTCGCGGGAATAAGTGATCTGTCATAATTCGCTTTTGAAGGGAGTGGATGCTTGTCTTTTTGCCAAATCCACAGAACGACAACATAACAAATCTAATCTGTCAAACAACGGCACTACAGTTGTTGAACGCTTGTAGTGTGTTTATGAATAATGTTTTTAAAAACGTCAAACAATGCTTGTTGAACACTTTAGCTAGAGTACACTTGTAATGTACTTTAAGCATTTTTTATGAATAAGACCGTTAGTATCTCGGAAACTAGTTTCATCCATAAGGTCCCTTTATCTACACCCATATCATAAGTCCTCTATAATGCGTTCAGAATCCGTTGGCAATGACCAGCATTACAACAATCAATTTTACTATGATAATTTTCTTATCTGTAGCAGTAACATAATGTTCTTATAACGATATAAGATTTGATAAAGTTATGAGTTTCAAATTTCTAACATCTTTGAAAAACAAAACAATTTTATTTGACCTCAATTCTAATATCACTCGAGATGACATTTAATTCGAAATGAAATGTCAATTGCATACAATTTTGATAAATCTCGTATGTTAATTGATAATTTGATATCGAACGATATGATAGTAGAGGCCGACTGTAGATTGTCTCTGAATTAAAAAAAAAACTACGGTTGCCGCCATTTTTGACGTTATAATAATTGATCAATGCCGGCTATGCCGGTCGTAACATGCGGTTCCTGAACACATCATAGAGAGCTTATAATATGTATGTAGATAAAATATTGTATGTAACTGTACATAATTAGGCATTATGGAGCAGTCACATAAAGTACTATTACATAGAGAACGTCACAATTATGTACGTACAGTCGCCATCATATATATTGCAGCAAACAAGGTACTCACAAATATCTGAACACGACTCTATTGTCAAGGTGTTAGAGTGCATGTTCAGATATTTTTGACCACTCTGATATGCACAGATATATTTGATGGCGAACTGTACTTTTTAAACACTTTCGTAAAAGAAACAAGATAGGCGCTATAACAATATGTAAAGTAGGTCTAAATTCATTACATCCCTTTATTTAGGGACCCCCTTTAATTTTTTTCACTTCTCATGCTCTTAAAATGCTACTTTAGTCTCTGCATATCGGGACTAAAGTTCCTTTTTAATCCCTAGGGATTAAAGTAATTTTTTTTTTAATTTACTTTGGAAACCCCTAAACAGCCTATCACTGTGTAAGTAAATGGA
This sequence comes from Tortrix viridana, assembly GCA_963241965.1. Taxonomy (NCBI): domain Eukaryota; kingdom Metazoa; phylum Arthropoda; class Insecta; order Lepidoptera; family Tortricidae; genus Tortrix; species Tortrix viridana. The sequence goes on along the minus strand of OY725199.1, from coordinate 126,749 downwards.
GGATTATTACAAAATAAGTACTTGCATAGAAACCGGAATATAAGAAAGAACAAAATAAGACGTAGGTTTGACCTTTTTATATTTATGGCATTCATAACGAGTTAGAAAGAGATGTCCTTATAGGTATTCTTTCGTTTTCCATAATGTTGCCAAAAGGTTTTAGACGTCAAATTTGAATGGACCGCAATGAGCCTCCCATTGGACCCCTACACGAACCTACAGTACTACAAAATTAAAAAATCGATATGCGAATAGTTAATTTTGTGTCAGGGTGACTTCTTCATTTAGTAGCTTTATTCGTTGGACAGTGTTGTGAATATATATCGATATTTTCAGATTTTCAAAACATGAAAACTTGATACTAGAATTATTGTCGACTAAGCAGCAACACTGGCGTTGACAGATCCTTGTGACAACATGATGGAAAACAAAAGAATACCTTTAAGGACATCTTATTCTAACTCGATATGAATGCCATGCCATTAATAGAAAAAGGTCATATACGTCTTTTGCTGTTTCTTATAGTTCGGTTTCTATGAAAGCACTTATTCTGTGGTATAGACAATTTTAGGGCGTGGAAATAAAATGATAACTGTGCAAAAATATTCAAAAAAAACTATTTAATTTCGTGAAACACGATTAATGATTACGAAAATGAATCAAGTTAATTGTATTAAGGATGAATATAATTTTTTATGCATGGACCATGCATAATAAATTTTGATTAGTTTTGAAAAAATAGTTTTTAAGTTTGAATCTGTTGGCTAAATATGCAAGCATTTAAAGCGTCACTTTACAAAAGAAAAGAAAATTAAAAACCGCGGAACAAATTTTTTTGCAATTGTAATTTTGTATAGAACGTCGTTATTTTTCCTCGCATTCGAAGTGAAAAGTAGAGTGTTGAACTCGAGACTAAAAAGCCATAATGACACTCGAACTTCATCCACCCTCGCTTTGCTCGGGTGTATAAATATCTCGTGTCATAATGGCTTACTTTAGTCCCTTGTTGAACAATCTACTATTATTTAAAAAAATAAGCATTTATAGACTTGATAAACTTATTTTATTTTTAGCACTACTATACTATGCTATAATATTCTATTTATTTAAGGCAAATTGCTTGTTGTCTAATATGCTTAGAGCAGATATTGCGTATTCAACTGGGTTGTCTGTGTCTCGTGTGATTACGCATGTGCGTGGCCATATTGCTCTTCGATGCGAACCACTTCAAGCAGTTATCGCACTGAAAGGGTTTATATTCCGCGTGGAGAAGCTTATGTCGGTCCAAACTGCTTTTTAGCCTGAAGCGCTTCAAACAAACATCGCACTTGTTGAGTTTATCACCCGTATGAATGCCCGCGTGCAGCTCCAAAGCACCCTTTTCACCGAACCCTTCGAGCAGATACCGCACTCGTATTTTAGCAGCTGCTCGGCCTGCTAACCACCTCGTCAGGCAATCCCTTACTTTCCGCGCCTAGGCAATAATGTACTATTTTCACATTGTGTGGTGATACAGCGCCATCTAGCATGATCTCATTGAACTAAGAAGCCTCATAGGTAAGTAATAGAAATGGCGTCGATTTCACTTCATTGGATTTTGTTTGACAGCTATCCATGCAAATAAGGCCTCGAGTGTACATATGAGAGATGATACCTATTATATTATGTGTTAATTAATTCCGCTACAGACTACCATAAAATGTTGTACAATATTTGCCTTACATGTTTAAATGTCTAAATTATAATCTTTTGTAAATCTGAAAATATCGATATATATTCACAACACTGTCAAACTAATAAAACTACTAAATTAAGAAGTCACCCTGACACAAAATTAACTATTAGCATATCGACTTTTTAATTTTGTAGTACTGGAGTTTCGTGTAGGGGTCCAATGGCGGGCTCATCACGGTCCATTCAAATTTGATGTCTAAAACCTTTTGGCAACATGATGGAAAACGAAAGAATACGTCTAAGGACATCTCTTTCAAACTCGTTATGAATGCCATAAATATGAAAAGGTCAAACCTACGTCATTTGTTCTTTCTTATATTCCGGTTTCTATGCAAGTACTTATTCTGTGGGTCTACCGTAACTTGCGCATCTTTTTGAGCTGATCGCCTAGAAGCCAAAGCTTTAATAAATAAAAAAAAAGTACTTTGCGTCAGAATATCTACCTTTTTTGTACTTCGTTTGGTTTGTTTATTTTCTGAATTAAATTGTATCGTAAATATGTCTAGTTGAATTGATGAGTTGTTATTAGAGCGGCGAGAGGGTTACCGCTCCGAGTTTTGTTCGAGTGAAGAATCCTACTAAGCAATATGTCAGCAGACCTGAACCTGGTCAAATGTGAAGTCAAGGTGGAACGGGTAGAGGAGGAGGTAGAGGAGTGTGAGGAGTACCCGGCGGAGTGGGAGGTGCCCGTGTTGACGCACGAGGTGAAGTGCGAGCTGGTGCTGGAACTGGAGCCGCCGCAGCCGCAGCCGCAGGATCTCGTAAGTAAGTAGCACGCTGCCGCTTGGCCGCTTCTTAAACAATAAACAAACTATTGTGACATTTAAATCATGAACTTGAATACCTATACATATAAACATGATGACAAATTAATAATTGAATATCTGACTAAACAGAATTTACACTGGGGTATTGTTGGATTGGGTTTTTACCATAGGAGTGTTGTAGTATATATATTTTTAATACAGTTGCTCAAAAAGTGGTACTTTTCATAGCTGTATACATATCGTGCGGAAAGTTGTTTTCGCGAAGTAGTGTTTTCACTTTTCCAATTTTTTTAATTTTATACTTGTTCCAATTCGTGACTACTTATTGATGAGTATTAATATTAGTTTCCTTTAAACGTCGTAATCAACATAAAAACCTACTGTTAATGTAAGAATATGAAAAATATACATATTTCATATTTTATTACTAAGAGGTAAGTAATAAAATATGAAATACCAGTCATCATTATAACCACATTTATTTTTTAATGTTGAATATTGAAAAACTGTTCTTAACCTTTTGAACGCCAAGCTGCGAAACAAAATGCTGCCTACCGGACACCACAACAAAATCGTACAAGTCGATCTCGAAAAACGTAGTGATTCTAAAACGAAATATTGATACCATAATTGACTCTATGTAATGTATGTGTATTTGAGTATCGGAAAACTTTAACAAATATTTCACTATAATGTTATTACATTTTCATATATTATTAACATTATAAACCCACAATAAAGTATGAAAACACCAAAATGTTCGCACGACATGCACTTTAATTTAGTAACAGAGTCACAACACTACTTGCTTTTTTACGAGGTGATGACGTCACGTATTGACGGCTCTGGCCATCACGGGCGTCACAGGCAATGGAAATTGTAATAATACTAGAGTTGAGAAACTGTGTAAGGCATTAACTTTCATATCGATATCTTTGAGTAAGAATCTTAATAATATTAAAGTCCAAATAAAATTGCGTTTTTTAAGTGTAATGATTTATGATGAACGATGAGTTTTGCCACACATTTCCGTAAAAATTTTGCTCGTCTGAATGTCTTAAGAATTGCCCGTATCAATAAACGGGAAAAACCGCGGGAGCAATAGCGGCAACAGTTAAAAGTACCCTGGTTATGAGCTCAACTGTTAATAATTATTAGTTTAAACCGCGGTTTTACCTGACCGACCTTTGTTAGCGAATTTTGAGGCAGATTTTGTACAAAGAATAGTGTTATTATTAGTACTTAGTTATGCTGCTCCATAAGCGCCGTAAGTGTGAGCGAGAGATAAAGAAGTTTTATGGCCCTAGAAATTATTTCGTAAAGGTACTAAAATTATTAATAATATAGCATTGGCTGGTCCATTTTCGATTACCTATTGATTTTAAATAAAATGAATTTTCATATGCTTAGTTAATAATATTACATTATATATAATAATATATATATTTAGTTAAAATTTAAAGACTTCCCTCGAAATAATCTATTTCAACTTGTTCCGATACAAATTCTGGAATTTCATCGTCGGCGTTATCAACACCTATAAAATTCGCAGCAACTCCTTCGTATGATAAGACCCCTCTCACATTTCGTCGACACTGTACAACCTATTCAAGATGATGTCGCGCCTCTGACGTCACAGATTAGCGTCCACAGCCGACGGGGGCGCATAGGACACTGATAAGCACTTGTTTACGTGAGGTGTGCAAAACTAGTTTGTCGATTGTTATTATTAACTAAATGGAGGACTATTATTGTACCATTACTGCGTGCAGAGTAAATGGGATACCATTGTTATATAATATTTACGTAATTTATGATAAATTTGGATTATGTAGTTTAATAATTTATCATGGATAAATGACTCTGTAATAGTTATTCTTACACTTTTCCAAACATAAAACGCAGCGGGCGGTCACAACACTATGTGCCGGCTGGAGCCGTCGTTGGCGTAGTAAGCACTGACAATTACTGCATTAAATCACAGTCTCACAGAAAGTGGATTTATTCATAATTCTGCTATTATAACCAATGTATTTTAGGTTTAGACTAATATAGACTTGCAAAGCAATTATAAAACTCCATCAATTTTCTTGTAAAGTTTTTTATTAAACTTGATTTTGATGTTAAACCGTGTGTCGGCTGTAGCCGTCGTGGCGTCAGTGGCACGACTTTCCGTTGACGGCCAGAGCCGACTGGGGCGTTCAAAAGGTTAATAAGTTGCCTGAATGGAACGGAAAAGCTGCTGAAACCCTTATAGGATCACTTTCTTGTCCGTCTGTCTGTCTGTCTATCTGTCTGTCTGTCTGTCTGTCTGTGTGTCTGTCAAGACCCTTTTTCTCATACACATATCAAGTTGAAATTAATATCAAATACTTAAATCTGCAATCCCTTGGATCAGTGAAAAAATCAATCATCTAAGTCAACTCAATCAAAAGATACGGCCGTTTATGCCGCATATTGAAGGGAATCTCAAGGGAATCAAATCTATAGGGTACTTCCTGTTGACTTAGAATCATGAAATTAGGCAAGAAGCAATGTCTTATAGCACAAGTAAAGGAAGAAATCAGAAAACTGTTAATTTGAAGTTACATCACATAAAAAAAGTCCATTATAAACTGACACTCACTAAGTACAAAAGTGCATACTTATTGCGGGTCAGTTTATGCTGGACTTTGTTTATATTGTATTTACAAACTATTTACATGCCTACAAGTTTGTGCGAAACCCTCAGTGCACGAGTCGGCCTCGCACTTGACCGGCTTTTTTAAGCTGTCAGTGGTTTCAGAGAGGTTAGTAGGTATCTGCTTGTATTTCGATGGTTCGTTTTAACGTTACAGAACAGTTTAGGTTGCCGTCAATAGAAATTGGGAAAGATGTAAACAAATTTAGTGGGTGAATATTTGAGAATGATTTATTTTGTTAAAAACATTTGTCTTTGTGATAAATATCGTGTTACCGCAACTGAAGTAATCATATTATCTAGACTAGAGACTAAAATAACGAACTGTAAAAGAGGCACGTGTCGCTAAAGCTTATTTTGCCCAAAATTGAAAAAAATATAAACAGAGGTGTTGAGGATAATGACAAAGTGTGAGGAGAATGACAATTGTTGAGATTTCTATGATGCTTTGATGAGAAGAATGACACCGTAAATATTTTTTTTGCATAAATTAAAGGAACAGACGTATCAAAATTATTTTGTTTATGGGTAATTGGCGATCGCCTAAAAAAAGCTACTTGTTTTTATTTAATTTAATATAATAAATAATAAATAAAAAAAATCACAAGCGAAGGTTATGTTGTTTATTTCATGACAAGGTAGCTGTCAATGGCACATCTGTCACTGTTTATTTAATTATGTGACGGACTAAGGTCAGTGTCCATCTTAATCCGTCCCAGATTTAATAAACTGTTTTTATTTTTTATAATTATATGACGCAACCAAAAAATCTGATATTTTTTTATTTGCTTATAAAAAGTCTATTCTTTCGAATAAAAAAATAAAAACAAGTAGTTTTTTTTTTAGGCGATCCCCAATTGTAGTTACATTATTTAGAGGCTTAGTGTAGGCATTTACATTTACCCATTTCATCCCTTTAGGGGTAGTTTATCCAAAATCACCGAAAGAAGTATTTTTTATTTGCTAACAGTAGTCTATATACTAATTTCCACGTTTCTATCTTGAAAAACGACCAAACTCCCATACAAACTTTAACCCCCCTTTTCCAACCTTTAAGGGTAATTTATCCCAAATCGCCGAAATTAGTTTTTTTTTATTTGTTATTTTATTTATATGTAGCAAGTTTCAAAGGTCAAACTTCATTGGTTTTTATTTTATAGTAGTATGAAATCCAGTAATTTTAAACACAAAACACTCTTTTTTGCATCTTTGGATGAGATTTTAAAAAAATGCTGAAACAGGTATTTCTTTATTTTTATTAATAAGTATTTATTCTGAGTTCATGATTCTAGAACAATCTAAAAAAAAACATAAAACTTTACCCCCTCTTTTTACCCCCTTCTTCTAAAATTTTCCGAAATTTCTATAGGCTAGATTTGATTCTGATTTTATTTAAATGGATTTATGAAAATTCCATCAATATCCGTTCAGTAGTTTTTACGTGATGCGCGGTCAAACAAACAAACAAATAAACAAACAAAAATTTTAAAAGTGGTTTTAATATGTTCAGTTACTTATTATAATGTTACGTACGTGGGGGTAGGTAACTGATAGAAATACACAATTAAACCGATAATTAAGAGCTAGACTTTATTAACGCACTCACTAAGCCGTTACAACAATAATCGCACAATAAACTCGTAGTCGCTTCTAATTCACTGATGTATCACTCGTATCGCTTTCCAAGTAAGACTGACTTGACGGCTCGGGTCGGTCGCCTTATATACCCTAGTCCAAGACAATTCCAGAAGGCCTTTCTAGAATGTTCGACATACTTCGATCCGCCGTCGGGAATGTTCTAGTAGTCGTTGTTGGAATGTTCTTGTTCGCGACGTTTCTGGAAAGTTCTATGTGCCTATAGCTGTTTCGTTTTAGATCGCGACGATTCTGGAAGGTTCCACGTCTTGCTGTCTCTTTCTTATTCGTGTCATCTCTTTCGCATGCTTCTGGAAGGTTCTCAGTATTGCTATCCCTTTCTAATCATGCTATCTCTTTTACTCTTTCTGGAAAATTCGCCATATACTGAAATGTACTTCAAAGGCCCATAAGGGGTCCTGAAAACGCCTGAAAACGGGTTTTCAGGTTATGGCGTAATCTGGTAGAGGGTGGCCTGAAACGGCCTGAAAACATGTTTCAGGCGCCTGAAAACAACGGCAACTTGGTCGAAATTTTGATAATCAGGTATGTGATAGAGCTACCTCTGAAACCGACTGAAACGATATTTCAGCCTGCTGAAAACGCTTCCAAAGCACCGAAAATCGCGATTGAAGTTAGACACCTTAATCCACCGGCGTAACACTACCCCCTCCTAAGACATGCTCGTCCCGAGCATTATTAACTCCGTAGTGTCTCGCCAGTCGGTCAACATGGACAATCTTCATGGGACTACGCTGATTTTTCTGAATCCGATACGTGACGTCGTTGATTTTAGTGACTACTTTATACGGGCCTTCCCAACTCGGGGATAGTTTCGGAGATTTTCCTTTTCGTCGCATGGGGTTATGTAACCACACCAAGGAACCCTCCTCAAAACCCACTTGGTTGGACTTCCGGTCATATCGTGTTTTCATCTTCGCGCTGGCTTGAAGTCCATGTTCTCGAACGTGACTGTGAACATCGTCTATCCTATTTCGTAAATCGCTGGCATACTCTGTAATGGACTTTGCCGAATCTGGAGGGCGTCCAGTCAAAAGATCCGCAGGTAGACGAAGTTCTCTTCCAAAGTTTGCGTACGCTGGAGTGACAGCTGTACTTTCATGGGTGGCCGATCTATATGACATTAGGAAGAGAGGAATATGCCTGTCCCATTCCTTTTGGTGACTTTCAACGACCTTCGCTAAATGTCTCTCCAGTGTCTGGTTAAATCTCTCGACCATTCCGTCCGATTGAGGGTGATATGGCGTAGTTCTTGTTTTATGAATTCCCATAATTCGGCAAGTCTCCTGGAACACCTGGGATTCAAAGTTTCTGCCTTGATCACTATGAATTTCGAGGGGTACTCCGAATCGACAAAATACCTCCATCACTAATTTCTCCGCTACTGTGATTGCTTCTTGATTAGGGATGGCAAATGCTTCAGGCCATTTAGTGAAGTAGTCCATTACTACAAGGATGTACTTGTTTCCAGAGTTGGATGTTGGAAACGGGCCTGCAACGTCTAAAGCAATCCTTTCCCAAGGTGCACCAACATTGTACAACTTAAGCGCTCCTCTACTGCGCGTTTGCGGCCCCTTAACCGATGAGCAGTTAGTACACTTCCTGCACCAGTCTTCTACATCTTCGCGGCAGTGAATCCAATAAAAGCGTTGCCGAACTTTCATTAAAGTCCTCTTTACACCAAGGTGTCCCCCGGAAATTCCGTCATGAAACGAGCTCAAAACATCGCTCACCCTTTTTCTCGGAACAACTACTTGTAGGTGAACATCCTTTCCATTCGCGGACTCCCATTTCCTGCATAGTACGCCATTATGCATAACCAAACTTTCCCATTGGGCCCAGTAGCTTTTTGTTTCTGTACTCATCGGAGCTACTTCACACCATTTTGGTTTGGATACGCCTGCTTTAATCCAATCGTATATGGGTTTAATGTTAGAGTCTTCCTGCTGCGCTCGTTGCATGACTTCATTACTCCATTCTTCGCTAACAGTGTCAGTTCTCAACATTCTCACGCAGTCTTTTCCCTCTTGTTTTAAACAGTGCTTACAATCATCCGGGCAAGGTCTACGGGAAAGGGCATCTGCGTTTCCATGTGATTTTCCACTGCGATGTTCAATAATGAAGTCATATTCTTGAAGTTGTTCAATCCAGCGCGCTACTTGACCCTCGGGGTTTTTAAACTCCAACAACCACTTTAATGCAGCATGGTCAGTTCTGATGCGAAACTTGCGTCCAAGCAGATATTTACTGAAATGCTGCAACGTCTTGACAACTGCCAGCAATTCTCTCCGAGTGACGCAGTAATTTCTCTCTGGTTTCGACAATGACTTACTAAAGTAGGCGATTACAACTTCCTGATCTCCTTTTCTTTGTGACAACACACCTCCGATACCAGTATTACTCGCGTCCGTGTCAACAATAAAGTCGTTGTCAGGGTCTGGATATCCCAATATCGGTGTTTCACAAAGCCTTCTTTTGAGATCGGCGAAAGCTGCTGCACACTGTTCATTCCAGTCAAACCGTCGTTTCTCTTCTGTCAGCTGGTGCAAGGGCTTCGCTATATCTGAGAAGTTTTTCACAAAACGTCGGTAGTACGAACATAGTCCCAAAAAGGCTCGTACTGCGGTTTTGTCCCTCGGTGTTGGCCAGTCCTTCACGGCGCTAATCTTCTCAGGATCTGTCTGGATACCATCCCTTGAAACCACGTGTCCTAAATAATTTACCTTACGCTTGAAAAGCGAGCATTTCTTCGGGCTAAGTTTAAGGTTCGCATCTTGTAGCTTAGTCAAAACTTGCTCCAATTTTCCAAGGTGATCATCGAAGTCTCTACCAACAATTATGATGTCATCCAGATATACCAGGCAGGTATCTCCCAGTAAACCAGCAAGTATTTGTTCCATCAATCTCTCAAATGTTGCTGGTGCATTACATAATCCAAACGGCATAACATTGAACTGCCAGAGTCCCTTTCCAGTTGAGAAAGCTGTTTTCTCCTTGTCTTGGTCCTTGATTTCCACTTGCCAGTAGCCACTTTTTAAATCCAACGTGGAAAACCATTTCATCCCGTTTAAAGTGTCTAACGTGTCGTCAATTCGTGGCAATGGATAACAATCCTTTTTGGTTACATCATTAAGTCGCCGATAGTCAACGCAAAATCTCATGGTCCCGTCCTTCTTCTTAACCAAAACTACCGGTGAACACCAAGGACTTGTTGAAGGTTCAATAACTCTGTTCTTCTTCATCTCCTCAATCATGTCTGCGACTTCCTTCTCGCGAGCTACTGGGACTCGCCTAGGACGTTGTCGGACAGGCACGATTTCACCAGTGTCAATCTCATGTTGTACAACTCCAGTTCTTCCAATATCACCGTCATGCGCAGAGAAGATATTGCTATATCGCAGCAGTAAATTACGCGCCTTCAAGAGTTCTTCCTTTGTGAGATCATTTTGGCAACCGTCCAGTAATCCTCTAATGTCCACTCCTGTACTTGCAGGTTTACCGCTTGCAGTCGATTCCTGGCAACTTCGTATCCAAGAAATTTCCTCACAAGACCCGATGATGGCTCCTTTACTAAGCGTGTATTCAGTGTCGCTTAGATTTAGGATTCTTATAAATGCTGCAGATGACGTTGTTACCACCGTGCGGGCTGTCATCCACGGTTGACTCCCATCTATCTTTTCTACTAATACGCAGCGATGAGATCCTCTGCCTTCATGCGGTAATTTCACAGGAACTAGAGCTTGTGATCTTGGTTGGAGTGTAGTCCTTCTAGCGCAGTAAACATGTCCGGTTACTCCACCTTCCATAGGAACTTCATCAGCACCAAATTTTAGGACTCCACCTTTCAAGTCTATTTTGCAGCCATTTCTTCTCATAAAATCCAATCCAATAATGCAATCGTCGAGGATGTTAGCAACGATGACTTTGTGCCAGTAGTTCTTTTCACCAATTTTTACCGCCACTCCTTGCTCGCCCAGGACGGAAATGTACTGGCCGGTAGCCGTTTGTAGCTGTAGATGCTTAGGTCGGACTAGATGATCTCTGTTTAAGTGTTTCAGTAACCGAGAACTGATCACAGTCCGAGAAGCTCCGGTGTCGATGGTGAGGTGACATGACTTTCCACCAATTTCTCCTTTGACGACCAGACTATTCCCGTCATTCACCTGGGAGATCATAACTGGGACATTTTGACCACCAGCCAGCACTCGTCCCTTAGTCCTGGCTTCTATTCGTTTCCCTGAAGCGGCTCTGCTAGATCAGAGCCTGCTGCTGGCCTTTCCGTTGGGCCTGGATCTCGTTGTGTTCTATTTCTTTTTGGGCAACCAGATTGTATGTGCCCGCGTTCTCCACACTGGTAACACCTTGGCCCGAATTCACGGCGAGGGGCAGTTGGCTCTCTGGCTGAAACTTCCCGCACCCTAAAAGGCCTCGAATCCTGGCGTACAGCTTCTACTTCGAGGGCGTGGGCAACTGCATCCTTCAGGCTCCCGTGATGTCCCAGTCTCACAGCAGCTCTAACTTCCAAATCACGAATTCCATCAATGAAGGCCTGTACCAGCATGCTGTCCACAAAGGAGGCCGATGCACTTTGGTACGCTTTCCTTACCAATTTTTCTATTTCCAGGGCCCACTGTTGCAATGACTCATTTCGTCCCTGGGTTCGATCTTTCAGCTGAGCTCTAAATACGTGCTCTAGATGACTATCACCGTAACGTGCCTCCAAAGCTTCCAGAAGGCGGTCGTATGTTCTATCCTTTCCTAGAGCTTCCAGCACGGTGAGGGCTTCATCACGGAGCGCCAAAGTTAAAGCCGTCTTAGCCTGCTCTTTGTTCCAGCCATTGGCCTGAGAGACTGACTCAAACTGTAGTTTATACGCCGTCCATGACGAAGTTCCATCAAAAGGAGGTACCTTAAATCTTCCAGCTACCGGAACAGATGTTTCAGGTCCACAAATACCGCTGGCTACTTTTATTTCTAATTTTTTTACGTCGTTTCTCACGGCCTGGAGGCGAGATTCATGGTCCTCAACTTTTTCGTTAAAGTCAGCTAGTTTTTCATGAACCTCAATCATTTCCTTCTTCCATTCTGAAGTAGACTCTCGTACCTCACGCAGAACTCTGGATTGTTCCTCTTGAGCTTTAAACTGGGCTCTAAAGCGTTCCTCTTGGGCTCTAGATTGTTCCTTCAAGAGGATTAAGATGGCGTTAAGGTCGATCTCTGGCTTAGGTGATGTCGCCATGTTAGCCGGTGAAGTATCGGTAGACGTACCGGCGGCGGCCGCAGAGTCCCCAACTGCAACTCGGCTTCGGGTTTGAACCCCCTCCTGCTCTTGATCTCGCGGAGTAATAGGCATCTTCTATCCCACTTCTGACACCAAATGTTACGTACGTGGGGGTAGGTAACTGATAGAAATACACAATTAAACCGATAATTAAGAGCTAGACTTTATTAACGCACTCACTAAGCCGTTACAACAATAATCGCACAATAAACTCGTAGTCGCTTCTAATTCACTGATGTATCACTCGTATCGCTTTCCAAGTAAGACTGACTTGACGGCTCGGGTCGGTCGCCTTATATACCCTAGTCCAAGACAATTCCAGAAGGCCTTTCTAGAATGTTCGACATACTTCGATCCGCCGTCGGGAATGTTCTAGTAGTCGTTGTTGGAATGTTCTTGTTCGCGACGTTTCTGGAAAGTTCTATGTGCCTATAGCTGTTTCGTTTTAGATCGCGACGATTCTGGAAGGTTCCACGTCTTGCTGTCTCTTTCTTATTCGTGTCATCTCTTTCGCATGCTTCTGGAAGGTTCTCAGTATTGCTATCCCTTTCTAATCATGCTATCTCTTTTACTCTTTCTGGAAAATTCGCCATATACTGAAATGTACTTCAAAGGCCCATAAGGGGTCCTGAAAACGCCTGAAAACGGGTTTTCAGGTTATGGCGTAATCTGGTAGAGGGTGGTCTGAAACGGCCTGAAAACAACGGCAACTTGGTCGAAATTTTGATAATCAGGTATGTGATAGAGCTACCTCTGAAACCGACTGAAACGATATTTCAGCCTGCTGAAAACGCTTCCAAAGCACCGAAAATCGCGATTGAAGTTAGACACCTTAATCCACCGGCGTAACACTAAGTTACCCTGGTCGGTTTTTTTTTTTGTAATCTTCAATGTAGACTTTTTGGTCTTAACGATTTTATTATATGTATAGATTCTTCCCGTTTCATTCTCGACAATAAATCCAACAACTAGATACGAGTTGACAACCCTAGAGCGACCGCCGAGCGTAGGTATGAAAAGTGAAGTACATACATACATGGGATTGACCATGTACCTATCTGTTTAGTGGCATGAGCACGAGTATAAACTGCTCAATGGCCACTAGGTCGCGTTTGGACTCGTTGAACGGTCATTCTCTGAGCGTTTCAACCGCCCGTCGTCCTTCTAATTAACGAGTCGCCTAATCTAGACATATAATAAAATCGTTAAGACCAAAAAGTCTGTACATGGAAGATTTAAAAAAAAAAACCGATCAGGGCGACTTATAATAAGTAACTGAACATATTAAAACCATTTTTAAAATTTTTGTTTGTTTGTTTGTTTGACTGAGCATCACGTAAAAACTACTGAACGGATAATGATGAAATTTTCATAAATCTATTTATATAATATCAGAATAACATTTAGGCTATAGAAATTTTGGAAAATGTTAGAAGAAAGGGGTAAAAAGAGGGGGTAAAGTTTGTATGGAAAAACAAATTTAGATTGTTCTAGGATCATGAAACTCAGAATAAATACTTATTAATTTTTTTTTATTTTTTTTTTATCTCCTTTCTTTCCTGCAATCTGTCTAGTCGACATTCAGCTGGATTGTATGTGTTTGTCTAGGTCGTGTTTGGAGCGATATCCAGTGATATGTCCAAATGTATTATTATATCTATGTTTGCATTAGATCTTGTGGCGCTCGTCTCTTAAGTCTTTTGAATGTAGTGCTTGGCTGGTATTCCATTAGGTTCCTTGCTAGTCGGTTTGGATGGTTTTGCATCCGCTTTTGGTATGTTTTCAGAGAATCGGCTATCTCTTTCTTTACGGTTTTTATCCCTAATTCTCGATGCAGACGTTCGTTCTTGATGTACCATGGTGCACTTGTGATCATCCGCAGTGTTTTCGATTGGAATCGTTGCAATATATCGAGGTTGGAGTTTGAGGCTGTTCCCCACAGTTGTAATTCATATGTCCATAACGGTTTGAGTGTGGCCTTATAAAGTAGTAACTTGTTTTCTAGTGTTAGTTGTGATTTCCGATTTATAAGCCAATATATTTTCCTCAGTTTTTGTCCTAGGGCTTTCCTTTTAGTGAATATGTGTTTAGTCCATGTTAATCGCCTGTCTAGGTAGATACCTAAGTATCTAGCGCTGTCTGACTGTGGTATCTTTACTTGATTTAGTTGATATACTTATTAATAAAAATAAAGAAATACCTGTTTCATAGTTTTTTTTAAATCTCATCCAAAAACGCAAAAAAGAGGGTTTTACGTTTCAAATTACTGGAATTCATACAAGTATAAAATAAAAACCAATGAAGTTTTTGACCTTTGAAACTTGCTACATATACTTAAAATCACAAATTCAAAAAACTACTTTCGGTGATTTTGGATAAACTACCCCTAAGGGGTGGAAAGGGGGGGTTAAAGTTTGTATGGGAGTTTAGTCGTTTTTCAAGTTGGAAACGTGGACATTGCTACAGAGATTACTGTTATCACATAAAAACACTTCTTTCGGTGATTTTGGATAAACTACCCGTAAGGGGATGAAATGGGGGGTTAAAGTTTGTATAGGAGTTTGGTCGTTTTTCAAGATTGAAACGCGGTAATTGGTATACTTATAGGCTACTGTTAAGTGTTAACAAATGAAAAGAAATAACGTTCGGCGATTTTGGATAAACTACCCCTGAGAGGATGAAATGGGGGGTGCTAATTTGTTTGGGAGTGTGGTCAATTTATGAAGTTAGAAACGGAGATTAGTATATAGGCTACTGTTAAATAACAAAACAATACAACTTTGGCGATTTTGGAAAAACTACCCCTAAGTGGGTGAAATGGGGAGTAAAATTTGTATGGGAGTTAAGTCAATTTTAAAGTAAGAAACGTGGACATTGGTATAAAGGCTCCTGTTAAAAAATAACTTTCAGTGATTTTGGATAAACTACCCCTAAGGTAATGAAATGGGGGCTAATATTTTTATGGGAGTTTGGTCATTCTTGAAGTTAGAAACGTGGAATTTGGTATACTTCAAAATAGGTTAACAAATAAAACAATTTTTGGCGATTTTGGATAAACTACCCCTAAGAGGATGAAATGGGGGGGTTAAAGTTTATAATGGTGTTTGGTTGCTTTTAAAGTTAGAAACGTGAAAATTGGTATTTAGGCTAGGCTAGGCTAGGGTTTACAAATAAAAAATACCACTTTCGACTATTTTGGATTAACTACCGCTAAAGGGATGAAATGGGAGGTGGTAATTTGTATGAGAGTTTTGTATATTTTGAAGTGAGAAACGTGGAAATTGGTATAATGGTTACTGTCAACTAAAAAAAATACTTTTGGCGTGTTTGAAAACATCTACCCCTAAAAAGGTGAAATGGGGGGTAGAAATTTCTATAGGAGTTCGGTAAATTTTTAAGTTAGAAACGTGGAAATTGGTATATTTGCTACTATTAAGAAATAATAAAAAAACACTTTCAGTTATTTTGGATTAACTTCCCCTAAGGGGCTGAAATGGGGGGTTAAAATTTGTATGGGGATTTGGTCATTCTTGAAGTTAGAAACGTGGAAAATGGTATAAAAGGCACTGTTAACAAATAAAAAATAAAACGTTTGGTGATTTCCGAAAAACTATCCCTAAGTGGGTGAAATGGGACGTGAAAGATTTAATGGGAATGAAGACATTTTTGAAGTTAATGAAGTGTTAAAGCTACTGCTTATAAACCAAGTGTACTTTCGGTGATTTTGGAAACACTACCCCTATGGGGGTGAAAATGGGGGTGGCAATTTGTAAGAGAGTTTTGTTATTTTTGAAGTTAGATATATGGAAATTGGTTTCTAGACTACTAAATATAAAATACAAGTTTTCATATAATGGAATCCCAGGTAAATTGACGGCACTCTTCTAACATTTAAAGGACTCATACAGCTATTTTCAAACTTCTGTAAGAACATTTACATTACAAAAGCACCATTTGGTAAAGTGAAATTAATGACCAGACATGACCATCGGAACTCCTTAATAATAAGTATTTCACAACACGCTACTTTTGCCCATCATTTGTAAGGGGCTGTTTATTTATTACTACGTAAGACGATTTGGGGGGAGGGGGTCTGAACAAGTCTTATTTTTTCTTACATGGGGGTAGGATGTTTTACGTAAGATCACAAAAGCAAGCACAAATTAAAGCGTTTATATATTTTTGCTACTTTTTCTTTGCAATTTTGGTAGATAGGTACTGATCTTACGTAAGATTAAAAAGGAGGGAGGGGGTTCATCCAAGTCTTATTTTTTCTTACGTAGGGGTAGGGGGGTCAGAAATTGGTTAAAATTGTCTTGCGTAATAAATGAACAGCCCCTAATGAATGTGGTGAAATGGAAGTTTCGCCAAGTACCAGGAGAGTTCTTCAACGATTAATGTCCCTGCATATTATACCTATTGATAGCCCCATTTTGCCAAGAGTGATGAAGAATTGGCAATAAGCATTAATGGCATGAATGTAGTGTATATGTGCTGCATGTAATACATAATCACATGTCATAATAATTAAACAAACACTTAAAAGCGAACAAATGTTAGGAAACATTACTATTTTTTGGAAAGTCTGTCCCTTTATGATATGTACTTAATTAAATTTTTATTTGTACCTACCTACTTTTTAACGAAATTACTGACTCCGCAGACGAGGTCACGGGCGGACAGCTAGTTGTTAGATATATTAAAAACTTGATATAGAACCAAATGCTAAACGATAGATAATACAGGCCTGTGCTGGGAATAAGCTTTAAAATCGACGGTAGTTGTCCATATAGCCAATAATTAGATGACTCGTTAATTAGAAGTACGACGGGCGGTTGAAACTCTCAGAGAATTACCGTTAAGTCGACTTTTATAGCGAGTTTACAAGAAATGAAAATATTGAAAAACTTATTCCAGACGCACATGTTAGCTTCACTTGTAACTAACAATGTTACAAAATCTTGCAAGTCTATTTTAACCTACTTCTAATTGTCGCATTGACTTGTAATTTTGCATACTTATGTAATTCCGATAGCAATACAATAATATGGTATACCATCGAGCTGGTATGGTAATGGAGACAGAAGGTGGCGATAAAAACTCCTCATTGACCAGAGCCGTTCGTCGAGTTTGGACTCGTTTGGCTCGTCTTTTCATTTCATAGCAAGTTTATCATCACCATCAGTGTTGGAAGTACAGTCGGGAATAAAGCGTGTTAAACTTATGTTCAGTTTGACGTTTACTATGCACTAAAGTGCTCCACATATTCCATGTTTGCCTTACTCTACAGGCACCATGTTCCTCTGTCTCTTTCTACAATATCAGTTCTGGGTTCAGAGTTAGACAGATAGCGCTCTAGATAAATAACTAATAATTAAGGCCATACTGACTGGCATAGCTGGCTATGCCTGGATATAGTGTAGAATTATCGTGTATCTTAAAGAATTGGATTCACATATCACCAAAAGGACAAAAAACCATTTACAAAACATGTGGCTGACCTAATTCCAGACGTGTAATGGCCCAAGTTCAGAAAGTTACTGGTTTTTAAGCCAGCACTTTTGTTGGGTGTTACATATTATTATGTAATTATCAAACGTAAGGTCTTTTTTGTTTCAGCAAATCAAGAATCATTTGTTAAGGAGCCCAACATTACTGAGTCAGGTAGCTATGCGCCGGAACCTCTGCCGGGCGTGCATTTAGACAGTCAGACAGCCCACAACACCGGCTTCAAATCGATTCTTGAACAGAGACTCACGCGTTATCAACCCACTGATCAGGAAATCAAAACGACCCATTCTAACAAACGAAAGGGTAAGAAACTGTTTGGATGCGACATGTGCTCAAAGCAGTACACAGAGAAAGGGAGTTTGAACAAACACAAGAGGCGACACACGGGATATAAACCTTTCGAGTGCGATGTTTGCTCGAAGCAGTTCCCAGAAAAGGCCAATTTATATAAGCACATGATTATTCACACGGGGAAGAAACCTTTTGAATGCGATGTTTGCTCCAGGCAATTTACAGAAAGTGGCAGCTTGAACAGGCACAAGCGTATTCACACGGGGGAGAAACCTTTTGAATGTGATGTCTGCTTCAAGCATTTCAGGCATAAAGGCAGTTTAGACACTCATAAGCATGTCCACACAAAAGATAAACCTCACAAGTGCGATATCTGCTCGAAGCGTTTTTCGCAAAAACGTTGTATGGAGAAACACAAACGCATTCACTTGGGGATAAAACCTTTTAAGTGCGATATTTGCTCCAAGCATTTCACAGATAAGAGCAGTTTGAACTGGCACAATAAGCGTATTCACTCTGAAGAGATGCCTTTTGAGTGCGATGTTTGCCCGAAGAAGTTTAGGCAAAAGAGCCATTTAGACACGCACAAGCGCCGCCATACGGGTGATAAACCTTTTGAATGCGATATCTGTTCGAAGCAATTTGTACTAAATAGTGATTTAGTCACGCACAAGCGTATTCATACAGGAGTCAAACCTTTCCAGTGCAGTGTCTGTTCAAAGCAGTTCACAGCTAGAAGTACTTTGAATACCCACGTCCGTATCCACACGGGGGAGAAGCCTTTCAAGTGCGATGTCTGCCCAAAGCAGTTCAGGCAGAGGAACAATTTGGACGTGCACAAGCGTATTCACTTGGGGATAAGACCTTTTGAATGCGATGTATGTTCGAAGCAGTTCTCAGAAAAGTACGCTTTGATGTGGCATATGAGTGTTCATACTGGGCAGAGGCCTTATGAATGCGATATCTGCCCGAAGAAATTTGTGAAAAAAAGCGATTTGGTCCGACACAAGCGTATCCACACGGGGGAGAGACCTTTCGGGTGCGACGTCTGTTCGAAACAGTTCAGGTTTAAGAACAATTTGGACGAGCACAAGCGCATCCATACGAGAGAGTGAGTACATCTGCTCTAAGCAATTTGCCTTAAGGGGCGATTTGAACATCCACCACCAAGATACGGCCCGAATGTAATCACTTTTGAAGCAGTTTACAGAATAAGACTGTCTGACGTAAGAAGGAAAAACCAGAAGAAAGTTATTTATTAACAACTTGCTTAATTTTACTTGGAAAGACGTACTATGCCTGAGAAAGGCCTAACCGTGTTTTGGACTATTGTATTCCCAAAAAGTTATCCTAATATTATAAATGTGAAAGTTTGTATGGATGTTTGTGTTTCAATCATTCCTAAACGCCTTAACGGATTTCGATGAAAGTTGGCACACAGATAGTCCTTATCCTGGATTGACTATAAGAATACTTTTTATACTGGATTTTTTTATAGTTCGCGAGGGATAAGCGATTCACTTCTACGCATACGAAATTGCGGGCAAAATCTAGTATGGTCGTAATCGTAAATGGGTAATATTAATTTAATAGGAAACATACGAATTTCATTTTTGTGTAACGAAAATTAACCATATGAAAATATGACTAATTTTCGTTACACAAAAATGAAATTTGTTTGTTCCTTAATTGAGCTCGCTTAACTATCTATGTACAATATTTTTGCAAATCACCCAAATGTCTATTAAAAGTAATTTATTGATAATGCACATCAAAACCGTTGGCTTGTTATATTTGCCAGATATATTTCAAATAGCTTTTGCCCACAACTCCATTCGCGTAGAAGTAGTTTATCGAGTACCCTTTGGGAACTATCAAATTTTCCGGGAAAAAAAAATATCCTAAGTGTTAATCCAGGTAATAAACTATCTGTGTGCCAAATATCAACCAAACAGTTTAAGCTGTGTCTGCGATTAGCGCGCACAAACACACAGACAAACCGGCAAAAATTGTAAGTCACTGTTTTGGGTTCTATTGCGTTAATAAAGACCTCCAATAATATTTTATCTCAAATATCTTCCATGTACAGACAGCCAGCGATCAGTTACACTTTTATTATATGTATAGATGAATAGCCGCTTTTTCTGTCGTTTTCTTGTCAAAACACGAATCGAACTTTGATGTAGATTAGAAATGCTTAGCTTACTTAGTAGATGAAAGATCCGATCGTCGAAAGATCGTCAGTGTTCATATTTTAGTTAATAACACTTCGCTTCGGTGAAATAAGTTAAAATATAGCCTATGCTACTTCTGGATAACGCGGTGAAATAGTAGTTTATGTGACTGGTGCATAATGAGAGGTATTAAAATACGAGTGTGTGTTTCATAATAGCATCACACGAGTGTTTTAATGCCTTATTA
This sequence comes from Tortrix viridana, assembly GCA_963241965.1. NCBI lineage: Eukaryota > Metazoa > Arthropoda > Insecta > Lepidoptera > Tortricidae > Tortrix > Tortrix viridana. The sequence continues at coordinate 106,408 of OY725199.1, read as the reverse complement.
ACTAATTTGACTAAATTTCAAATTGCCATGATCCCATATTGCCTAAATATCAAATTGACGCATTATTAAAATGAACGAAAGTCATAATGACTTTGACCGAAAACGTCCAATTCCCGAAGTAAATATTGATATGTACATTTCCTTCAAACACCGCAAAGGCAAAATGTCACAGTTTCAAAATACCTAATTTTTTTTACAATCTAGTTTAACTGTCATGCAGTGGCGAAGCGTGGTCCCTCGCCACTAGGCAACTCGGAGCAAAAAAAACGGTCAAGTGCGAGTCGGACTCGCGCACTTGTATGTTTTACCGTTTTTACGATGACAACAAAAATGAAAATACGTTAAAAAAAATGTATGGAGGATTATTATTTAACTACATGTCTTTATTTTTTTTGTTTGTTAGGAAATTCGCCGTAATAACACATATTCTGAAAAAAAAATCAACCCGCTATGTATTACGGTTCAAAAGATACAGCTCTTTAAAGTTAGGACAGACGCACGCACGGACGGACGGACAGCGTAGTAATAGGGTCCCGTTCGAGTGTCACCTTTGGGTACGGAACCCTAAAAATCCGTACGGCGTAGGGTAACTTCGCCGGTTTACCGTCCACCTCCTGTTTTGTCCAGTAGGCCGAGTTGTTTTAACAAGCATAGAATAGTAAAACGAAGACCGCTTACCGCCGCGCATGTTTAGTCTTTTTCATATTTGACAAGTTCACTCTAATAAAAAATACGCTAGTTGGTTGGTAGTTTTTTCTCGTGCCGCGAAAGTGTCGTCGCGGGTCTTTGACAAAAAGATTTAATGCTCAGGTTTTTACTGTTTGCATACCTAGTTGTATTGGTTTTTTATGCCTGAGGCTTAGCATAAAGAATTTAATAGATATAATGTAGTAGGTAACCAATCATATATTATTTACAGAAGACTTATAAAATGTTAGTGGACTGACACTCAATTGTAACATTTGGAGTAACGTGAGAAATTATTAAATATAATGGATGAACGGCTAAAACTCACGATTATAAGCTGGAACGACCCAAATGTTTCGGACTCGTTAAGAAATCAAAACCCAGTAATATTTAGCAAAACATATAAACGAAAACTCTGCCCTTTGTTAAGAACAAAACCAAAATAAACCAAATTAATACATCCACTGCACACAGAAACCAATAAAAACAAAGCCAAAATTTGCTCGTGTCTTACGAATCAAAAATAGTAGGTACCTACAAGTACCTACCTAACAAAATCAAAGAAATGAAGAAAACTTTACAACCGATACTTTAATCAGCCAGTTTATGTTTATAATTTAATAACAATGCGCTGTGGACAGTGGAAGTGATTGAAAAATCCATCTCTCCCTACGCCTTAATCAATTTATATTTACGAGCGTGCACGTTGCAACCCCAAACATGACATGTTTCTTATTTTTAAAGGATAACTTTGAAAAACATTTTAGTTCATTAAGAAGGTAAGTAATATGTAAGACAACACTCTATTTGAACTAATGCGGCCATTTGTAATAAGTACCTACAGACAAAAATATAAAACGAAACACGTCAATAACCTCAATAATTACACGCAAACCAAATAAGAAGTTTAAGGTTAGGTAGGTACGAAAACACAAAACAAACCGTTGCCCGCCGATAAATATGCCGAAATCTTAAGAATATCACAATCACAATAATAATCACATATACACTAGCAAGCGTAGCAAGCTAAATTTCACCAGTAAAGTATCATAAAACACAAATTAACACCAACTAACAATATTTAAAAAAAAACACCGTGTGTTTTGGCGGACGCGAAAGTAAAGTAGGTAATGTAATGAATGAAAAAATGACGCAATGCAAATTATTTGGCGGGCAACGGCGGCGCGCAAAGAGTCGGTAGGTAGATTATGTTTTGTCTCCATAAACTTTTGCAAAAATAGATAAGGACAACCGTAGAACCGTATAATCGGCCGAATGAGACGGGAAAGTACGATCAGAGACATTTTTTTGGGTGTATTTAGTGAAAATAAAGCTTACGACATGCACTTAAAGTTTAAAATTGAATGAAATAAGCCGGACACTTTTGGCGGAATTAGAAATGCGAGTTGAGAGACAAGATGCGATGTTGTAGTATCACGTTATGAAGTCCAAGGCCGTTTTGTTTTAGTGCGTGAGTTTAAATGTTTGAATGTGTTAGTGTTGAGTCATGCGCTGAGACCTCGGCTTGTATGGAGTTTTGAGGGAGATAGCCCAGAAAAATGTAACTCCGAGTGTTTATGTGTAAATGAATATTGTTGTATGCGTTTCTTTCTAGTAATACAGTGAATGTGTGCGTGCGGTCGGTCATGCGGTAGATATCGGCTTTATTAAGGAGTTTTTGATTTCGCGCTTAGTGGTAAATTTAAATTGCGACGTTGCGTTTTGTTCATTCATCTTATTATGAAAAATGTATGTATACTACGCGTGTTATGTTAACGGGCGGGTAAGGCTATAGTATATCGGGTTACTTATTGTTGTGCGTTTTGTTTGAGTACATTATGCATAGGAATTTCCAAGGGAACCCGGCGGGAATCGGGTTATATGGGCCCTGCGCCACTGCTGTCATGATATTTAGTTTTTTTATTTTTATACCCGTAGATATATTTATGCCCATTATGCAAAACTGCACGGCCGCCTTTTTGATTTGTTATAATTATTAAAAACAAGATTCATAGTTAGAATTATATTCACTAGTAATGCAAATATAATTACAATGACAATAACAATGATGTTTACCTGATGTCATTTTTTAATCTTTATAATAGCACATTAGTTTCAAGTGGCCAGCGATAAACAAGAAAACCAAATATGAAGGTAACCTTTTAATATTTAGGTATTTTGGGATTTAGTTGTTTTGCGATGAAGGTGGTGTGATGTTTAGTTATTATGAGACAATTACATTTTAAAATTTAGTCATATTAAAATCCGGTGCTTTGAGAAAAAAATATGGGTATTTTGGGATTCAGCCATTTTGACACCAAGTTATTTTGAGATCTAGGTATGTTGGTAATAGGGTATAACAAAATCAAGGTAAAATGAGACCTAAACAATGAGAGGCATTAAAATACGAGTGTGTGTTTATGAAACGAGCCGACAGGCGAGTTTCATAATAGCATCACACGAGTATGTACAGTTACATACACTATTTTATCTACATACATATTATAAGCTCTCTATGATGTGTTCAGGAACCGCATGTTACGACCGGCATAGCCGGCACTGATCAATTTATTAGAACGTCGAAAATAGCGGCAACCGTAGTTTTTTTTTTAATTCAGAGACAATCTAGAGTCGGCCTCTACTATCATATCGTTCGATATCAAATTATCAAGTAACATATGAGATTTGTCAAAATTGTATGAAATTGACATTTCATTTCGAATTAAATGTCATCTCGAATGATATTAGAATTGAGGTCAAATAAAATTGTTTTGTTTTTCAAAGATGTTCGAAATCTGAAACTCATAACTTTATCAAATTTTATATCGTTATAAGAACACTAGCTTTCCACCCGCGACTTCGTCTGCGGAGAGTCAGTAATTTCGTTGAAAAGTAGGTAGGTACAAATAAAGTTTTCATTACGTATCATAAAGGGATAGACTTTCCAAAAAAATAGTAATGTTTCGTAACATTTGTTCGCTTTTTAGTGTTTGTTTAATTATTATGTGATTATATATTACATGCAGCACGTATACACTACATTAATGCCATTAATGCTTATTGCCAATTCTTCATCACTCTTGACAAAATGGGGTTATCCAATATGCAGGGACATTAATCGTTGAAGAGTTCTCCTGGTACTTGGCGAAACTTCCATTTCACCACATTTATTATGATGGGTAAAAGTAGCGTGTCATGAACTAATTATTAAGGAGTTCTGATGGTCATGTCTGGTCATTAATTTCACTTTACCAAATGGTGCTTATGGAATGTAAATTTTCTTAAAGAAGTTTGAAAATCGCTGTATGAGTCCCTTAAATTTTTGAAGGGTTCCGTCAATTTCCTTGAGATTCCATTATCAGAACCTCAAAGATTTTCCAAAAACGCCAAAACTCGTATTTTATATTTAGTAGTCTAGAAACCAATTTTCATATAGGTATCTAACTTCAAAAATAACCAAACTCTTACAAATTGGGATCCTCAATTTCACCTAAGGGGTTAGGGGTAGTGCTTCCAAAATCACCGAAAGTAGTACTCTTGGTTTGTAAGCAGTAGCCTAAACATCAATTCCCTTCACTTTCAAACTGACTTCACTCCCATACAAACTTTCACCTCCCATTTCCACCCCTTAGGGGGAGTTTATCAAAAATCGCCAAAAGTTATATTTTTTATTTGTGCACATTTATACCAATTACCACGTTTCTAAATTAAAAATTGACCAAACTCTCATACAAATTACCACCCCCATTTCATCCCTTTAGGGGTAGTTTATCCCAAATGGTCGTAAGTGGTATTTTTTACTGTATAAGTAGCCTAAATACCAATTTTCCCGTTCCTAACTTGAAAAACGACTAACTCCATTACAAACTTTAATCCCCCATTTCATCTTCTTAGGGGTAGTTTATCCAAAATTGCCAAAAAAATGTTTTTTTTTTGTTAACAGTAGCCTTTAAGTATAACCAATTTCCACGTTTCTAACTTCAAGAATGACCAAACTCCCATACAAATTTTAGCCCCCATTTCATTACCATAGGGTTAGTTTATCCAAAATCACTGAAGGTAGAGCCTATATACCAGTTTCCACGTTTCTAACTTAAAAATTTACTTAACTCCCATACAAATTTCCACCCCCCATTTCAGCCACTTAAGGGTAGATTTCCAAAATCGCCAGAAATTATACAGTTTTGTTTGTTAACAGTAGCCTATATACTAATTTCCACGTTTCTAACTTCAAAATTGACCAAACCAGGCTACCACCACTCTCATAGGAAATGATAAAACTACAATTTGAACGCGCATATTGTAGTGATTCGTCGAATGAGTGAAAACACCGTTAACAGTAATGATTATTTAAAGATAAGATAAAAAGATAAAAGATATTTATTCAGTAAGTAGGCCACACGGGCACTTTTACACGTCAAAATCTACCAGCGCTTCCCAAGAGGAGACCACTGCTGAGAAGAAGCGCCGCAAGAAACTCAACAGTTAGTCATTTTTTTTATAGAATATTCACTTATGACAATGATATACACAGGTATATAAGTATACATATATATCTACACATATAACCACATAAAAGAGTTTCGACATGTCTTCCTACATAAACCGTGTCCCCTAGACAATATACAGTGTTTACATGATTTTTGTGAGATAGTAAGCAGCTATTAGTTAATTTTCAGTTAATTTTCTGGTTTAGGCCAAGCATTTTTGTCCGTTAGATAGTCCTCGACCCTATAGTACGCTTTAAACATCAACGACTTTTTCAAGTAATTTTTAAGTGCTGGAAGGGGTAATTCTAAAACTACGTCGGGTAATTTATTATAAAAATGAATGCATTGACCTACAAATGATTTATATACTTTAAGGACACGACATTTTTTATGGCAATTTTATTTTTATTCCTAGTATTTAAATTATGTATATCAGAATTCTTAACGAAAGAGTCTAGGTTCTTAATGACATACATAATATTTTCATAAATATATTGGGACGCTACTGTTAAAATATTAATTTGTTTAAAAAGTTCTCTTAATGAATCACGGGAATTTAAGTTATATATAGAGCGAATAGCCCTTTTTTGTAACACAAATATAGTCTGTATGTCAGCTGCTTTACCCCAAACCAGAATACCGTACGACATAACACTATGAAAATAACTATGATAAACTAAGCGAGCTGTCTCAACATTGGTGAGTTGTCTAATTTTCCTAACGGCGTAAGCTGCCGAACTCAATTTGCGTGCTAGTACTGCTATATGGGAACTCCATTGCAGATTCTTGTCTATAGTTATGCCTAAGAAAAGTGCCTTATCTACCATTTCTAAACACTCGCCATTAAGAAAAATAGTAGAATTTACCGGTTTCACATTAGGCAAAACGAGCCTAACACAATTAGTTTTCTTAGCATTAAGTAGTAAATTGTTACTGGTAAACCAATTAAGTACAAGTAAGCGTGGCGTTTATCCTACTGTAGTCGTCGGATTTACGGTCTACCTTGAAAATTAGTGATGTATCATCAGCAAATAATACAATATCACAAAGTGTATCTACTATGGATGGTAAGTCATTTATATAAACCAAAAATAAGAAAAGACCTAATATAGAGCCCTGAGGCACACCTGATTTAACTGCAGCGCCAACAGACTGCGTATTGTTTACAAAAACCGTTTGTGTTCTATCACTAAGGTAAGAAGACATAAGTCTTAGAGCTTGACAGACCATAATGTTCCAATTTTAAAATAAGGGTCGCATGATCAACGATTGATTGATTATATATTATTAAGATTATAGATTATAAAAAAAAAAAGACTTACTGAATATATATCTTTTATCTTTTTTATATATTATTATATATTAACAAGGGTCGCATGATTTAATTCCACGAGATCACCAACACCCGTGCACAACGCCTCCCATGAGCCACCCTGGTTCCGACGTTTCCAGCGAGGGGGCGTAACATTGTTAGCAGAGTGTTGCCACACGAGTGTAACTATATACTTTACATCTCCTCTCTTTTAACTCTTTACATTTAATCAAAGAAACGGGCTGGCGGCCTTAGTGTAGAACCATCTCTTAACGACCGTATAACAGTTTCTCTCTCTGACCCGTTTGACGGGCTTGGCACACTAGCTCTAACAGGAGAGCAGGGTGGACTTTTATCGGAGTCACCGGAAATATTTATTGGTTTAACATAGTCAGACAAACGTTCACAGCTTAAATTACATTTTCTCAAACATGCTCAGAAAGGATGGCATTTCTTTTGAAAAACGAAGACGCGAAGGGCCTCATTTTCTTCCTAGGAGTAAAATAAACGTATGAAAACCCATTTTTGTCCGCTGAGATATTTTTTTAAAGTGCTGTCAAATGCATACAGAATAGAAAGGACAAAGAAATAAATCTCGTACAGCCAAGGCAACTGCTCGTTTTCGTAGCACAGTGCGTGTGTTTTCTTCTTTCTAAATTTCTTTAAAATTGTCTATGGTTAGAAAAAAAAATTAAAAACAAAAACTTATTGAAATTTAAACGTAGAACTTACTGTTGTTGTGTAAAAGCTACAAACATCAAGTCCTCGGCACTTCACGGTATTAAATTTGAATTCTATTGCTGTCAATATTATGTCAAATTCTACAAGTGTGAAATGGTTGAATTGGATCCTTTTCCCTAAGTTACGTCCATTTGTCTACCACAAGCCCTGAAATATCAACATCTCAAATTCAACAGACAAACATAAATGTTCCTGGAAAACCCATAACAATTTAGTTTACAAATTGTCCTAATATGATTAACATCACTTTTAATATTAATTTTACTTTTTACAAATATATTTGTATCATTTCCTCACATGTTTGAGAAAAGCATTATATATGCCGCGGTGGAAACGGGGGGATTGCCTGACTCGTATTTTAGCAGGTCTCGCTATTGCTCGGCCTGCTAACCACCTCGTCAGGCAATCCCTTACTTTCGGCGCCTAGGCAATAATGTACTATTACAATGTTGGTCAAACCTTGTTTTCGGATTCACCACTTTTCCTTTACACAATTTCAGAAACTTGCGATTCTTGCGCAATGTTTGACCATCATGTGTTTTAACAATATAGCTTCTGGGTTCTTTACAAATCGATACAATCACACCCGGTTTCCATGCATTAGTATCAAAATCATATAACATCACATTATCATTCAGTGACAGCTTTGACAAGGGCTTAGATTGTTTATCATAATAGTATTTTTGTACAGAGCGCCTTTCTGTATGTTTTTGCTCAACAAACTTGTTTAGAGATGGCTTTAAGTATTTGTTTGTGCAAGGTATTTTGGTCTTGATATTTTTGTTAAGTAATAATTGAGCTGGTGAGTATCCTAAACCTTGTAGCACTGTGTTCCTATAATTCATCAGTGCCAAACTGATGTCTGTCTTGCTGTCATTACATTTTTTTAGTAGATTTTTGCAAATGCTGACTCCTTTCTCAGCTAAACCATTAGACTGGGGGTATCTGGGACTAGAGAAAATGCACTCAAAACCCCAATTTTTGGCAAAGTCTAGGAAGAGATGACTATTAAAAGGCATATTATCTGCCTAAAGCTTTTCTGGGACTCCAAAACGACTAAACATTGATTTGAGTACAGTAATGACAGTAGAGGCTTCTTTACTGGGCAAGAGAGCCAACTCGATCCAGTTACTATATGTATCAATTAATGCAAAATAATCTTTATTTTTGAGTGTAAAAATGTCGTATGCTACTCTTTGCCACGCGCGATGCGGCAAACAGTGTTGCTGCAGAGGTTCTTTGATGTTATTGAAACTATACTTTGCACAAACATTACAATCTGCTACTGTTCAATGTCATTTGACATGCCTCTCCAATACAATCATTCGCGTGTTCTACTTTTACATTTGTTGATCCCAAGGTGGCCCTCATGTATAAGACATAACATACTTAACTTTAAACTTGTAGGGACTATGACTTGTCGTGTTACGTGATCTTCCGAAGGCTCAGAAGATCAGGTAACAGACGTTGAAGAAAACTTTAGAGAAAAAGAAAGTAAGCAAAATAATAGGAAAAGGAAATTTATTTAACACTTAGTACGTATGTCTATGTTTCACAGAATTACCGGTAAAATATAAACTAAAATAACCTAACACGAGAAAATCACCAGGGTAGAAGATTAGACGGAAGTAAGAAGGAGAAGGAAGTAGGTAGGTAGGATAAGGTACTGTCACGTAGGTGGGCGAGTGTCCGTAGGGGTGCCCAGGATGAACACCAATGAAGCAACACGAAGATAGGAGCCCGCGACTTGGAGCTCAGGCACAGGAGTAGGCAGGAGTGGAGTCTTCTAGAGATGCCAACCGAAGTGCGAGTACACGTAGAATGACTAGGAGTAGGTACGGAGCGTAAAGATACTTTTTTGAAGAGCAGGACGTAGAGAATTCTTGACGTAGGGCTTCTTAGGGTGCGGGGCCTTACTTGGCCCCGCACAAGGCCGATTTCAAACTTCCTTTTCAGGAACCGGAGAGAGAACTGATCGCTCTAGTCAGAGGCCAGCGTTTATATACCCTGGTGATCTAGGTTTTTTTAATTACTAATTCTAAATTCATAAAATTACAAAATTACAGATGCCAGGTAGCATTTCTATAGCAAAACAATAATATTTACTCCATGGTACAGCATGAAAACTAATATATTGTCTCTGCCCGCTGTCTTGACAACGAAAATAACAATATTGTCAAATGTATGAAAATAAACAAAAAGTGCAAAATATCAGACGTAAACGAGGAAATAATATTATAATAACAAGAATCCAAGAGGAAAAAGTACGTAAGTATTCTAGAAGCCTGCTTCATCGCGCAATTTTATTTCTTAAGAGAAATAGAAGCCTCCGAAGTCGGTCGGTTTTATTTAGTATGTTATATTTACCAAACGGTTTAATGTAAACACCCAATTTTAGGAATAAATTGACAACGAAATGAATCCAAATAACCGTTAGTAAGAAAAATCATGGGCGGCGGCTGAAGGTCGCGCCCACAAGATGATCAGGAAATGCGTAAAAAGTTGAAAATAAGCTACAAATCAAAAGAAAAAGAACACGGAACCAAGTATCGCAGGTACAATATTACAGACTTTGTTATATAAAAACAATAAGCCAGCATCTAATTTGATATGATTTTTTAATTTATAGAAATGTTTTAGTTCAGGTGACAGTTTATTTGGGCTTGGCCAGAAATCTAAGATGAATTTTTTTACCTCAGATAGAATACAATCCTGTTCTATAGCCCTCCTAAATTCCTCTTTCTTGGTCTCCGTCATGGGAGCTTGCAAAGCAAGACTGTGAATTACTTCCTCCTGTGTGTTACCTGAAACTGATTGAGTACCTGTCAAATCAGTTAAGTAAGCCCTAGACAAAAGGTCTGCAATGTACATCTGACTACCAGGTGTGTAACAGATATCAAGGTCATAGACTGTCAGTTTGAGTAACAATCTCTGTAACCTGGGGAGGGCATTATATAATTTTTTTCTAAAGATAGACTCTAAAGGTTTATGGTCACTCTGGACCTTAATGTTTCGGCCATAAATAAAGTAGTGAAACTTATCAACAGCAAAAGCTATGGCAAAGAGCTCTTTCTCAATTTGTGCATATCTTTGTTTGGATTTAGTGAGACTTCTAGAGGCAAACGCTATAGGGTGGTTGTCTTGCAACAAACAAGCACCTAACCCATCTTTACTCGAATCACACTGAATGACAGTTTCCTTATTGGGGTCAAAATATTGTAGAACCGGGGCTTTAACTACTAAGTTCTTTAAATTATTTAGAGAATTGGTGTGTTCTGTTGTCCAGGACCAAGGAGTACCCTGACAAGTTAGCTTTCTCAAGGGAGCGGTTACTTTTGACATATTTGGTATGTACTTAGCCAAGAATTTAGCCATACCGAAAACTCTCAGCAATTCCGTTTTGTTTTCAGGGGTTTTTAATTGGGTTATGGCTTTCACATATGATTCATCAGGACTGACACCTTTAGAAAAAAAAGTTTGACCCATGTATTTGACAGAACTTTGCCTAAATTGTATTTTATTTTTGTTGAACTTAATATTGAACTCTTTTGCAACATTTAACACTTTTAATAGGTTCTCATCATGCTCTGTGATAGATTTAGCTAGCTACTATTAAATCATCACAATAGATACCCACCCCTGGTAGATCACCGAAGAGCTCGTAATTCATCCGCTGGTACACCTCTAAGGCAGATGACAGGCCAAAAGCTAGGCGAAAAAATTTGTAGCGCCCGAAGGGTATATTGAAGGTGGTGAGATCTGTTGATTCTTCTGCAAGCTGCACTTGTAGATAACCATCATTCGAGAAAACTTTGATGCCTGATAGCTTGGCTGCGATGGACTGCAGACAGTTGGAATTGGAAAATATTCACGTCGAATGGCGGCATTCAGTTTGGTTGGGTCTATGCATAATCTCAAGTCTCCATTTTTCTTTGTGGCTATCACCATAGCATTGACCCAATCAGTTGGTTTCTGTACCCTACAACTGTACCAAGCTTTAACTGGATCTGATAATCAGGCAATCAGGACTAGGGTTTGCAATATTCGTCCAATTTTAGTATTCGAATAATACGAATACTTAGATTTCCAATATTCGAATATTTCGAATAATTCGAATACTTTTGAAAATAAAACAAAATAATGATTCTAAGTTGTGTAATTGTAAAATATGTAATGTAAAATTAAAATGTAATGACCTTACAACTAAAAAAATAACATCTATGGTATTTTCTTCAAATTAAATAATATTCATTTGGATGATAATAACTTTTGAAATCAAGTAAACAATTTAATAAACCAATCACAGCACACAGTTACAATATAAATTTACTTTGTTTATTATAAGTTACAATAAAAACAAATCAATAACGAGCACTCGTTCCGTATGTATATAAAGAAATGACTAACTATCAACTTTTTGGCAATCAACAAATTCAAACTATACTCAGCGGCAAATCTAACCGCCTACTCTACATACATGTTTGTAAGGTGAGGTGAAAGAGAGAGAGAGAGAGGGCAACTTAGATTTGCCGCTGATTAGTAGTTTATATTAAAATTATAATTTGATTTACTTACATATTTTCATGTCAGTCAGCATTTCAACATCATCACAGCACAGCACAGACAATTTATTAACACGTGACGTAAACTTGCACTTAACCGTGTACGAGGAATCACCATCACCACACCACAAAAAACATGGACTAATCTTCAAGCTCGCTCTCGCTATCGCTACGCTACCCCTTTTACCAACTACGGTACGGCATTTAGTTCGTTTTAGAAAGATTTTGGCAAGGATAAAGAAAAATAGGTAATTTATTGTTTGTCTTGGATTTGAAGTTATTTTTAATGTTTAAATCTATTTCCACGGAGTTGTTAATGTGGAGGATAATTAATCCTGGCATTTAGTTATAGTGTTTTGCTAAGGTAAATAATTACAGACATATTTCTGCACTATTCGAAATATTCGTTTTATTCGAATAATTAATATTGTCGAATTCGAATAATATTTATGGCGAATAATTCGAATATTCGAATATTCGAATTGCAAACCCTTATCAGGACCTCTACTTTCAGAGCTCATAACTCTTAAATGGCTTAACGGATTTCCATCAAACCAAGCTGAAAATACTCACACAAGTCACCTTTCAAACAAAATCGGTCCATCCGTTTAGGAGCTACGATGCCACAGACAGATACACACGTTAAACTTATAGCGCCTCTTTTGGGTCGAGGGTTAAAAAAAGTCGTCAGCTTAAAATTATGTTAGTTTTTCTTTGTTTTAGAAATTCAAGAAGAAGCATTGGTGAAGGAGTGGAACATTCCTGAACCCCAGGCCTCTGTGGCGCCAAAACTTCTACCGGAAGCGCTACAAGACAGCCAGACAGCCTTCAGCGTCGGCTTGAAATCGATTCTCGAACAGAGACTCGCACATTACCACGCCATGCTAAATGCTCATGAAACTGACACGCCAAAGTTCGCGAGTAAGGACGGCGAGGAGCTTTTTGAGTGCGATGTATGCTCTAAACAGTTTACAGAAAAAAGCAGTCTGAACAGGCACAAGAGTCGCCACACGGGATATGAACCTTTTGAATGCTATGTCTGTTCAAAACAATTTACAGAAAAAGCCAGTTTAGAGAAGCATACACGTGTTCACACAGGGGAGAAACCTTATCACTGCGACGTCTGCTCTAGGAAGTTCACAGAAAAGAGCAGTTTGAACAGGCATAAGCATATTCACACGGGGGAGAAGCCTTTTAAGTGTGACGTGTGCTTTAAACAGTTCAAGCATAAACGCAGTTTGGATATTCATAAGCACATTCACACAGGGGATAAAACCATTCGAGTGCGACGTCTGCTCAAAGCGGTTGACAGCAAAAAGCTCTTTGAAATACCACATCCGTATTAACATGGGGGAGAAATCTTTTGAGTGAGATGTCTGCTCGAAGCGGTTCAGGCAAAAGCTCAATTTGAAAATACACAAGCGTATTCACATTGGGATAATACCTTTTTAACACATTTGATCAAAAATGGTACTTATCGTAGCTGAATATCGTGCGGAAAGTTGGTTTTCGCGAACTAGTGCTTTTTACTTTTCCAATTTTTTTAAATTTATACGTATTCCAATTCATGACTACTTATTGATGAGTGTTAATATTGGTTTCTTTTAAACGTCGTAATCAACATAAAAACCTACTGTTAATGTAAGAATACGAAAAATATACATATTTCATATTTTATTACTTACCTCTTCATCATTATAACACTGGAACGGAATAGCTGCCGAAACGCCTGTCAAAATTTTTGACATTATGAAGAGGCGTTTTTTCTTACTGCAAAAATGTTTTAAGTTTCAAAGGCAACATTCGATATTGTTTTTATAAATAAACGATACACAAATAATCGTAAATAACAATACTTAGGTAATAAAAGTACAATGTTTTATATTTACAATTGTTTATGTTTATGTATAGAACATGCATTTGAAAAAAAACTTTCATTGAAGTGGGTTCAATAATAATAACAAAATCCATTCTAGTCGAATAAAAGCTAAAAAAAAACCTCTTCATAATATCAAAAATGTTCACTGCGAAAGATCGAACTTACAACAAATTTGTTTACCAATCTTAAGTTTTCAAAAAGTTGCTTATAAAATGAGTGAATCAGAGTTTGATACTGATTTATTTTTTCGCAACTGTGTTAAAAAACGTCGTTCTATACACTTCTTGCTACTGTATAATAGAAAAGTGACGGTAGCGAGACGGGACACATAAGTTCATAGGATTAGGGCTTTTATTGTTAGGGCGTAGGTATACCTAACATTTAGAAGCTTATCTTTACATAACATCTGATAACTTTTTGACATAGCCTAATGCCTGGGCCACACCAGATGTGTTCCGTAGACGTGCACGTGCGCGTTCGCGTTCCACTGCGTTGTATAGTATGAATCCTCACATGAAGACGCAGCTACACAACGCAGTGGAACGCGAACGCGCACGTGCACGTCTACGCAACGCATCCGGTGTGGCCCAGGCTTAATGGTCTCGTTTTTGCAATATTTTACATGAAAATGTTTTGGTGGGATCAATTACAACTAATAGCTTTTGCTCAAGCCCCGCTCGCTTAGTATTCATGCTAAAACATGGTAAAAATGCGTCTAGCGAAAAAAAAGATTAGACATTAAAACGTGTGACAAAAATAAATCAGTGGAAATATATTCTACGGGTAAAGCATACGCATGTGAATAAAACAGATTGGTGAAAAATTGCATTGGTAAAGATACGTGTAGCAAAAATAACGAGTAGAATAAATGCGCGTGACGAAATTATCTGTTGGTAGAAGTTCCGTGTAGAAAATAAAGAAAATGGGGAAAAACGCTAATGGAACTAAAAATACTGGAGAAAAAAAAATTTGGGGAATTCATCTATACAGTCAACTATCACATGCGTATTCACACGGGAGAGAATCTTTATGAGTGCGATATTTGCTTGAAGCAGTTCAGGCATAAGAACAATTTAGACGCGCACAAGCGTCGCCTCACGAGAGATAAATGTTATGAGTGCAATATCTACTCAAAGCAATTTGTGAATAAATAATACCTAGCAGCTTAGTAGGCATGTACACGAGTCCACACGGGGGAGAGACCTTTTGACTGCAATATCTGTTCGAAACAATTCAGGTTTAAGAACAATTTGGAGTGGGTATGATATCAGCTCGAATTCGAACATCATAACACAGCGACAAAATGTGTTGTGATAAAAGTCATAGAATTTTTTTAGACAAAATGTATGACGATATTATTTGTACACTGTTCAAAGCGGCTGAGTGTTGTTACAATGCAAATGTAAATTGTAGACGTAAACATGTCACTGGATGGAATAAGTACGTGCGGGGCGCTCACGTGAAGGCTCGGCTTTGTTTCGGAAACTGGTTAATGCAGGGTAAACCGGACTCTGGCCCCTTATACAGAGAGATATGTGTGAGTCCAGGTGCATATTTAAATCAAAATTAAAGTGGTGCCAGAATAATGAACAACAGATAAGAATGGACATCATAGCCGAACACCACAAAAATAAGAAGTTCGGTCAGTTTTGGAAAACCTCGAATAGTTTGAATCCAAGGCTGAGCCTCCCCGTGAGCGTGGCAGAAGTGTCCGATCCCGTCGGCATAGCCAATGTTTTCCGCACTCATTTTAGTGTTACATCTCCACTAGGGTCGGCGGAGCGGCGGGTGCCCGATGCCGAGACTGTCGATAGGGAGCGTAGTGTGAAGTTTACAGCCAAGGAAGTGAGTGCAGTCATAGTCATAAAGGGAAGGGCGAGGCAAGGCGCCGGCCACGACAGCCTCCGCACGGAGCGCCTGCAGCCTGCTGGAGTACATCTACCCAGAGTGTTGTCCATGTTTTGCAATTTGTGTCTGGGCCACTCATACCTACCTGAAAGATTAATGCTTACAATTCTGGTTCCTATAATTAAGAATAAAACCGGTGACTCCTCAGATGTTACGAACTGCAGACCGATTTCTCTGGCTACGGTCATTGCTAAGGTGCTTGACAGTCTCCTTGGTAAGCATTTGGATAAGCACATTAAACTCCACGACGCGCAATTTGGCTTTAGACCGAATCTTTCTTGCGAAAGTGCTGTCCTGTGTCTCAAGGAGACTGTGAAGTACTACACCAATAGAAAAACACCAGTGTACGCTATTTTCCTTGATTTATCTAAAGCCTTCGATCTTGTTGCCTACGATGTACTCTGGAGGAAGTTAGAGAATGAAACTAGCGTACCTAGAGAAGTAACATCCTTGTTCAAGCACTGGTATGAGTATATTAATCAGAGAAACTTTGTGAGGTGGGCACGCTCCTTCTCGGATGAGTACGGGTTGGAGTGCGGGGTGAGGCAGGGGAGGCTGACGTCTCCCACGCTCTTCAACCTGTACGTGGACGCGCTGATCGAGGAGCTCAGCGGCACCGGTATCGGCTGCCACATAAATGGAGTCTGTGTAAATAATATCAGCTACGCAGACGACATGGTGCTGCTGAGCCCCTCGAGCGGCGCACTGAAGAAGCTGCTCAATGTCTGCGAGTCCTATGCGGTGGCCAACGGACTCAAATACAACGCTCAGAAGAGCGAGTGTATGTTTTTCAAACCGGATAACACTCGTTATACTGATGCTTCTGACTTTTTACTCACCGGTGTAAAATTACGAAAAGTGGAAAAATTCATATATTTGGGTCACTGGGTCACCGTGGATCAAAGAGACAATGCAGACATTGAGAGGGAGCGCTGGGTGCTGTCTGTCCGATGCAACATGTTGGCCCGTAGGTTTGCAAATTGTACTGAGCCAGTAAAAGTCACACTGTTTAAAGCATTCTGCCAGTCATTTCATACATGCAGCCTACGGGTTAACTATACGCAGAAGGCATATAGCGACCTGCGAGTTCAATACAACAGCGCGTACAGAGTGTTACTGCGGCCGCCGCGCTATTGCAGCGCTTCCGCGATGTTCGCGGAGACGAACACGGCGGGGTTCGCCGCCATCATGCGCATGCGCTGCGCCTCCATGCTGCAGCGCACGCACGACAGCTGCAATGCGCTTCTGTGCGCTGTTGTTGACCGCTGGGACTCGCCAGTATTGGCGCGATGGATCGGGCTCCACGCCCTATTTTTGTCCTATTTAAATGTTTTATTGTATAATACTAACACTTGTTCACAAACTTTACCAACAAAATATGGATCATTGGTCTGAAATAAAATATATATTATTATTATAATTTATTATAACACGGGGCCGCCGTATAACGTTTGAGGAAGCAGGCACACGCGTATCCGCTCAAGCGAATACTGGGGACAGTTTACCATTCCCGCTGTAATTTAAATCTATACATATAATAAAATCGTTAAGACCAAAAAGTCTGTACATTGAAAATTACAAAAAAAAAACCGACCAGGGTGACTTATAATAAGTAACTGAACGAATTAGGGTATCACTCGTCAATTTCTTGAATACGTCATTTTCCTAACTCGTCACTTTTGTAACTCGTCAATGCCATTAAAATCTTTAATTCGTCAATTTCCTCATTTGGTCATTTCGTTAATACGTCATTTTTGTCAATTGGTATGTTGTTATAATCCAGTATGCATAATGTACAGTCAAAGACAAGATTTTGCATATCTTTGTGGTAAGTAAACATGAATACATGAAAAACAAAAAAAAAAAATATGTGTTTATTAGATAAAAAGAAGTATCTTCTAGTAAATTTAACAAAGAACTACTTAGTTTACTTATTAAATAAAATAAATTATCTTCCACGAAAGTTAACAAAACGCTGTAAGTACTTATTAAATAAAAAGAATTATCATCCAAGATGATTAACAAAAAGCTGTACGCATTAAATAAAAATAATTATCATCCAAGAAAAAACTTATTTAATCAGTTTGTTATTTCGGATTGTATTTATTTGTGCCAATCTGCACAGACATTTCCATAAACTTTGATTATCGTTGTCTTCAAATAAATAGTCAATTTGAAACTCGTCAATAATATTGGATATTCGTTGATCTAATAATATAGACCTTTTAAGACGGTTTTTTGCACATAAGTATATACATTTTTGCTTAACTTTAAAATCTACAAATTTTGCTTCCCGTTTTAAAGTAGAGATGAAAAAATATAAGTCTTTTCGCTTACTTGACATACGTAATCGTAGTCGGTTGTGTCATGACTCGACTAAATTAATAGTCCTGTGCCGTTCCTTCCAGCAGCTGATGACATGACATCTACGTAAGTAGTCAACCATGTTTCAAGCACATAATCATTGAACAATTTTATATCAAGTCCTGACGAGGAATTTTCAGTAATTGTTAACCAAACCTCTTGTAAATATTCTTTTGGCAACAAAGATAGATATGAGAGTAGAGGGGGTAAAAAATGGACCGTGAACCGTATCATTAATCTTTGACCTACACTTAACACAAATCCATTGGTGAAACTCGGTCCTTAAATTTTGCATACTCACTTGCCTCTAGCACCTGCTCTTATAGTGACTAGCTCAGGAAAGCGACCAGTTAAGTAAAATGACGAATTATAAAAACTGACTAGTTAAGTATTTTCACATAATTGACGAGTTACAAAAGTGACGAGTTAGGAAAATGACGTATTCAAGAAATGACCAATTGAAGAAATTGACGAATTAAAGATTTTAATGGAATTGACGAATTACAGAAATTGACCAGTTGACGAAAATTACGTATTCAAGAAATTGACGAGTGGTACCCTAATTCGCTCGAATTGATCAATGTACTGCTGAGTAATCACTAAATAATCACGGCGGCCGGCGCGCGATGGTAAATTTACTTCATAATGCCTCCACCGCGCACTCCGACGACAAGGGCAACATCATCAAATGGCAACATGTATCTGGCTGTTTGTGGTTTTCCAAGGCTTTTAAAGAAAAATAAGGAGATTAAAAAGAAAATATTTTTTCACTTCTATTCGAAAAAAAGGCTTTTGTAGCCCGTTTAGAGGGAGCAAAACTCGTTTTTGTTCCCTCTTAATATATATTTTTTAATTTTTGATTTCTGCCCTGCCGACAGGGAGCAAAATCGATTTTGCTCCCTGATGTCAAGTTCCTCATTTAGTGAAACCACAAAATATATCAGAAAACTTAAAATATGACATAGTAAGCGTTCTACACACAGAATAAATACCTGCTTAGAAACCAGACATAAAAGAAACAGCAAAAGACGTATATTTGACCTTTTTCTATTTATAGCATTCATAACAATTTAGAAAGAGATGTCCTTATAGGTATTCTTTCGTTTTCCTTCGTATTGTCACAAGGATCTGTCAACGCCAGTGTTATTGCTGAGTCGACAATAATATCGATATCGATTCAATTTCGCAGTTGTAATTTGTTCTAAGGATTTAAGGGCGGTTTTTTTCTAATTTCCAAATAAAAGCATCTGTCTGTAAAAGTTATCGCTTTGTTTTTTTTATAGGAGCTTTCATTTAACTTGCAATGTTCCAATGTTCATAATAATAAGTAACTTGTCCATTTATATATTTTTTTTTGGTCTTGATAATTTGATAATGACAGTGAAAAAAAATATAGTTGTCAATGAAAACTTGTCCTAAAATAAAAATTTTGACAGCAGCTTTTTGTCATATGAAAGAAAAGAAGAGTGCTAAAACTTGTCTGACAGAAATGTCATCCGGTGATTAAAAAAAACGGTCCATAAACATTACAATTACGTTATGCTATACTTTAGCACCTTAAAGTTATAGGTATTAAGAAGTTTGCTGTTTCTTATAGTCCGGTTTCTATGCAGGTACTTATTCTGTGGTTCTACACACCAGAGACACCACAGACAGAACACAAAAAGTAAACAGATTTTAGAACGGTGTTCAATCAAAGCGCGCTATTTTTCTTCATTGAGCGCTTATTAACGTAACTTCGAACCTCGGTTTTCAAAGTAGGACCAACAAAAGCCAGCGAAACCTATTCGTTGGCGTTCGTTGAGACATACCTTTATAACCTGTGCCTTGTAAGGCGCGTCACACACGGAGCTATAACATATATTTTGGTATATTAATATATATTATAGCAAGGCATCTTACGATATATTTTCGTATAGTTTAGGTATATTTTCCGTACTAGTTGACGGATTCCACACACGCAGCTATAATATATATTATAGCTGTGTGTGTGGAGTCTGTCAACTAGTACGGAAAATATATCGTAATATACCGACCTATAATATATATTATAGCTCCGTGTGTGACGCGCCGTACGCAGCGTCAAAACGTCCGTGCGGAACTACGAACTAGTGCGAACGAAGGCTTATAATCTGTGGATTCTGTGATGCTGCAGCAATGGCAATATTGGCAGTTAATGCATGCATACCCTTATGCTGGGGCCACTAACGAGAAACGCCGTTAAAAATCAACGTTCATCAATACTAACACTAAGACTGCAGTAGGAACACTACAAAACCCTAAAACGAATGATACTAAACTGGCCCGTATCTTACTGGACTGTGGGAGCCAACGCAGCTATATTACGAAACAAGCTGCTAGTATGTTGAACCTGCCTATTGTTCAGGAAGATTTTCTCCTGATTTACACTTACTGAAGACTGATCTTATCAGCAGTTGGAAAAGAGGACTAAAAATTATAGAAGAATTCAAAAGGATGTTTATTGGGCAATATCTCACAAGTCTGAGAGTGAGATACAATAATGCGCCAAAACAACCCAGAATCCGGACTAGCCGCGCGCCAAAGTTAGGCGATCTTGTCCAAATAAAATTTGACCATAAAAATAGGAGTCAATGGAAAGTGGGCAAGATCGTATCCCTAATAGAAGGACGTGACGGGCAGTGTAGAGTTGCTAAAGTCAAAGTTGAAGACTCTGTTTTCACTCGTTCAATAGGTCATCTCTACCCATTGGAGGCGGATGAGGAACCGTTGCAAAGGCGAGGAAGAAATGAACAGGCTGATGAACATTCAGAAATTACAAATTTGTGTGAAGAAGATCCTCAAGCTCACAGAGCTGTGACCCCTAGTCCTGAGGTAGACAATAGCGGACCTGTAGAACCTATAGAAGAGATAGAAGCACCAGAAATAGAAACACCAAGTCAAGTACAAGGTATTGACATTGACAACATACCAGCTGATGATGTGGCAGCTGGTACAGACCAAACTCTGTCGCCAGAGAGACAACAGCAACCAGGTGAAGTGGGGGCAAGGGGCAAGCCTTGTTAGGTTAGGTTAGGTTAGGTTCCCCCCCGATTTGCTGCCACCTTGCCGTGGTGGGGGGGCTTGCGCGTTCCTAGGATCCCCGACGCTATGCCGGACAGGGTTACCCATACCGGACAGACTAGGGGGGAGGGACCAGACTAAGAGCAGCACAATCCCCTTCCTTTTTCCCACCTTCCCGCTCCCTATCCTTAATATCCTTCTCTATCCTCCCCACTACCTATCCTTTCCCCCATCCTACCGAACCAGTGGCGGTATAACCACTTTGGGCCAACGCGGGCCTTGGGAAACTAAATAGTCCCTAAAAGTGCGTTTTCTGTAGGTGGTATGTGGCGGCACCTGCAGGAGTAATGTTACCGCAAACTAGGGAGACTTCCCCTTCAAAAGTCAAAAATGGAGCAAGCAGATTGTAAAAATGGTCCCCAGGAGGGTCCCCGCAAGGGGGAATCCCTCCCTGCGTCCTCGGACGTAGGCAGCCCCTCGTACTCTGGGGGGGGCAACAACTGCTTCGTGGGTCGGCCGACCGCCGACCCTCGTGAACACGACCTTGGCAAACGAATTTTGGACACTGAACGGCACACTGAAGGGAGAAATGTTGAGCAGGCGGTGAAGGCGGGCGCCCTGAGTGCGCGGGCCAACACCAACGACGACAGCTATGAAAGGGATTTTGATATTCTAGAAAAGAGACGGGATCTGGTGGAGTTGGAGCGACTCGTGGAGTTGGAGAGGATGGGCACAGAGGCGGATGCTCGTCCAGTATCTCCGGCCATCTCCATGGGTGGCTCCCAAACGAAACCAGTAATTGTGGTCTCGGACCGGGAGGAGCTGGACGCCGATGCTCCGAAGTCCGGAAAGAGACCACAACCTGATGACGGCTCGGATCTGGACCTCGACGACTGCCTGGAGGTGGAGGAGCTCCCGGTGGTGCAACCGGGCTCCAAAAGGGCCCATAAAGATGGAGGGGAGGCCCTGGCGCCGGAACACCTACCTAAGGTGAACACGGCACGCAGGGGGAAACCCAAAGGGGCATATGCGGGGATGGCCGCGGCGAGGGCGAAGCTCAGCTTCATCGAGCCAAGGTTCGAAGAGAGGCAGGACGCCGCCGCGGCCAGATACTTGAGGGACTTCCCCGCACTCCGCTCAAGGGGGGGCGAGAAGGGGAAGGGGCAGTTGCCCTCCCGTGCGGGCTCTCCCTCGCCGTCGGGCGACCAGATGGATCGGCAGTATGCCGATCCCATAGAGGTGGCCCGAACATCAGCGAGGGAAATCTTAGAGGGGGCTAAAAGATCCAAGAACTTAAAGGGGGAGGTGTGGGGCCTTTTCAATAGGTCCTGCAGGGCCATCTTGGCGGCCATGGACGAGGTGGAGGCCGCCAAGGCCGAGAGCGAGGAGATCCGCATCCTTAAATCGGATAATAAAAGGATGCGGGAGCAACTCGCTCTGCTGACTGCAGAGACCAAGGCGCTCAGGACCGCCTTTTCCGAGCGCCAGGCCCCGGCTCCACCCCCTCCACCAGTGCAGTTCTCCACGGAGGAACTGGTGGAGGCGGTGGAGTGCATGAAAAGGGACCTCTTCCTCAGTTTGGGCAACATGGTCAATGCCCGAATTGAGGAGGTGAGTCGCCGCCTTCCCCCGGAGCCCCCGCTCCGCCCCCCGCTGGCAGCGGACAGAAGGGCCACAGGGTCTGCCCCTCCACCGCCCTCCCCCAAGACGAAGGCCACAGGGCCTACCCCACCGCCCATGCCACAGCCCGAGCCTGAGGCGAGGGCCAGACTGGGGGATGGGAGGCCTAAGGCCGCCAAGAAGGCGGCACGCCCCACCCGCAAGGCAGCGCCCAAGGCCCCTACGGCCAAGGTGCCCAGGCCTACCCCAGTCCCGGGAGCCACTCGGCCCTCACAGGAAGTACCTGGCCCCTCAGGCCGAATACCGCCTCCACCCGCGCAATGGTCGGAGGTGGTTAGGAAGGGTAAGGGCAAGGGGAAAGCCAAGACCTCCCCCCCCCCGGCTGTACAGACCCCGGCCAGAAAGGCAGCGCCAAGGCCCGCGGCGCTGTCTGCCCCCAAGACGGCGGCGGTGGTGGTGACCTTAAAGAAGGACGCCACCACCACGTTGCAGGCCACCATGGCTAAAGCCATTCAGGGCCTTAGCCTGCAGGAGGTGGGCCTGCAACATGTGCGGGTCCGGACCTCGGCGACCGGGGGCAGGATCATCGAGGTCCCAGGGGGGGATAGCGGCCGGACCGCCGATAAACTGGCGGAACGGCTGCAGGCCATAGTCGGGGACGTGGCAAACATCAGCCGCCCCGTAAAGATGGCCGGCCTCCAGGTAGCCGGGCTCGATGAGTCGGCGACCGGGGAGTCGGTGGCGGAGGCGGTCGCCAAGGCGGGGGGCTGCGCGACGGCCCAGATAAAGGTTGGGGCCGTCCGCAGGTTATACGACGGCACTGGTTCAGTCCTCGTCCAGTGCCCCGTGACCAGCGCGATTTTGCTGCAGAGGGCGGGTCGGATCCTGGTGGGTTGGGCCTCCGCCAGGGTCACGGCCGTGGGACCGACACCGATGCGCTGCTTTAAGTGCTACGGTGTCGGTCACACGAGGGAATTGTGCCCCTCTAACGTGGACCGGAGCACGCTGTGCTTCCGGTGCTGTAAAGAGGGGCACAAAATGGGGGAATGCTGGGAGAAGGAATGGTGTGCGGTCTGCCACCATTCCAAACTCCCAGCGGGGCACAGAATGGGGGGAAGGAACTGCTTCCCCCCCCCAACCAGAGGTAGGGACACGAGGGCCCCACGCCCCCGTCCCCCCCAGCAGAACCCCCCGTCAGCGCCAGCCGCCGGGGCCCAGGGGGAAAGCATGGATGTCTAGATGCCAGCACACCCGCATCTGGACATCCTGCAGGTTAACGCCAACCACTCCGCCAGAGCTCAAGACCTGCTCATGCAGACCATGGCGGAGTGGGCGATTGGCGTTGCCGTAGTGGCGGAGCCCTACTTCGTCCCCCCCCTACCCAACTGGGTAGGGTCGGCGGACGAGAGGGTGGCCGTGGTGGTGCCGGCGGTGGGGGACTTCCCCCCCCTGACCAGGGTAGAGGGTGGCCCGGGATTCGTGGCGGCCAAATGGGGAGACGACACCGTCATCGTTGCGGTGTACTTCTCCCCCAATAGGCCGCTGCGAGAATTTGAGTTGTTCCTGGGCACCCTGGGGGGGGTCGTCAGGAGGGCAGCCCCAAAGCAAGTGCTGGTCCTGGGGGACCTCAATGCCAAGAGCGCGGCATGGGGTTCCCCCGTTACGGACCCGCGCGGGGCGGCCCTCAGGGACTGGGTGGCGGCGACGGGCCTTACGGTCCTGAACCAGGGCAGCGCCAACACTTGCGTGCGGCGCCAAGGGGGGTCAATCGTGGACATCACGTTCGCGACCCCCGCCATTGCCGCACGCGTAACGGACTGGCGCGTCCTGGAGGACGTGGAGACCCTCTCTGATCATCTATATATCAGAATGAGGGTCTCCACAGGTAGGGCCCGGCCGCTGCCCGTCCCCGGGGGGGGGCGGAGGGGGGCTGGGAGAGGAGGAGGGTTCCCCAAATGGTCCCTGTCCAAACTGGACAGGGCCAGGGTGGACGAGGCGGCGATGGTGGAGGCATGGTGTGCTGCCCCACCCGCCGACCTCGGGGTCGAGGAGCGGGCATCTCGGTTCCGCTCCTCGCTGCAGGCGGTGTGCGACGCGGCCATGCCCCGGGCGAAGCGTCTTTTCGCCCGGAGGAGGGTGTACTGGTGGTCCGCAGAGATTGCGGCCCTGCGAACCACCAGTAACAGTGCTCGGTCGGCGTACCAGCACTGTCGGCGTCGGCAACACACCGCCGAGGAGGAGGAGGGGCTCCACAGGGCCCTCAAGGAGGCAAAGGGGGCCCTACAGGTGGCGATCGCCAAGGCCAAGGACGAGGCGCACGCCTCGTTCTTGGCCACCCTGGACAGGGACCCGTGGGGGCGGCCGTATAGGGTGGTGCGAAACAAAATGCGCACCGCCCCCCCCATGGATTCCCTGGAGCCCTCCCTCCTCCAGGCGGTCATCGAGGGGCTATTCCCGCCGAGCCCCTCGATAACTCCCCCGGTGATGACCGAGCCATCGGGGGAGCCGGAGGTCGAACTCGCCATCGCGCCCATTAGCGATGACGAGTTCGACCGGGTGTTGGACCGCCTCCGGGGCTGCAAAAAGGCCCCGGGCCCGGACGGAGTCCCCGGCAAAGTCCTCCCCATTGCCCTTAAACACCTCGGGAACCGCCTCAGACAGATCATGGACGACTGTCTGAGGGAGGGCAAGTTCCCGAGGGTATGGAAGGAGGGGAGGCTTTGCCTCCTCCGGAAAGAGGGTCGACCCCCTGACTGCCCCTCGGCATGGCGCCCAATTGTGCTGCTGGACGAGGCCGGGAAAATGTTGGAGAGGATCCTGGCCTCCAGAATCCTGCAGCACCTGGAGGGCGCCGGCCCGAACGTCTCGGACCGGCAGTTCGGGTTCCGGGAGGGGCGGTCCACGCTCGACGCACTGAAGTCCCTGAGGGACTTCTGCGAGGACGCGTCGAGCAGGGGGGAGGGTGTCGTGGCGGTGTCGCTGGACATCGCCAACGCATTTGGCACCCTTCCCTATGGGGTCATTAGAGAGGCACTTCGGTATCACGAAGTGCCTCTCTACCTCCGGAGGATCGTGGAGCACTACCTTACCGAGAGGGTAGTGCTCTACGAGGGGCGGGATGGCGGTCGGGGGGAGCGGGAGATGGCCTGTGGAGTACCCCAGGGTTCCGTGCTCGGTCCCTTGCTATGGAACCTGGGGTACGATTGGGCCATCAGGGGGGAATTGCTCCCGCGGACGGCCGCCATTTGCTATGCAGATGATACCATGGTGGCCGTGCGTGGGACCGAAATGGAGGAGGTGTTGAGGCGGGCGGAGGTGGCGGCCGAGCTGTCGATCCACCGGATCGAGCAGCTCGGCCTGAAGGTGGCCCTCTCGAAGACCGAGGGGATAGTCTTCGGGGGGCGTGGGTGGCGGCTGCCGGCGGGCGCGGCGCTCACGATCGGGGGAGAGACGGTCCAGATAAAGCCCCATATCAAATATCTGGGGCTAACTTTGGACCGTCGGTGGGATTTCGGGGAGCATTTCGCGAGACTTGCTCCCCGAATCGTGGGCGCCGCGTCGGCCCTGGGCCGGCTGCTGCCCAATGTGGGAGGGCCGGGCTCCTTGTGCCGGCGGCTATACGCCGGCGTCACGAGGAGCATGGCCCTGTATGGGGCCCCAATATGGGCGGACAAGCTGTCCGCCCGGAACAGGGCCCTGCTGCGTAGGCCCCAGCGGGTGGTGGCCCTCCGAATGGTGAGGGCCTATATGACGGTGGCCCACGCAGCGGCCTGCCTCCTCGCCTGCACCCCGCCATGGGAAATGGACGCAGAGGTGCAGGCTGAGACCTACAAGGTTAGGTCCAGGGCCCGGGCTAGGGGAGAACGCCCGGACCCTGAGGAGGTGGAGGAGACGCGCCGTATGACGGAGCGCCGAATGCGGGACAGGTGGAAGAACGGCCTGGAGGACTCACCCTATGGTACCCGTACCATAGGGGCGATCCTCCCGTCGTTCGACACCTGGGTGGATAGGGCATTCGGCGCTCTGTCGTACAGGCTTGTGCAGGTAATGACCGGACACGGGTGCTTCGGTCATTACCTGCACAAAATTGGGAGGGAGCCTGGCCCGCAGTGCCATGAGTGCGGCGATCCGGACGACACGGCTCAGCACACCCTCGAGGTGTGCAGCCGCTGGAGTTCGGAGCGCGCCACCATGGCACTAGCGATTGGGCAATGGGACCTCTCCCTGCACAGCGTTGTCTCTGCAATGCTGTGCAGCGAGAGGTCCTGGCAGGCGGTGGCCTCCTTCTGCGAGAGCGTTATCTCCCAGAAGGAGGCCGCGGAGCGTGAGCGCGAGGAGTCTCCTCTCGCGCATCCGCTCCGGCGCAGACGGCGGGGGTTGAGGCGGCGGCGGTTTGCCGCCCGCCTCAACCCTTAGTGGCTGCAGGTGGGGGATGGGAGTCCCACACCTGCCGTAGGAACGTCACTTGGTTGTCTGGGGGAGAGGCCCGGCGTGCTCGGCCTCTCTCCCCTTTGGCGCAGGGAGCCCCGGCAGTGGCTGGGGCAGCCGGAAGGCGTCGTGGCTATGCTAACGCGGAACCACGGCGTCTTACCGAAACCGGCAGGAGGGTACGCCAGGGTGGTTTTTAGTGGGTTGCGCTCCTCCCTTTCTCCCCATTCTGGGGAGGGGGGGAGGAGTGAGTCCCACATATCCCCTCGCCACTCCCATGGTGAGGGGAATGCATAAAGCATTTTCCACCCTGTCAAAAAAAAAAAAAAAAAAAAAAAAAAAAAAAAAAAAAAAAAGGTTAGGTTAGGTTAGGTTAGGTTAGGTTAGGTTAGGTTAGGTTAGGTTGGGGTAGTGGTGGCGTCCGCGCAGTGATGCCACCATAACGATTGCGGGTGAGGCGGTCCAGGTCAAGGCCAACATCAGGTACCTTGGCCTTGTCTTGGACCGAAAGTGGGACTTCGGGGAGCACTTCAGGCAACTTGCTCCCCGAGTCGTGGGTGCCGCATCGGCCTTGGGCCGACTGTTGCCGAACGTAGGAGGGCCAAGAGCGCCATGCCGGCGTCTATTTGCGGGCGTCGTCCGCAGCATGGCGCTCTATGGAGCGCCGATCTGGGCCGACAGACTGTCGGCGAAAAACAGGGCCCTCCTACGTAGACCCCAGAGGGTCGTGGCCCTCCGTATAGTAAGGGCCTACGTTACGGTGGCACATGCGGTGGCTTGTGTCTTGGCCTGCACCCCGCCATGGGAGCTGGACGCTCAGGTGCAGGCCGAGACATATCGTGTGAGGGCGGAGTCCCGGGCTAGAGGGGAGCGCCCGGACTCCGAAACGGTGGAGGAGGCTCGCCGAATGGCGGAGCGGCGCATGAGGGACCGGTGGAAAAGCGACCTGGAGGACTCTCCCTATGGAACGCACACCATAGGGGCACTCCTCCCGTCGCTAGACCACTGGCTAGAGCGGAAGCACGGTACGTTGTCGTACCGGCTTGTGCAGGTAATGACCGGACATGGATGCTTCGGTCATTACCTGCACAAGATAAGGAGGGAGCCGAGTCCGGCTTGCCACGAGTGCGGCGACCCGGATGATACGGCCGACCACACCCTCAGGGAGTGCACGAGGTGGGAACCGGAACGCCGCGCTCTGGCAGCGAATATCGGAGTCTCCGATCTCTCGCTGCACAACGTGGTGTCGGTCATGTTGAGCGGCGAGAGATCGTGGGAGGCGGTCGCCTCCTTCTGCGAGAACGTCATCTCGCAGAAGGAGGCTGCGGAGCGGGAACGCGAAGACGATGTCGACGCACACCCGCTCCGGCGCAGACGAAGGGGGCGAAGGCGCAGGCAGTACGCTGCTAGCCTGAACCCCCAGTAGGACCAGTGGGTTAGGGGCCCACTGGTGATGGTCCTACACGTCTGGGGGAGGGATCAGTGCGTTTGCCGACCCCTCCCTCCTTTGGCGCGGGAGCCCCGGCATGAGGCTGGGGCCGCTGGGGGACGCCCAATGGTAGCATCCTCGTGCAACCCATGGCGCCCCCCATTAACAGCAGCGAGGGTAAACGCCGGAGTGGTTTTAGACGGTAGGCTCCTCCCTCTACTCTCATGGGAGAGTGGGGGGAGGAGAGAGTCCGTCATACCCCCCCGTATATGGTCAACCCTAGGCCGGGGGATGATGCGTAACGCATTTCCACTCCGTCAAAAAAAAAAAAAAAAAAAAGGTTAGGTTAGGTTAGGTTAGGTTAGGTTAGGTTAGGTTAGGTTAGGTTAGGTTAGGTTAGGTTAGGTTCCACGTACCTGCTCGGTTGTCCGAGTGGGCGGAGAGGTGAATTTCGACGTGGCGCGTCCCCGGGTGGTGGATAGGGGAATGCTTCGGCTCAACTCTTCCATAAAGTAGACTTTGTCCTTTGTGGTGGAGATGAGCTGGAGTAGGGCGAAAGCCTCGCGAACCAAACACTGGGGGGGGGAAATGGGTATATTTATATGTTTATCTATATATATTTCTATTGTATATATGTATGTATTTAGGGCGGGCTCGGCGTGCACTAACACTGCCGTCGAG
This sequence comes from Tortrix viridana, assembly GCA_963241965.1. Lineage (NCBI taxonomy): Eukaryota > Metazoa > Arthropoda > Insecta > Lepidoptera > Tortricidae > Tortrix > Tortrix viridana. The sequence continues at coordinate 77,265 of OY725199.1, read as the reverse complement.
CATCCAAGCCGTCCAAATGAGGGGAGTTACTTCGGCTCTTACCCCGTACCCTGGATCCTAGTTTCAGAAACCCCATCCACGACGATTATGGTGGTAGTTACGAAGATCCAGAACGGAGGGCTTGCCTTAATTGGCCGGCCCGCGACAAGGAAAAGTCTATAAAACCCGACAGCGAAGTCGTTTAAACCCTGCAGATACCGGGCGACCTCTGCAGTATTTAGCCTTGTGTTCGGAACGGGCGTAACCCGAACATTGACGAATTCGACCCTACTCGTGGGATATAAAATGGATAACTTAAAAACAAAAACCAAAAATTCGATGGAGATTAGTGAGGAAGGAGATAGTGACTCGACGCTTAGCGTTGAGTCACTGCCGGATAGCAGTCGCAGGACTAAGGAACGGCGGTGTGTAAATAATGGAGGCTCGGACCCGGAAACAAGTCTGGATGGGGTTGCGAGCCCAACGTTGCGGAAAAGACGAGGGCGGCCGCCAACTACAGGTCATTACGTTGGCCTGGCCAAGGCGAAGCTGGCCCTACTCGAAGCGGAAAGGCAGGAGGAGATGATGAGGGCCGAGGCGGAAGTGGTTGCAGCCTCTCGAGAGGTCCGCGCCCGAGCTAGTGTTCATAGATTATCGGAGTCATCATCCAATGGAGACGAGTTCCAAACGGCAACCTCATTGAGCCGTACGATTGACGATAATATTAATATTATCAAGAAGGTTGCCAGTACCTCCAAAAATCTTAAGGGAGGCTTCGTGCGCTCGTTGAAGGATGCAGCGGATGAAATTAGTAAAGTCGCTCTAATTCTACAGAGCCGCTGCACTTCAGAGGAGACGAGAGGACTGCAGGCGGACAACGCCCGCCTACAATCTGAGGTTGCGCAGCTCCGCAAGGAGGTGGCGGAAATGCGGGAGCGCTTTGATCGGCCACACCCACAGGCTGATGTGGTGGTTCTGCCAAGTCAGCCTAGCCAGAAATCGATGGACACCGAAGACCTGGTGCGCACCATCCTTTGCCAGGTGGGCACGATGGTAAATGCCAGGTTTGAGGCTCTTGAAGATAGGTTACTGCCTGAGAAGCGACTTCGCCCTCCATTGGCAGCGGACAGGTGGGCAAATGATCTGCCTGAGATCTCTCCCGGGCCATCAAATGCCCTAATCAAAGACCACAAGAAGACGGCTGCTCCGATACAAGCCAGTTCTGGTGGACCGGAGGCTCCGAAGCCGCTAAAGGCGAAAAAGAAGGGAAAAAAGAACAAGCCGGAAAAGAAGGGGCAAAGCTCAGTGGGAACTCCTCGCGAGAGGGTAGCAGAGCCCCGGCCCACACCACCGGCCTCTCAGCCCGTAGAACAGCCTGACCTGACCCAGCCTAAGGAGCTACCGTGGAACACTGTAGTGAAAAAGGGGCTCAAAAAGAAGAAAGCGGCGGCGCAGGGCCCTCCTAAATCGGTCACTGTGAAACCAGTGAGACTCAGCGTCCCGAGATCTGCTGCTGTGGTGGTGACGCTCACGCAAGGTGCTATAGACAAAGGGCACACATACGATAGCGTCATTGCGGAGGCAAAGGCGAAAATCAGCCTACCAGATCTCGGGATCAGCGAAGGAGTGCGCTTTAGAGTATGCGCTACGGGAGCGCGTATGTTTGAAGTGCCGGGAGCGGACAGCGGTCCCAAAGCTGACAAACTGGCTGCGAAGCTGGGTCAGGTACTCAGCCCAGAAGTAGTCCGAGTCTCGAGACCGGTCAAAAGTACCGAGGTCAAAGTCTCAGGTCTGGATGACTCCGCTTCTGCCGAGGACGTGCTGAATGCGGTTGCCGAGGCAGGAAACTGTCCTAAGGACAGTTTAAAATGTGGTGGAATCGTGAAAGATCCATTTGGCGTGAGTCATGTTTGGATCCACTGTCCAGTGGCAGCGGCCAAAAAGATTGCTGCCGCAGGTCGCCTCAGGGTGTCGTGGGTGTCGGCTTCGGTCAGACTCCTCGAGCCGCGGCCTCTGCGTTGCTTCCGTTGCCTGCAAATGGGACACGTGAAGGCACGGTGCACGGCGGAGGTTGACAGAAGCGATTTCTGTTATCGCTGTGGAGAACCTGGCCATAAATCTAGTGGGTGTTCGGCTAAGCCACACTGCTCGATCTGTGCTGCTGCCAATAAATCGGCGGACCATGTTCTGGGGGGTAAGGCTTGCACTGCCCCAGCCGTGAAAAACGGAAGAATGAAGACCGCATTGCTGTCACGGCCGGCACACCATCTGCCGGCAGAGGTAGATATGGAGACGGACATTCAGATCCCTATCAATAATGGCCCTACAAATACTGCAAGCCAACATTAACCACTGTGCTCGAGCACAAGATCTGCTCCTACAGAGTATGGTCGAGTGTTCGACACAGGTGGCCGTTGTTACAGAGCCCTATCTTATCCCCAATAGGGATGATTGGGTGGGTGATGAGGACGGAACTGTGGCCATTATTGTGCGAAGAACATCTGGCTTTCTGACGCTCGGAAATGTGGACAAAGGTCGGGGGTACGTTGCGGCCCAGATAGCAGAAATAACAATAGTCGGCGTGTACTGTCCTCCAAGCAGATGCCTCGCAGATTTTGAGGCACTACTTGGTCAAGTCAGGACTTGCATTAGCAGAAGTCAATCTCACCACGTTCTGTTGATGGGTGACTTTAACGCCAAGAGCTCTGCCTGGGGCTGCTCTGCCAATGACGCACGGGGGGCAGTACTGGAGGAGTGGGCACTGACGGCGGGACTATGTCTCTTAAATCGGGGCTCTCAACCGACCTGCGTTCGGCCTCAAGGCAGCTCAATTGTGGATCTGTCATTTGCCAGCCCTGCGATAGCACGACGAGTCCACGATTGGCGAGTCGCGGTGGATGTGGAGACGTTGTCGGATCACCTCTACATCCTTTTCAGCGTCTCTGCGTCCTCGGTGGCTCCGGTACAATCGGTGCGTGCGGTGCTGCCCGGTGACGGTCCACGTTGGGTGGTCAAGTGCCTCGACAGGGAAGTTCTCATTGAGGCTTCCCTAGTTGAAACATGGATGCCCCCGGAGAGCACAAACAATATTAACGAAGGGGCCTTGGCGCTGCGCCAGTCGATGACTCGCGTTTGTGATGCGTCGATGCCACGTCAGGGACCACACCCACCGAGAAGGCAGGTGTACTGGTGGACCGCCGAAATCGCTGAGCTGCGCACGAGGTGCGTTGCCGCGAGACGCCAGTACCAAAGACAACGCCGCAGGAGACGCCGAGACGAGAGCGCTGAATCAACGTTACGCGATACCTACAAGGCGACCAAGCGCTCGCTCCGCATCGCCATAAGCGAATCAAGGGAGAGGTCGAGAGAAGAGATGTTGGAGACTCTGAACCAAGATCCGTGGGGTCGCCCCTATCGCATGGTCCGTGGGAAACTACGGCCGTGGGCACCCCCTTTGATACAGAGTCTCCAGCCTCAGCTGGCGGAAGCTGTCGTCAAAGCCCTCTTCCCAAACAGTGAGGAACATACGCCCCCAATGATGGCACCGCCGGCAGGGAGAGTGACAAATGCCGTGGCCGAAGAAGTACTGCTAGTGTCATCGGGAGAGTTTGGAGCTGCGATTCTTCGGCTACGTGCAAAGAAAACAGCTCCGGGTCCAGATGGAATTCCTGGCCGTGCGTGGGTGATAGCCGCCGATGCATATGAGGAGAGGGTCAGAATGTTTATGGATGATTGTCTTATCCAAGGTCGCTTTCCACAGCCGTGGAAGACTGGCATTCTGGTTTTATTGAGGAAAGAAGGGCGTCCTGCCGATTCTCCCTCAGGGTACCGCCCGATCGTGCTACTTGACGAGTCAGCGAAGCTCTTTGAGCGCATAATCGCCAATCGCCTCGTCAAGCACATGGTGAGAGTCGGTCCGGATTTGGACGATAAGCAGTTCGGCTTTAGAGAAGGCAGGTCCACCGTTCACGCGGTTCTGAGTGTCAAGTCGATGGCGGAGGAAGCAGTAGCCCGGGGTGAGGTCGTCTTGGCGGTGTCTCTGGACATTGCCAATGCCTTCAATACCTTGCCCTGGAGTTGCATTAGGGAGGCACTCCGGTATCACCGGGTGCCAAACTACCTCCAGCGTATAATCGCTGACTACCTATCAGGTAGGTCCGTCACGTACAGGAGTCGAGACGCATGGTGTCAACATGTGGTGTCCTGCGGTGTTCCACAGGGGTCAGTCCTCGGGCCACTCTTGTGGAACATTGGCTACGACTGGGTACTACGGGGCGTTCTCCTCCGTGGTGTAAGTGTCACCTGTTACGCAGACGACACACTCGTGACGGCCCGGGGCAGCACACACCGAGAGTGTGCCATTCTCGCCACGGCTGGAGTGGCCCAAGTGGTGAGTCGAATTCGAGCGCTAGGTCTCGAGGTGGCCCTTAACAAATCTGAGGCTATGTGTTTTCACGGGCCTCGTAACAAGCCACCCCCGGGATCCCACATAATTGTAGGCGGAATACGCATTAACATCGAGCCCCAAATGAAATATTTGGGACTCACGCTTGACAGCCGATGGACTTTTGAGGACCACTTCCGACGGTTAGTGCCCAAGCTGTTGCGCACGGCGGCCGCACTCGGCAGTCTGCTGCCGAATATCAACGGCCCAAAAGCGGCTTGCCGGCGCCTGTACTTGGGCATTGTGCGCTCAATGGCACTGTACGGGGCACCTGTGTGGAATGGCGCTCTGAACAGCCGGACAATTGCCCTTCTGCATCGTCCGCAGAGGGCATTGGCCATCAGAGTCGCCCGTGGATACCGTACGGTGTCCTTTGAAGCGGCGTGCGTCTTGGCTGGCTCCTTGCCGTGGGAACTGGAAGCGGAAATTCTCGCGTCCGTCCATTCATGGCGCGAGAACGAGATCGCAGTACACCGGTTTCCACCCTTGAGGGAGGAAGTCGAGACTGTAAGGGAGGAGCAGCGAGCATCAGCTGTGTTAAAATGGCAACGCAACCTTCACCAACCGAGTGCTGGTGTTAGGATCATAGAGGCAGTTCGTCCAGTCCTCCCGCAGTGGCTGGACAGGGAACACGGTGTGCTCACCTTCCGATTGTCGCAGGTGCTTTCGGGGCATGGATGCTTCGGCAGATACCTGCACCGAATCGGAAGGGAGCCGTCCGCAGTGTGTCACCACTGCGACGGCTGCCTCGAAGACACCGCCCAGCATACGCTGGAGGAGTGTCCTGCGTGGGCGGAACAGCGCCGGGAGCTCATGGCTGCCGTGGGCGGCAATCTCATGTTGCCGGTCGTTATAAACTGTATGGTTGAGAACGACCGAGTTTGGGATGTCGTCCAAAATTACTGTGAGGCGGTCATGGGGCTTAAAGAAGAAGCGGAGAGAATAAGGGAGGCAAGCGCTCCCAACTCTATCCGTAGCCGCCGAATAGGGAGGAGAAGGAGAGCCTACGCGCTCAATACTCCACCCTAACCAAGACCCGAGTGATGGGCTAGGGGAAGCCCATTGCTCAACTAGAGTCGGAGATGGTGCGCCCGGTGTTCCCGCGCGCTTTTCATTGAGTGCAGCAAAATATCTGCAATAAGATGGAGCCTTAAGGCCAGTCACCGCCGGGATGTAGAAGAATGCTTCAACAGTGTGCCCTCGTCCCGGTGGATATTGACGCGATGGAACACAGAGGGGTTTTAGTGGGTAGGCCTCCTGGCCCTTTCCCGCAGGGGAAGGGGTCGGAAGGAGAGTCCCACATAACCACCGTGCCTCCCCAGGTGCGGTGGTATGCGTAACGCATTTCCCCTCTTAAAAAAAAAAAAAAAAAAAAAAAAAAAAAAAAGGTTCCACGTACCTGCTCGGTTGTCCGAGTGGGCGGAGAGGTGAACTCCGACGTGGCGCGTCCCCGGGTGGTGGATAGGGGAATGCTTCGGCTCAACTCTTCCATAAAGTAGACTTTGTCCTTTGTGGTGGAGATGAGCTGGGGTAGGGCGAAAGCCTCGCGAACCAAACACTGGGGGGGGGAAATGGGTATATTTATTTGTTTATATATTTATTTATATTGTATATATGTATGTATTTAGGGCGGGCTCGGCGTGCACTAACACTGCCGTCGAGCATCCAATCCGTCCAAATGAGGGGAGTTACGTCGGCTCTTACCCCGTACCCTGGATCCTAGTTTCAGAAACCCCATCCAAGACGATTATGGTGGTAGTTACGAAGATCCAGAACGGAGGGCTTGCCTTAATTGGCCGGCCCGCGACAAGGAAAAGTCTATAAAACCCGACAGCGAAGTCGTTTAAACCCTGCAGATACCGGGCGACCTCTGCAGTATTTAGCCTTGTGTTCGGAACGGGCGTAACCCGAACATTGACGAATTCGACCCTACTCGTGGGATATAAAATGGATAACATAAAAACAAAAACCAAAAAGTCGATGGAGATTAGTGAGGAAGGAGATAGTGACTCGACGCTTAGCGTTGAGTCACTGCCGGATAGCAGTCGCAAGACTAAGGAACGGCGGAGTATAAAAAATGGAGGCTCGGACCCGGAAACAAGTCTGGATGGGGTTGCGAGCCCAACGTTGCGGAAAAGACGAGGGCGGCCGCCAACTACAGGTCATTACGTTGGCCTGGCCAAGGCGAAGCTGGCCCTACTCGAAGCGGAAAGGCAGGAGGAGATGATGAGGGCCGAGGCGGAAGTGGTTGCAGCCTCTCGAGAGGTCCGCGCCCGAGCTAGTGTTCATAGATTATCGGAGTCATCATCTAATGGAGACGAGTTCCAAACGGCAACCTCATTGAGCCGTACGATCGACGATAATATTAATATTATCAAGAAGGTTGCCAGTACCTCCAAAAATCTTAAGGGAGGCTTCGTGCGCTCGTTGAAGGATGCAGCGGATGAAATCAGTAAAGTCGCTCTAATTCTACAGAGCCGCTGCACTTCAGAGGAGACGAGAGGACTGCAGGCGGACAACGCCCGCCTACAATCTGAGGTTGCGCAGCTCCGCAAGGAGGTGGCGGAAATGCGGGAGCGCTTTGATCGGCCACAACCACAGGCTGATGTGGTGGTTCTGCCAAGTCATCCTAGCCAGAAATCGATGGACACCGAAGACCTGGTGCGCACCATCCTTTGCCAGGTGGGCACGATGGTAAATGCCAGGTTTGAGGTTCTTGAAGATAGGTTACTGCCTGAGAAGCGACTTCGCCCTCCATTGGCAGCGGACAGGCGGGCAAATGATCTCCCTGAGATCTCTCCTGGGCCATCAAATTCCCTAACCAAAGACCACAAGAAGACGGCTGCTCCGATACAAACCATTTCTGGTGGACCGGAGGCTCCGAAGCCGCTAAAGGCGAAAAAGAAGGGAAAAAAGAACAAGCCGGAAAAGAAGGGGCAAAGCTCAGTGGGAACTCCTCGCGAGAGGGTAGCAGAGCCCCGGCCCACACCACCGACCTCTCAGCCCGTAGAACAGCCTGACCTGACCCAGCCTAAGGAGCTGCCGTGGAACACCGTAGTGAAAAAGGGGCCCAAAAAGAAGAAAGCGGCGGTGCAGGGCCCTCCTAAATCGGTCACTGTGAAACCAGTGAGACTCAGCGTCCCGAGATCTGCTGCTGTGGTGGTGACGCTCACGCAAGGTGCTATAGACAAAGGGCACACATACGATAGCGTCATTGCGGAGGCAAAGGCGAAAATCAGCCTACCAGATCTAGGGATCAGCGAAGGAGTGCGCTTTAGAGTATGCGCTACGGGAGCGCGTATGTTTGAAGTGCCGGGAGCGGACAGCGGTCCCAAAGCTGACAAACTGGCTGCGAAGCTGGGTCAGGTACTCAGCCCAGAAGTAGTCCGAGTCTCGAGACCGGTCAAAAGTACCGAGGTTAAAGTCTCAGGTCTGGATGACTCCGCTTCTGCCGAGGACGTGCTGAATGCGGTTGCCGAGGCAGGAAACTGTCCTAAGGACAGTTTAAAATGTGGTGGGATCGTGAAAGATCCATTTGGCGTGAGTCATGTTTGGATCCACTGTCCTGTGGCAGCGGCCAAAAAGATTGCTGCAGCAGGCCGCCTCAGGGTGTCGTGGGTGTCGGCTTCGGTCAGACTCCTCGAGCCCCGGCCTCTGCGCTGCTTCCGTTGCCTGCAAATGGGACACGTGAAGGCACGGTGTACGGCGGAGGTTGACAGAAGCGATCTTTGTTATCGCTGTGGAGAACCTGGCCATAAATCTAGTGGGTGTTCGGCTAAGCCACACTGCTCGATCTGTGCTGCTTCCAATAAATCGGCGGACCATGTTCTGGGGGGTAAGGCTTGCACTGCCCCAGCCGTGAAAAGTGGAAGAATGAAGACCGCATTGCTGTCACGGCCGGCACACCATCTGCTGGCAGAGGTAGATATGGAGACGGACACTCAGATCCCTATCAATAATGGCCCTACAAATACTGCAAGCCAACATTAACCACTGTGCTCGAGCACAAGATCTGCTCCTACAGAGTATGGTTGAGTGTTCGACACAGGTGGCCGTTGTTACAGAGCCCTATTTTATCCCCAATAGGGATGATTGGGTGGTTGATGAGGACGGAACTGTGGCCATTATTGTGCCAAGAACATCTGGCTTCCTGACGCTCGGAAATGTGGACAAAGGTCGGGGGTACGTTGCGGCCCAGATAGCAGAGATAACAATAGTCGGCGTGTATTGTCCTCCAAGCAGATGCCTCGCAGATCTTGAGGCACTACTTGGTCAAGTCAGGACTTGCATTGGCAGAAGTCAATCTCACCACGTTCTGTTGATGGGTGACTTCAACGCCAAGAGCTCTGCCTGGGGCTGCTCTGCTAATGACGCACGGGGGGCAGTACTGGAGGAGTGGGCACTGACGGCGGGACTATGTCTCTTAAATCGGGGCTCTCAACCGACCTGCGTTCGGCCTCAAGGCAGCTCAATTGTGGATCTGTCATTTGCCAGCCCTGCGATAGCACGACGAGTCCACGATTGGCGAGTCGCGGTGGATGTGGAGACGTTGTCGGATCACCTCTACATCCTTTTCAGCGTCTCTGCGTCCTCGGCGGCTCCGGTACAATCGGTGCGTGCGGTGCTGCCCGGTGGCGGTCCACGTTGGGTGGTCAAGCGCCTCGACAGGGAAGTTCTCATTGAGGCTTCCCTAGTTGAAACATGGATGCCCCCGGAGAGCACAACCAATATTGACGAAGGGGCCTTGGCGTTGCGCCAGTCGATGACTCGTGTTTGTGATGCGTCGATGCCACGTCAGGGACCACACCCACCGAGAAGGCAGGTGTACTGGTGGACCGCCGAAATCGCTGAGCTGCGCACGAGGTGCGTTGCCGCGAGACGCCAGTACCAAAGACAACGCCGCAGGAGACGCCGAGACGAGAGCGCTGAATCAACGTTACGCGATGCCTACAAGGCCACCAAGCGCTCGCTCCGCATCGCCATAAGCGAATCAAGGGAGGGATCGAGAGAAGAGATGTTGGAGACTCTGAACCAAGATCCGTGGGGTCGCCCCTATCGCATGGTCCGTGGGAAACTACGGCCGTGGGCACCCCCTTTGACACAGAGTCTCCAGCCTCAGCTGGCGGAAGCTGTCGTCAAAGCCCTCTTCCCAAACAATGAGGAACATGCGCCCCCAATGATGGCACCGCCGGCAGGGAGAGTAACAAATGCCGTGGCCGAAGAAGTACCGCTAGTGTCATCGGGAGAGTTTGGAGCTGCGATTCTTCGGCTACGTGCAAAGAAAACAGCTCCGGGTCCAGATGGTATTCCTGGCCGTGCATGGGTGATAGCCGCCGATGCATATGAGGAGAGGGTCAGAATGTTTATGGATGATTGTCTTACCCAAGGTCGTTTTCCACAGCCGTGGAAGACTGGCATTCTGGTTTTATTGAGGAAAGAAGGGCGTCCTGCCGATTCTCCCTCAGGGTACCGCCCGATCGTGCTACTTGACGAGTCAGCGAAGCTCTTTGAGCGCATAATCGCCAATCGCCTCGTCAAGCACATGGTGAGAGTCGGTCCGGATTTGGACGATAAGCAGTTCGGCTTTAGGGAAGGCAGGTCCACCGTTCACGCGGTTCTGAGTGTCAAGTCGATGGCGGAGGAAGCAGTAGCCCGGGGTGAGGTCGTCTTGGCGGTGTCTCTGGACATTGCCAATGCCTTCAATACCTTGCCCTGGAGTTGCATTAGGGAGGCACTCCGGTATCACCGGGTGCCAAACTACCTCCAGCGTATAATCGCTGACTACCTATCAGGTAGGTCCGTCACGTACAGGAGTCGAGACGCATGGTGTCAACATGTGGTGTCCTGCGGTGTTCCACAGGGGTCAGTCCTCGGGCCACTCTTGTGGAACATTGGCTACGACTGGGTACTACGGGGCGTTCTCCTCCGTGGTGTAAGTGTCACCTGTTACGCAGACGACACACTCGTGACGGCCCGGGGCAGCACACACCGAGAGTGTGCCATTCTTGCCACGGCTGGAGTGGCCCAAGTGGTGAGTCGGATTCGAGCGCTAGGTCTCGAGGTGGCCCTTAATAAATCTGAGGCTATGTGTTTTCACGGGCCTCGTAACAAGCCACCCCCGGGATCACACATAATTGTAGGCGGAATACGCATTAGCATCGAGCCCCAAATGAAATATTTGGGACTCACGCTTGACAGCCGATGGACTTTTGAGGACCACTTCCGACGATTAGTGCCCAAGCTGTTGCGCGCGGCGGCCGCACTCGGCAGTCTGCTGCCGAATATCAACGGCCCAAAAGCGGCTTGCCGGCGCCTGTACTTGGGCATTGTGCGTTCAATGGCACTGTACGGGGCACCTGTGTGGAATGGCGCTCTGAACAGCCGGACAATTGCCCTTCTGCATCGTCCGCAGAGGGCTTTGGCCATCAGAGTCGCCCGTGGATACCGTACGGTATTTTTGAAGCGGCGTGCGTCTTGGCTGGCTACTTGCCGTGGGAACTGGAAGCGGAAATTCTCGCGTCCGTCCATTCATGGCGCGAGAACGAGATCGCAGTACACCGGTTTCCACCCTTGAGGGAGGAAGTCGAGACTGTAAGGGAGGAGCAGCGAGCATCAGCTGTATTAAAATGGCAACGCAACCTTCACCAACCGAGTGCTGGTGTTAGGACCATAGAGGCAGTTCGTCCAGTCCTTCCGCAGTGGCTGGACAGGGAACACGGTGTGCTCACCTTCCGATTGTCGCAGGTGCTTTCGGGGCATGGATGCTTCGGCAAATACCTGCACCGAATCGGAAGGGAGCCGTCCGCAGTGTGTCACCACTGCGACGGCTGCCTCGAAGACACCGCCCAACATACGCTGGAGGAGTGTCCTGCGTGGGCGGAACAGCGCCGGGAGCTCATGGCTGCCGTGGGCGGCAATCTCATGTTGCCGGTCGTTTTAAACTGTATGGTTGAGAACGACCGAGTTTGGGATGCCGTCCAAAAATACTGTGAGGCGGTCATGGGGCTAAAAGAAGAAGCGGAGAGAATAAGGGAGGCAAGTGCTCCCAACTCTATCCGTAGCCGCCGAATAGGGAGGAGAAGGAGAGCGTACGCGCTCAATACTCCACCCTAACCAAGACTCGAGTGATGGGCTAGGGGAAGCCCATTGCTCAACTAGAGTCGGAGATGGTGCGCCCGGAGTTCCCGCGCGCTTTTCATTGAGTGCAGCAAACTATCTGCAATAAGATGGAGCCTTAAGGCCAGTCACCGCCGGGATGTAGAAGAATGCTTCAACAGTGTGCCCTCGTCCCGGTGGATATTGACGCGATGGAACACAGAGGGGTTTTAGTGGGTAGGCCTCCTGGCCCTTTCCCGCAGGGGAAGGGGTCGGAAGGAGAGTCCCACATAACCACCGTGCCTCCCCAGGTGCGGTGGTATGCGTAACGCATTTCCCCTCTTAAAAAAAAAAAAAAAAAAAAAAAAAAAAAAAAAAAAAAAAAAAAAAAAAAAAATAAAAGGTTAGGTTAGGTTAGGTTAGGTTAGGTTAGGTTAGGTTAGGTTAGGTTCCCCCCCGATTTGCTGCCACCTTGCCGTGGTGGGGGGGCTTGCGCGTTCCTAGGATCCCCGACGCTATGCCGGACAGGGTTACCCATACCGGACAGACTAGGGGGGAGGGACCAGACTAAGAGCAGCACAATCCCCTTCCTTTTTCCCACCTTCCCGCTCCCTTTCCTTAATATCCTTCTCTATCCCCCCCACTACCTATCCTTTCCCCCATCCTACCGAACCAGTGGCGGTATAACCACTTTGGGCCAACGCGGGCCTTGGGAAACTAAATAGTCCCTAAAAGTGCGTTTTCTGTAGGTGGTATGTGGCGGCACCTGCAGGAGTAATGCTACCGCAAACTAGGGAGACTAACCCTTTAATAGTCAAACATGAAAGCAGCTTCTAAAAATGGTCCCCAGGAGGGTCCCCGCAAGGGGGAATCCCTCCCTGCGTCCTCGGACGCAGGCAGCCCCTCGTACTCTGGGGGGGGCAAGAACTGCTTCGTAGGTCGGCCGAAAGCCGACCTCCGTGAACACGACCTTGGCAAACGAATTTTGGACACTGAACGGCACAATGAAGGGAGAAATGTTGAGCAGGTGGTGAAGGCGGGCGCCCTGAATGCGCGGGCCAACACCAACGACAACGGCGATACTATGGACTTTGATGTATTAGAAAATAGGCGGGATCTGGTGGAGCTGGAGCGACTCGTGGAGTTGGAGAGGATGGGCACAGAGGCGGATGCTCGTCCGGTATCTCCGGCCATCTCCATGGTTAGTTCCCAGACAAAACCAGTTAGTGTGGTCTCGGACCGGGAGGAGCTGGACACCGACGCTCCGAAGTCCGGGAAGAGACCACATGAGAATGACGAGCTGCTGACTGGGCCCGCAGTCAAGCCCAAAATAAACACGGCCAGGAGGGGCAAAAGCGCCAGCGGGCGCTACGTCGGAACGAGTGCGGGGAAGCCTCCGGATCTTCTGGTGGCTCCAATCTGCCCCAGGGGGAGCAGGGGGAGAAAGGGGAGAAAGGTTGCGGAAGACAGCGGCGGGCTGCGCTCGCGGTCGGGGTCCCGCACGCGGCCTTCCTCCTCGCAACGGAATGACCCGGAGGATCGGCTTTATGCCGATCCTATCGAAATAGCCCGGGCATCCGCTAGGGATATTCTGGAGGGGGCCCGAAGATCGGGAAATTTAAAGGGGGATGTGTGGGGCCTGTTTAACAGGTCCTGCCGCGCCATCCTCCTGGCAATGGACGAGGTGGAGGCCGCTAAGTCCGAGAGCGAGGAGATCCGCATCCTGAAGGCAGACAACAAGAGGATGCGGGAGCAACTCGCTCTGCTGACTGCGGAAACCAAGGCGCTCCGCACTGCCTTCTCGGAGCGCGCGGTCCCGGCCCCACCCGCTCCACCAGCACAATTCTCCACTGAAGAGCTGGTGGAGGCCATCGAGGGGGTAAAGAGGGACCTCTTCCTCAGTCTGGGCAATATGATAAATGCCCGGATTGAGGAAGTCAACAGCCGCCTCCCCCCGGAGCCGATCCTCCGCCCCCCATTGGCGGCTGACAGAAGGGCCACAGGGTCTGCCTCCCCGCCGCCCCCCCCCAAGACGAAGGCCACGAGGCCTACCCCGCCGCCCATGCCGCAGCCCGAGCCTGAGGCGAGGGCCAGATTGGGGGACGGGAGGCCCAAGGCTGCCAAGAAGGCGGCACCCCCCGCCCGCAAGGCAGCGCCCAAGGCCCCTATGGCCAAGGTGCCCAGGCCTACCCCGGCCCCGGGAGCCACTCGGCCCTCGCAGGGCGTACCCGGCCCCTCAGGCCGAATACCGCCTCCACCCGCGCAATGGTCGGAGGTGGTTAAAAAGGGCAAAGGAAAGGGCAAGGGGAAGAAGACCTCCCCCCCCTCGGCTGTACAGACCCCGGCCAGAAAGGCAGCGCCAAGGCCCGCGGCGCTGTCTGCCCCCAAGACGGCGGCGGTGGTGGTGACCTTAAAGAAGGACGCCACCACCACGTTGCAGGCCACCATGGCTAAGGCCATTCAGGGCCTTAGCCTGCAGGAGGTGGGCCTGCAACATGTGCGGGTCCGGACCTCGGCGACCGGGGGCAGGGTCATCGAGGTCCCAGGGGGGGATAGCGGCCGGACCGCCGATAAACTGGCGGAACGGCTGCAGTCCATTGTGGGGGACGTGGCCAACATCAGCCGCCCCGTCAAGATGGCCGGCCTCCAGGTCGCCGGGCTCGATGAGTCGGCGACCGGGGAGTCGGTGGCGGAGGCGGTCGCCAAGGCGGGGGGTTGCGCGACGGCCCAGGTAAAGGTTGGGGCCGTCCGCAGGCTGTACGACGGCACTGGTTCCGTCCTGGTCCAGTGCCCCGTCACCAGCGCGATTGTGCTGCAGAGGGCGGGTCGGATCCTGGTGGGTTGGGCCTCCGCCAGGGTCACGGCCGTGGGACCGACACCGATGCGCTGCTTCAAGTGCTACGGTGTCGGTCACACGAGGGAATTGTGCCCCTCTAGCGTGGACCGGAGCACGCTGTGCTTCCGGTGCTGCAAAGAGGGGCACAAAATGGGGGAATGCTGGGAGAAGGAATGGTGTGCGGTCTGTCACCATTCCAAACTCCCAGCGGGGCACAGAATGGGGGGAAGGAACTGCTTCCCCCCCCCCAACCAGAGGTAGGGACACGAGGGCCCCACGCCCCCGTCCCCCCCAGCAGAACCCCCCGTCAGCGCCAGCCGCCGGGGCCCAGGAGGAATGCATGGATGTCTAGATGCCAGCACACCCGCATCTGGACATCCTGCAGGTGAACGCCAACCACTCCGCCAGAGCTCAAGACCTGCTCATGCAGACCATGGCGGAGTGGACGATTGGCGTTGCCGTAGTGGCGGAGCCCTACTTCGTCCCCCCCCTACCCAACTGGGTAGGGTCGGCGGACGAGAGGGTGGCCGTGGTGGTGCCGGCGGTGGGGGACTTCCCCCCCCTGACCAGGGTAGAGGGTGGCCCGGGATTCGTGGCGGCCAAGTGGGGAGACGACACCGTCATCGTTGCGGTGTACTTCTCCCCCAATAGGCCGCTGCGAGAATTTGAGTTATTCCTGGGCACCCTGGGGGAGGTCGTCAGGAGGGCAGCCCCGAAGCAAGTGCTGGTCCTGGGGGACCTCAATGCCAAGAGCGCGGCATGGGGTTCCCCCGTTACGGACCCGCGCGGGGCGGCCCTCAGGGACTGGGTGGCGGCGACGGGCCTTACGGTCCTGAACCAGGGCAGCGCCAACACTTGCGTGCGGCGCCAGGGGGGGTCAATCGTGGACATCACGTTCGCGACCCCCGCCATTGCCGCACGCGTTACAGACTGGCGCGTCCTGGAGGACGTGGAGACCCTCTCTGATCATCTTTATATCAGAATGAGGGTCTCCACAGGTAGGGCCCGGCCGCTGCCCGTCCCCGGGGGGGGATGGAGGGGGGCTGGGAGAGGAGCAGGGTTCCCCAAATGGTCCCTGTCCAAACTGGACAGGGACAGGGTGGACGAGGCGGCGATGGTGGAGGCATGGTGTGCTGCCCCACCCGCCGACCTCGGGGTCGAGGAGCGGGCATCTCGGTTCCGCTCCTCGCTGCAGGCGGTGTGCGACGCGGCCATGCCCCGGGCGAAGCGTCTTTTCGCCCGGAGGAGGGTGTACTGGTGGTCCGCAGAGATTGCGGCCCTGCGAACCACCAGTAACAGTGCTCGGTCGGCGTACCAGCACTGTCGGCGTCGGCAACACACCGCCGAGGAGGAGGAGGGGCTCCACAGGGCCCTCAAGGAGGCAAAGGGGGCCCTACAGGTGGCGATCGCCAAGGCCAAGGACGAGGCGCACGCCTCGTTCTTGGCCACCCTGGACAGGGACCCGTGGGGGCGGCCGTATAGGGTGGTGCGAAACAAAATGCGCACCGCCCCCCCCATGGATTCCCTGGAGCCCTCCCTCCTCCAGGCGGTCATCGAGGGGCTATTCCCGCCGAGCCCCTCGATAACTCCCCCGGTGATGACCGAGCCATCGGGGGAGCCGGAGGTCGAACTCGCCATCGCGCCTATTAGCGATGACGAGTTCGACCGGGTGTTGGACCGCCTCCGGGGCTGCAAAAAGGCCCCGGGCCCGGACGGAGTCCCCGGCAAAGTCCTCCCCATTGCCCTTAAACACCTCGGGAACCGCCTCAGACAGATCATGGACGACTGTCTGAGGGAGGGCAAGTTCCCGAGGGTATGGAAGGAGGGGAGGCTTTGCCTCCTCCGGAAAGAGGGTCGACCCCCTGACTGCCCCTCGGCATGGCGCCCAATTGTGCTGCTGGACGAGGCCGGGAAAATGTTGGAGAGGATCCTGGCCTCCAGAATCCTGCAGCACCTGGAGGGCGCCGGCCCGAACGTCTCGGACCGGCAGTTCGGGTTCCGGGAGGGGCGGTCCACGCTCGACGCACTGAAGTCCTTGAGGGACTTCTGTGAGGACGCGTCGAGCAGGGGAGAGGGTGTCGTGGCGGTGTCGCTGGACATCGCCAACGCATTTGGCACCCTTCCCTATGGGGTCATTAGAGAGGCACTTCGGTTTCATGAAGTGCCTCTCTACCTCCGGAGGATCGTGGAGCACTACCTTACCGAGAGGGTAGTGCTCTACGAGGGGCGGGATGGCGGTCGGGGGGAGCGGGAGATGGCCTGTGGAGTACCCCAGGGTTCCGTGCTCGGTCCCTTGCTATGGAACCTGGGGTACGATTGGGCCATCAGGGGGGAATTGCTTCCACGGACGGCCACCATCTGTTATGCGGATGATACCATGGTGGCCGTGCGTGGAAAAGAAATGGGTGAGGCCCTAAGGCGGGCGGAGGTGGCGGCCGAGCTGGCGATCCAACGGATTGAGCAGCTCGGCCTAAAGGTGGCCCTCCCGAAGACTGAAGCGATTGTCTTCGGAGGGCGGGGTTGGCGGCTGCCGGCGGGCGCGGCGCTCACCTTGGGGGGAGAGACGGTCCAGATCAAGCCCCACGTAAAGTATCTGGGGCTTACCCTGGACCGTCAGTGGAATTTCGGGGAGCATTTTGCTAGACTTGCTCCCCGAATCGTGGGCGCCGCGTCGGCCCTGGGCCGGCTGCTGCCCAATGTGGGAGGGCCGGGCTCCTCGTGCCGGCGGCTATACGCCGGCGTCACGAGGAGCATGGCCCTGTATGGGGCCCCAATATGGGCGGACAAGCTGTCCGCCCGGAACAGGGCCCTGCTGCGTAGGCCCCAGCGGGTGGTGGCCCTCCGAATGGTGAGGGCCTATATGACGGTGGCCCACGCAGCGGCCTGCCTCCTCGCCTGCACCCCGCCATGGGAAATGGACGCAGAGGTGCAGGCTGAGACCTATAAGGTTAGGTCCAGGGCCCGGGCGGTGGGTGAACGCCCGGACCCTGAGGAGGTGGAGGAGACGCGCCGTATGACGGAGCGCCGAATGCGGGACAGGTGGAAGAACGGCCTGGAGGACTCACCCTATGGTACCCGTACCATAGGGGCGATCCTCCCGTCGTTCGACACCTGGGTGGATAGGGCATTCGGCGCTCTGTCGTACAGGCTTGTGCAGGTAATGACCGGACACGGGTGCTTCGGTCATTACCTGCACAAAATTGGGAGGGAGCCTGGCCCGCAGTGCCATGAGTGCGGCGATCCGGACGACACGGCTCAGCACACCCTCGAGGTGTGCAGCCGCTGGAGTTCGGAGCGCGCCACCATGGCACTAGCGATTGGGCAATGGGACCTCTCCCTGCACAGCGTTGTCTCTGCAATGCTGTGCAGCGAGAGGTCCTGGCAGGCGGTGGCCTCCTTCTGCGAGAGCGTTATCTCGCAGAAGGAGGCCGCGGAGCGTGAGCGCGAGGAGTCTCCTCTCGCGCATCCGCTCCGGCGCAGACGGCGGGGGTTGAGGCGGCGGCGTTTTGCCGCCCGCCTCAACCCTTAGTGGCTGCAGGTGGGGGATGGGAGTCCCACACCTGCCGTAGGAACGTCACTTGGTTGTCTGGGGGAGAGGCCCGGCGTGCTCGGCCTCTCTCCCCTTTGGCGCGGGGAGCCCCGGCAGTGGCTGGGGCAGCCGGAAGGCGTCGTGGCAATGCTAACGCGGAACCACGGCGTCTTACCGAAACCGGCAGAAGGGTACGCCAGGGTGGTTTTTAGTGGGTTGCGCTCCTCCCTCTCTCCCCATTCTGGGGAGGGGGGGAGGAGTGAGTCCCACATATCCCCTCGCCACTCCCATGGTGAGGGGAATGCATAAAGCATTTTCCACCCTGTCAAAAAAAAAAAAAAAAAAAAAAAAAAGGTTAGGTTAGGTTAGGTTAGGTTAGGTTAGGTTAATGCGGGACAGGTGGAAGAACGGCCTGGAGGACTCACCCTATGGTACCCGTACCATAGGGGCGATCCTCCCGTCGTTCGACACCTGGGTGGATAGGGCATTCGGCGCTCTGTCGTACAGGCTTGTGCAGGTAATGACCGGACACGGGTGCTTCGGTCATTACCTGCACAAAATTGGGAGGGAGCCTGGCCCGCAGTGCCATGAGTGCGGCGATCCGGACGACACGGCTCAGCACACCCTCGAGGTGTGCAGCCGCTGGAGTTCGGAGCGCGCCACCATGGCACTAGCGATTGGGCAATGGGACCTCTCCCTGCACAGCGTTGTCTCTGCAATGCTGTGCAGCGAGAGGTCCTGGCAGGCGGTGGCCTCCTTCTGCGAGAGCGTTATCTCGCAGAAGGAGGCCGCGGAGCGTGAGCGCGAGGAGTCTCCTCTCGCGCATCCGCTCCGGCGCAGACGGCGGGGGTTGAGGCGGCGGCGGTTTGCCGCCCGCCTCAACCCTTAGTGGCTGCAGGTGGGGGATGGGAGTCCCACACCTGCCGTAGGAACGTCACTTGGTTGTCTGGGGGAGAGGCCCGGCGTGCTCGGCCTCTCTCCCCTTTGGCGCAGGGAGCCCCGGCAGTGGCTGGGGCAGCCGGAAGGCGTCGTGGCAATGCTAACGCGGAACCACGGCGTCTTACCGAAACCGGCAGGAGGGTACGCCAGGGTGGTTTTTAGTGGGTTGCGCTCCTCCCTTTTTTCCCCACTCTGGGGAGGGGGGGAGGAGTGAGTCCCACATATCCCCTCGCCACTCCCATGGTGAGGGGAATGCATAAAGCATTTTCCACCCTGTCAAAAAAAAAAAAAAAAAAAAAAAAAAAAAAAGGTTAGGTTAGGTTAGGTTAGGTTAGGTTAGGTTAGGTTAGGTTAGGTTAGGTTAGGTTAGGTTAGGTTAGGTTAGGTTAGGTTAGGTTAGGTTAGGTTGGGGTGCAGGCTGGACAGGGACAGGGTGGACGAGGCGGCGATGGTGGAGGCATGGTGTGCTGCCCCACCCGCCGACCTCGGGGTCGAGGAGCGGGCATCTCGGTTCCGCTCCTCGCTGCAGGCGGTGTGCGACGCGGCCATGCCCCGGGCGAAGCGTCTTTTCGCCCGGAGGAGGGTGTACTGGTGGTCCGCAGAGATTGCGGCCCTGCGAACCACCAGTAACAGTGCTCGGTCGGCGTACCAGCACTGTCGGCGTCGGCAACACACCGCCGAGGAGGAGGAGGGGCTCCACAGGGCCCTCAAGGAGGCAAAGGGGGCCCTACAGGTGGCGATCGCCAAGGCCAAGGACGAGGCGCACGCCTCGTTCTTGGCCACCCTGGACAGGGACCCGTGGGGGCGGCCGTATAGGGTGGTGCGAAACAAAATGCGCACCGCCCCCCCCATGGATTCCCTGGAGCCCTCCCTCCTCCAGGCGGTCATCGAGGGGCTATTCCCGCCGAGCCCCTCGATAACTCCCCCGGTGATGACCGCGCCATCGGGGGAGCCGGAGGTCGAACTCGCCATCGCGCCTATTAGCGATGACGAGTTCGACCGGGTGTTGGACCGCCTCCGGGGCTGCAAAAAGGCCCCGGGCCCGGACGGAGTCCCCGGCAAAGTCCTCCCCATTGCCCTTAAACACCTCGGGAACCGCCTCAGACAGATCATGGACGACTGTCTGAGGGAGGGCAAGTTCCCGAGGGTATGGAAGGAGGGGAGGCTTTGCCTCCTCCGGAAAGAGGGTCGACCCCCTGACTGCCCCTCGGCATGGCGCCCAATTGTGCTGCTGGACGAGGCCGGGAAAATGTTGGAGAGGATCCTGGCCTCCAGAATCCTGCAGCACCTGGAGGGCGCCGGCCCGAACGTCTCGGACCGGCAGTTCGGGTTCCGGGAGGGGCGGTCCACGCTCGACGCACTGAAGTCCTTGAGGGACTTCTGTGAGGACGCGTCGAGCAGGGGAGAGGGTGTCGTGGCGGTGTCGCTGGACATCGCCAACGCATTTGGCACCCTTCCCTATGGGGTCATTAGAGAGGCACTTCGGTATCATGAAGTGCCTCTCTACCTCCGGAGGATCGTGGAGCACTACCTTACCGAGAGGGTAGTGCTCTACGAGGGGCGGGATGGCGGTCGGGGGGAGCGGGAGATGGCCTGTGGAGTACCCCAGGGTTCCGTGCTCGGTCCCTTGCTATGGAACCTGGGGTACGATTGGGCCATCAGGGGGGAATTGCTTCCACGGACGGCCACCATCTGTTATGCGGATGATACCATGGTGGCCGTGCGTGGAAAAGAAATGGGTGAGGCCCTAAGGCGGGCGGAGGTGGCGGCCGAGCTGGCGATCCAACGGATCGAGCAGCTCGGCCTTAAGGTGGCCCTCCCGAAGACTGAAGCGATTGTCTTCGGGGGGCGGGGTTGGCGGCTGCCGGCGGGCGCGGCGCTCACCTTGGGGGGAGAGACGGTCCAGATCAAGCCCCACGTAAAGTATCTGGGGCTTACCCTGGACCGTCAGTGGAATTTCGGGGAGCATTTTGCTAGACTTGCTCCCCGAATCGTGGGCGCCGCGTCGGCCCTGGGCCGGCTGCTGCCCAATGTGGGAGGGCCGGGCTCCTCGTGCCGGCGGCTATACGCCGGCGTCACGAGGAGCATGGCTCTGTATGGGGCCCCAATCTGGGCGGACAAGCTGTCCGCCCGGAACAGAGCCCTGCTGCGTAGGCCCCAACGGGTGGTGGCCCTCCGAATGGTGAGGGCCTATATGACGGTGGCCCACGCAGCGGCCTGCCTCCTCGCCTGCACCCCGCCATGGGAAATGGACGCAGAGGTGCAGGCTGAGACCTACAAGGTTAGGTCCAGGGCCCGGGCGAGGGGTGAACGCCCGGACCCTGAGGAGGTGGAGGAGACGCGCCGTATGACGGAGCGCCGAATGCGGGATAGGTGGAAGGACGGCCTGGAGGACTCACCCTATGGTACCCGTACCATAGGGGCGATCCTCCCGTCGTTCGACACCTGGGTGGATAGGGCATTCGGCGCTCTGTCGTACAGGCTTGTGCAGGTAATGACCGGACACGGGTGCTTCGGTCATTACCTGCACAAAATTGGGAGGGAGCCTGGCCCGCAGTGCCATGAGTGCGGCGATCCGGACGACACGGCTCAGCACACCCTCGAGGTGTGCAGCCGCTGGAGTTCGGAGCGCGCCACCATGGCACTAGCGATTGGGCAATGGGACCTCTCCCTGCACAGCGTTGTCTCTGCAATGCTGTGCAGCGAGGGGTCCTGGCAGGCGGTGGCCTCCTTCTGCGAGAGCGTCATCTCGCAGAAGGAGGCCGCGGAGCGTGAGCGCGAGGAGTCTCCTCTCGCGCATCCGCTCCGGCGCAGACGGCGGGGGTTGAGGCGGCGGCGTTTTGCCGCCCGCCGCCGCGTTGAGGTTGAATTTTGGGAGGTAGTGTATGGATTGATGCGATTTTTGGAGACGATTATTAACGAATTTTTGGCTTTCAATATCGGATTCTGATTCTACTCTATCACGTGACCTGGCTTAGTTATTTTGGATTTTGTGTTTTGCTTTTGATTGGATTTTATTTGTTTGTTTACGTTTTTCTGTTTTAAAAAAGTCGGTGTTGCCGTTGTTGTTTTAAGCCCTTTTCAGGGCTAGCACATAGCGGCAATAGTCGTCTTTACAGTAGGGAAGGTTCGGTATTTTTCGGAATTTTATTTCGGAAAATATCGAATTTTCAAAAAAGTGTAAATTCACACCCTAAATTTCTTTGAAATTTAGGGTTTGTTTACATTTTTACTTTTTAATTTAGTCGGTGTTGCCGATATCCCACCTTGCCCAGTTTTTGGGCGGGGATAGCGGTAACGGTCCCGCAAACTATAGGGTTGGTCACGTAATCGTGAGATTGCGGAACCCTTGGTTTTTAATTTTTTAAAATTTTGTGTTTTTAGGTCAAAATTTTAAAAAATTATTTTCATTTTTTCACTTTTTGAGTGAAATTTTGACAGGGTTGTGGTGGTCGAAAAATTTTTTAAATTAGTAGTACAGTTGGCGCATTTCCCCCTTTACACGGTGCTGAGGGATTTGCAATTTTCTAACGTCCCGTTTGGAAATAGCAAATTTTTCGCGGGTGGCGAGGGAGAAATTTTTTGGTATATAATTTTTTCAAATTTTTGGTTTTTTGTTTTTTGGCCATTTCTTTTTATTTTTGTATTTGGGGGCATTAAAGTAAGAGTGTCAAAAAATAAAGTAAAATTTACTCTATTTTTTGGCATTTTTCTTTTTTCGCTGCGACCTCGGGAAGTGGGCCAAATCCGGGGGGAAAGTTTTAAAACTTTGCTAATTGCCTTCATCAGGCGCTGAAGGCAATTTAGTATTAGGTTGTTGAGATCCGACTCCCACTTGACCGTTTTAAGTTAGGTTAGGTCGTAACTTCGGTCTGGGTGAGCGGATCTCGACCAAATTTGGTGGAGGGGGGGCCGGGGCCACCATGGCCACGCCCTCAAGTTTTGGGGGACCCCCCTCGGAGGGGGGGGGCTCTGACTCCGAGTTGGAGTCAGATAACGACTATTTGGAACCGGAGGACTACCTACCGGTTCCCTCGGGGTCGAAGAGGACCCATGAGGACGAGGGGGGGGCCCTCGCGCCGGATCACCTACCTAAGGTGAATACGGCGCGCAGGGGGAAGCCCAAGGGGGCATATTCGGGGCTGTCCGCGGCGAAGGCGAAGCTCGCCCTAATCGAGCCCCGGTTCGAGGAGAGGCAGGACGCCGCCGCGGCCAGGTACCTGCGAGACTTCCCCGCACTCCGCTCGAGGAGGGGTGAGGAGGGGAAGGGGGGAAGGGGGGTAGAAGCCGGGGGGGAGCGGTCGCGATCGCAGTCGCCCTCCCGTGCTGGCTCTCCCTCACCGTCGGGCGGCCAGGTGGATCGGCAGTATGCCGATCCCATAGAGGTGGCCCGAACATCGGCGAGGGACATTTTAGAGGGGGCCCGAAAATCGGGCAACCTGAAGGGGGAGGTGTGGGGCCTATTTAATAGGTCCTGCAGAGCCATCTTGGCGGCCATGGACGAGGTGGAGGCCGCCAAGGCTGAGGGCGAGGAGATCCGCATCCTTAAAGCGGACAATAAAAGGATGCGGGAGCAGCTCGCCCTGCTCACCGCGGAGACCAAGGCGCTCAGGACCGCCTTCTCCGAGCGCCAGGCCCCGGCTCCCCCCCCTCCACCAGTGCAGTTCTCCACGGAGGAGCTGGTGGAGGCAATAGAGTGTATGAAGAGGGACCTCTTCCTCAGTTTGGGCAACATGGTGAATGCCCGAATTGAGGAAGTGAGTCGCCGCCTTCCCCCGGAGCCCCCGCTCCGCCCCCCGCTGGCGGCGGACAGAAAGGCTACAGGGTCCGCCCCCCCGCCGCCCCCCCCCAAGACGAAGGCCACGAGGCCTACCCCGCCGCCCGTGCCGCAGCCCGAGCCTGAGGCGAGGGCCAGGTTGGGGGATGGAAGACCTAAGGCCGCCAAGAAGGCGACACCCCCCGCCCGCAAGGCCAATGCCCCTGCGGCCAAGGTGCCCAGGCCTACCCCGGCCCCGGGAGCCACTCGGCCTTCGCAGGGCGTACCCGGCCCCTCAGGCCGTATACCGCCTCCACCCGCGCAATGGTCGGAGGTGGTAAAAAAGGGTAAGGGCAAGGGGAAGGCCAAGACCTCCCCCCCCCCGGCCAGAAAGGCAGCGCCAAGACCCGCGGCGCTGTCTGCCCCCAAGACGGCGGCGGTGGTGGTGACGTTAAAGAAGGACGCCACCACCACGTTGCAGGCCACCATGGCTAAGGCCATTCAGGGCCTTAGCCTGCAGGAGGTGGGCCTGCAACATGTGCGGGTCCGGACCTCGGCGACCGGGGGCAGGGTCATCGAGGTCCCAGGGGGGGATAGCGGCCGGACCGCCGATAAACTGGCGGAACGGCTGCAAACAATAGTCGGGGACGTGGCGAACATTAGCCGCCCCGTCAAGATGGCCGGCCTCCAGGTCGCCGGGCTCGATGAGTCGGCGACCGGGGAGTCGGTGGCGGAGGCGGTCGCCAAGGCGGGGGGCTGCGCGACGGCCCAGGTAAAGGTTGGGGCCGTCCGCAGGCTATACGACGGCACTGGATCGGTCCTCGTCCAGTGCCCCGTGACCTGCGCGATTTTGCTGCAGAGGGCGGGTCGGATCCTGGTGGGTTGGGCCTCCGCCAGGGTCACGGCCGTGGGACCGACACCGATGCGCTGCTTCAAGTGCTACGGTGTCGGTCACACGAGGGAACTGTGCCCCTCTAGCGTGGACCGGAGCACGCTGTGCTTCCGGTGCTGCAAGGAGGGGCACAAAATGGGGGAATGCTGGGAGAAAGAGTGGTGTGCGGTCTGCCACCACTCCAAACTCCCAGCGGGGCATAGAATGGGGGGAAGGAACTGCTTCCCCCCCCCAACCAGAGGTAGGGACACGAGGGCCCCACGCCCCCGTCCCCCCCAGCAGAACCCCCCGTCAGCGCCAGCCGCCGGGGCCCAGGAGGAAAGCATGGATGTCTAGATGCCAGCACACCCGCATCTAGACATCCTGCAGGTGAACGCCAACCACTCCGCCAGAGCTCAAGACCTGCTCATGCAGACCATGGCGGAGTGGGCGATTGGCGTTGCCGTAGTGGCGGAGCCCTACTTCGTCCCCCCCCTACCCAATTGGGTAGGGTCGGCGGACGAGAGGGTGGCCGTGGTGGTGCCGGCGGTGGGGGACTTCCCCCCCCTGACCAGGGTGGAGGGTGGCCCGGGATTCGTGGCGGCCAAATGGGGAGACGACACCGTCATCGTTGCGGTGTACTTCTCCCCCAATAGGCCGCTGCGAGAATTTGAGTTGTTCCTGGGCACCCTGGGGGGGGTCGTCAGGAGGGCAGCCCCGAAGCAAGTGCTGGTCCTGCGGGACCTCAATGCCAAGAGCGCGGCATGGGGTTCCCCCGTAACGGACCCGCGCGGGGCGGCCCTCAGGGACTGGGTGGCGGCGACGGGCCTTACGGTCCTGAACCAGGGCAGCGCCAACACTTGCGTGCGGCGCCAGGGGGGGTCAATCGTGGACATCACGTTCGCGACCCCCGCCATTGCCGCACGCGTTACAGACTGGCGCGTCCTGGAGGACGTGGAGACCCTCTCTGATCATCTTTATATCAGAATGAGGGTCTCCACAGGTAGGGCCCGGCCGCTGCCCGTCCCCGGGGGGGGGCGGAGGGGGGCTGGGAGAGGAGGAGGGTTCCCCAAATGGTCCCTGTCCAAACTGGACAGGGACAGGGTGGACGAGGCGGCGATGGTGGAGGCATGGTGTGCTGCCCCACCCGCCGACCTCGGGGTCGAGGAGCGGGCATCTCGGTTCCGCTCCTCGCTGCAGGCGGTGTGCGACGCGGCCATGCCCCGGGCGAAGCGTCTTTTCGCCCGGAGGAGGGTGTACTGGTGGTCCGCAGAGATTGCGGCCCTGCGAACCACCAGTAACAGTGCTCGGTCGGCGTACCAGCACTGTCGGCGTCGGCAACACACCGCCGAGGAGGAGGAGGGGCTCCACAGGGCCCTCAAGGAGGCAAAGGGGGCCCTACAGGTGGCGATCGCCAAGGCCAAGGACGAGGCGCACGCCTCGTTCTTGGCCACCCTGGACAGGGACCCGTGGGGGCGGCCGTATAGGGTGGTGCGAAACAAAATGCGCACCGCCCCCCCCATGGATTCCCTGGAGCCCTCCCTCCTCCAGGCGGTCATCGAGGGGCTATTCCCGCCGAGCCCCTCGATAACTCCCCCGGTGATGACCGAGCCATCGGGGGAGCCGGAGGTCGAACTCGTCATCGCGCCCATTAGCGATGACGAGTTCGACCGGGTGTTGGACCGCCTCCGGGGCTGCAAAAAGGCCCCGGGCCCGGACGGAGTCCCCGGCAAAGTCCTCCCCATTGCCCTTAAACACCTCGGGAACCGCCTCAGACAGATCATGGACGACTGTCTGAGGGAGGGCAAGTTCCCGAGGGTATGGAAGGAGGGGAGGCTCTGCCTCCTCCGGAAAGAGGGTCGACCCCCTGACTGCCCCTCGGCATGGCGCCCAATTGTGCTGCTGGACGAGGCCGGGAAAATGTTGGAGAGGATCCTGGCCTCCAGAATCCTGCAGCACCTGGAGGGCGCCGGCCCGAACGTCTCGGACCGGCAGTTCGGGTTCCGGGAGGGGCGGTCCACGCTCGACGCACTGAAGTCCTTGAGGGACTTCTGTGAGGACGCGTCGAGCAGGGGAGAGGGTGTCGTGGCGGTGTCGCTGGACATCGCCAACGCATTTGGCACCCTTCCCTATGGGGTCATTAGAGAGGCACTTCGGTATCACGAAGTGCCTCTCTACCTCCGGAGGGTCGTGGAGCACTACCTTACCGAGAGGGTAGTGCTCTACGAGGGGCGGGATGGCGGTCGGGGGGAGCGGGAGATGGCCTGTGGAGTACCCCAGGGTTCCGTGCTCGGTCCCTTGCTATGGAACCTGGGGTACGATTGGGCCATCAGGGGGGAATTGCTCCCACGGACGGCCACCATTTGCTATGCAGATGATACCATGGTGGCCGTGCGTGGGACCGAAATGGAGGAGGTGATGAGGCGGGCGGAGGTGGCGGCCGAGCTGTCGATCCACCGGATCGAGCAGCTCGGCCTGAAGGTGGCCCTCTCGAAGACTGAGGGGATAGTCTTCGGGGGGCGTGGGTGGCGGCCGCCGGCGGGCGCGGCGCTCACGATCGGGGGAGAGACGGTCCAGATAAAGCCCCATATCAAATACCTGGGGCTGACTTTGGACCGTCGGTGGGATTTCGGGGAGCATTTCGCGAGACTTGCTCCCCGAATCGTGGGCGCCGCGTCGGCCCTGGGCCGGCTGCTGCCCAATGTGGGAGGGCCGGGCTCCTTGTGCCGGCGGCTATACGCCGGCGTCACGAGGAGCATGGCCCTGTATGGGGCCCCAATATGGGCGGACAAGCTGTCCGCCCGGAACAGGGCCCTGCTGCGTAGGCCCCAGCGGGTGGTGGCCCTCCGAATGGTGAGGGCCTATATGACGGTGGCCCACGCAGCGGCCTGCCTCCTCGCCTGCACCCCGCCATGGGAAATGGACGCAGAGGTGCAGGCTGAGACCTACAAGGTTAGGTCCAGGGCCCGGGCTAGGGGAGAACGCCCGGACCCTGAGGAGGTGGAGGAGACGCGCCGTATGACGGAGCGCCGAATGCGGGACAGGTGGAAGAACGGCCTGGAGGACTCACCCTATGGTACCCGTACCATAGGGGCGATCCTCCCGTCGTTCGACACCTGGGTGGATAGGGCATTCGGCGCTCTGTCGTACAGGCTTGTGCAGGTGATGACCGGACACGGGTGCTTCGGTCATTACCTGCACAAAATTGGGAGGGAGCCTGGCCCGCAGTGCCATGAGTGCGGCGATCCGGACGACACGGCTCAGCACACCCTCGAGGTGTGCAGCCGCTGGAGTTCGGAGCGCGCCACCATGGCACTAGCGATTGGGCAATGGGACCTCTCCCTGCACAGCGTTGTCTCTGCAATGCTGTGCAGCGAGAGGTCCTGGCAGGCGGTGGCCTCCTTCTGCGAGAGCATTATCTCGCAGAAGGAGGCCGCGGAGCGTGAGCGCGAGGAGTCTCCTCTCGCGCATCCGCTCCGGCGCAGACGGCGGGGGTTGAGGCGGCGGCGGTTTGCCGCCCGCCTCAACCCTTAGTGGCTGCAGGTGTGGGATGGGAGTCCCACACCTGCCGTAGGAACGTCACTTGGTTGTCTGGGGGAGAGGCCCGGCGTGCTCGGCCTCTCTCCCCTTTGGCGCGGGGAGCCCCGGCAGTGGCTGGGGCAGCCGGAAGGCGTCGTGGCAATGCTAACGCGGAACCACGGCGTCTTACCGAAACCGGCAGGAGGGTACGCCAGGGTGGTTTTTAGTGGGTTGCGCTCCTCCCTTTCTCCCCATTCTGGGGAGGGGGGGAGGAGTGAGTCCCACATATCCCCTCGCCACTCCCATGGTGAGGGGAATGCATAAAGCATTTTCCACCCTGTCAAAAAAAAAAAAAAAAAAAAAAAAAAGGTTAGGTTAGGTTAGGTTAGGTTAGGTTAGGTTAGGTTAGGTTAGGTTAGGTCTGGGGGACGCCCAATGGTAGCATCCTCGTGCAACCCATGGCGCCCCCCATTAACAGCAGCGAGGGTAAACGCCGGAGTTGTTTTAGACGGTAGGCTCCTCCCTCTACTCTCATGTGAGAGTGGGGGGAGGAGAGAGTCCGTCATACCCCCCGTATATGGTCAACCCTAGGCCGGGGGATGATGCGTAACGCATTTCCACTCCGTCAAAAAAAAAAAAAAAAAAAAAAAAAAGGTTAGGTTAGGTTAGGTTAGGTTAGGTTAGGTTAGGTTAGGTTATCGACGGGCTGGTTGGTGATGTGGCCAATGTCTACCGGCCCGTCAAAATGGCGGAGCTCCGGGTTGCTGGACTTGATGAGTCCATCTCCCCGGAGGAGATTAATGCGGCTGTGGTAGCCAAAGGAGGGTGCCTCCCCACCCAGATCAAAGTTGGGACCATCCGGGCACGCAGAGATGGGACTGGGGTGGTCAATGTCCGATGCCCAGTTGCGGCGGCCAACAATATAATTGCGGCCGGACGACTGTTGGTGGGGTGGTCATCCGCCCACGTAAGTGCACTGGCCCAGGGGCCTATGAGATGTTACCGGTGCATGGGCGTTGGGCACTCCAAGGCACTTTGCCCTTCCGCGGTGGATCGGTCCGACCTGTGCTACCGCTGCAGCAGGCCGGATCATCGGAGGGCCGATTGTCAGGCGGCACCATTCTGTGCAGTGTGTCATCAGACCAAGCGCCAGGCTGACCATGTCATGGGGGGACGGTCGTGTGCCCCGCCACACACCAAGGGAAAGATGGCCGCCGAAAGGACCCCGGCAGCCTCCCTCGGTAGATCTGCCGACACGCCGGCAGTCCAGGAGGGAACAACTATGGAACTTTAATGCCACAACACCGGCATATAGAAATATTACAGGCGAACGTTAACCACTCCGCCCGTGCCCAAGACTTGCTCATGCAGGTCATGACGGAGTGGGGTATCGGCGTGATAGTGGTGGCGGAGCCATACTACGTCCCTCCCCAGCCTAACTGGGTTGGGGCAAGCGATAATGGGGTCGCCCTGGTGGTGCCGGCGGCGGGTGAACTACCCCCCCTTTCAGGAATCGAGCGCGGGCCGGGCTTCGCGGCGGCCAAATGGAGAGACATTGTCATAGTGGCAGTATACTTCTCTCCAAATAGGCCGCTGCGTGAGTTCGAGAGCTTCCTGGTGGGGCTGGGGAGGGTCATCGGGAGGGCAAACCCGGCGCAAGTAATGGTGATGGGGGACTTCAACGCCAAGGGCGCGGCGTGGGGTTCCCCCATCACGGACCCAAGAGGAGCGGTCCTCGAGGACTGGGTGGCGGCGATAGGGCTCGAGGTGCTCAACCGGGGCAACGCCAACACATGCGTGCGACGGCAGGGGGGGTCTATCGTGGACGTTTCGTTTGCGACCCCTGCCCTAGCCGCGCGTATCACTAGTTGGCGTGTCCTGGAAGACGTGGAGACCCTCTCCGACCATGTTTACGTTCGGATGAGGGTCGGTAACTCGCTGGAAGCTCCGCCACCCAGACCAAGGGGGCAAAGGAGAGGAGGAGGAGGGGAGTTCCCGAGGTGGACCGTGTCCCGCCTCGACCGGGAGATGGCGGAGGAGGCGGCCATGGTGGAGGCGTGGTGCGCCCCCCCACCGGTTACCTTGGGTGTGGAGGAGCGAGCGGCCCGATTCCGCGTCGCGCTCACGTCGGTGTGCGATGCGGCCATGCCCCGGTCGCGCAGGCTGCCCGCGAAGAGGCAGGTGTACTGGTGGTCGCAAGATATAGCGGCCCTGCGTACCACCAGTAATGCAGCCCGCCGAGCTTACACCCGCTGTAAGAGAAGGCGGCACCTGCCGGAGGAGGAGGAGCTCCTCCATAGGGAGCTCAAGGAAGCAAAGGAGGCCCTCTCGGTGGAGATTGCTCGGAGGAAGGACGAGGCACGGGAGGAGTTCCTGGCCTCGTTGGATAGGGATCCGTGGGGGCGGCCATACCGCCTAGTTCGGAATAAAATGCGGCACGCCCCCCCTATGGATTCCCTGGAGCCGGAGCTCCTCACGAACATCGTGGAGGGCCTCTTCCCTGCTGCGCCGGCTTTCATGCCGCCCAGCATGGTGGGCCCCGCGGAGGAGGTGGAAGACCGGGTGGACCCCCCCCAAGTGACGGACGATGAAATGCGGCGAGTCGTCGACTGTCTCCGGTCGAACAAAAAGGCGCCCGGACCGGACGGGGTCCCGGGGAGGGTCCTTCCAATTGTTCTAAAGCACCTCGAGGACCGCTTGCGGACCCTCTTTGATGATTGCATCAGGGAGGGGCGCTTCCCAAGGTGCTGGAAGGAGGGGCGGTTGGTGCTCCTTAGAAAAGAGGGTCGCCCGCTTGATTCACCTGCCGGTCACCGCCCTATTGTTCTCCTGGATGAGACAGGAAAGATGCTAGAGCGCATTATTTCCTGTCGCATCACCCAACACCTAGAGAGCACGGGGCCAAACATCAGTGACCGGCAATTCGGTTTCCGGGAGGGACGGTCCTGCATGGACGCGCTTTGGTCCCTCAGGAAATTAACAGAAGTCGCAGAGCAAAACGGGGAGGGGGTGGTGGCGGTGTCGTTAGACATCGCCAACGCGTTCGGCACCCTCCCTTTCGAGGTGATAAAGGAGGCCCTGCGATTTCATGAGGTGCCTCTTTATTTGAGGAGAATAGTGGAGCACTACCTTACCGAACGGGTAGTGCTCTACGAGAGTGAGGGTCAGCGGATCGTTCGCAGTATGTCGTGCGGTGTTCCCCAGGGGTCTGTGCTGGGACCCCTGTTGTGGAACATTGGTTACGACTGGGCGATCCGTGGGGCGCAGCTTCCCCTCATGGCCACCATTTGTTATGCCGACGATACGATGGTGGCGGTGAGGGGAAAGACTCAGGAAGAAGCGATAAGGAGGGCGGAGGTGGCGGCTGACCTGATCGTCAGTCGCATAAGAGCACTGGGCCTGAAAGTGGCTCTCCCGAAGACGGAAGCCATTATCTTCGGGGGGAGGGGGTGGCGTCCGCGCAGTGATGCCACCATAACGATTGCGGGTGAGGCGGTCCAGGTCAAGGCCAACATCAGGTACCTTGGCCTTGTCTTGGACCGAAAGTGGGACTTCGGGGAGCACTTCAGGCAACTTGCTCCCCGAGTCGTGGGTGCCGCATCGGCCTTGGGCCGACTGTTGCCGAACGTAGGAGGGCCAAGAGCGCCATGCCGGCGTCTATTTGCGGGCGTCGTCCGCAGCATGGCGCTCTATGGAGCGCCGATCTGGGCCGACAGACTGTCGGCGAAAAACAGGGCCCTCCTACGTAGACCCCAGAGGGTCGTGGCCCTCCGTATAGTAAGGGCCTACGTTACGGTGGCACATGCGGTGGCTTGTGTCTTGGCCTGCACCCCGCCGTGGGAGCTGGACGCTCAGGTGCAGGCCGAGACATATCGTGTGAGGGCGGAGTCCCGGGCTAGAGGGGAGCGCCCGGACTCCGAAACGGTGGAGGAGGCTCGCCGAATGGCGGAGCGGCGCATGAGGGACCGGTGGAAAAGCGACCTGGAGGACTCTCCCTATGGAACGCACACCATAGGGGCACTCCTCCCGTCGCTAGACCACTGGCTAGAGCGGAGGCACGGTACGTTGTCGTACCGGCTTGTGCAGGTAATGACCGGACATGGATGCTTCGGTCATTACCTGCACAAGATAAAGAGGGAGCCGAGTCCGGCTTGCCACGAGTGCGGCGACCCGGATGATACGGCCGACCACACCCTCAGGGAGTGCACGAGGTGGGAACCGGAACGCCGCGCTCTGGCAGCGAATATCGAAGTCTCCGATCTCTCGCTGCACAACGTGGTGTCGGTCATGTTGAGCGGCGAGAGATCGTGGGAGGCGGTCGCCTCCTTCTGCGAGAACGTCATCTCGCAGAAGGAGGCTGCGGAGCGGGAACGCGAAGACGATGTCGACGCACACCCGCTCCGGCGCAGACGAAGGGGGCGAAGGCGCAGGCAGTACGCTGCTAGCCTGAACCCCCAGTAGGACCAGTGGGTTAGGGGCCCACTGGTGATGGTCCTACACGTCTGGGGGAGGGATCAGTGCGTTTGCCGACCCCTCCCTCCTTTGGCGCGGGAGCCCCGGCATTAGGCTGGGGCCGCTGGGGGACGCCCAATGGTAGCATCCTCGTGCAACCCATGGCGCCCCCCATTAACAGCAGCGAGGGTAAACGCCGGAGTGGTTTTAGACGGTAGGCTCCTCCCTCTACTCTCATGTGAGAGTGGGGGGAGGAGAGAGTCCGTCATACCCCCCCGTATATGGTCAACCCTAGGCCGGGGGATGATGCGTAACGCATTTCCACTCCGTCAAAAAAAAAAAAAAAAGAAAAAAAAAAAAAAAAAAAAAGGTTAGGTTAGGTTAGGTTAGGTTAGGTTAGGTTAGGTTAGGTTAGGTTAGGTTGTACCCCAGGGTTCCGTGCTCGGTCCCTTGCTATGGAACCTGGGGTACGATTGGGCCATCAGGGGGGAATTGCTTCCACGGACGGCCACCATCTGTTATGCGGATGATACCATGGTGGCCGTGCGTGGAAAAGAAATGGGTGAGGCCCTAAGGCGGGCGGAGGTGGCGGCCGAGCTGGCGATCCAACGGATTGAGCAGCTCGGCCTAAAGGTGGCCCTCCCGAAGACTGAAGCGATTGTCTTCGGAGGGCGGGGTTGGCGGCTGCCGGCGGGCGCGGCGCTCACCTTGGGGGGAGAGACGGTCCAGATCAAGCCCCACGTAAAGTATCTGGGGCTTACCCTGGACCGTCAGTGGAATTTCGGGGAGCATTTTGCTAGACTTGCTCCCCGAATCGTGGGCGCCGCGTCGGCCCTGGGCCGGCTGCTGCCCAATGTGGGAGGGCCGGGCTCCTCGTGCCGGCGGCTATACGCCGGCGTCACGAGGAGCATGGCCCTGTATGGGGCCCCAATATGGGCGGACAAGCTGTCCGCCCGGAACAGGGCCCTGCTGCGTAGGCCCCAGCGGGTGGTGGCCCTCCGAATGGTGAGGGCCTATATGACGGTGGCCCACGCAGCGGCCTGCCTCCTCGCCTGCACCCCGCCATGGGAAATGGACGCAGAGGTGCAGGCTGAGACCTATAAGGTTAGGTCCAGGGCCCGGGCGGTGGGTGAACGCCCGGACCCTGAGGAGGTGGAGGAGACGCGCCGTATGACGGAGCGCCGAATGCGGGACAGGTGGAAGAACGGCCTGGAGGACTCACCCTATGGTACCCGTACCATAGGGGCGATCCTCCCGTCGTTCGACACCTGGGTGGATAGGGCATTCGGCGCTCTGTCGTACAGGCTTGTGCAGGTAATGACCGGACACGGGTGCTTCGGTCATTACCTGCACAAAATTGGGAGGGAGCCTGGCCCGCAGTGCCATGAGTGCGGCGATCCGGACGACACGGCTCAGCACACCCTCGAGGTGTGCAGCCGCTGGAGTTCGGAGCGCGCCACCATGGCACTAGCGATTGGGCAATGGGACCTCTCCCTGCACAGCGTTGTCTCTGCAATGCTGTGCAGCGAGAGGTCCTGGCAGGCGGTGGCCTCCTTCTGCGAGAGCGTTATCTCGCAGAAGGAGGCCGCGGAGCGTGAGCGCGAGGAGTCTCCTCTCGCGCATCCGCTCCGGCGCAGACGGCGGGGGTTGAGGCGGCGGCGTTTTGCCGCCCGCCTCAACCCTTAGTGGCTGCAGGTGGGGGATGGGAGTCCCACACCTGCCGTAGGAACGTCACTTGGTTGTCTGGGGGAGAGGCCCGGCGTGCTCGGCCTCTCTCCCCTTTGGCGCGGGGAGCCCCGGCAGTGGCTGGGGCAGCCGGAAGGCGTCGTGGCAATGCTAACGCGGAACCACGGCGTCTTACCGAAACCGGCAGAAGGGTACGCCAGGGTGGTTTTTAGTGGGTTGCGCTCCTCCCTCTCTCCCCATTCTGGGGAGGGGGGGAGGAGTGAGTCCCACATATCCCCTCGCCACTCCCATGGTGAGGGGAATGCATAAAGCATTTTCCACCCTGTCAAAAAAAAAAAAAAAAAAAAAAAAAAAAAAAGGGTTAGGTTAGGTTAGGTTAGGTTAGGTTAGGTTAGGTTAGGTTAGGTTAGGTTAGGTTAGGTTAGGTTAGGTTAGGTTCCCCCCCGATTTGCTGCCACCTTGCCGTGGTGGGGGGGCTTGCGCGTTCCTAGGATCCCCGACGCTATGCCGGACAGGGTTACCCATACCGGACAGACTAGGGGGGAGGGACCAGACTAAGAGCAGCACAATCCCCTTCCTTTTTCCCACCTTCCCGCTCCCTTTCCTTAATATCCTTCTCTATCCCCCCCACTTCCTATCCTTTCCCCCATCCTACCGAACCAGTGGCGGTATAACCACTTTGGGCCAACGCGGGCCTTGGGAAACTAAATAGTCCCTAAAAGTGCGTTTTCTGTAGGTGGTATGTGGCGGCACCTGCAGGAGTAATGCTACCGCAAACTAGGGAGACTAACCCTTTAATAGTCAAACATGAAAGCAGCTTGTAAAAATGGTCCCCAGGAGGGTCCCCGCAAGGGGGAATCCCTCCCTGCGTCCTCGGACGTAGGCAGCCCCTCGTACTCTGGGGGGGGCAACAACTGCTTCGTGGGTCGGCCGACTGCCGACCCTCGTGAACACGACCTTGGCGAACTACTAATGGACACTGAACGGCACACTGAAGGGAGAAATGTTAAACAGGTGGTGAAGGCGGGCGCCCTGAGTGCGCGGGCCAACACCAACGACAATGGCGATGACATGGAGTTCGAGATTCTAGAAAAGAGGCGGGATCTGGTGGAGTTGGAGCGACTCGTGGAGTTGGAGAGGATGGGCACAGAGGCAGATGCTCGTCCGGTATCTCCGGCCATCTCCATGGGTAGCTCCCACACGAAACCAGTTAGTGTGGTCTCGGACCGGGAGGAGCTGGACACCGACGCTCCGAAGTCCGGGAAGAGACCACATGAGAACGACGAGCTGCTGACTGGGCCCGCAGTCAAGCCCAAAATAAACACGGCCAGGAGGGGCAAAAGCGCCAGCGGGCGCTACGTCGGAACGAGTGCGGGGAAGCCTCCGGATCTTCTGGTGGCTCCAGTCTGCCCCAGGGGGAGCAGGGGGAGAAAGGGGAGAAAGGTTGCGGAAGACAGCGGCGGGCTGCGCTCGCGGTCGGGGTCCCGCACGCGGCCTTCCTCCTCGCAACGGAATGACCCGGAGGATCGGCTTTATGCCGATCCTATCGAAATAGCCCGGGCATCCGCTAGGGATATTCTGGAGGGGGCCCGAAGATCGGGAAATTTAAAGGGGGATGTGTGGGGCCTGTTTAACAGGTCCTGCCGCGCCATCCTCCTGGCAATGGACGAGGTGGAGGCCGCTAAGTCCGAGAGCGAGGAGATCCGCATCCTGAAGGCAGACAACAAGAGGATGCGGGAGCAACTCGCTCTGCTGACTGCGGAAACCAAGGCGCTCCGCACTGCCTTCTCGGAGCGCGCGGTCCCGGCCCCACCCGCTCCACCAGCACAATTCTCCACTGAAGAGCTGGTGGAGGCCATCGAGGGGGTAAAGAGGGACCTCTTCCTCAGTCTGGGCAATATGATAAATGCCCGGATTGAGGAAGTCAACAGCCGCCTCCCCCCGGAGCCGATCCTCCGCCCCCCATTGGCGGCTGACAGAAGGGCCACAGGGTCTGCCCCCCCGCCGCCGCCCCCCAAGACGAAGGCCACGAGGCCTACCCCGCCGCCCGTGCCGCAGCCCGAGCCTGAGGCGAGGGCCAGATTGGGGGATGGGAGAGCTATAGCCGCCAAGAAGGCGGCACCCCCCGCCCGCAAGGCAGCGCCCAACGCCCCTGCGGCCAAGGCGCCCAGGCCTGCCGCAGCCCCGGGTGCCGCTCGGCCTTCGCAGGGCGTACCTGGCCCCTCAGGCCGAATACCGCCTCTGCCCGCGCAATGGTCGGAGGTGGTTAAAAAGGGCAAGGGCAAGGGCAAGGGGAAGAAGACCTCCCCCCCCTCGGCTGTACAGACCCCGGCCAGAAAGACAGCGCCAAGGCCCGCGGCGCTGTCTGCCCCCAAGACGGCGGCGGTGGTGGTGACCTTAAAGAAGGACGCCACCACCACGTTGCAGGCCACCATGGCTAAGGCCATTCAGGGCCTTAGCCTGCAGGAGGTGGGCCTGCAACATGTGCGGGTCCGGACCTCGGCGACCGGGGGCAGGGTCATCGAGGTCCCAGGGGGGGATAGCGGCCGGACCGCCGATAAACTGGCGGAACGGCTGCAAACAATAGTCGGGGACGTGGCCAACATTAGCCGCCCCGTCAAGATGGCCGGCCTCCAGGTCGCCGGGCTCGATGAGTCGGCGACCGGGGAGTCGGTGGCGGAGGCG
Organism: Tortrix viridana; assembly: GCA_963241965.1. Taxonomy (NCBI): domain Eukaryota; kingdom Metazoa; phylum Arthropoda; class Insecta; order Lepidoptera; family Tortricidae; genus Tortrix; species Tortrix viridana. Next base: position 40,474 of record OY725199.1, on the reverse strand, counting down.
GTCGCCAAGGCGGGGGGTTGCGCGACGGCCCAGGTAAAGGTTGGGGCCGTCCGCAGACTGTATGACGGCACTGGATCAGTCCTGGTCCAGTGCCCCGTCACCAGTGCAATTGCGCTGCAGAGGGCGGGTCGGATCCTGGTGGGCTGGGCCTCCGCCAGGGTCACGGCCGTGGGACCGACACCGATGCGCTGCTTTAAGTGCTACGGTGTCGGTCACACGAGGGAATTGTGCCCCTCTAGCGTGGACCGGAGCACGCTGTGCTTCCGGTGCTGCAAAGAGGGGCACAAAATGGGGGAATGCTGGGAGAAGGAATGGTGTGCGGTCTGCCACCATTCCAAACTCCCAGCGGGGCACAGAATGGGGGGAAGGAACTGCTTCCCCCCCCCAACCAGAGGTAGGGACACGAGGGCCCCACGCCCCCGTCCCCCCCAGCAGAACCCCCCGTCAGCGCCAGCCGCCGGGGCCCAGGAGGAAAGCATGGATGTCTAGATGCCAGCACACCCGCATCTAGACATCCTGCAGGTGAACGCCAACCACTCCGCCAGAGCTCAAGACCTGCTCATGCAGACCATGGCGGAGTGGGCGATTGGCGTTGCCGTGGTGGCGGAGCCCTACTTCGTCCCCCCCCTACCCAACTGGGTAGGGTCGGCGGACGAGAGGGTGGCCGTGGTGGTGCCGGCGGTGGGGGACTTCCCCCCCCTGACCAGGGTGGAGGGTGGCCCGGGATTCGTGGCGGCCAAGTGGGGAGACGACACCGTCATCGTTGCGGTGTACTTCTCCCCCAATAGGCCGCTGCGCGAATTTGAGTTGTTCCTGGGCACCCTGGGGGGGGTCGTCAGGAGGGCAGCCCCGAAGCAAGTGCTGGTCCTGGGGGACCTCAATGCCAAGAGCGCGGCATGGGGTTCCCCCGTTACGGACCCGCGCGGGGCGGCCCTCAGGGACTGGGTGGCGGCGACGGGCCTTACGGTCCTGAACCAGGGCAGCGCCAACACTTGCGTGCGGCGCCAAGGGGGGTCAATCGTGGACATCACGTTCGCGACCCCCGCCATTGCCGCACGCGTAACGGACTGGTGCGTCCTGGAGGACGTGGAGACCCTCTCTGATCATCTATATATCAGAATGAGGGTCTCCACAGGTAGGGTCCGGCCGCTGCCCGTCCCCGGGGGGGGGCAGAGGGGGGCCGGGAGAGGAGGAGGGTTCCCCAAATGGTCCCTGTCCAAACTGGACAGGGCCAGGGTGGACGAGGCGGCGATGGTGGAGGCATGGTGTGCTGCCCCACCCGCCGACCTCGGGGTCGAGGAGCGGGCATCTCGGTTCCGCTCCTCGCTGCAGGCGGTGTGCGACGCGGCCATGCCCCGGGCGAAGCGTCTTTTCGCCCGGAGGAGGGTGTACTGGTGGTCCGCAGAGATTGCGGCCCTGCGAACCACCAGTAACAGTGCTCGGTCGGCGTACCAGCACTGTCGGCGTCGGCAACACACCGCCGAGGAGGACGAGGGGCTCCACAGGGCCCTCAAAGAGGCAAAGGGGGCCCTACAGGTGGCGATCGCCAAGGCCAAGGACGAGGCGCACGCCTCGTTCTTGGCCACCCTGGACAGGGACCCGTGGGGGCGGCCGTATAGGGTGGTGCGAAACAAAATGCGCACCGCCCCCCCCATGGATTCCCTGGAGCCCTCCCTCCTCCAGGCGGTCATCGAGGGGCTATTCCCGCCAAGCCCCTCGATGACTCCCCCGGTGATGACCGAGCCATCGGGGGAGCCGGAGGTCGAACTCGCCATCGCGCCTATTAGCGATGACGAGTTCGACCGGGTGTTGGACCGCCTCCGGGGCTGCAAAAAGGCCCCGGGCCCGGACGGAGTCCCCGGCAAAGTCCTCCCCATTGCCCTTAAACACCTCGGGAGCCGCCTCAGACAGATCATGGACGACTGTCTGAGGGAGGGCAAGTTCCCGAGGGTATGGAAGGAGGGGAGGCTTTGCCTCCTCCGGAAAGAGGGTCGACCCCCTGACTGCCCCTCGGCGTGGCGCCCAATTGTGCTGCTGGACGAGGCCGGGAAAATGTTGGAGAGGATCCTGGCCTCCAGAATCCTGCAGCACCTGGAGGGCGCCGGCCCGAACGTCTCGGACCGGCAGTTCGGGTTCCGGGAGGGGCGGTCCACGCTCGACGCACTGAAGTCCTTGAGGGACTTCTGTGAGGATGCGTCGAGCAGGGGAGAGGGTGTCGTGGCGGTGTCGCTGGACATCGCCAACGCATTTGGCACCCTTCCCTATGGGGTCATTGGGGAGGCACTTCGGTATCACGAAGTGCCTCTCTACCTCCGGAGGGTCGTGGAGCACTACCTTACCGAGAGGGTAGTGCTCTACGAGGGGCGGGATGGCGGTCGGGGGGAGCGGGAGATGGCCTGTGGAGTACCCCAGGGTTCCGTGCTCGGTCCCTTGCTATGGAACCTGGGGTACGATTGGGCCATCAGGGGGGAATTGCTTCCACGGACGGCCACCATCTGTTATGCGGATGATACCATGGTGGCCGTGCGTGGAAAAGAAATGGGTGAGGCCCTAAGGCGGGCGGAGGTGGCGGCCGAGCTGGCGATCCAACGGATCGAGCAGCTCGGCCTAAAGGTGGCCCTCCCGAAGACTGAAGCGATTGTCTTCGGGGGGCGGGGTTGGCGGCTGCCGGCGGGCGCGGCGCTCACCTTGGGGGGAGAGACGGTCCAGATCAAGCCCCACGTAAAGTATCTGGGGCTTACCCTGGACCGTCAGTGGAATTTCGGGGAGCATTTTGCTAGACTTGCTCCCCGAATCGTGGGCGCCGCGTCGGCCCTGGGCCGGCTGCTGCCCAATGTGGGAGGGCCGGGCTCCTCGTGCCGGCGGCTATACGCCGGCGTCACGAGGAGCATGGCCCTGTATGGGGCCCCAATCTGGGCGGACAAGTTGTCCGCCCGGAACAGAGCCCTGCTGCGTAGGCCCCAACGGGTGGTGGCCCTCCGAATGGTGAGGGCCTATATGACGGTGGCCCACGCAGCGGCCTGCCTCCTCGCCTGCACCCCGCCATGGGAAATGGACGCAGAGGTGCAGGCTGAGACCTACAAGGTTAGGTCCAGGGCCCGGGCGAGGGGTGAACGCCCGGACCCTGAGGAGGTGGAGGAGACGCGCCGTATGACGGAGCGCCGAATGCGGGATAGGTGGAAGGACGGCCTGGAGGACTCACCCTATGGTACCCGTACCATAGGGGCGATCCTCCCGTCGTTCGACACCTGGGTGGATAGGGCATTCGGCGCTCTGTCGTACAGGCTTGTGCAGGTAATGACCGGACACGGGTGCTTCGGTCATTACCTGCACAAAATTGGGAGGGAGCCTGGCCCGCAGTGCCATGAGTGCGGCGATCCGGACGACACGGCTCAGCACACCCTCGAGGTGTGCAGCCGCTGGAGTTCGGAGCGCGCCACCATGGCACTGGCGACTGGGCAATGGGACCTCTCCCTGCACAGCGTTGTCTCGGCAATGCTGTGCAGCGAGAGGTCCTGGCAGGCGGTGGCCTCCTTCTGCGAGAGCGTTATCTCGCAGAAGGAGGCCGCGGAGCGTGAGCGCGAGGAATCTCCTCTCGCGCATCCGCTCCGGCGCAGACGGCGGGGGTTGAGGCGGCGGCGATTTGCCGCCCGCCTCAACCCTTAGTGGCTGCAGGTGGGGGATGGGAGTCCCACACCTGCCGTAGGAACGTCACTTGGTTGTCTGGGGGAGAGGCCCGGCGTGCTCGGCCTCTCTCCCCTTTGGCGCAGGGAGCCCCGGCAGTGGCTGGGGCAGCCGGAAGGCGTCGTGGCAATGCTAACGCGGAACCACGGCGTCTTACCGAAACCGGCAGGAGGGTACGCCAGGGTGGTTTTTAGTGGGTTGCGCTCCTCCCTTTCTCCCCATTCTGGGGAGGGGGGGAGGAGTGAGTCCCACATATCCCCTCGCCACTCCCATGGTGAGGGGAATGCATAAAGCATTTTCCACCCTGTCAAAAAAAAAAAAAAAAAAAAAAAAAAAAAGGTTAGGTTAGGTTAGGTTAGGTTAGGTTAGGTTAGGTTTTTTTTTTTTTTTTTTTTTTTTTTTTTTTTTTTTTTTTTTAATATCTTCTACCTCCAACATGATCGGAGCCTATTTCTACTGTACACATTCATTCCAGTTCTCGCTTTTATGCCTCTCGCACTTTTATGCTTCATACGTTTCTTTCTTTCATTCGTCATCTTTCTTTCTTTCTGTGGGTGGGATGCCCACCTACCTTTGTCTACTCTATCTACATCTTTATTTTATTCTTGTATGGCTAGTTCGGGGATTTAGGTTTACACAGGGTGGTCTTTTTATTTATTTAACAATTTTACATCTCTTTTTAATTTTCATATATGCTATTACATTTTTATATCTACTGTTACATTTACTTATTTCTCTAATTTTACAGCTCTTTGTACTTTAATATGAGCTAATACATTCTTATTTCTACTGTTACATTACCTTATTTATCTATCTTATTTCCTACTTTTTACAGTATGGTTACTCCTGGTATATATTACAATATATACAACAGTAAATCCATTAACGACTATTTATTTCTATTTGCTGCTTTGATGGCTATTTGTTTACAATATTTTATGAACTTATTTCTAATTTCCTTATTTTCTATTATATATCTAATATTTTCAACGGTTATATTTATTCCCATATCTATTTCTATGCTTTCTCTTTCTATACAGTTTGAAGGGCATTCTGTTATTAAATGAACCACACTTTCACTTTTTTCAGGGTCACAGATGCACGCCGGACTGTCCTTGCATCTGAATTTATTTAGGTATTCGGAAAAGCCTCCGTGCCCTGTCATCACCTGCACCAAGACTGGGTCCAGCTTTATTTTCCTGAGGATACGGTAAGCTTCCACTGCGTCTGGGAAAAAGATCTTCGTTGTCGATGCGGTCTCGCCCTGTCTGTATCGCTGATTCCATTCGTCAAGCGACTCCAAACGGATTTGTCGCTTGACAAATGAAGTCGGACACAGGTCGTAATCAGGTCTTGTCTTGCGGTTTATTGCGGCATCCTTTGCGAGTTTGTCTGCTCTTTCATTTCCCTCCAGTCCCGCGTGGGCTTTTATCCAAAATAATTTAATTATTTTGCCTTTTGCATTGCTTGCTTTAATATTAGCCCTAGTCTTAATCGCTAGGGGGTGGAGGGAAATGCCGTTCACAACGGTTTCTAAGGCAGATCTAGAGTCGCAATATATGTTGCAGGTTGGCGCTACGCTCTGCAGTACTTGCTTTGTGGCTTCGTGGAGAGCCAGCAACTCCGCCTGATAGACGGTGCAGAAGTGGTCCAGCTTTAATTTCCGGCTCTTGATTTCTACGTCGCCATCCCATGTGGATAGCGCCGCTCCGACTTTGCCTTCGATTTTACTGCCATCCGTGTAAATTTTGAGGCCGTTGTTGTTATGCTGTTCCACTTGTGCAGCGTCTGCCAGGCAGATGAAGTGAAGCTCCTCTTGTTCCGCTGGATGCGGTGTTGCTGCGTACGCCTCCGGTCTTTCCATTTCCCGGTCACCTATTACCTGCCGAGAAAAGCCTTTCTTTACCATGTAAAGAAGGGCTGCTTCCCGGACCCTAATATCCAACGGAAGAATCCCGGCAAGTACTAGGGCCGAGTTTAATGAGACTGTCCTGTATGCTTTGACCATTTTTTGGACAAAGCCTCGTTGGACCGCTTCGAACTGCTTTTTGACCCCCAGTTTGTTTGTTGCTGGTGCCCATGCGCTGGCTGCGTACATTATTATTGGCTCTACGACTGCTGTGTAAATGCTCCTGATAATCTCCGGCCCCAGACCCCAATGGACTTTGGCGGCTCTTGACAACTGTTTATAAAGACCGATTGCTTTGCGGCACACACTTGATACGTGTTGGTTGAAGGTTAGTTTGTCGTCAATAATGAGTCCCAAAATCTTGATGTCTTTTGACGGTACGATGTCGATCCCCCCCATGCTCAGGCGTGGTGTGTCAAATTTCAGTTTGCGCGTTATAAGCATAGAGTTGGTCTTATGCGCTGCGAATTTTAACTTGTTTTTGACACCCCACTCCTGAACATAGGCGAGAGCGGCGTTTGCTCGTTCTTCGATTTGTATTGCTGTGTTGCCGGAGAATATCAGGACCACGTCATCGGCGAAAGCCTGGCAGCAGTCGCCGCGTTCCTCCAGTCCCTTCAGAAGTGGGTCAAGCAGTAGGTCCCACAATATTGGTCCACCAATAGATCCTTGGACACACCCTTTATTTGTGGTCTTGGTGTACTCTTCCCCCGCATATCGTACGGTCACTGTTCTGCTGTCTAGATAATTGTCAATCACCCTTCTCAAATTTACTGGGCATCTCTCCTCAGCCAGTCTTGCTCTAATTGCCGGCCACCATGCGTTATCGAAGGCTCCCTCTATGTCCAGGGACACCACCATTACGAGTTTCTTCCTATCTATGTTATCTCGTATGTGTTGCACCAGGGCATAGAGGGCGTCTTCGGTGCTCCTTTGGGGGAGAAACCCGTATTGTCGGGTGCTCATCCGGGGTACCAGGTACCATCTGAGCCGTCTTACTATCATTTTCTCGTAAATCTTCCCCAGCACCGGAAGCAGTCCTATAGGTCTATGGGATTTTGCGCTCGTGTAGTCATCCTTTCCCGGTTTTCTGAGGACTACTACAGTGGCCCGCTTCCAGATGGTGGGGAAGATTCCGAGTTCGAGGCACTTGTTCGCCAGCGCCAGATAGGTACTCGGCTCCAGGGCTATGGCTTGGTGGCATATGTCGGCCGTGAGCCCGTCAAATCCTGGCGCCTTCTTCGGGTTAAAGCTTCCCATCGCATACCTGAGCTCCTCCCGAGTAAACGGCGGGTCATGTTGTTCATCATGAGCCGGATCGTTTGCCCGGTTTGCTGCATCTCTGGTTTGTTGGTGGTGAGCGTTTTCCCCTTCTTCCCGATCTTCCGGGTAGAAGGTTTCCGCCAAGATTTTGACGGACTCCTTCGGACTTATTATTTGTCCATCCTTTTTTAAGGGTAAGTCCTCATGTCTTTTTGCCGTTCTGCCAATAACCCTGTATATTCCGTCCCACATAGATTCCCTCTCTTGCTTCCCGCAAAACTCTTTCCAGCTGGCTATCTGTGCCTTTTTAGCCTCCGTCTCATAATTTTCCTTTGCTCTGAGGTATTCTTCCACAACCTTGGCCCGACGGACCGGTGCGGCGCATCTGACTCTTCTCTTTTTGGTGGCTACCTCGCTTTTGAGTTTGGCCAATGCTTCGGACCACCACGGCAAGCCAAGTTTCTCCATCAACTTGTTTTTCGGGATTGCATGTTCGCAGCTCTGGATGATGTTTTTCGTGAGGACTTCCACCATGTGTTCCAGTTCTTGCTTGCTGGTTATGTTCTCAACTCGGGCTGCACTTATTTCGTTCATTGCGTTGAGCTGGGCCAGTTTCTCACGAAACTGGCTCCAGTTCGCCTTTTTCGTGTTGTACAGCCTCGTTGTCCTTTTTACAGCCATGCCTTCCGACTTTTCAAGATTGATTTTGAAAATAATGCCGTTGTGGTCGGAGCTTGTTAGCCCTTGGTCAACCTGCCAGTCTTCCACCAAATTGAGAAGCTCCAGAGAACAGGCCGTCACGTCTACAAAACTGGAATACACTGTATTTCCTCTTACAGTTTCGAAGGTTGGGATATCTCCTTCATTAACTACTTGCATTCCCAGCTCGATTAGAGTTCCGGCCACGTCATCCCCCCTGTGGTCGATCCTGTCGCTTCCCCACCAGATGCTTTTAGCGTTTGCATCGCCTCCAATTATAAACTTTGCTGGTCCAATTTGTTTATGTATTTTTCTGAGCTGCTCCAGGTATGGCCCTACGTCCTTGTCTGGCTCGAAGTAGAAGGAAACTACAGCAATTTCCCAGGCGCTGGTTTTCATCTTGACCACTGTGATGTTCTCTGTGGTAAGATTCGGGTACTGCATGACGTCGATGTTCTTGTCAAAGACTGTTATAGCTGCCTTGACTGTACCGTCATCCTTTTCAGTACTCTGGAAAATTCTCACGCCTCTGTATTCCTTCATCCTTCGAGTCCCGCCCACATAGGGCTCCTGGAGCAGTGCGAAGGATAATTTCCTCTTCTCGGCTTCTAACATGAGCTCGTCAGTGGCGAGCTTTTTTCGTTGGAGGTTTGCTTGGGCTGCGACGTATATTTTGTGTTTAGCGGGGTTGCCTCTTGTCGTCGTTTGGTTTGCCGGGGTGCCCTTAGCAGTACGCTACACTGGCTCTGGCCAGTGCATCCCATTTGCGTCTTACTGGGCATTCCTGGCTAAAGGCGTTGTGTTCCACTGTGGCCAACTTGGCGTGAGTGCAGTTGCAGCATGCCGGGGGCGCACCCGCCAACCAGTCAGGGCAATCCGCTTTTTTATGTGGCTCCCCGCAGTGGCTACATTTTTCCACCGTTTCTTTACAGAAACGGCGTCCATGTCCGTAGCCCAGGCAGAGGGAGCACTGTACTAGCGGGGAGAAGTCGTCCACTCTGACCCTTTGCAGGTCGATGTGCACAGCCTCTGCCTCGATCACCCGTTTCCATATTTGGGGGGACACCCTCATTATCACGTGGCCGGTGTGCGGGTTTCTGGCACGTCTCCTAAATCTGATCTCCATCCGGATCTCTTGCTCCTTCAGGCCTTCGAACAGATGTCGATTTTGATTTTTAAGGGCATTTTTAATGTCATCATCTGTGTTCATGGTGAAGACGTCTTTGAGGATTAAGAGTGGGTCTTTATTTTTTATGTCTTCAACTTGGAGGCGATCCGCCACTCTTTCAAGACGCTGTTTAATTTTGTCTCTATCCTCTACTGTTCTGCATCCCACAATTACTTTCCTATCCTTCGCCTTTCTCACTCTGTCCACTTTTATCCATCCCTCTTTCGCGTCTACAGTTTCCCTTATAATGTCCAGGACTTGTTCTCCCGTATCTGTTTCGTCCCTGGAGGTGACCACCACTGAGTGCAGTGCCACTCTTCCGCTGGACTGGTGTTTGGTTCCAGTGGCTGCCACTCCTGCATAGGTGGACCTCTCCAGGGTTTCCCTTTGTTGCTCCATCGCCTCCTTCAGCTCCCTCATTCTTTTATTGCTTTCTAGCAAGAGCTCGGTGTGCTCCTCAATCCTGGCGAGCACAAGGCTTTGTGTCGGTTCAGGAGTCACCAGGAAGGTCGCGTCGGTGGCGTTTCTCTCCTGCTCCACCTCATTTGGCCTTTTATTATCCCTCTTTTCCGGTCTTCCGTTTGTGAGCTCGTTTTCTAGCTCTTTGACCAACTGGAAAAGACGGTCCAGCGACTCAGTCACCTCAGTTTTGATCTCCGTTTTTAAGTTTTTCGAGTTTTTGAGGTGAATTTTTGCCTTTATTAGGCAGGCCTTCGCCTCAGCGGATCGGGTTTCCTTAGCCTTCCTTGGAGGGCTGAAGACTTTTGCAATGGCTGCTGGTTTTGCCATTGCAGGTCTTTGGTCTGAGGGGCCTGCCTTCGCTGTCATGTTTGGGGTTGGGATTTTGGTTGAGTCTCGGCTCGCCGCCTCCCAGTCGCCTACGCTGCGTCTTACACTGCGCTCTGGGGTTTTTGTTTTCGGGGGCGATTTATCCCCTGCAGTCTTGTTTGGCGGGGTTCTGTGCATGTTGGTGGTAGAGTTGTCCGTGTATAGGCGAACAAGCAAAAATGTATTTAGGGGAGTAAGTTTGTAAAAGTTGTATAGAGATATGGGAATAAAAAAAACAATGCAAAAAATAAAACACAATAAAATACAATAAAACACACAACACACTAAAATATTAAAAATGTAATATAAAATTTACAAGTTATAAATGTAAAGTCAGAAACAGTCTTTCCTACTAGAGCGTTTGGTCAGGTTTATATGCCTAGGAAAGTTTTCCAGCGGTCAAAAATAATTTTTTGAAAATTTAAATTTCTGGGCTCTACCTAGAGTCAAAATTATGTGACCAGTCGATAGCTCTCCCCGAGCCCTACTCGGCAATACCAAACACGGGTAGTTTAGTCCTCAGGGTGACGGAGCCACAGGACACCAAAGTTTCTGGTTTCGATACCAAAATCTTGGGTATCTGTCCGTAGCTCCGGAACCGTTGGTCCTAGGAACCCGCGCTTGGGCTCCCCGTACTGGGCTCGTCGGGCTCTACCAATTGGCACCTGTTTCAGGTCTGAAAGACCGCGCGAAATTTTCAGTCCCTGATGTTCCTGAAAACACCTGAATGTCCCAGGGTTTGATAGGCTAGGGTCCGCCTATATCTCCAGTGTTTTTCCCGACTCTCTGCGGCCTTTGGTTCGGGAGCTGGATAAGTTTGAAGTTTTCCAAGATGGCGGCGCAACTGTCAAAGTCAAACTTTGACAGGCGATATCTCCGCTCGCCGCGGTCGCAGAAAGCCCGGATTTCGACTTTTTGTATATAGTCGGACCTTTCCTATCTCCTGATACCGCTTTCAGAGTCCTGAAAATTTTGGGCCCCGATTCGCCTGAAACCCAAAAAATAGGGTAGACGCTTGTGCCCTAATGCCGTTTCCGAAATCCGCAGGCTTCCAGGACCACTGGTTGCCGAGATATAGGGATGACAAGGAAAACAAGATGGCCGCCGAAATGTCAAAGTTCAACTTTGACGGCTTATATCTCTGCAACCGATGGTCGTAGAGAGTCCGGACTTTCACCACTAGGTCTGGCTATGTCTTTGCTTTCCTCTGAAAGCGGTCTCAGCTCGAAATAAAAAATTTCGAGATTTTGGGTTTTTACCCCGTAGGAACTGTCAATAATCTAATTCTACGACTTAAGTAAAAAGTCCGGGTCTTCTAGGTTAAGCCGTTTATGAGATATACCGTTTTGAAATTTGATACCAAAATTTTAAAAATGGCGGATTTTTGGTATCCCGCGGTTTTTAATGATAGGAGGGCCGCGTTTGGACTTTGGGGGATCGGGATATATACTAAAAAACTACTGGCGGTGTTAAAATACAATTATTACTATTAATTTTTGAATTATGGCCAAAAAACACTTAAAATTCGGTATCTTTAAAACGGCTTGACCTAAAATTATACAAAAAACTTCAAAAAATAGAGAAATACACAAGTCACAATATACACATAAAAAACAATAAGAATTAAATTTAAAAATATAAAATTTTGTAAAAACCGTGATTTTTTGGAAAAATGTCTATAATTCACTAAATTTAGTCCAAAAAATAATGAGTCTTTTTAGTCACACTCTCCGTGTTAGCGCGCAACAGGATCTTCAATAAAAATACTATGGTCTGCCTGAAGATTTTGAGTTATTAGCTCGCAAACTTTTAATATTATAAATTAAATAACTCCAAAAATAAAAGTCCAAAAATTCAAAACAAAGTACCGGGCGGGTCCAGGTGGTGAGGGCCTTTATCCTGCTGAGTTTGATGCTCGTAGCTAGTCTCCTTCTTGGAGCACGCCGCCACGTGGTACTTGTTTTTTTTGTCGATTGTGCTTCGGTGGATGGTCGGAGAAGCTCGGTCAAACGCTCGGAGTGTAGGTCTCAGCAAGACGCTTTCAACGGTGTATCGCAGTGCTAGCGCACTGCGACTGGTCACGTTTTAATTGCACTTTCACACTGTTTAACCTTAAAATTAGCACTCTCGAGTCACTTTCTCACTTTCTCTTCACTTTCCGGCTAATTTCACATGCACCAGCACACGCGCGACGTCTGCCCGCAACTTTTGATGTAACTTTCGTTAAAATACGAGTAGAAAAACCTATTTTTTCGATTTTTCTGCTGCGGAACGACCGATTTTCGTGGCGCTCGGGGTGGCGGATGGAGCGCAACTGGTTAGGTTAGGTTAGGTTAGGTTAGGTTAGGTTAGGTTAGGTTAGGTTAGGTTAGGTTAGGTTAGGTTAGGTTAGGTTAGGTTAGGTTAGGTTAGGTTAGGTTAGGTTAGGTTAGGTTAGGTTAGGTTAGGTTAGGTTGAGGTTGAATTTTGGGAGGTAGTGTACGGATTGATGCGATTTTTGGAGACGATTATTAACGAATTTTTGGCTTTCAATATCGGATTCTGATTCTACTCTATCACGTGACCTGGCTTAGTTATTTTGGATTTTGTGTTTTGCTCTTGATTGGATTTTATTGGTTTGTTTACGTTTTTCTGACGTAAAAAAGTCGGTGTTGCCGTTGTTGTTTTGAGCCCTTTTCAGGGCTAGCACATAGCGGCAATAGTCGTCTTTACAGTAGGGAAGGTCCGGTATTTTTCGGAATTTTATTTCGGAAAATATCGAATTTTCAAAAAAGTGTAAATTCACACCCTAAATTTCTTTGAAATTTAGGGTTTGTTTACATTTTTACTTTTTAATTTAGTCGGTGTTGCCGATATCCCACCTTGCCCAGTTTTTGGGCGGGGATAGCGGTAACGGTCCCGCAAACTATAGGGTTGGTCCCGTAATCGTGAGATTGCGGAACCCTTAGTTTTTAATTTTTTAAAATTTTGTGTTTTCTTGACCAAAATTTTAAAAAATTATTTTAATTTTTCACTTTTTAAGTGAAATTTTGACTGGGGTGTGGTGGTCAAAATAATTTGTTATTTTCAGTTTAGGTAGCGCAGTTCACCCTCTACACGACCCTGAAAGATTTGTAATTTTTAAACATCCCGTTTAGAAGTTGCAAATTTTCGGGTGTGGGGAGGGAGAAGTTTTTTGGGTTCATATTTTTAAAATTTTTTGCATTTTTGTTTTTTGGCCTTTTCTTTTTATTTTTGTTTTTGGGTGTATTAAAGTAAGGGTGCCAAAAAATAGAGTAAAAAATACTTTATTTTTTGGCATTTTTCTTTTTTCTGTACGACCTCGGGAAGTGGGCCAAATTCGGGGGGAAAGTTTTAAAAATTTGCTATTAGCCTTCATCAGGCGCTGAAGGCAATTTAGTATTAGGTTGTTGAGATCCGACTCCCACTTGACCGTTTTAAGTTAGGTTAGGTCTTAACTTCGGTCTGGGTGAGCGGATCTCGACCAAATTTGGTGGAGGGGGGGCCGGGGCCACCATGGCCACGCCCTCAAGTTTTGGGGGACCCCCCTCGGAGGGGGGGGGCTCTGACTCCGATTTGGAGTCAGAAAATGACTACTTGGAACCGGAGGACTACCTGCCGGTTCCCTCGGGGTCGAAGAGGACCCATGAGGACGAGGGGGGGGCCCTCGCGCCTGATCACCTACCCAAGGTGAACACGGCGCGCAGGGGGAAGCCCAAGGGGGCATATTCGGGGCTGTCCGCGGCCAAGGCAAAGCTCGCCCTAATCGAGCCTCGGTTCGAGGAAAGGCAGGACGCCGCCGCGGCCAGGTACCTGCGGGACTTCCCCGCACTCCGCTCGAGGAGGGGTGAGGAGGGGAAGGGGAAAAGGGGGGTAGAAGCCGGGGGGGAGCGGTCGCGATCGCAGTCGCCCTCCCGTGCTGGCTCTCCCTCACCGTCGGGCGGCCAGATGGATCGGCAGTATGCCGATCCCATAGAGGTGGCCCGAGCATCGGCGAGGGACATTTTAGAGGGGGCCCGAAAATCGGGCAACCTGAAGGGGGAGGTGTGGGGCCTATTTAATAGGTCCTGCAGAGCCATCTTGGCGGCCATGGACGAGGTGGAGGCCGCCAAGGCCGAGGGCGAGGAGATCCGCATCCTTAAGGCGGATAACAAAAGGATGCGGGAGCAGCTCGCCCTGCTCACCGCAGAGACCAAGGCGCTCAGGACCGCCTTCTCCGAGCGCCAGGCCCCGGCTCCCCCCCCTCCACCAGTGCAGTTCTCCACGGAGGAGCTGGTGGAGGCAATAGAGAGCATGAAGAGGGACCTCTTCCTCAGTTTGGGCAACATGGTCAATGCCCGAATTGAGGAAGTGAGTCGCCGCCTTCCCCCGGAGCCCCCGCTCCGCCCCCCGCTGGCATCGGACAGAAGGGCCACAGGGTCTGCCCCCCCGCCGCCCCCCCCCCAAGACGAAGGCCACGAGGCCTACCCCGCCGCCCATGCCGCAGCCCGAGCCTGAGGCGAGGGCCAGACTTGGGGATGGGAGGCCTAAGGCCGCCAAGAAGGTGGCACCCCCCGCCCGCAAGGCGGCGCCCAACGCCCCTGCGGCCAAGGTACCCAGACCTGCCGCAGCCCCGGGTGCCGCTCGGCCCTCGCAGGGCGTACCCGGCCCCTCAGGCCGAATACCGCCTCCACCCGCGCAATGGTCGGAGGTGGTCAAGAAAGGTAAGGGCAAGGGGAAGGCCAAGACCTCCCCCCCCCCGGCTGTACAGACCCAGGCCAGAAAGGCAGCGCCAAGGCCCGCGGCGCTGTCTGCCCCCAAGACGGCGGCGGTGGTGGTGACGTTAAAGAAGGACGCCACCACCACGTTGCAGGCCACCATGGCTAAGGCCATTCAGGGCCTTAGCCTGCAGGAGGTGGGCCTGCAACATGTACGGGTCCGGACCTCGGCGACCGGGGGCAGGGTCATCGAGGTCCCAGGGGGGGATAGCGGCCGGACCGCCGATAAACTGGCGGAACGGCTGCAAACAATAGTCGGGGACGTGGCGAACATTAGCCGCCCCGTCAAGATGGCCGGCCTCCAGGTCGCCGGGCTCGATGAGTCGGCGACCGGGGAGTCGGTGGCGGAGGCGGTCGCCAAGGCGGGGGGCTGCGCGACGGCCCAGGTAAAGGTTGGGGCCGTCCGCAGGCTGTACGACGGCACTGGATCGGTCCTCGTCCAGTGCCCCGTGACCTGCGCGATCGCGCTGCAGAGGGCGGGTCGGATCCTGGTGGGTTGGGCCTCCGCCAGGGTCACAGCCGTGGGACCGACACCGATGCGCTGCTTCAAGTGCTACGGTGTCGGTCACACGAGGGAACTGTGCCCCTCTAGCGTGGACCGGAGCACGCTGTGCTTCCGGTGCTGCAAGGAGGGGCACAAAATGGGGGAATGCTGGGAGAAAGAGTGGTGTGCGGTCTGCCACCACTCCAAACTCCCAGCGGGGCACAGAATGGGGGGAAGGAACTGCTTCCCCCCCCCAACCAGAGGTAGGGACACGAGGGCCCCACGCCCCCGTCCCCCCCAGCAGAACCCCCCGTCAGCGCCAGCCGCCGGGGCCCAGGAGGAAAGCATGGATGTCTAGATGCCAGCACACCCGCATCTAGACATCCTGCAGGTGAACGCCAACCACTCCGCCAGAGCTCAAGACCTGCTCATGCAGACCATGGCGGAGTGGGCGATTGGCGTTGCCGTAGTGGCGGAGCCCTACTTCGTCCCCCCCCTACCCAACTGGGTAGGGTCGGCGGACGAGAGGGTGGCCGTGGTGGTGCCGGCGGTGGGGGACTTCCCCCCCCTGACCAGGGTGGAGGGTGGCCCGGGATTCGTGGCGGCCAAATGGGGAGACAACACCGTCATCGTTGCGGTGTACTTCTCCCCCAATAGGCCGCTGCGAGAATTTGAGTTGTTCCTGGGCACCCTGGGGGGGGTCGTCAGGAGGGCAGCCCCGAAGCAAGTGCTGGTCCTGGGGGACCTCAATGCCAAGAGCGCGGCATGGGGTTCCCCCGTTACGGACCCGCGCGGGGCGGCCCTCAGGGACTGGGTAGCGGCGACGGGCCTTACGGTCCTGAACCAGGGCAGCGCCAACACTTGCGTGCGGCGCCAGGGGGGGTCAATCGTGGACATCACGTTCGCGACCCCCGCCATTGCCGCACGCGTTACAGACTGGCGCGTCCTGGAGGACGTGGAGACCCTCTCTGATCATCTTTATATCAGAATGAGGGTCTCCACAGGTAGGGCCCGGCCGCTGCCCGTCCCCGGGGGGGGGCGGAGGGGGGCTGGGAGAGGAGGAGGGTTCCCCAAATGGTCCCTGTCCAAACTGGACAGGGACAGGGTGGACGAGGCGGCGATGGTGGAGGCATGGTGTGCTGCCCCACCCGCCGACCTCGGGGTCGAGGAGCGGGCATCTCGGTTCCGCTCCTCGCTGCAGGCGGTGTGCGACGCGGCCATGCCCCGGGCGAAGCGTCTTTTCGCCCGGAGGAGGGTGTACTGGTGGTCCGCAGAGATTGCGGCCCTGCGAACCACCAGTAACAGTGCTCGGTCGGCGTACCAGCACTGTCGGCGTCGGCAACACACCGCCGAGGAGGAGGAGGGGCTCCACAGGGCCCTCAAGGAGGCAAAGGGGGCCCTACAGGTGGCGATCGCCAAGGCCAAGGACGAGGCGCACGCCTCGTTCTTGGCCACCCTGGACAGGGACCCGTGGGGGCGGCCGTATAGGGTGGTGCGAAACAAAATGCGCACCGCCCCCCCCATGGATTCCCTGGAGCCCTCCCTCCTCCAGGCGGTCATCGAGGGGCTATTCCCGCCGAGCCCCTCGATAACTCCCCCGGTGATGACCGAGCCATCGGGGGAGCCGGAGGTCGAACTCGCCATCGCGCCTATTAGCGATGACGAGTTCGACCGGGTGTTGGACCGCCTCCGGGGCTGCAAAAAGGCCCCGGGCCCAGACGGAGTCCCCGGCAGAGTCCTCCCCATCGCACTGAAGCACCTCGGGGGCCGCCTCAGACAGCTGATGGACGACTGTCTGAGGGAAGGCAAATTCCCGAGGGTGTGGAAGGAGGGGAGGCTCTGCCTCCTCCGGAAAGAGGGTCGACCCCCTGACTGTCCCTCGGCATGGCGCCCAATTGTGCTGCTGGACGAGGCCGGGAAAATGTTGGAGAGGATCCTGGCCTCCAGAATCCTGCAGCACCTGGAGGGCGCCGGCCCGAACGTCTCGGACCGGCAGTTCGGGTTCCGGGAGGGGCGGTCCACGCTCGACGCACTGAAGTCCCTGAGGGACTTCTGTGAGGACGCGTCGAGCAGGGGAGAGGGTGTCGTGGCGGTGTCGCTGGACATCGCCAACGCATTTGGCACCCTTCCCTATGGGGTCATTAGAGAGGCACTTCGGTATCACGAAGTGCCTCTCTACCTCCGGAGGGTCGTGGAGCACTACCTTACCGAGAGGGTAGTGCTTTACGAGGGGCGGGATGGCGGTCGGGGGGAGCGGGAGATGGCCTGTGGAGTACCCCAGGGTTCCGTGCTCGGTCCCTTGCTATGGAACCTGGGGTACGATTGGGCCATCAGGGGGGAATTGCTCCCACGGACGGCCACCATTTGCTATGCAGATGATACCATGGTGGCCGTGCGTGGGACCGAAATGGAGGAGGTGATGAGGCGGGCGGAGGTGGCGGCCGAGCTGTCGATCCACCGGATCGAGCAGCTCGGCCTGAAGGTGGCCCTCTCGAAGACCGAGGGGATAGTCTTCGGGGGGCGTGGGTGGCGGCCGCCGGCGGGCGCGGCGCTCACGATCGGGGGAGAGACGGTCCAGATAAAGCCCCATATTAAATATCTGGGGCTAACTTTGGACCGTCGGTGGGATTTCGGGGAGCATTTCGCGAGACTTGCTCCCCGAATCGTGGGCGCCGCGTCGGCCCTGGGCCGGCTGCTGCCCAATGTGGGAGGGCCGGGCTCCTTGTGCCGGCGGCTATACGCCGGCGTCACGAGGAGCATGGCCCTGTATGGGGCCCCAATCTGGGCGGACAAGCTGTCCGCCCGGAACAGGGCCCTGCTGCGTAGGCCCCAACGGGTGGTGGCCCTCCGAATGGTGAGGGCCTATATGACGGTGGCCCACGCAGCGGCCTGCCTCCTCGCCTGCACCCCGCCATGGGAAATGGACGCAGAGGTGCAGGCTGAGACCTATAAGGTTAGGTCCAGGGCCCGGGCTAGAGGAGAACGCCCGGACCCTGAGGAGGTGGAGGAGACGCGCCGTATGACGGAGCGCCGAATGCGGGACAGGTGGAAGAACGGCCTGGAGGACTCACCCTATGGTACCCGTACCATAGGGGCGATCCTCCCGTCGTTCGACACCTGGGTGGATAGGGCATTCGGCGCTCTGTCGTACAGGCTTGTGCAGGTAATGACCGGACACGGTTGCTTCGGTCATTACCTGCACAAAATTGGGAGGGAGCCTGGCCCGCAGTGCCATGAGTGCGGCGATCCGGACGACACGGCTCAGCACACCCTCGAGGTGTGCAGCCGCTGGAGTTCGGAGCGCGCCACCATGGCACTAGCGATCGGGCAATGGGACCTCTCCCTGCACAGCGTTGTCTCTGCAATGCTGTGCAGCGAGAGGTCCTGGCAGGCGGTGGCCTCCTTCTGCGAGAGCGTTATCTCGCAGAAGGAGGCCGCGGAGCGTGAGCGCGAGGAGTCTCCTCTCGCGCATCCGCTCCGGCGCAGACGGCGGGGGTTGAGGCGGCGGCGGTTTGCCGCCCGCCTCAACCCTTAGTGGCTGCAGGTG
The DNA here is from genome assembly GCA_963241965.1 of Tortrix viridana. NCBI lineage: Eukaryota > Metazoa > Arthropoda > Insecta > Lepidoptera > Tortricidae > Tortrix > Tortrix viridana. The sequence goes on along the minus strand of OY725199.1, from coordinate 22,135 downwards.
GGGGATGGGAGTCCCACACCTGCCGTAGGAACGTCACTTGGTTGTCTGGGGGAGAGGCCCGGCGTGCTCGGCCTCTCTCCCCTTTGGCGCGGGGAGCCCCGGCAGTGGCTGGGGCAGCCGGAAGGCGTCGTGGCAATGCTAACGCGGAACCACGGCGTCTTACCGAAACCGGCAGGAGGGTACGCCAGGGTGGTTTTTAGTGGGTTGCGCTCCTCCCTTTCTCCCCATTCTGGGGAGGGGGGGAGGAGTGAGTCCCACATATCCCCTCGCCACTCCCATGGTGAGGGGAATGCATAAAGCATTTTCCACCCTGTCAAAAAAAAAAAAAAAAAAAAAAAAAAAAGGTTAGGTTAGGTTAGGTTAGGTTAGGTTAGGTTAGGTTAGGTTAGGTTAGGTTAGGTTAGGTTAGGTTAGGTTAGGTTAGGTTAGGTTAGGTTAGGTTAGGTTAGGTTAGGTTAGGTTAGGTTAGGTTAGGTTAGGTTAGGTTAGGTTAGGTTAGGTTAGGTTAGGTTAGGTTAGGTTAGGTTAGGTTAGGTTAGGTTAGGTTAGGTTCCCCCCCGATTTGCTGCCACCTTGCCGTGGTGGGGGGGCTTGCGCGTTCCTAGGATCCCCGACGCTATGCCGGACAGGGTTACCCATACCGGACAGACTAGGGGGGAGGGACCAGACTAAGAGCAGCACAATCCCCTTCCTTTTTCCCACCTTCCCGCTCCCTTTCCTTAATATCCTTCTCTATCCTTCCCACTACCTATCCTTTCCCCCATCCTACCGAACCAGTGGCGGTATAACCACTTCTTGGGCCAGCGCGGTCCAGGTGGAACCAAATACTCCCCGAAAGAGCGCCTCCTGTTGATGGTAAGTGGCAGCATCTTCAGGCAGTAAAAACTGCAAACGAGGGAGACTTCCCCTTCAAAAGTCAACAATGGAGCAAGCAGATTCTAAAAATGGTCCCCAGGAGGGTCCCCGCAAGGGGGAATCCCTCCCTGCGTCCTCGGACGCAGGCAGCCCCTCGTACTCTGGGGGGGGCAAGAACTGCTTCGTAGGTCGGCCGAAAGCCGACCTCCGTGAACACGACCTTGGCAAACGAATTTTGGACACTGAACGGCACACTGAAGGGAGAAATGTTGAGCAGGCGGTGAAGGCGGGCGCCCTGAGTGCGCGGGCCAACACCAACGACGACAGCTATGAAAGGGATTTTGATATTCTAGAAAAGAGACGGGATCTGGTGGAGTTGGAGCGACTCGTGGAGTTGGAGAGGATGGGCACAGAGGCGGATGCTCGTCCAGTATCTCCGGCCATCTCCATGGGTGGCTCCCAAACGAAACCAGTAATTGTGGTCTCGGACCGGGAGGAGCTGGACGCCGATGCTCCGAAGTCCGGGAAGAGACCACAACCTGATGACGGCTCGGATCTGGACCTCGACGACTGCCTGGAGGTGGAGGAGCTCCCGGTGGTGCAACCGGGCTCCAAAAGGGCCCATAAAGATGGAGGGGAGGCCCTGGCGCCGGAACACCTACCTAAGGTGAACACGGCACGCAGGGGGAAACCCAAAGGGGCATATGCGGGGATGGCCGCGGCGAGGGCGAAGCTCAGCTTCATCGAGCCAAGGTTCGAAGAGAGGCAGGACGCCGCCGCGGCCAGATACTTGAGGGACTTCCCCGCACTCCGCTCAAGGGGGGGCGAGAAGGGGAAGGGGCAGTTGCCCTCCCGTGCGGGCTCTCCCTCGCCGTCGGGCGACCAGATGGATCGGCAGTATGCCGATCCCATAGAGGTGGCCCGAACATCAGCGAGGGAAATCTTAGAGGGGGCTAAAAGATCCAAGAACTTAAAGGGGGAGGTGTGGGGCCTTTTCAATAGGTCCTGCAGGGCCATCTTGGCGGCCATGGACGAGGTGGAGGCCGCCAAGGCCGAGAGCGAGGAGATCCGCATCCTTAAATCGGATAATAAAAGGATGCGGGAGCAACTCGCTCTGCTGACTGCAGAGACCAAGGCGCTCAGGACCGCCTTTTCCGAGCGCCAGGCCCCGGCTCCACCCCCTCCACCAGTGCAGTTCTCCACGGAGGAACTGGTGGAGGCGGTGGAGTGCATGAAAAGGGACCTCTTCCTCAGTTTGGGCAACATGGTCAATGCCCGAATTGAGGAGGTGAGTCGCCGCCTTCCCCCGGAGCCCCCGCTCCGCCCCCCGCTGGCAGCGGACAGAAGGGCCACAGGGTCTGCCCCTCCACCGCCCTCCCCCAAGACGAAGGCCACAGGGCCTACCCCGCCGCCCATGCCACAGCCCGAGCCTGAGGCGAGGGCCAGACTGGGGGATGGGAGGCCTAAGGCCGCCAAGAAGGCGGCACGCCCCACCCGCAAGGCAGCGCCCAAGGCCCCTACGGCCAAGGTGCCCAGGCCTACCCCAGTCCCGGGAGCCACTCGGCCCTCACAGGAAGTACCTGGCCCCTCAGGCCGAATACCGCCTCCACCCGCGCAATGGTCGGAGGTGGTTAGGAAGGGTAAGGGCAAGGGGAAAGCCAAGACCTCCCCCCCCCCGGCTGTACAGACCCCGGCCAGAAAGGCAGCGCCAAGGCCCGCGGCGCTGTCTGCCCCCAAGACGGCGGCGGTGGTGGTGACCTTAAAGAAGGACGCCACCACCACGTTGCAGGCCACCATGGCTAAAGCCATTCAGGGCCTTAGCCTGCAGGAGGTGGGCCTGCAACATGTGCGGGTCCGGACCTCGGCGACCGGGGGCAGGGTCATCGAGGTCCCAGGGGGGGATAGCGGCCGGACCGCCGATAAACTGGCGGAACGGCTGCAGGCCATAGTCGGGGACGTGGCAAACATCAGCCGCCCCGTAAAGATGGCCGGCCTCCAGGTAGCCGGGCTCGATGAGTCGGCGACCGGGGAGTCGGTGGCGGAGGCGGTCGCCAAGGCGGGGGGCTGCGCGACGGCCCAGATAAAGGTTGGGGCCGTCCGCAGGTTATACGACGGCACTGGTTCAGTCCTCGTCCAGTGCCCCGTGACCAGCGCGATTTTGCTGCAGAGGGCGGGTCGGATCCTGGTGGGTTGGGCCTCCGCCAGGGTCACGGCCGTGGGACCGACACCGATGCGCTGCTTTAAGTGCTACGGTGTCGGTCACACGAGGGAATTGTGCCCCTCTAACGTGGACCGGAGCACGCTGTGCTTCCGGTGCTGTAAAGAGGGGCACAAAATGGGGGAATGCTGGGAGAAGGAATGGTGTGCGGTCTGCCACCATTCCAAACTCCCAGCGGGGCACAGAATGGGGGGAAGGAACTGCTTCCCCCCCCCAACCAGAGGTAGGGACACGAGGGCCCCACGCCCCCGTCCCCCCCAGCAGAACCCCCCGTCAGCGCCAGCCGCCGGGGCCCAGGGGGAAAGCATGGATGTCTAGATGCCAGCACACCCGCATCTGGACATCCTGCAGGTTAACGCCAACCACTCCGCCAGAGCTCAAGACCTGCTCATGCAGACCATGGCGGAGTGGGCGATTGGCGTTGCTGTAGTGGCGGAGCCCTACTTCGTCCCCCCCCTACCCAACTGGGTAGGGTCGGCGGACGAGAGGGTGGCCGTGGTGGTGCCGGCGGTGGGGGACTTCCCCCCCCTGACCAGGGTAGAGGGTGGCCCGGGATTCGTGGCGGCCAAATGGGGAGACGACACCGTCATCGTTGCGGTGTACTTCTCCCCCAATAGGCCGCTGCGAGAATTTGAGTTGTTCCTGGGCACCCTGGGGGGGGTCGTCAGGAGGGCAGCCCCAAAGCAAGTGCTGGTCCTGGGGGACCTCAATGCCAAGAGCGCGGCATGGGGTTCCCCCGTTACGGACCCACGCGGGGCGGCCCTCAGGGACTGGGTGGCGGCGACGGGCCTTACGGTCCTGAACCAGGGCAGCGCCAACACTTGCGTGCGGCGCCAAGGGGGGTCAATCGTGGACATCACGTTCGCGACCCCCGCCATTGCCGCACGCGTAACGGACTGGCGCGTCCTGGAGGACGTGGAGACCCTCTCTGATCATCTATATATCAGAATGAGGGTCTCCACAGGTAGGGCCCGGCCGCTGCCCGTCCCCGGGGGGGGGCGGAGGGGGGCTGGGAGAGGAGGAGGGTTCCCCAAATGGTCCCTGTCCAAACTGGACAGGGCCAGGGTGGACGAGGCGGCGATGGTGGAGGCATGGTGTGCTGCCCCACCCGCCGACCTCGGGGTCGAGGAGCGGGCATCTCGGTTCCGCTCCTCGCTGCAGGCGGTGTGCGACGCGGCCATGCCCCGGGCGAAGCGTCTTTTCGCCCGGAGGAGGGTGTACTGGTGGTCCGCAGAGATTTCGGCCCTGCGGACCACCAGTAACAGTGCTCGGTCGGCGTACCAGCACTGTCGGCGTCGGCAACACACCGCTGAGGAGGAGGAGGGGCTCCACAGGGCCCTCAAGGAGGCAAAGGGGGCCCTACAGGTGGCGATCGCCAAGGCCAAGGACGAGGCGCACGCCTCGTTCTTGGCCACCCTGGACAGGGACCCGTGGGGGCGGCCGTATAGGGTGGTGCGAAACAAAATGCGCACCGCCCCCCCCATGGATTCCCTGGAGCCCTCCCTCCTCCAGGCGGTCATCGAGGGGCTATTCCCGCCGAGCCCCTCGATAACTCCCCCGGTGATGACCGAGCCATCGGGGGAGCCGGAGGTCGAACTCGCCATCGCGCCCATTAGCGATGACGAGTTCGACCGGGTGTTGGACCGCCTCCGGGGCTGCAAAAAGGCCCCGGGCCCGGACGGAGTCCCCGGCAAAGTCCTCCCCATTGCCCTTAAACACCTCGGGAGCCGCCTCAGACAGATCATGGACGACTGTCTGAGGGAGGGCAAGTTCCCGAGGGTATGGAAGGAGGGGAGGCTTTGCCTCCTCCGGAAAGAGGGTCGACCCCCTGACTGCCCCTCGGCATGGCGCCCAATTGTGCTGCTGGACGAGGCCGGGAAAATGTTGGAGAGGATCCTGGCCTCCAGAATCCTGCAGCACCTGGAGGGCGCCGGCCCGAACGTCTCGGACCGGCAGTTCGGGTTCCGGGAGGGGCGGTCCACGCTCGACGCACTGAAGTCCCTGAGGGACTTCTGCGAGGACGCGTCGAGCAGGGGAGAGGGTGTCGTGGCGGTGTCGCTGGACATCGCCAACGCATTTGGCACCCTTCCCTATGGGGTCATTAGAGAGGCACTTCGGTATCATGAAGTGCCTCTCTACCTCCGGAGGATCGTGGAGCACTACCTTACCGAGAGGGTAGTGCTCTACGAGGGGCGGGATGGCGGTCGGGGGGAGCGGGAGATGGCCTGTGGAGTACCCCAGGGTTCCGTGCTCGGTCCCTTGCTATGGAACCTGGGGTACGATTGGGCCATCAGGGGGGAATTGCTCCCACGGACGGCCACCATTTGCTATGCGGATGATACCATGGTGGCCGTGCGTGGGACCGAAATGGAGGAGGTGCTAAGGCGGGCGGAGGTGGCGGCCGAGCTGTCGATCCACCGGATCGAGCAGCTCGGCCTGAAGGTGGCCCTCTCGAAGACCGAGGGGATAGTCTTCGGGGGGCGTGGGTGGCGGCTGCCGGCGGGCGCGGCGCTCACGATCGGGGGAGAGACGGTCCAGATAAAGCCCCATATCAAATATCTGGGGCTAACTTTGGACCGTCGGTGGGATTTCGGGGAGCATTTCGCGAGACTTGCTCCCCGAATCGTGGGCGCCGCGTCGGCCCTGGGCCGGCTGCTGCCCAATGTGGGAGGGCCGGGCTCCTTGTGCCGGCGGCTATACGCCGGCGTCGCGAGGAGCATGGCCCTGTATGGGGCCCCAATATGGGCGGACAAGCTGTCCGCCCGGAACAGGGCCCTGCTGCGTAGGCCCCAGCGGGTGGTGGCCCTCCGAATGGTGAGGGCCTATATGACGGTGGCCCACGCAGCGGCCTGCCTCCTCGCCTGCACCCCGCCATGGGAAATGGACGCAGAGGTGCAGGCTGAGACCTATAAGGTTAGGTCCAGGGCCCGGGCTAGGGGAGAACGCCCGGACCCTGAGGAGGTGGAGGAGACGCGCCGTATGACGGAGCGCCGAATGCGGGACAGGTGGAAGAACGGCCTGGAGGACTCACCCTATGGTACCCGTACCATAGGGGCGATCCTCCCGTCGTTCGACACCTGGGTGGATAGGGCATTCGGCGCTCTGTCGTACAGGCTTGTGCAGGTAATGACCGGACACGGGTGCTTCGGTCATTACCTGCACAAAATTGGGAGGGAGCCTGGCCCGCAGTGCCATGAGTGCGGCGATCCGGACGACACGGCTCAGCACACCCTCGAGGTGTGCAGCCGCTGGAGTTCGGAGCGCGCCACCATGGCACTAGCGATTGGGCAATGGGACCTCTCCCTGCACAGCGTTGTCTCTGCAATGCTGTGCAGCGAGAGGTCCTGGCAGGCGGTGGCCTCCTTCTGCGAGAGCGTTATCTCGCAGAAGGAGGCCGCGGAGCGTGAGCGCGAGGAATCTCCTCTCGCGCATCCGCTCCGGCGCAGACGGCGGGGGTTGAGGCGGCGGCGGTTTGCCGCCCGCCTCAACCCTTAGTGGCTGCAGGTGGGGGATGGGAGTCCCACACCTGCCGTAGGAACGTCACTTGGTTGTCTGGGGGAGAGGCCAGGCGTGCTCGGCCTCTCTCCCCTTTGGCGCAGGGAGCCCCGGCAGTGGCTGGGGCAGCCGGAAGGCGTCGTGGCAATGCTAACGCGGAACCACGGCGTCTTACCGAAACCGGCAGGAGGGTACGCCAGGGTGGTTTTTAGTGGGTTGCGCTCCTCCCTTTCTCCCCATTCTGGGGAGGGGGGGAGGAGTGAGTCCCACATATCCCCTCGCCACTCCCATGGTGAGGGGAATGCATAAAGCATTTTCCACCCTGTCAAAAAAAAAAAAAAAAAAAAAGGTTAGGTTAGGTTAGGTTGAGGTTGAATTTTGGGTGTTTGTGTACGGATTATTGCGATTTTCGGAGACAATTTCTAACGAATTTTTGGCTATCGATATCGGATTTTGATTCTACACTATCACGTGACTTGGCTTAGATATTTTGGATTTTGTGTTTTGCTCTTGATTGGTTTTTATTTGTTTGTTTACGTTTTTCTGTTTTAAAAAAGTCGGTGTTGCCGTTGTTGTTTTGAGCCCTTTTCAGGGCTAGCACATAGCGGCAATAGTCGTCTTTACCGTAGGGAAGGTTCGGTATTTTTCGGAATTTTATTTCGGAAAATATCGAATTTTCAAAAAAGTGTAAATTCACACCCTAAATTTCTTTGAAATTTAGGGTTTGTTTACATTTTTACTTTTTAGTTTAGTCGGTGTTGCCGATATCCCACCTTGCTCAGTTTTTGGGCGGGGATAGCGGTGACGGTCCCGCAAACTATAGGGTCGGTCCCGTAATCGTCAGATTACGGAACCCTTAGTTTTTAATTTTTTAAAATTTTGCGTTTTTTAACCAAAATTTTGAAAAATTATTTCCACTTTTTACTTTTTGAGTAAAAATTTTGACTGGGTTGTGGTGGTCGAAATAATTTGTAATTAGCAGTACAGGTAGCGCATTTCCCCCTTTACACGGTGCTGAAAGATTTGTAATTTTCTGACGTTCCGTCTGGAAATTGCAAATTTTCGCGGGTGGGGAGGGAGAAATTTTTAAGTTGATTATTTTTTCAAATTTTTGGTTTTTTGTTTTTTGGCCTTTTCTTTTCATTTTTGTATTTGGGGGTAGTAAAGTAAGGGTGTCGAAAAATAGAGTAAAAATTACTCTATTTTTTGACATTTTTCTTTTTACGCTACGACCTCGGGAAGTGGGCCAAATTCGGGGGGAAAGTTTTAAAACATTGCTAATTGCCTTCATCAGGCGCTGAAGGCAACTTAGTATTAGGTCGTTGAGATCCGACTCCCACTTGACCGTTTTAAGTTAGGTTAGGTCGTAACTTCGGTCTGGGTGAGCGGATCTCGACCAAACTTGGTGGAGGGAGGGCCGGGGCCACCATGCCCACGCCCTCAAGTTTTGGGGGACCCCCCTCGGAGGGGGGGGGCTCTGACTCCGATTTGGAGTCAGAAAATGACTATCTGGAACCGGAGGACTACCTGCCGGTTCCCTCGGGGTCGAAGAGGACCCATGAGGACGAGGGGGGGGCCCTCGCGCCTGATCACCTACCCAAGGTGAACACGGCGCGCAGGGGGAAGCCCAAGGGGGCATATTCGGGGCTGTCCGCGGCCAAGGCAAAGCTCGCCCTAATCGAGCCTCGGTTCGAGGAAAGGCAGGACGCCGCCGCGGCCAGATACCTGCGGGACTTCCCCGCACTCCGCTCGAGGAGGGGTGAGGAGGGGAAGGGGGGAAGGGGGGTAGAAGCCGGGGGGGAGCGGTCGCGATCGCAGTCGCCCTCCCGTGCTGGCTCTCCCTCACCGTCGGGCGGCCAGATGGATCGGCAGTATGCCGATCCCATAGAGGTGGCCCGAGCATCGGCGAGGGACATTTTAGAGGGGGCCCGAAAATCGGGCAACCTGAAGGGGGAAGTGTGGGGCCTATTTAATAGGTCCTGCAGAGCCATCTTGGCGGCCATGGACGAAGTGGAGGCCGCCAAGGCCGAGGGCGAGGAGATCCGCATCCTTAAGGCGGATAACAAAAGGATGCGGGAGCAGCTCGCCCTGCTCACCGCAGAGACCAAGGCGCTCAGGACCGCCTTCTCTGAGCGCCAGGCCCCGGCTCCCCCCCCTCCACCAGTGCAGTTCTCCACGGAGGAGCTGGTGGAGGCAATAGAGAGCATGAAGAGGGACCTCTTCCTCAGTTTGGGCAACATGGTGAATGCCCGAATTGAGGAGGTGAGTCGCCGCCTTCCCCCGGAGCCCCCGCTCCGCCCCCCGCTGGCGGCGGACAGAAGGGCTACAGGGTCCGCCCCCCCGCCACCCCCCCCCAAGACGAAGGCCACGAGACCTACCCCGCCGCCCGTTCCGCAGCCCGAGCCTGAGGCGAGGGCCAGGTTGGGGGATGGAAGACCCAAGGCCGCCAAAAAGGCGACACCCCCCGCCCGTAAGGCCAATGCCCCTGCGGCCAAGGTGCCCAGGCCTACCCCCGCCCCGGGAGCCACTCGGCCTTCGCAGGGCGTACCCGGCCCCTCAGGCCGTATACCGCCTCCACCCGCGCAATGGTCGGAGGTGGTAAAAAAGGGTAAGGGCAAGGGGAAGGCCAAGACCTCCCCCCCCCCGGCCAGAAAGGCAGCGCCAAGACCCGCGGCGCTGTCTGCCCCCAAGACGGCGGCGGTGGTGGTGACGTTAAAGAAGGACGCCACCACCACGTTGCAGGCCACCATGGCTAAGGCCATTCAGGGCCTTAGCCTGCAGGAGGTGGGCCTGCAACATGTGCGGGTCCGGACCTCGGCGACCGGGGGCAGGGTCATCGAGGTCCCAGGGGGGGATAGCGGCCGGACCGCCGATAAACTGGCGGAACGGCTGCAAACAATAGTCGGGGACGTGGCGAACATTAGCCGCCCCGTCAAGATGGCCGGCCTCCAGGTCGCCGGGCTCGATGAGTCGGCGACCGGGGAGTCGGTGGCGGAGGCGGTTGCCAAGGCGGGGGGCTGCGCGACGGCCCAGGTAAAGGTTGGGGCCGTCCGCAGGCTGTACGACGGCACTGGATCGGTCCTCGTCCAGTGCCCCGTGACCTGCGCGATCGCGCTGCAGAGGGCGGGTCGGATCCTGGTGGGTTGGGCCTCCGCCAGGGTCACGGCCGTGGGACCGACACCGATGCGCTGCTTCAAGTGCTACGGTGTCGGTCACACGAGGGAACTGTGCCCCTCTAGCGTGGACCGGAGCACGCTGTGCTTCCGGTGCTGCAAGGAGGGGCACAAAATGGGGGAATGCTGGGAGAAGGAATGGTGTGCGGTCTGCCACCACTCCAAACTCCCAGCGGGGCACAGAATGGGGGGAAGGAACTGCTTCCCCCCCCCAACCAGAGGTAGGGACACGAGGGCCCCACGCCCACGTCCCCCCCAGCAGAACCCCCCGTCAGCGCCAGCCGCCGGGGCCCAGGAGGAAAGCATGGATGTCTAGATGCCAGCACACCCGCATCTAGACATCCTGCAGGTGAACGCCAACCACTCCGCCAGAGCTCAAGACCTGCTCATGCAGACCATGGCGGAGTGGGCGATTGGCGTTGCCGTGGTGGCGGAGCCCTACTTCGTCCCCCCCCTACCCAACTGGGTAGGGTCGGCGGACGAGAGGGTGGCCGTGGTGGTGCCGGCGGTGGGGGACTTCCCCCCCCTGACCAGGGTGGAGGGTGGCCCGGGATTCGTGGCGGCCAAGTGGGGAGACGACACCGTCATCGTTGCGGTGTACTTCTCCCCCAATAGGCCGCTGCGGGAATTTGAGTTGTTCCTGGGCACCCTGGGGGGGGTCGTCAGGAGGGCAGCCCCGAAGCAAGTGCTGGTCCTGGGGGACCTCAATGCCAAGAGCGTGGCATGGGGTTCCCCCGTTACGGACCCGCGCGGGGCGGCCCTCAGGGACTGGGTAGCGGCGACGGGCCTTACGGTCCTGAACCAGGGCAGCGCCAACACTTGCGTGCGGCGCCAAGGGGGGTCAATCGTGGACATCACGTTCGCGACCCCCGCCATTGCCGCACGCGTTACGGACTGGCGCGTCCTGGAGGACGTGGAGACCCTCTCTGATCATCTATACATCAGAATGAGGGTCTCCACAGGTAGGGTCCGGCCGCTGCCCGTCCCCGCGGGGGGGCAGAGGGGGGCCGGGAGAGGAGGAGGGTTCCCCAAATGGTCCCTGTCCAAACTGGACAGGGCCAGGGTGGACGAGGCGGCGATGGTGGAGGCATGGTGTGCTGCCCCACCCGCCGACCTCGGGGTCGAGGAGCGGGCATCTCGGTTCCGCTCCTCGCTGCAGGCGGTGTGCGACGCGGCCATGCCCCGGGCGAAGCGTCTTTTCGCCCGGAGGAGGGTGTACTGGTGGTCCGCAGAGATTGCGGCCCTGCGAACCATCAGTAACAGTGCTCGGTCGGCGTACCAGCACTGTCGGCGTCGGCAACACACCGCCGAGGAGGAGGAGGGGCTCCACAGGGCCCTCAAGGAGGCAAAGGGGGCCCTACAGGTGGCGATCACCAAGGCCAAGGACGAGGCGCACGCCTCGTTCTTGGCCACCCTGGACAGGGACCCGTGGGGGCGGCCGTATAGGGTGGTGCGAAACAAAATGCGCACCGCCCCCCCCATGGATTCCCTGGAGCCCTCCCTCCTCCAGGCGGTCATCGAGGGGCTATTCCCGCCGAGCCCCTCGATAACTCCCCCGGTGATGACCGAGCCATCGGGGGAGCCGGAGGTCGAACTCGCCATCGCGCCCATTAGCGATGACGAGTTCGACCGGGTGTTGGACCGCCTCCGGGGCTGCAAAAAGGCCCCGGGCCCGGACGGAGTCCCCGGCAGAGTCCTCCCCATCGCACTGAAGCACCTCGGGGGCCGCCTCAGACAGCTGATGGACGACTGTCTGAGGGAAGGCAAATTCCCGAGGGTGTGGAAGGAGGGGAGGCTCTGCCTCCTCCGGAAAGAGGGTCGACCCCCTGACTGTCCCTCGGCATGGCGCCCAATTGTGCTGCTGGACGAGGCCGGGAAAATGTTGGAGAGGATCCTGGCCTCCAGAATCCTGCAGCACCTGGAGGGCGCCGGCCCGAACGTCTCGGACCGGCAGTTCGGGTTCCGGGAGGGGCGGTCCACGCTCGACGCACTGAAGTCCCTGAGGGACTTCTGCGAGGACGCGTCGAGCAGGGGAGAGGGTGTCGTGGCGGTGTCGCTGGACATCGCCAACGCATTTGGCACCCTTCCCTATGGGGTCATTAGAGAGGCACTTCGGTATCACGAAGTGCCTCTCTACCTCCGGAGGGTCGTGGAGCACTACCTTACCGAGAGGGTAGTGCTCTACGAGGGGCGGGATGGCGGTCGGGGGGAGCGGGAGATGGCCTGTGGAGTACCCCAGGGTTCCGTGCTCGGTCCCTTGCTATGGAACCTGGGGTACGATTGGGCCATCAGGGGGGAATTGCTCCCACGGACGGCCACCATTTGCTATGCAGATGATACCATGGTGGCCGTGCGTGGGACCGAAATGGAGGAGGTGATGAGGCGGGCGGAGGTGGCGGCCGAGCTGTCGATCCACCGGATCGAGCAGCTCGGCCTGAAGGTGGCCCTCTCGAAGACTGAGGGGATAGTCTTCGGGGGGCGTGGGTGGCGGCCGCCGGCGGGCGCGGCGCTCACGATCGGGGGAGAGACGGTCCAGATAAAGCCCCATATCAAATATCTGGGGCTGACTTTGGACCGTCGGTGGGATTTCGGGGAGCATTTCGCGAGACTTGCTCCCCGAATCGTGGGCGCCGCGTCGGCCCTGGGCCGGCTGCTGCCCAATGTGGGAGGGCCGGGCTCCTTGTGCCGGCGGCTATACGCCGGCGTCACGAGGAGCATGGCCCTGTATGGGGCCCCAATATGGGCGGACAAGCTGTCCGCCCGGAACAGGGCCCTGCTGCGTAGGCCCCAGCGGGTGGTGGCCCTCCGAATGGTGAGGGCCTATATGACGGTGGCCCACGCAGCGGCCTGCCTCCTCGCCTGCACCCCGCCATGGGAAATGGACGCAGAGGTGCAGGCTGAGACCTATAAGGTTAGGTCCAGGGCCCGGGCTAGAGGAGAACGCCCGGACCCTGAGGAGGTGGAGGAGACGCGCCGTATGACGGAGCGCCGAATGCGGGACAGGTGGAAGAACGGCCTGGAGGACTCACCCTATGGTACCCGTACCATAGGGGCGATCCTCCCGTCGTTCGACACCTGGGTGGATAGGGCATTCGGCGCTCTGTCGTACAGGCTTGTGCAGGTAATGACCGGACACGGGTGCTTCGGTCATTACCTGCACAAAATTGGGAGGGAGCCTGGCCCGCAGTGCCATGAGTGCGGCGATCCGGACGACACGGCTCAGCACACCCTCGAGGTGTGCAGCCGCTGGAGTTCGGAGCGCGCCACCATGGCACTAGCGATTGGGCAATGGGACCTCTCCCTGCACAGCGTTGTCTCTGCAATGCTGTGCAGCGAGAGGTCCTGGCAGGCGGTGGCCTCCTTCTGCGAGAGCGTTATCTCGCAGAAGGAGGCCGCGGAGCGTGAGCGCGAGGAGTCTCCTCTCGCGCATCCGCTCCGGCGCAGACGGCGGGGGTTGAGGCGGCGGCGTTTTGCCGCCCGCCTCAACCCTTAGTGGCTGCAGGTGGGGGATGGGAGTCCCACACCTGCCGTAGGAACGTCACTTGGTTGTCTGGGGGAGAGGCCCGGCGTGCTCGGCCTCTCTCCCCTTTGGCGCGGGGAGCCCCGGCAGTGGCTGGGGCAGCCGGAAGGCGTCGTGGCAATGCTAACGCGGAACCACGGCGTCTTACCGAAACCGGCAGGAGGGTACGCCAGGGTGGTTTTTAGTGGGTTGCGCTCCTCCCTTTCTCCCCATTCTGGGGAGGGGGGGAGGAGTGAGTCCCACATATCCCCTCGCCACTCCCATGGTGAGGGGAATGCATAAAGCATTTTCCACCCTGTCAAAAAAAAAAAAAAAAAAAAAGGTTAGGTTAGGTTAGGTTAGGTTAGGTTAGGTTAGGTTAGGTTAGGTTAGGTTAGGTTAGGTTAGGTTAGGTTAGGTTAGGTTAGGTTAGGTTCCACGTACCTGCTCGGTTGTCCGAGTGGGCGGAGAGGTGAACTCCGACGTGGCGCGTCCCCGGGTGGTGGATAGGGGAATGCTTCGGCTCAACTCTTCCATAAAGTAGACTTTGTCCTTTGTGGTGGAGATGAGCTGGGGTAGGGCGAAAGCCTCGCGAACCAAACACTGGGGGGGGGGAAATGGGTATATTTATTTGTTTATATATTTATTTATATTGTATATATGTATGTATTTAGGGCGGGCTCGGCGTGCACTAACACTGCCGTCGAGCATCAAATTCGTCCAAATGAGGGGAGTTACGTCGGCTCTTACCCCGTACCCTGAATCCTAGTTTCAGAAACCCCATCCAAGACGATTATGGTGGTAGTTACGAAGATCCAGAACGGAGGGCTTGCCTTAATTGGCCGGCCCGCGACAAGGAAAAGTCTATAAAACCCGACAGCGAAGTCGTTTAAACCCTGCAGATACCGGGCGACCTCTGCAGTATTTAGCCTTGTGTTCGGAACGGGCGTAACCCGAACATTGACGAATTCGACCCTACTCGTGGGATATAAAATGGATAACTTAAAAACAAAAAACAAAAAGTCGATGGAGATTAGTGAGGAAGGAGATAGTGACTCGACGCTTAGCGTTGAGTCACTGCCGGATAGCAGTCGCAAGACTAAGGAACGGCGGTGTATAAATAATGGAGGCTCGGACCCGGAAACAAGTCTGGATGGGGTTGCGAGCCCAACGTTGCGGAAAAGACGAGGGCGGCCGCCAACTACAGGCCATTACGTTGGCCTGGCCAAGGCGAAGCTGGCCCTCCTCGAAGCGGAAAGGCAGGAGGAGATGATGAGGGCCGAAGCGGAAGTCGTTGCAGCCTCTCGAGAGGTCCGCGCCCGAGCTAGTGTTCATAGATTATCGGAGTCATCATCTAATGGAGACGAGTTCCAAACGGCAACCTCATTGAGCCGTACGATCGACGATAATATTAATATTATCAAGAAGGTTGCCAGTACCTCCAAAAATCTCAAAGGAGGCTTCGTGCGCTCGTTGAAGGATGCAGCGGATGAAATTAGTAAAGTCGCTCTAATTCTACAGAGCCGCTGCACTTCAGAGGAGACGAGAGGACTGCAGGCGGACAACGCCCGCCTACAATCCGAGGTTGCGCAGCTCCGCAAGGAGGTGGTGGAAATGCGGGAGCGCTTTGATCGGCCACAACCACAGGCTGATGTGGTGGTTCTGCCAAGTCAGCCTAGCCAGATATCGATGGACACCGAAGACCTGGTGCGCACCATCCTTTGCCAGGTGGGCACGATGGTAAATGCCAGGTTTGAGGCTCTTGAAGATAGGTTACTGCCTGAGAAGCGACTTCGCCCTCCATTGGCAGCGGACAGGCGGGCAAATGATCTCCCTGAGATCTCTCCCGGGCCATCAAATGCCCTAACTAAAGACCACAAGAAGACGGCTGCTTCGATACAAGCCATTTCTGGTGGACCGGAGGCCCCGAAGCCGCTAAAGGCGAAAAAGAAGGGAAAAAAGAACAAGCCGGAAAAGAAGGGGCAAAGCTCAGTGGGAACTCCTCGCGAGAGGGTAGCAGAGCCCCGGCCCACACCACCGGCCTCTCAGCCCGTAGAACAGCCTGACCTGACCCAGCCTAAGGAGCTACCGTGGAACACTGTAGTGAAAAAGGGGCTCAAAAAGAAGAAAGCGGCGGCGCAGGGCCCTCCTAAATCGGTCACTGTGAAAACAGTGAGACTCAGCGTCCCGAAATCTGCTGCTGTGGTGGTGACGCTTACGCAAGAAGCTATAGGCAAAGGGCACACGTACGATAGCGTCATTGCGGAGGCAAAGGCGAAAATCAGCCTACCAGATCTAGGGATCAGCGAAGGAGTGCGCTTTAGAGTATGCGCTACGGGAGCGCGTATGTTTGAAGTGCCGGGAGCGGACAGCGGTCCCAAAGCTGACAAACTGGCTGCGAAGCTGGGTCAGGTACTCAGCCCAGAAGTAGTCCGAGTCTCGAGACCGGTCAAAAGTACCGAGATTAAAGTCTCAGGTCTGGATGACTCCGCTTCTGCCGAGGACGTGCTGAATGCGGTTGCCGAGGCAGGAAACTGTCCTAAGGATAGTTTAAAATGTGGTGGGATCGTGAAAGATCCATTTGGCATGAGTCATGTTTGGATCCACTGTCCAGTGGCAGCGGCCAAAAAGATTGCTGCAGCAGGCCGACTCAGGGTGTCGTGGGTGTCGGCTTCGGTCAGACTCCTCGAGCCCCGGCCTCTGCGCTGCTTCCGTTGCCTGCAAATGGGACACGTGAAGGCACGGTGCACGGCGGAGGTTGACAGAAGCGATCTCTGTTATCGCTGTGGAGAACCTGGCCATAAATCTAGTGGGTGCTCGGCTAAGCCACACTGCTCGATCTGTGCTGCTTCCAATAAATCGGCGGACCATGTTCTGGGGGGTAAGGCTTGCACTGCCCCAGCCGTGAAAAGTGGAAGAATGAAGACCGCATTGCTGTCACGGCCGGCACACCATCTGCCGGCAGAGGTAGATATGGAGACGGACACTCAGATCCCTATCAATAATGGCCCTACAAATACTGCAAGCCAACATTAACCACTGTGCTCGAGCACAAGATCTGCTCCTACAGAGTATGGTTGAGTGTTCGACACAGGTGGCCGTTGTTACAGAGCCCTATTTTATCCCCAATAGGGATGATTGGGTGGGTGATGAGGACGGAACTGTGGCCATTATTGTGCCAAGAACATCTGGCTTCCTGACGCTCGGAAATATGGACAAAGGCCGGGGGTACGTTGCGGCCCAGATAGCAGAAATAACAATAGTCGGCGTGTATTGTCCTCCAAGCAGATGCCTCGCAGATTTTGAGGCACTACTTGGTCAAGTCAGGACTTGCATTAGCAGAAGTCAATCTCACCACGTTCTGTTGATGGGTGACTTCAACGCCAAGAGCTCTGCCTGGGGCTGCTCTGCCAATGACGCACGGGGGGCAGTACTGGAGGAGTGGGCACTGACGGCGGGACTATGTCTCTTAAATCGGGGCTCTCAACCGACCTGCGTTCGGCCTCAGGGCAGCTCCATTGTGGATTTATCATTTGCCAGCCCTGCGATAGCACGACGAGTCCACGATTGGCGAGTCGCGGTGGATGTGGAGACGTTGTCGGATCACCTCTACATCCTTTTCAGCGTATCTGCGTCCTCGGCGGCTCCGGTACAATCGGTGCGTGCGGTGCTGCCCGGTGACGGTCCACGTTGGGTGGTCAAGCGCCTCGACAGGGAAGTTCTCATTGAGGCTTCCCTAGTTGAAACATGGATGCCCCCGGAGAGCACAACTAATATTGACGAAGGGGCCTTGGCGTTGCGCCAGTCGATGACTCGCGTTTGTGATGCGTCGATGCCACGTCAGGGACCACACCCACCGAGGAGGCAGGTATACTGGTGGACCGCCGAAATTGCTGAGCTGCGCACGAGGTGCGTTGCCGCGCGACGCCAGTACCTAAGACAACGCCGCAGGAGACGCCGAGACGAGAGCGCTGAATCAACGTTACGCGATGCCTACAAGGCCACCAAGCGCTCGCTCCGCATCGCCATAAGCGAATCGAGGGAGAGGTCGAGAGAAGAGATGTTGGAGACTCTGAACCAGGATCCGTGGGGTCGCCCCTATCGCATGGTCCGTGGGAAACTACGGCCATGGGCACCCCCTTTGACACAGAGTCTCCAGCCTCAGCTGGCGGAAGCTGTCGTCAAAGCCCTCTTCCCAAACAGCGAGGAACATACGCCCCCAATGATGGCACCGCCGGCAGGGAGAGTGACAAATGCCGTGGCCGAAGAAGCACCGCTAGTGTCATCAGGAGAGTTTGGAGCTGCGATTCTTCGGCTACGTGCAAAGAAAACAGCTCCGGGTCCAGATGGTATTCCTGGCCGTGCATGGGTGATAGCCGCCGATGCATACGAGGAGAGGGTCAGAATGTTCATGGATGATTGTTTTACCCAAGGTCGCTTTCCACAGCCGTGGAAGACTGGCATTCTGGTTTTATTGAGGAAAGAAGGGCGTCCTGCCGATTCTCCCTCAGGGTACCGCCCGATCGTGCTACTTGACGAGTCAGCGAAGCTCTTTGAGCGCATAATCGCCAATCGCCTCGTCAAGCACATGGTGAGAGTCGGTCCGGATTTGGACGATAAGCAGTTCGGCTTTAGGGAAGGCAGGTCCACCGTTCACGCGGTTCTGAGTGTCAAGTCGATGGCGGAGGAAGCAGTAGCCCGGGGTGAGGTCGTCTTGGCGGTGTCTCTGGACATTGCCAATGCCTTCAATACCTTGCCCTGGAGTTGCATTAGGGAGGCACTCCGGTATCACCGGGTGCCAAACTACCTCCAGCGTATAATCGCTGACTACCTATCAGGTAGGTCCGTCACGTACAGGAGTCGAGACGCATGGTGTCAACATGTGGTGTCCTGCGGTGTTCCACAGGGGTCAGTCCTCGGGCCACTCTTGTGGAACATTGGCTACGACTGGGTACTACGGGGCGTTCTCCTCCGTGGTGTAAGTGTCACCTGTTACGCAGACGACACACTCGTGACGGCCCGGGGCAGCACACACCGAGAGTGTGCCATTCTCGCCACGGCTGGAGTGGCCCAAGTGGTGAGTCGGATTCGAGCGCTAGGTCTCGAGGTGGCCCTTAACAAATCTGAGGCTATGTGTTTTCACGGGCCTCGTAACAAGCCACCCCCGGGATCCCACATAATTGTAGGCGGAATACGCATTAACATCGAGCCCCAAATGAAATATTTGGGACTCACGCTTGACAGCCGATGGACTTTTGAGGACCACTTCCGACGGTTAGTGCCCAAGCTGTTGCGCGCGGCGGCCGCACTCGGCAGTCTGCTGCCGAATATCAACGGCCCAAAAGCGGCTTGCCGGCGCCTGTACTTGGGCATTGTGCGCTCAATGGCACTGTACGGGGCACCTGTGTGGAATGGCGCTCTGAACAGCCGGACAATTGCCCTTCTGCATCGTCCGCAGAGGGCATTGGCCATCAGAGTCGCCCGTGGATACCGTACGGTGTCCTTTGAAGCGGCGTGCGTCTTGGCTGGCTCCTTGCCGTGGGAACTGGAAGCGGAAATTCTCGCGTCCGTCCATTCATGGCGCGAGAACGAGATCGCAGTACACCGGTTTCCACCCTTGAGGGAGGAAGTCGAGACTGTAAGGGAGGAGCAGCGAGCATCAGCTGTGTTAAAATGGCAACGCAACCTTCACCAACCGAGTGCTGGTGTTAGGATCATAGAGGCAGTTCGTCCAGTCCTCCCGCAGTGGCTGGACAGGGAACACGGTGTGCTCACCTTCCGAATGTCGCAGGTGCTTTCGGGGCATGGATGCTTCGGCAGATACCTGCACCGAATCGGAAGGGAGCCGTCCGCAGTGTGTCACCACTGCGACGGCTGCCTCGAAGACACCGCCCAGCATACGCTGGAGGAGTGTCCTGCGTGGGCGGAACAGCGCCGGGAGCTCATGGCTGCCGTGGGCGGCAATCTCATGTTGCCGGTCGTTATAAACTGTATGGTTGAGAACGACCGAGTTTGGGATGCCGTCCAAAAATACTGTGAGGCGGTCATGGGGCTTAAAGAAGAAGCGGAGAGAATAAGGGAGGCAAGTGCTCCCAACTCTATCCGTAGCCGCCGAATAGGGAGGAGAAGGAGAGCGTACGCGCTCAATACTCCACCCTAACCAAGACTCGAGTGATGGGCTAGGGGAAGCCCATTGCTCAACTAGAGTCGGAGATGGTGCGCCCGGAGTTCCCGCGCGCTTTTCATTGAGTGCAGCAAACTATCTGCAATAAGATGGAGCCTTAAGGCCAGTCACCGCCGGGATGTAGAAGAATGCTTCAACAGTGTGCCCTCGTCCCGGTGGATATTGACGCGATGGAACACAGAGGGGTTTTAGTGGGTAGGCCTCCTGGCCCTTTCCCGCAGGGGAAGGGGTCGGAAGGAGAGTCCCACATAACCACCGTGCCTCCCCAGGTGCGGTGGTATGCGTAACGCATTTCCCCTCTTAAAAAAAAAAAAAAAAAAAAAAAAAAAAAAAAAAAAGGTTAGGTTAGGTTAGGTTAGGTTAGGTTAGGTTAGGTTAGGTTAGGTTAGGTTAGGTTAGGTTAGGTTAGGTTAGGTTAGGTTAGGTTAGGTTAGGTTAGGTTAGGTTAGGTTAGGTTAGGTTAGGTTAGGTTAGGTTAGGTTAGGTTAGGTTAGGTTAGGTTAGGTTAGGTTAGGTTAGGTTAGGTTAGGTTAGGTTAGGTTAGGTTAGGTTAGGTTAGGTTAGGTTAGGTTAGGTTAGGTTAGGTTAGGTTAGGTTAGGTTAGGTTAGGTTAGGTTAGGTTAGGTTAGGTTAGGTTAGGTTAGGTTAGGTTAGGTTAGGTTAGGTTAGGTTAGGTTAGGTTAGGTTAGGTTAGGTTAGGTTAGGTTAGGTTAGGTTAGGTTAGGTTAGGTTAGGTTAGGTTAGGTTAGGTTAGGTTAGGTTAGGTTAGGTTAGGTTAGGTTAGGTTAGGTTAGGTTAGGTTAGGTTAGGTTAGGTTAGGTTAGGTTAGGTTAGGTTAGGTTAGGTTAGGTTAGGTTAGGTTAGGTTAGGTTAGGTTAGGTTAGGTTAGGTTAGGTTAGGTTAGGTTAGGTTAGGTTAGGTTAGGTTAGGTTGAGGTTGAATTTTGGGAGGTAGTGTACGGATTGATGCGATTTTTGGAGACAATTATTAACGAATTTTTGGCTTTTAATATCGGACTTTGATTCTACTCTATCACGTGACCTGGCTTAGTTATTTTGGATTTTGTGTTTTGCTCTTGATTGGTTTTTATTTGTTTGTTTACGTTTTTCTGTTTTAAAAAAGTCGGTGTTGCCGTTGTTGTTTTGAGCCCTTTTCAGGGCTAGCACATAGCGGCAATAGTCGTCTTTACCGTAGGGAAGGTTCGGTATTTTTCGGAATTTTATTTCGGGAAATATCGAATTTTCAAAAAAGTGTAAATTCACACCCTAAATTTCTTTGAAATTTAGGGTTTGTTTACATTTTTACTTTTTAATTTAGTCGGTGTTACCGATATCCCACCTTGCTCAGTTTTTGGGCGGGGATAGCGGTAACGGTCCCGCAAATTATAGGGTTGGTCCCGTAATTGTCAGATTGCGGAACCCGTAGTTTTTAATTTTTTAAAATTTTGCGTTTTCTTGACCAAAATTTTAAAAAATTATTTTTATTTTTCACTTTTTAAGTGAAATTTTGACTGGGTTGTGGTGGTCGAAATAATTTTTATTTAGCAGTACTGGTAGCGCATTTCACCTTCTACACGTTGCTGAAAGGTTTGTAATTTTCAAACATCCCGTTTGGAAATTGCAGACTTTCGCAGGTGGGGAGGGAGAAGTTTTTTGGTTGAATATTTTTTCAAATTTTTTCATTTTTGTTTTTTGGCCATTTCTTTTTGTTTTTGTATTTGGGGGTATTAAAGTTAAGGTGCCAAAAAATAGAGTAAAAATTACTCTATTTTTTGGCATTTTTCTTTTTTCGCTGCGACCTCGGGAAGTGGGCCAAATCCGGGGGGAAAGTTTGAAAACTTTGCTAATTGCCTTCATCAGGCGCTGAAGGCAATTTAGTATTAGGTCGTTGAGATCCGACTCCCACTTGACCGTTAAAGTTAGGTTAGGTCGTAACTTCGGTCTGGGTGAGCGGATCTCGACCAAATTTGGTGGAGGGGGGGCTGGGGCCACCATGGCCACGCCCTCAAGTTTTGGGGGACCCCCCTCGGAGGGGGGGGGCTCTGACTCCGATTCGGAGTCAGATAACAACTATCTGGAACCGGAGGACTACCTGCCGGTTCCCTCTGGGTCGAAGAGGACCCATGAGGACGAGGGGGGGGCCCTCGCGCCGGATCACCTACCTAAGGTGAACACGGCGCGCAGGGGGAAGCCCAAGGGGGCATATTCGGGGCTGTCCGCGGCCAAGGCAAAGCTCGCCCTAATCGAGCCTCGGTTCGAGGAAAGGCAGGACGCCGCCGCGGCCAGATACCTGCGGGACTTCCCCGCACTCCGCTCGAGGAGGGGTGAGGAGGGGAAGGGGGGAAGGGGGGTAGAAGCCGGGGGGGAGCGGTCGCGATCGCAGTCGCCCTCCCGTGCTGGCTCTCCCTCACCGTCGGGCGGCCAGGTGGATCGGCAGTATGCCGATCCCATAGAGGTGGCCCGAACATCGGCGAGGGACATTCTAGAGGGGGCCCGAAAATCGGGCAACCTGAAGGGGGAGGTGTGGGGCCTATTTAATAGGTCCTGCAGAGCCATCTTGGCGGCCATGGACGAGGTGGAGGCCGCCAAGGCCGAGGGCGAGGAGATCCGCATCCTTAAGGCGGATAACAAAAGGATGCGGGAGCAGCTCGCCCTGCTCACCGCAGAGACCAAGGCGCTCAGGACCGCCTTCTCCGAGCGCCAGGCCCCGGC